>CM044441.1:65446914-65513062 GCA_024363595.1 Xenopus borealis
AACAGAAGAAAATTGCAAATCATTAAAAAACTATGATAAATAAATAATGAAGACCAATTGGCCCTTCTACAATATACTAAAATTTAACTTGAAGGTGAACCACCCCTTTAAATAGCACAATACAGGTCTTCAAGATATACAGTCCCATTGCACAACAGGGTCAAATTGTTTTGAACCAATAATTGGGTTATATTTAATTATATCTATAGTGATGATAACCTCTTTAAGGTCCATATTTTTTATGGGTGCTGTATAGATGCTTTACTATTCATTTGTGAGTGAGAAATCAAATTTTGACAATATTATTAGTTTCTTTAATGATCATTATCTTAACCTTTGTTTCACTTTTGAATACCATAACACCCAAATTAACGTTTTTGACATTTTGTTGACCTGCAATGGTGATATGACTTTTTTTTAACGAAAGGACTGCTGCCAATGCTATTTTGCATAATACGTCATCCCACCCTAAACCCCTCATTTGTAATATTCCAACAGGCCAGTTCTTGTGTCTCAGACACTTATGTTCTGAAATTCAAGATTTCCTTCTGGAATCACGCAATTTGAGAGACAGATTACTTTTAGGATATGTCTTCTCTTACAAAAGCCTTTAAAAGAGCCATGAAAAATCAGCGTAGTATATTTATATCTCCCAATCCCCATTATGCTTCCTCAAATTTGTCAATGGTCTGCCATTCAGACACAGTTCAGATGTTTTACCTGTGGCCAGCCATGAGGGAGTGCTTCAATGTACCATCATCCCAACATAATGAAGCACTAATAAAGTCACAGTGTTGACCGATGATTTACAAAATCATCCAAAAGATCCAAAAAGAATTGTATATAACACAAGGAAGTTGGAACTAAGCAGGATAAATGCATCATAAATGCTTAATTCAGGCGACGGATTAGCATAACCCTAAACATAGGAAGCGTATAAAGCACTGATTGGTTCCCGCTTCCTTGTGTTATATATGATTTTATTACTTTTAACAGTATTAATATGTGAGCCCTCCTGTATGAGAATTCTTGCATAGATTTCTAAAATATTTTTGTTGATATATTATTTAACCAGTGGTAAGCATCAGAATGGGACGCGCTATAATGGAGAAATTGGATCACCAGGTTGGTTGTTTGTTGATCCTATGATAGGAATTGGCAAAATGTCCAAACAGAATGTTTTCACACTGGTAAATTTTGAATAGTTTGATTAAAACTCAATTTATATGCCGGTATGTACTGTAATATAAATATAGGTTATTGAAACAACCCTAAATTGTTTGTGTGCATGTGTGTACGCAAATATATATCTGTTTGTATATACAACAAATTGATTTACAGTGCTAGTTCAGTTACATCTTGGGGTTTTTGCACTACAGATTTATTTGAGAAGATGGTCCCACTAGCTGTACAGCAATGTTTAAGTGTCTACAACCAGCGAAAAGCTGAACTTATCAACTCAACAATTGCTCAGATGAGGGATGCCACAACTTTTGCTAACGGGTAAGGGCTGACGAGTTGTAAGTATTTCCTTGATGGTTGATAATTGGCCACCAATGACATCTGAAGATCTAATTCTTATACAACATTATTTGTCTGTTTAAAGTCTTGTGAGCCCTATAGAATAACTGCAAATGCAAACATTATTTAAAAGGTTTTAAGCGGGGAACCTTTATCAAACCCAAAAACTACATGATTGAAATATTGACAACCTTTAGAACCCTTATGTTTCTGGCCACAAAAAGAGAATTCTTAAAGGGGCACTATCACAACTTTTATCACAAATTATATAAAAACTTTTAGCTATATTCTAAATATATTCTAAATAAAAATCAATGTACTTATTCCTCAAAGGTGTCGGCCACCTTAAAGGAAAAGGAAAGTCATATCCCACCTGAAGATGCCAAATGTTAGGCAATCCTAAGTGAATCTATTTACTTAACTGAAACCCCAGGCTGGTGCTCCTACTAGTAGAAAACTGCACCGGACCAGGGTTATTCCAGTGAGCACCACGGAATGATCGTCTTCCAGCTTTTCTGGTGTGAGAGGAGCACTGGCCTGGAAATTCAGGTAAGTAAATAAATTCACTTGGGGTTGACTAACTTTTGGCATCCCGTAAGTGGGATACGAGTTTCCTTCTTCTTTAAGTAAACTTTTATTATGTTATAGAATGTCTGCTTCATCACAACTTTTCCATTGGTTTTCATTTTTTTTAAATCTTATGGCTTATTTACTTTTTCTACCTCTTTCCAGCATTCAAATGCGGTTCACTGACACCTTCATCCAAAAACCTATTGCATTGGTGTGAGGCTACAAATGTATTACTATCTATATCTTTACTCTTCTCCTATTCATCATTCAGTCTCTCGTTCAATCCAGTCCCTGATTGCTATGCTAAATTGGTCACTAGTAACAGATACCTGCTAAAAATCTCATCTTGAAAGCTAATGAACAAAAAGATAAATAATTACAAAAACACAAAATATAAAAGTAAAACCAATTGCAGATGGTCTCAGAATATCAATTTCTACATCTTACTAAAAGTTAGTTGCCAAACCGACCATGATGCATGGACAGCCAAATTGCACTGTAAATGGCAGCTTCAATATCAGGGGCAATTCCCTAGGTTTTCCTGTAACTTCCCATGTGCTAATAAATTGTATCGTACAAGTATGGTTGGGAAAAAAGACAAATCCATAAAGTTTTTACCGAAAGGGTTGCTATGAATACCTAATGCAAATTTTTACACCGGAGTTTGGTCAAGGCTGTGGGGTATTCTTTCATAGAGGGTATTGTCACTTACAACTCCCTGGGTTCTCTTGTAGTTTATGCCAAGAGGTACAAGCCTGTCCTAGTATAGGTTTTCTCCATTACTAAGCACAGTAGCTTCTTTGCCTATGAAAGCCAACAAGTGTGTGCCATTTTTTAGTATGTTTTAGTGTTCATTTTTGAAAGATTTAAAAGAAATATAGAGGCATGCTCTTTTAGGTTATACATTTGATGATTGAGTTAGATTTTCTAATAACTAGTTGAATGCAATATGTGGAGTGCTTAAGTGAGGACTAAACCAGCCCTTATGTTTGTTAACTATGGCTGTGGTTAGCATGGATTCTGGGTTGCTTACTCAATCCATTCCTGATTGTATCTCTCATGTCTAGTAGTAGCAGGGTTCTTTCCATGTAGATATGGAAAAAAGTGCATATTTTTAAGTGTCCAATATAGGGAGTAGGGTTTAGGACAGGTGTGCCCATACTTTATTAATGTGAGGTCTACTTTTAGTGATGTTGTCTCATTATGATCTACATCCATAAAATCATTGTTGGCATTCTGTTTTGTGGAAAATGTTACTTAAATTTTGAATTGTTTTATGAGGGAATTTATATAGCTGTAATTTAAAGGGACATAAAGTATACATTTTCAAAATGCATCAGATCATGTAAAATAATGTAAAATAGAAGAAATAGTAACAAATTTCTGTATTAGCCTGAAAACTGTGTTCAGCCCTCCCCTTTGCAACTTCCTGTGTAGTACTTTCCACTATCTGACTGTAGAGCCACTGCTCGTTCTGCCTCACCTACAGAGCACCAGCCAGTGAGGAAGTGGGCGTATCTGTGATGTCACATCTGTGATGTCACATCTGTGATGTCACATCTGTGATGTCGTTCCCTGCAGACATCTGTTAACCCTACGTGTTTCCCTTTCCCTGAATTGCTCCTTTCTCTCTCTCCCTCTCTGCCATGTTTTGTTCCTTTCTCCCTCCCTTCCCTGCACTATTCATTTCTCTCCCTCTGTCCTGTTCATTTTACCCACTCACTGCCCTGTTCATTTTCCTCCCCACTTCCTTCACTGCTTGTTACTTCCCTTGCCATGCAGTAATTGGGGGGAAAAAAGAAAAGCAAACTTCTGTATAAATAAGATACAATCAGATTAATTTATACCTTGCCCAAAATATAGTTATAATTGTCAGATGCGCAAAAAATAGTGAGGATTCCACCACAAAAAAAGAAGTTAATAAGTCTATATGCGCTTCCTATATTAAATAAAAGTCCCACCACCACAATGCTTTCCTTCCCGATGGATTAGTTCACAAATTAAAGTATCTCGTAGATGTGTCAGGAATCAGCAACTGATACGATTCACCGCCACACTGCACCTCAAACAAAAAGCACAGAACTTGTTAATATACACAATATTATGTTGTATACCATACATCCCAACTGTCCCATTTTTATAGGGACAAGTCCCTCTTTTGACAACTCAAACTGCAGCCCCTCATTTCTACTGGAAAGTCCCATTTTTCTCTGCTCTGAACAGCCAGACTTAATTGGTTTTTGGCAGAGAGCCCAGAACTGCCAGGAGGTTCAGATAAGATACTTTGTAACAATTTCGAGATAAGAAAATAAGTAATTGTAGCAAGATAGGATAACAAGTCTGTTGGGAGAACTTAGATTAAAAGGCAATTCACCTTCATTAACAAAACTGTAATAAGTGGAAAAAAAATCACAAATATTTTCAAACTTTCATAACCTGCCAAATTTTGTAAAATGAAGATGGTAATTAGGGGGTGTGGCCCCATAAATGGGCGTGGACAAAATTCACCACGCTTAGCGCGACAACTTTTTTGTCCTATTTATTTCCAAAATAGTGGGAGGTATGGTACACAAAAAGCAATCAACATCTTTTCGGTTTTCCTTTGTAACTGCCTGAATCTGTTTATATTATACAATTCCAGAACATCAGCTGCATTTATTCCCTGCACCTGAACATCAGCTGCATTTATTCCCTGCACCTAAACATTTGCATTTTTACCTTGCAACTCTGTGCAGTTAATCATAAATTGTTCCAGAACAGCTGCATTTTCCCATGCAACTCCCTGCAATTAAACACAAATTATCCCAGAACTGCTGCATTTATTCCCTTGCAACACCCTGTACCTGATCATATATCAATAAACAAACCTAGAGCTGCTGTTATGGAATACCATAACTGTAAATACTAATGTACACTGTTTATATAATTTTATAATGTAATCGAGGCAGAGAGTTGCATAGTGTATACAAAATGTATTATGGACTATACATTATGTCCAGCTGGGCATGTACATTTGTGGCGGATGCTGTGGAACACAGGAGTATACTGTTGAATATTTCTATTTCTATTACCGTTTGTATTAACCTTCACATCTATTGCTATTATGTTGAGCATTTAAGGTATATTGTTATAAGTGAATGATCAGGCAGCAGCATAAGTTGTGTGCAGGCTGGAAACACACAGGTCAGAGGGTGCAAGGGGAGGAGTTTGGCTACTACAGCCAACAGACTGTCAGTCAGTGCTGAGACCACTTCCTGTTGGAGATAGAATAGACACTTACACTCTTGATTTCAACCATAGTTTTAGGAGGTACAATACATTTGAAACATTTTTCTTTCTACATGATTACATAGTTTGAGGAAGGATGAGTAAAATATCTGAATATAAAGGTTATATAAATAACTGTTTAACTATTTCTTGTGTAACCTTAACATAATAAATATCCGAATGGGAAGCATGAAATAGGATGGTGATTTCAACATGCTGTCTCTTAGACCATGTCTTGAGATCAACTTATCACCAGCTAAAGATCTACTGCTAGATCCCGATCTACCTTTTGGCCATCCCTGGTTTAGAATACAGTGGTGTGAAAAACTATTTGCCCCCTTCCTGATTTCTTATTCTTTTGCATGTTTGTCACACTTAAATGTTTCTGCTCATCAAAAACTATTAGTCAAAGATAACATAATTGAACACAAAATGCAGTTTTTAAATGAAGGTTTACATTATTAAGGGAGAAAAAAAACTCTAATCTAATCTACATGGGCCTGTGTGAAAAAGTGATTGCCCCCCTGGTTAAAAATAACTAAGAACAAAAGTAATTGAGATCTATCAGTCTGGTAAAGGTTATAAAGCCATTTCTAAAGCTTTGGGACTCCAGCGAACCACAGTGAGAGCCATTATCCACAAATGGCAAAAACATGGAACAGTGGTGAACCTTCCCAGGAGTGGCCGACCGACCAAAATTACCCCAAGAGCGCAGAGACAACTCATCCGAGAGGCCACAAAAGACCCCAGGACAACATCTAAAGCAGTGATTTTCAACCTTGGTCCTCCAGCTGTTAAGGAACTACAAGTCCCACAATGCAATGAAGGAGTCTGACAGCCACAGTCAGGCAAATGCATTGTGGGACTTGTAGTAGTTTCTTAACAGCTGGAGGACCAAGGTTGAAAATCACTGATCTAAAGAACTGCAGGCCTCACTTGCCTCAATTAAGGTCAGTGTTCACGACTCCACCATAAGAAAGAGACTGGGCAAAAACGGCCTGCATGGAAGATTTCCAAGGCGCAAACCACTTTTAAGCAAAAAGAACATTAAGGCTTGTCTCAATTATGCTAAAAAACATCTCAATGATTGCCAAGACTTTTGGGAAAATACCTTGTGGACCGACGAGACAAAAGTTGAACTTTTTGGAAGGTGCGCGTCCCGTTACATCTGGCGTAAAAGTAACACAGCATTTCAGAAAAAGAACATCATACAAACAGTAAAATATGGTGGTGGTAGTGTGATGGTCTGGGGTTGTTTTGCTGCTTCAGGACCTGGAAGGCTTGCTGTGATAGATGGAACCATGAATTCTACGGTCTACCAAAAAATCCTGAAGGAGAATGTCCGGCCATCTGTTCGTCAACTCAAGCTGAAGCGATCTTGGGTGCTGCAGCAGGACAATGACCCAAAACACACCAGCAAATCTGAATGGCTGAAGAAAAACAAAATGAAGACTTTGGAGTGGCCTAGTCAAAGTCCTGACCTGAATCCTATTGAGATGTTGTGGCATGACCTTAAAAAGGTGGTTCATGCTAGAAAACCCTCAAATAAAGCTGAATTACAACAATTCTGCAAAGATGAGTGGGCCAAAATTCCTCCAGAGCGCTGTAAAAGACTCGTTGCAAGTTATTGCAAACGCTTGATTGCAGTTATTGCTACAAAGGGTGGCCCAACCAGTTATTAGGTTCAGGGGGCAATTACTTTTGTCACACAGGTTTGGATTTTTTTTCTCCCTAAATAATAAAAACCCTCATTTAAAAACTGCATTTTGTGTTTACTTGTGTTATCTTTGACTAATAGTTAAATGTGTTTGATGATCAGAAACATTTTGTGTGACAAACATGCAAAAGAATAAGAAATCAGGAAGGGGGCAAATAGTTTTTCACACCACTGTATGTGGTGGACCATGTTTTGAAAAGATATTTTTTAGAGTTGCTTCTGACCAGTCTGTGTGGAAACTGAAATTTGTTTCTTGTAAGGATGCACTGAATCCGCTATTTTCAATTCGGCTGAATCCTTCACATAGATTTGATAAAATACCAAACTGAATCAAAAATCCTTATTTGCATATGCGGGTGTGGGTGTGTATGCTGGGTTTTAATTTGGAGGGCTGAACTTGATGGACTTTGTCTTTTTTCAACCCAATTTAATTATATAACTGTAATCATGCATTTAAATAAGAGAAACAATAAAATTGAAATCAGCCAATGATGTCAAGGTCACTGATCCCAACAATCAGAGGAAGAATAGAAAGGCTCATAATGCAAAAAAAAATGTGTTCAACTGATAGATAAATATAGATTTCTATACAGTTTGGACACCCAAGTAGGGGATGTCACTATTGTTGACCATATTTAGCCAATTAAATTTTTAACCTGAACTTGAAAATCAGCCAATTAGCAGAGCCTAAATCAGCAGTACCTTTACAGTTCAGATTAAAAAGTTCACTAGAAGGATTTTGGAGTTATCTACAAAATGATGTTTTCAGTGTGTTTAGCCTGCTATTGGAATATGTAATTGAAAATCTGATATCTCTGATTCTCTTAGGGTTTTGGCTTCTTTAAATCTTCCTGCTGCTGTTGAAGATGTTTCTGGGGATAGTATTCCTCAGTCTATTCTGAACAAATCAAAGACCATCATTGAGCAAGGTGGTATACAGACAATCAGCCAGCTTATAAGGGATCTTCCTGAATTGTTACAGCGAAACAGAGAAATTCTGGAAGAGGTAAAAAAAGGGACTAACTTTGGGGGCGTATGGGAAATTTATATTATATATAATATTTTGTATTCATGCAACATAGTTGCATAGTGTTTCTGTGTAGTTGTTAGGAATTAAATACCAACAGAAACCTACTAAGAAAGAAATCAAGTATGGGAAAGGCAAGGTATACATCTAGGAGCATGTGGGGACACAAGTTAATGATATAGGTTTGTGTGAAATCTCCAAGAAACATATAGATTAGACCTAGTCTGAGTCCCTTGAATCAATATTCTCAAGTGGAAAATTTGAGCAATCTGAGTTGTTAATAATATTTGTTCTGCATCCCAAATGATGTTCTCACAATCTTTATTTCATCCATCAAGTCACTGAAATTTTTGGACGAGGAAGAAGCTACGGACAATGATCTAAAGGCAAAGTTTAAAGATCGCTGGCAGAGAACACCATCCACTGAACTTTATAAACCACTAAGATCTGGTAAGAATCTATACCCATGCTGCCTGGGAAATGTAATATTACATCTTTGAGGGAATAGAGTATTTTAAAAAAAATTAAAAAGGACTCTGACTTTTAATACATTAACATTGATGAATAATTTATTAGTAATATAGATTGCACTGTGTCATTGGGTCAGGTCTGTTTGCTGTTGCTCTGGAAACCTGTCAGGCCTGCAGACGAGTGAACTGCTTGACCAAGTTTGGCATTTTATTTTTAAACTTGTCTGTACATGCTTTGTCTTTTAACACAATGCACTGCTAAGCAGTTTTTTTTATATTAAATAAGGTTGCACTGCCATTGGACAGATTAGAAAGATTTTTGGTTATGGCTTTTTGAAATCCCCTAGGTATATGTTTTGTTTTATGCCTCAATACACTATTGAGGAGTTGACCGATACAATAGCAGATTGCAATATCTTTGATCAAATGGGCAGACCTGTTATTGGTGGTAAAACTGCAGAATTGAAGGGGTGGTTCACCTTTAGATTCATTTTTAGTATGTGATAGAATAGCCACTTCTAATCTACTGGCCTTTATTTCTGCTTTTCTGTAGTTATTTGCCTTCTACTTCTGACTATTCCCAGATTTCAAATGGGGCTCACTGACCCCATTTAAGCAGCAAATTCCCTGTAAAGATACAAATGTATGGTTATTGCTACTTTTCATTACTCATCCTTCTATTCAGGCGCTCTTCTGTTTATTTCAGTGTCTCATTCAAATCAATGAATGCTTGCTAGAGTAATTTGAACCCTAGCAACCAGATTGCTTAAACTGCAAACTGGAGAGTTGCTGAATAAACCAATAAATAATTTAAAACCCACAAATAATGAAACATGAAAACCACTTGCAAATTGTCTCAGAAATGCACTCTCTAAATCAGTGATCCCCAACCAGTAGCTCATGAGCAATAGGGATGGCGCGAACTGTTCGCCGGCGAACTTGTTCGCGCGAACATCCGCTGTTCGCGCTCGCCAAAAGTTCGCGAACGTCGCGCGACGTTCGCATTTTGGGTTCGCGTCAATTTGCCGCATTTTTTTTGCCGCTTTTTTTTTGCCCTCTCACCCCAGACCAGCAGATACATGGCAGCCAATCAGGAAGATCTCCCTGGACCACCCCCACACACCCCCTGGACCAAAAAAAAAAAAATGTGCATACCTCCCAATTGTCCCTTTTTTGGAGGGACAGTCCCTCTTTTGAGAGCTCAACCCTCTGTCCCTCATTTGTACTGGAAAGTCCCTCTTTTCTCTGCACTGAACAGCCAGAAAAAGAAGCAAAAATTTGAACTTAATTGGCTTTTGGCAGAGAGTCCAGAACAGCTAACAGGTGCAGATAAGATACTTTGTAACACTTTTGACATAGGAAAATAATGGATTTTTCTTTGCCCTTGATCCCCCTCTTGCATGCCACTGTCCAGGTCGTTGCACCCTTTAAACAACTTTAAAATAATTTTTCTGGCCAGAAATGTCTTTTTTAGCTTTAAAAGTTCGCCTTCCCGTTCGCGAACCGTTCGCGATTTTCAAAAATTGGGGATCCCTGCTCTAAATCATACTAAAAGTTAATTTAAAGATGAACAGCCCCTTTAGTTTCAGTACCTAAACCCTTAGATCATACCATATGACAAAGATTGTCTTGGTCACTGTAGGCAGAAAATGGTGTCATTCTATATCAGGGCTGAGTGTTTTTTTTTGTACTAAAAGTATTAAAGGATTCTTTAATTCTTTAGCATTCTTTCAGCGTTTTTATGTATTTGTTAATTAACTCAAAGCATCTTTTTGTTTAAAATAGAGGGTAGCAATTTCCGCAATGTTTTGGACAAAGCCATCGGAGCTGATGCCGTTGTTAAAGAACGTTACCAGTCTCAAAGAGAAGCAATTGTAATACTCTGCAAACCAGAAGCGGAGCTTAATGCAGCTATACCATCTGCCAACCCAGCAAAAACGATGCAGGGTAGTGAAGTGAGTAGATTATAATCTGACAAGACTACAATGGAAAAATGATTTCTGACACAAGTTTTCTTGTAAACCAAATACTGCATATATTTATCAAACACAAACATCCACCACATATAAGCTAGATAATATGGCAGATTCTTTTAATATTTTCTGTAATACAAATTTTGTATACTACTAATTATTTAATACAAATTTTGCATATAAATCTTTGCATTCTTTGGGAACAAATCTATATTAAAACCAACTGTTAAGCTATTATCTCCTTTTCCATTTTTGTTTTCAAGATTTGAGGTATTTTTTTCATTTGAAGCATATATATATCATGATACACTGATGAACCCTTTCCCAATGTTCCTTAGGTTCACAGTATAATGCAATGCATCCATCACCTTGTTTCATTGTGAAGTGATGCATTATAAAACTTAAGTTTCCCTGTTTTCTGTAGTTGGTGGTGCATAAATTCTCTGTGAACATAAGAGACACATTACAATGGAACAAGGTCATGAATTACATTGGGATTGTGAGCCTAGGGGGTTGGAAAATGGGTAGTTTGAATTAGGGATATACGGACTTGATTTTCAGGTATGTCTGTGTAATGAAAAAAAATTTTTTTTTTGTCGAGCACGTGGGTGATGTCTTTTGCAAGAATCTTTAACAAAAGTGGGGTTAGATGCAACTCCCTTTGGGGAAAATCGTTATCAAAGATTACTATTTTTTCAGCAGGTGGAATAAAATTATTTATCTTACCATAAAGTTTTATGATTGTACTACATAGTCCAATGTATTGCATTTTGATATTACTGGACTAAAATAGCAACATATCCATTTTTAAGGTGTCAACCTTGTTTTGGCACAAGGTAATGTATTTGATTACTAAGCTTTTAGTAAAAGCAAATGCAGTTTGGAGTTTAAATCTACCAGTAGCTAAAAAGTCAACATGCTTCACATCTCTGATCTAAGTATTCATGGGCTAAGAAACTATATTACTTTACCTTTCTATCCATACAGTAACTTCTAGGAACTTTTGAAAACTGATCACAAACTACAAGCTACACCGATTGGCTTCTACACAAAACTTATCTGTAGCTGAATTCTGGATAGCGCTTAATCTATTTGTCAGTGTCTTTTTGATGCTTACCACCTTGTACATGCATGAAAGCATCATCTGCTTTTGTATAAATGAATATTTACAGTGGAGATAAAAAGTCTACACACCCCTGGTAAAATGTCAGGTTCCTTTGCTGCACAAAAATGAGACAAAGATAAATCATTTCAGAACTTTTTCCACCTTTAATGTGACCTATAAACTGTACCACTCAATTGAAAAAGAAACTGAAATCTTTTAAGTGGAGGGAAGAAAACAAAAAAAAAACTAAAATAATGTGGTTTCATAAGTGTGCACACCCTTAAACTAATACTTTGTTGAAGCACCTTTTGATTTTATTACAGCACTCAGTCTTATGGCACATTTTGACTTTGCAAGATTTGCCTACTCTTCTTTGCAGAAACACTCCAAATCTTTCAGATTGTGGAGGCATCTCCTGTGCACAGCCCTCTTCAGATCACCCCACAGATTTTCAATGGGATTCAGGTCTGGGCTCTGGCTGGGTCATTCCAAAACTTAAATCTTCTTCCGGTGAAGCCATTCCTTTGTTGATTTGGATGTATGCTTTGGGTCGTTGTCATGCTGAAAGATGAAGTTCCTCCTCATGTTCAGCTTTCTAGCAGAAGCCTGAAGGTTTTGTGCCAATATTGACTGGCATTTGGAAATGTTCATAATTCCCTCTATCTTAACTAAGGCCCCAAAGCATGATGCTGCCACCACACCACCATGCTTCACTGTGGGTATGGTGTTCTTTTGGTGATGTGCAGTATTGTTTTTGCACCAAACATATTTTTTGGAATTATGGCCAAAAAGTTCAACCTTGGTTTCATCAGACCATAACACCTTTTCCCACATGTTTTTGGGAGACTTCAGATGTGTTTTTGCAAAATGTAGCCTGGCTTGGATGTTTTTCTTCGTAAGAAAAGGCTTTTGTCTTGCCACTCTACCCCATAGCCCAGACATATAAAGAATATGGAAGATTGTTGCCACATATACAACACAGCCAGTACTTGCCAGATATTCCCGCAGCTCCTTTAATGTTGCTGTAGGCCACTTGGTAGCCTCCCTTACCAGTTTTCTTCTTGTCATTTCATCAATTTTGGAGGGACGTCCAGTTCTTGGTAATGTCACTGTTGTGCCTTTTTTTATCCACTTGTTGATGACTGTCTTGACTGTGTTCCATGGTATATCTAATGCCTTGGAAATTCTTTTGTACCCTTTTACTGATATCTTTTAACAATGAGATCCCTCTGATGCTTTGGAAGCTCTCTGTGGACCATGGCTTTTGCTGTGGGATGCGACAAAAAAAAATGTCAGGAAAGACCAACTAGAGCAGATGAACTTTATTTGGAGTTAATCATAGGCACTTTAAATGATGGCAGGTGTATGCTGACTCCTATTTAACATGATTTTGAATGCGATTGCTTGATTCTGAACACAGCTACATCCCCAATTAGAAGAGGGTGTGCACACTTATGCAACCATATTATTTTAGGTTTTTTTTGTTTTCTTCCCTCCACCTAAAATATTTCAGTTTGTTTTTCGATTGAGTGGTACAGTTTATAGGTCACATTAAAGGTGGAAAAAGTTCCGAAATGATTTATCTTTATCTAATTTTTGTACAGCACAGGAACCTGACATTTTACCAGGGGTGTGTAGACTTTTTATCTCCACTGTAGTTTTGATCAGATCAGGATATCATCTTCATGGAGTTTGTGTTTTCCCTTGGTTCCTGTGTCTTTCTTCCCACTGGCTTGATTGAATTGGCCCTTGAGTGTGGCTGTGGGACTGTGATCTGAAAGTACCACTAGTGCAGGAAACAATATACAAGTGATAGGACAAACATTCAGCAAGTTCTACTTAATAAGTACTACAAATAATTTGAGTAAAGGATTAGAACGTAATTGGTTTTATTTCTTCACTGTGAATGACAGAATATACAACTGTATTAAAGGAATGAAGAGTCTAACTAGGTTTAATGAATTGTTTCTACTACCTCCTTGTTAAATCATTACCTAGATCACTTTCAAAAAGAAATATAACAAGAATTGAATATGTTGTTGTATATTGAGATATCAAAAGTAACGGTACATAATTAAAAGCTATGCTGTAAATTATGAATTAATTATAAATATTTTATTTTGTGTAGCCTTAAAGGGCAAGGAAAGGCAAAGAAATAAAATCCCATTGTTACTTTCTTTAATGAAAAAGAAATCTATCTCCAATATACTTTAATTAAAAAATGTGTACCGTTTTTATAAGAAACCTGACTGTATGCAGTGAAATTCTCCCTTCATTAAGTGCTGTGGATAGGAATTGTCAGACAGTCCCTAACTTCTGGCAGGGAAACAATCATACTTATGTACAGCAGGGAGAGCCCCTGCCTTACTTACCAGCCATGCAGAACTCAAGCAGATTTGTTTTTTGACCATTTATGACGATCCCTAAGAAGCCCAGATGAGCATATGTATGTAGTCTAGTCTTGCAAAGACAAAGTTACAAGATGACAGCACCCTGGGCCAACTTTGAAAGCATAAATCATTTGTTTGATTAGGCTTGTGGTGCAGTAAGTTCATGTTTAGGTTTAGTATACAAAATACAGCATTTCTAGCCTTATTCTATTTTAGACTTGCCTTGCCCTTTAAGTATAATCTTCATCAAGCTTTGAGCTTGTTCTAACTTTTTTAAAATTCCTGACTCCCTTTAAATAAGCCTGATAGATTTTACTTTACTGATATGTCATTATAAAATTTATATCTTAAGATTTTTTTCCTAGGTTGTTAGTGTCTTAAAATCTTTGCTGAATAAGTTGGATGACCTGAAGAAGGAAAGAGAACAGCTAGAGAGTGATATTAAATCTGCCAGTTTTGACATGACAACAAAATTTCTTACTGCATTGGCACAAGATGGTGCTGTCAACGAAGAGGCAATATCTGTAACAGAACTGGATCGGATTTATGGAAGCTATACATACAAAGTACAGGAAAACCTGAAAAAGCAGGAGGATCTTCTAAGTAATATTCAGGTATTTTAATATTTTGTTTCAGTAATGTATAATTCTCTTATTGTGCTGGCTGTGTGTTGGAAACTCGAGCAATAACACTGTCTTCAAATCTTTATGCCAGGCAGTCATAGAGCCATTCTGTCTAGTTGCAGAAAATAGTATTAAAGGGGTAGTTTACATTTAAATACATTTTAGTATGTCATATTCTCAGCAACTTTTCAATTGGTCTTTATTTTTTATACTTTTAGAATTATGTGCTGTCCTCTTTGTGTCTTATTTCAAATTGGGTTCACTGGCCTCAGTATTAAAAAACAAGAAAAAAAAAGCCTGTTGCTCTGAAAGGCTACTATTTTATTTTTACTTTGTACTACTTATCCTTCTATTCAGACCTTCTGTTCATTGTTTCATTAAAATCACTTTCTGGTTGCTAGCAATCTGAAATTCCGCTGAACAAAAAGCTAAATAAAATCCACCAAACATATAAAATGAAGACCAGTTGCAAATTATCTTAGAATATCACTGCCTGCTTCATACCACATGTATATTAAAGGTAAGCTATAAGCAAGTTTGCCAGTGGCTTTCCCTCAAGAAAGCTTAAGGCCAAAACTACTTTTTCTTGTTTAACTTTTTCATTCTTATTTGTGGAACAGATTTGCGGATCTATGAAATGAAAAAAAATCTAATAAAATTAAGGGTATATCTAATAATTATTGTCTCGTGAAATATGTCTTACTTCAGGGACTCTGACCATGTTCATGATCTCATCTGACTCCCCACAGTTTTGGTCAGTAGGGGTGAGTGGTTAGAGCCATGTACCTGTTATGTATGTATGTCGATGCATTATTATTTTCTGTAAGCAGTTATTGATTATGACATTCAAGTACAAATTCATAAACAGTTGTCCAGCATAACCAGCAGAATCCAATGTGAAAAGCTGGCCGTAGACATACTAAAAAGGTCATACAAAACAAGTACCATGAATATAGGTCAGTTAAGCAAATACACATATTTGCTAGTGTGTGCTATATGAACAAATGGAAGCAAACCGTAGCCATAGCCTAAATCAGTGGTCCTCAAACTTGGCCCTCCAGCTGTTAAGGAACTACAAGTCCCACAATGCAATGATGGAGTCTGACAGCCACAGTCAGGCAAATGCATTGTGGGACTTGTAGTTCCTTAACAGCTGGAGGGCCAAGTTTGAGGACCACTGGCCTAAATGATCAGAATAGAAAGGTTACAGTCTGGTTGGCCAGCATGCTAATGGTTGCATATTCTTGAAAGGGAAATAATAATCTGTTTGTGCTGCAGAGACTATTCCTCCCTTAGACTCACAATTTAAAGTATCCAATGTTGTGTTATTGGTTCCTGGTGAATGTTTGCAGTTATCAAACATTTCAATATATTTCAATACATTTTTGCTCATGCTAACATTTACTTTATGATTTTTCAGTCAGCTCACCAAGAATTTTCAAAGATGAAACAATCAAACTCTGAAGCTAATTTGAGAGAAGAGGTCCTAAAGAATTTAGCTGTGGGACATGACAACTATATTGAACTTGTAGCTAATCTGAAGGAAGGCACAAAGGTTAGTGCATGTTTAAATAATTGTATAAGCTAAATTGGCATCCTCCTAATCCTTTTGGGAATCTTAATGACACAGGTGCATGTTTTAGAGGTTTCTAGAAGTATTTGTAGATAATAGCAAGCAATGCCAGTCTGCTGCAGCTAGGGCAACAACTGGAACTGCAGTTCTGACCCTTTATAAAGCACTAATAATCCATACTAAGAAAATTCAGTAGGCATTTACAGATCCCATTGATCAGGCATTGTAAAAGACACATGTAAGGTACATCATAGCTTAACCATTTTTGTACACTTGGCACTTACAGTCATGAAAAAGTCTGGGAACCCCTCTTAATTCTCTGCTCTGGAGCTTTGTTTATCATTGGCTGAGCTTTCAAAGTAGCAATTTCCTTTTAATATATAACATGCCTTATGGATATTGGATTAACAGAAAATATGCAGTATGCATCATAACAAAATTAGACCGGTGCATAATTTGGGCACCCCAAAAAAGATATTGCATCAATAATTAGTCGAGTAACAGCCTCTAGACGCCTCCTATAGCCTTTGATGGATGGCGGCATTTTTGACCATTCGTCCATACAAAATCTCTCCAGTTCAGTTAATTGTGATGGCTGCCGAGCATGGACAGCCTGCTTCAAATATTCAAGTCAGGGGACTGTGACGGCCGTTCCAGAATATTGTAGTTCTCCCACTGCACTAATTCCTTTGTAGATTTTGAAGTGTGTTTACAGTCATTGTCGTGTTTGAATATCCAACCACTGCGTAACTTCAACTTTGTGACTGATGTTTAAACATTATCTTGAAGAATTTGTTGATATTGGG
Source organism: Xenopus borealis (assembly GCA_024363595.1). Lineage (NCBI taxonomy): Eukaryota > Metazoa > Chordata > Amphibia > Anura > Pipidae > Xenopus > Xenopus borealis. Next base: position 65,463,957 of record CM044441.1, read on the forward strand.
TTGAATTAATCCAACTCTCGACTTTAACAAGGGCCCCAGTACCTGAACTAGACACTCAGCCCCACAGCATGATGTAGGTAGCAGGTGTTTTTCTTGGAATGTGATGTTCTTCTTCCACCGTGCAAAGTGCTTTTTGTTGACCAAATTACTAAATTTTTGTCTCATCAGTCCAAAGCACTTTGTTCCAAAATGACTGTGGCCTGTCTAAGAGCTTTTGCATACAACAAGCGACTCTGTTTGTGACATGAGTGCAGAAAGGGCTTCTTTCTCATCACCCTGCCATACAGATGTTCTTTGTATCAATTTGTGCTGAATTGTAGAACGATGTACAGATACACCATCTGCAGCAAGATGTTCTTGCAGGTCTTTGGAGGTGTTTGGGTTGTCTGTAACCATTCTCACAATCCTCCGCATATGCCGCTCCTGTATTTTTCTTGGCCTGCCAGACCTGGGTTTTACAGCAACTGTCGCTATGGCCTTCCATTTCCTGATTACATTCCTTACAGCTGAAACTGACCGTTTAAACCTCTGCGCCTTCCCCTAAACCATGATACTGAACAGTCTTTGTTTTTAGATCTTTTGAGAGTTGCTTTGAGGATCCCATGCTGTCATTCTTCAGAAGAGAGCCAAACAGAAGCACAACTTGCAGTTGGCTACCTTAAATACCTTTTCTCATGATTGGACACCTTTGCCTATGAAGTTCAAGGCTTTAAAGTAACACCAAAATGTTTTAAAGTAATGAAAATATAATGTAGTGTTGCCCGCTCTGGTAAAACTGATCTGCTAGCTTCAGAAACACTACTATAGTTCATAGAAACAAGCTGCTGAGTAGCAATGGCAGAAATTTAAAAAAGACTATATGGCATAGGATAAATAATGAATAATCAATAACATTATGTTCTATAAAGTTTATCTGCTGTGTAGGTTGAGCTCTTTCTCCTTTGAATAGCAGCTTGTTTACATAAACAATAGTAGTGTTTCTGAAGCAAACACATCAGTTTTACTAGTGTAGGGCAACACTGCATTATATAATACTTTAAAACAATAAAAAAAATTTAACTGGTTCTTAACAAGCTAATTTGGTGTTGCCAGTAATCAGTATTGAGCAGTTACATGCATTCCAATTAGCAAAATTACAAGGGTACTCAAATTTTGGTACAGCCAGTTTTTTCACATTCTATTTCATTCCATACAACTGAAGATCTTTTCAGAGGAGACCAGGACCTAGGAGTATCATAAGCCTTTTTAAGGAAAAAGAATCTGTAATTTCCTATTAGTACATAGAGTTTGTCCAAAATTGTGATTCATACATAATATGCTTTCTAACCAATAGTTTCTACATATACCAGATGCTACATTTGTTCCTAGAAACACAATGCACATTTAATTTATCTATATAGTAAGTCACATGGTTCTTGATGGCAATATTGGTCTTCATTGACACATTTCAAGGATCAAAAAGCCTAAAATATATCTTATAAATCATTATATTTGAACCTGCACCCATGAAAATACTTTAAACCCACGGGGTAATTTTAGATGCAAACAGAATATGTTTATTCCACTCAAGGGATCTCTTTTTTTTTTTTTTTTTTTTTTTTTTTTTTTTCTTTCAGTTTTACAATGATTTGACTGAAATTCTACTGAAATTTCAATGCAAATGCAGCGACATTGTTTTTGCCCGAAAAACAGAGAGAGATGAATTGTTAAAGTAAGTGCCTTATCTTTTGTATATTTCGAAAAATGTTTTAACAATCATATACTTTCTGCAATTCCATACTTGTCCAGACAGGTAATGAACTGCTAACTGGTTCTACATAAACCTGCTTGCAATAATTCAATTTAAACCTGTCACTTAAAGGAAAACTATACACCCCCCCGGACAATGTAGGTCTCTAAAAAGATATTGCATAAAACAACTCGTATGTAAAACCCTGCTTCATGTAAATAAACCATTTTCATAATAATATACTTTTTTAGTAGCATGTGCCATTGGGTATTCCTAAATAGAAAATGGCCATTTTAAAAAATAAGGACAGCCTCCTGGGATCGTATGATTCAAGGGTGCACACAAACATACCAAACAAACTATAAAGTTAGGTCACATGAGCCAATTAACAAAGAGTTCTGTCTTTTGCTTCCACACTTCTTCCTGTTACAGTTACAGCTGAAATATTTCTGGTCAGGTGATCTCTGAGGCAGCACACAGACCATCATGGAATGGTGGTTCAAGGCAAGAGATGTAAAAGGGCAATATTTACTTAAATATATTTACCAGTTTGGTAAGATTATTTAATATGCCACTTAATATGATATAAACTACCTGTTGCTCAAGTATTCATTTTGGGGGTATAGTTGTTCTTTAAGCACTTTCAGTGGAGTTAAAAAATCAACAGAGGTAATACTTTTTATTAAAGGGGTTGTTCACCTTCCAAACACTTTTTCATGAGTTGTTTTCAGATTGTTCTCCAGAAATAGTCATTTCAATTACTTTAATTTTTAATTTTTTGCTGTTTTTCCAAAATCTAAGTTTAATGTTCCCGTCTCAGTAATTCAGGCGGGGACTCTAAACTGTTTTGCAACATTTTTTGATACATTTTTCACAGCATCTCTGGAGTATTACCAACTATTGTATCAATTCTACCAACTGTCTAATGAAACCCAGGGATTCTGTTCAGCAAGGACAAAGATAAGAAATGTATCAAGTAAATGTATCAAGTAAATGTATCAATTTAGAAAACTTTACAGGGTAGGCGCCCCCCCGAGCTGCTTTAGAAGGTCACACATAGAAAATAGAAAGAAATTGTAAAAAGATGTTATATCTGAAACCAGCTCAACTGAGTGTTGGAAGGTGAACAACCCCTTTAAGATAATGTACTGTGGGCTATTTATAAAGCAGTGTAAAACATTTACACCAGAAAAAATATGTAAAAAGTGGTGTATAATAAAATGGTGTATTTCTTCTTACTCGTTTATGCAATCCGCTGTAACCCTTAAATTCATCCATTAAAGCAAACTAAAGTAGTACCCTGATTTTACGGTTTCCAGGGGACCCCATTGACACTGCATAGATGTGAGGAGATTGTAAAATTCAGGAAGGAAAAAAAAAAGACAAGAAATTGTCTGGGTGACAAAAATGCAAAATGTGTTGTGCTGCAAGTACTGTGTGAATCTCCAGTTTACTCCTTTTAATGAATTGAAATCTCTAGTTTATTCATTACAGTTCAAGTGGGTGTGTGTTTTTCACCACTGGGACATTAGCAAGGGTAACTACAAGCCCTACTTTCCAAATAAGTTTGTGAATTTGTCCCCTGCAAACAAAACATAGGAGCTACAGTAAGGTAGTGCCTAAAAACCTAGATGTTTCAGAACAATTTACAGTTTCTGTGCATGGGCTTAAGGCTAAGTGACATCATGTTTCTCATGGAAGTAGTTGTTTAGCAATATTGGGGACAAAAAAATTGTTGCCACTAATACTGGTCACATGCCACCACAGCTGACTGCAATATGTAGAATTTCCTTCTCAGTGATGTCCGCATGTTCAAGTCAGTTATAAACCACAAATGTATTAGATTAAAACATGATCATACAGGATGAGTTAAAATACTTGATATACTAGCTGTGCAAGGTCTTATAGCCAACACAGATACTCTATAAAAGCAGAACAGCTAACAATAAAAAACACACTCACTTACAGTACAGTAAGGTAACTCGGTTACAATTATTACCAGTTAAAGGACATGTAAAATACCCACCAATAAAAATGTAATCTGTTAGTCTTTTTTAAATCTTTAAATACCTGTCACTGCAGTTGTTCAAATGTTAGTAATAAGGCTGCAGCATCCACATAATCACTTCGGATTTGTTCTTCTACTTTAACCCACTTGCCCTCCCCCCTTACCAAATAGGCTCTGTATGTCTGTACATTTTCCCTAGAATGCCGTATTTACTAAAAAAAAAAAAGCACATTTTAAAATCGGCAATTACCCACTTCAAGAAGCAGAAGATCTTAATCTAATTCCTTCATGAAGTATACTATATGTGTTGAGACACCCACTTCCCAAATACCTCATTCCCAAACCAAAGCTATTAAAGGGGTGGTTCACCTTCAAGTTAACTTTTGGTATATTGTAGAAGAGCCAATTCTAAGAAACTTTTCAATTGGTCTTCATTATTTATTTTTCATCGTTTTTTAATGATTTGCAAATATCTTCTGTTTCTTTGCAGCTTTCAAATGGGGGTCACTGACACCATCTAAAAACGAATGCTCTGCAAGGCTACAAATGTATTGTTGTTGCCACTTTTTATTATCATTCAGTCACCCTCCTATTCATGTTCCATATATTCAGTCCACCTCCTATTCATATTCTTATTCATATCAATGCATCGTTGCTAGGGTAATTTGTACCCTAGAAACCAAATTGCTGACACTGCAAACTAGAGAGCTGCTGAATAAAAAGCGAAATAACTATAAAACTACAAACAATAAAAAATGAAAACCAATTGCAAATTGTTTCAGAATATCACTCTCTACATTATACTAAAAGTTAAGGTGAACAACCCCTTTAATACACCATTAGGCCTCCTTTTGCTTATAGTGAATCTACTGTTGTGCAAAGGTTTCCACTAGATAATGGAACATTGTGGGCTTTGCTTGAACAGGAATGAATCTTAACCCCTTGCGAATAAGTAGGATGCACTGAGTTGTCAAGAATTGTCCTTATACCCTGTGTACTTAAAATTTGATTTGCAGAATAGTCCCAGATCAGTATTCCTTCTCCACCTAGATATCAGTGGCATTATGCATTCAGACAGGTAGAGTTCACCAATCAACTGCAAACCCAGAGTTTTACATCAGACTGCGAGATGCTGAAATGCCATTTATTACTCAGAGATTGTGTTTTGCTACTCCATAGTCCAGTGGTGGTAACCCTTTTACTACTCCAGCTGTGTCTAGTCTAGTTTAGAACTTTAGTTTTTTACTCAGGTGAAGAAAAAGGTGATCTGCTTTTGAGGATGCACACCAATCTACCATTTATATCAAAAACTATAAGAAAACCTATTTGTGAAATAGAATGATTTCAGTTAAGTGCGTTAGTTTATTATTATAGTAATAGCTTCCCTTTAAATACCTTTCACTATGCAAGCATTTAATGTTTTTTCCAAAAAAATTCTAAAAACTATTCTGTTAAACCATACACACTGTGGCTCATTAACAAATACTGGGTACACTTTTACAGAAACTGTAATTGCAGCCAAAAATCACCAGTTAGCTTTGACATGTCTACTGCATGTAGTATAAATTACGCAAATCAGCGATTGCTTGCTGTGGGTACATTTACACCAATGTAAATTTATTCAGTGTTTGTACATTATACTCTATTGTTTTCAAGCACAAGTTTGTTTAGAATCTTAGTAGCAGTAAAACACTAGTAAGTATGATTAATATGCAAATTATATATTTTTTTTACCATAACTATATGATTGCTTCTGCAGGGATTTACAGCAAAGCATTGCTAGAGAACCAAGTGCTCCATCAATTCCCCAAGTACCAAGTTACCAAAGTGCCCCATTTTCTACATCAACAAATATTGCTACATCCAGCACCCCAACACCGGCACCTAGGACTGTCTTTGTAAGTCAATTTTGCATGATATTAATTTGTTTTTTTCTATATACTAAATTATCAATCTGTTATCAAGATAAAATGTATTGTGCTTAAAGAGATGCTGACACCTGAAATTAAACTCTTTTTCCCTCACGTCCCTTGGCAGCACTACTATAGAGAGAGCTCCTCCTCTGGGGTAGGAAAACACCGCCCAAAATAATAAACTCCTCCCATACCTCCCTATAAAGGTTCCTTCAGTAATATCCCCTTCAGTGTTTTTTTCCTACCGGATGAGGAAACATTGTCAAATATGACGAAGACTGGCAGAAGAACAACGGGCGCTTTTCAGATGTTCTGCCCCCGTCAGAAGTCCAAAGTGTTGAAACGGGCGCCTGTCAGATGGTTGTGCCTCCGTGTAAGTGTACTGCACCGAGCGCTGCTCAGATGATCAAGCCCTCGGATTGATATTGGCTGGGAGTCAGGACACCGCTTGAATGATCGGTCCCCTGTCTGTGCGCATGCCAAACTTGTCTGTGCGCATGCCAAACTTGCGCGTTGTGTGACGTAGCAGCGGACGCAGGCCGGAAGTGACGTGTTCGCACGGCACTTCCGGGTTTTTTTCGGCAGCATCTATTTACATCATGCCGCTCCTGGGTGTACGCTTTGCTGTACGGGTCCCCAAACGCTGTGCACTGCCTGCACAAGTAAGTCTCTTGGCTGTGAGTGATCGATGGTTTGCCTTAGTGAAGTGGATTTGTTACCATTGCTGTGTTTTTTGCTTGTGTCTTTCAGTATGGCTGACACTGCACCTGAAAGAGGGGAGATTAAAGCCAAGACTAAGGAGAAGGCTAAAAATAAAGACCCCCAATTTGAGTCACCTAAAGAAAGCGTCTTCCATTAATTGTTTGGGCTGTGATAGTAAATTTATATCCACTGAAGGAAATAAATTATGTATGGCTTGCAAAGAAAAGATTAATGGTCCAGCTACCTCAGCTACTAGTTCTGGTGAATTGGTGTCCTGGATGAAAGGTGCAATGCTACAAGCTTTTGAATCATTTCATCAGGCCAAGCAGGATAGGGATGCATCCGTGGAGGATAGCCCCCTATATGGGAATATTTCATCAGATGATTTTGTTGAACCTTGCTCATCAAGGCATAGATTGGAGTCAGAATGTTCAGAGATGGAAGATTTTTTTCCCGTCCAAGATATAGAGTCTCTGATTTTAGCAGTCAGAGAAACGATGGGGTTGGAGGATACTTCTGAACCACCGAAAAAGTCGAGCAAACTTTTTTTTTTTTTTTAGACATAAAGTATGTTTTCCACTGGATGATGCTATTAAAAGTAAAATAAAAAATCAGTGGTCCAATCTAGATAGAAAATTTATTTTACAGAAGAAATTTAATATGCTTTTTCCTTTTGAGGAGACTGATTCAAAGGCGTGGGATAATGCTCCAAAGCTAGATCCTCCAGTGGCGCAAACGATTAAAAGAACAACGCTTCCCTTAGAAGATAGTGCGGGTCTTAGAGACCCTATGGACAGGAAAGCAGATGGCGCACTAAGGAAAGCATTCCTAGCAGCAGCAGCGGGATTTAAACCGGCGGTGGCTGCCGCTTCAGTGGCCAGATCGCTGAAGGTATGGATCACACAATTGGAGAAGGCATTGAAAAAAGGAGTCTCAAGAGACAGGCTTTTGTCTGATCTTCCCATGTTGTCTTCGGCAGCTGATTTCCTAACTGAGGCTGAATTGGCGTCAATTGGTGTTTTTTCAAAGTCTACAGCATTTGCAACATCAGCTAGAAGGGCTATATGGTTGAAACTATGGCTTGCAGATGTAGCATCGAAAAATCGCTTACTCAACCTTCCGTTCGAGGGAGAGAAATTATTTGGCTCGGAACTAGAATTGCTGGTTGAAAAGAAATCAGATGATAAAGTGAAGTGTCTACCCCAGGATAGGAGAACTTCCAAACGTTCCTTTCGGGGGTTTTGTACCTCCTATAAGTATCAACAGGATTGGAAAAACCAGAAGACATCAAAGGACAGATCCTATGGTCAGTTTAGAGGAAGGTCCAGTAGAGGAAGGGGTCGCTCTCATTTCCACCAGCGACCATTTTCAGCATGACGCCAAAGAAACTGGAGGAAGATTGAAAAATTTTGTGGCAGAATGGAAGAAAATAACATCAGACGAATGGGTGATACATACGATAGAAAAAGGTTATGCCATCGAATTCGACTCTCCCTCCAACAAGATTCTTGACTACATACCTTCCAAGAAGAGACAGGGAGAAAAATGCTTTATGTGCAGCAATTCAGGAATTCAAGGATCAGGGGGTTTTGATTCAAGTGCCTCAAGAAGAAAGAGGTTCAGGAGTTTATTCTCCAATTTTTCTGATACCAAAACCAAATGGAAAGTACATAGACTTAAGGTATCTAAATCTCTATATACAAAAGAAAAGATTCAAGATGGAATCCATACGCTCTACAATGCAGGCTCTTCGCAAAAGAGAGAAAATGGTAACACTGGATTTACAGAATGCATATCTGCATGTTCCAATAAGACCGTGCCATCAAAGATTTTTAAGAATCGCGATAAAAGGCTCCACTTTTTCGGAACATCTCCAATGTACAGAACTCCCGTTCGGTATTTCCAGTGCCCGAAGAGTGTTTACCAAAATTTTGGTAACAGCAGTGGCCTTTTTGAGAACGCAAGGAGTTTCGGTAATACCATAATTAGACGACTGTCTCATAAAAGCAGAATCCCATGCCGTTCTACAGGAGCACTTAAATTTGACAGTGAGGACTCTTCAAACTCTTGGATGGATTATAAACTGGGAAAAATCCAATCTTCAACCTACAACAAGGATAAAGTTTTTAGGTATGATCCTAGATACCAAAATTGGGAGGATTTCACTGCCAACAGAAAAGTCTCACAAAATCATAAACAAGGTGAGTCGGTTACAAGAAAGAAAATTGTCTTCTATAAAACAAATCACAGAAATCCTAGGACTCTTTTCGGTGGCTATAGTGGCTATTCCTTGGGCTCAAGCTCATATGAAAGACCTTCAATTGTTCCTAAATTCGATTTGGGATAATCGGAAAAGTTCTCTAAACAAAAAGATCCAATTACCGCTAAGAATAAGAGAATCGCTCACATGGTGGCTGCGGATAGAGAATTTAAGAAAGGGGACCCAATTATTTCCTGCACCCGCAAAGTTAATTACGACAGATGCAAGCAAGAGAGGCTGGGGTGCTCATCTTCAAGGTTTTTCAAAACAAGGGAGATGGGAAGTCGATATGGCAGGTCTTTCGGCAAATTCTTTGGAATTGGAGGCAGTTTGGAGGGCCTTAAGAGCATTCGAGCCGTATATAAGGGACAAAAATGTTCTGGTTCATACAGACAGTGTAACAACTGCTTATTACATATATCATCAGGGCGGTCTACGAAGTCAGGACCTTATTCAGAGAACAAAAAGAATATTCAGGTGGGCAGAACAAAATCTGGTCAACATAACTGCTCGTCACATCTCGGGTCACTCAAATCTCGAAGCAGATTTTTTTTAAGCCGCACAGATGTACTTCCGAGGGAATGGAGCTTGAATCAGGAGGTTTTCTTACTGATTTGCGAAGAGTGGGGATTTCCAGAAATCGACCTCATGGCATTAAGACGGAACAAGCGGTCAGGGGGAGGAAGCGGTAGATGCGTTGGCCCAAACAAAATACATGGTCAGATATAGTCACATTCACAAGTGATACCTTGGCCACCAAGATTACATCAGATCCTTCACTGGCTCTATTGATCCACAAACCTAATCCGCTCACAAACAATGAATACAGATTATGGGCGAACCCATGTTTGATAGTGCCTACATATTCCCACCATTTTCTCTAATAGGCAAGGTAGCCAAGAAGATACGGCTAACCTCAGCTGAGATAATTCTAATAGTTCCTGCATGGCCAAGGAGAAGTTGGTATTCGGAGTTGATTCAAATGACGATAAGCCCCCCCATGGATTTTGCCCAGGAGAACAGATCTTCTAACTCAGGGACCTGTCTCCCACCCGGATCTGATCCCATTACAACTGACCGCATGGAGACTGAAAGGGATGCGTTAACCTTACAAGGCATTTCCCTGAGGTGGTGAAAACTCTGCTATGTAGCAGGAAGGTGGTGACTAATAAAATCTATCAAAGGATTTGGACGCTGTTTAGAAATTGGTGTCTTAAGAGACAATTGCTTCCTGAGACAGCTTCTGTGCCAATGATTCTGGATTTTCTGCATGAGGGATTCGTGAAGAATTTAGCCCCGAAAACTAATAAAGTCCAAATAGCTGCATTGGGAGTTTTTAAGAATATTGTATTAGCAGAACAACCATTGGTGAAAAGGTTGGATAGAGCTATGCAGAATATTAAGTTAAAATGCAAGCCATTGGCACCCGTTTGGGATTTGGATATAGTCCTTAAGGTTCTTCAAAAAGCTCCCTTTGAACCGTTGAAGAGGCTTCTCTTTTTCATCTTACAATAAAAACTGTGTTCTTGGTTGCTATTTGCTCTGCAAGATGGGTTGGCGAAATACAGGCTTTGTCCTGCAAAAGACCTTACAAATTCTTCAAGGCAGAATTATTCTTAAAGCAGATCCTACATTTAGGCCAAAAGTTTTGTCAGACTTTCATGTCAATTTTGAAATTGTCCTGCCTGATTTCTATCCAACGCCTAAAAATAGGCATGAAGTAGATCTACATTTATTGGATGTAAAAAGATGCATCTTAGAATATCTGGAAAGGGTGCAACAATTCAGAATCTCTAATCGCCTGTTTAGTGCACACACTGGTGTCTGGAAAGGCAAGACCGCATCAAAGATGACAATATCCAGATGGATAAAACACGCAATCACAATTGCATATACATTTCATTAGAAGCCAGTTCCTCTGGGACTTTGTGCGCATTCAACTCGGGCAGTGTCTGCCTCTTGGGCAGAAAGTGCAGGAGTTTCTGTGGACCAAATTTGCAGGACAGCATCCTGGTCAAGCTTCAAAACATTCTCGAATCATTACAGACTCAACGTTGGTACACCCAGGGAAGTGGCTTTCGCAAAAGCAGTGTTAGGTGCTGTATCCATTGAACCCTCCTGTACTATTGCTTGTTAACTCTCTATAGTAGTGCTGCCAAGGGATGTGAGGGAAAGAATGAATTTAATACTTACCATAAATTCCTTTTCCCTCAGTCCTGAAGGCAGCATGGGTTTTTCCCTCCCTGTATTAAAGTTTTCTTGGCATTATGGTCTGTGTTGTTGCTTGTTAATCACTGAAGGGGGTATTACTGAAGGAACCTTTATAGGGAGGTATGGGAGGAGTTTATTATTTTGGGCAGTGTTTTCCTACCCCAGAGGAGGAACTCTCTCTATAGTAGTGCTGAGGGAAAAGGAATTTACAGTAAGTATTAAATTCATTCTTTTACATCTATTATAATATTGGCTTTGAAAGCTACTTCTATCTTTGCCATAAAGTATTTGCATGATGCTTTTACATTACCTGTCTGATCCCCCATGTTCCTGTATGATGGGGCTGCCATATTTGTTCAGCAGGAGTCCGTTAGCGTTAGAAACTGTAACTAACAGGCTGAGATGGGACAGCCAGGTTGGCAAAGTCAGAATGTCAGAGTCAGGCTTAGGAACTTCAACTAATAATTATATACAAAAACAAGCCTCTCAGCAAAAAAATTATCAACATGACCTATAAGGTAACATTTAATGTACTTTCATTTATTAAAATACATTTTTTAGTGTCAGTATCACTTTAAAGGGATGATGTCATGATTTTTATGATGTAGTTTTTATTTCTAAATTACACTGTTTACATTGTAAATAATTCACTCAATAATAAATAAAATAATATAAAATATAAAATTGCATTCTTGAAGCAGCAAGTGTATTTTTTTTTTAGTTTCAATGTTGGTTTGTAGGCAGGCATCTCCCGTTCATTTTGCCTGGTACTTTCAGAGAGAGCTTTCTGGCAGTATTTTTTGTTTCTCCTACACAGGACTGGCGGCACCTGGGAAACTGACAATATGTCTGGCCCGATTTCAAAATTAAACATTAAAAAAAATCTGTTTGCTCTTTTGATAAATGGATTTTAGTGCAGAATCCTGAAAATCTGTGGGTAGATCCTAAACATGCAAGACAGAACAAGATCTCCGATTTAGAAGAGATAAAAGTAATGATGGACAATGATGGACATGCTGAAATTACTATTTTCATTGTTTATTATGGCTTTCATTCTTTTTTTAAAGGTGCTAGAGTTTAAAGGACTACATTGTTGTTCACCTTAGTGTGATGTAAAATAGTGATATTCTTAAACAATTTTTAAATTTATAATTTTTTATAATTTGTAGTGTTTATCTTTTAATCCAGCAGCAATCTGGTTGCTAGGGGCCAAATTACCCTAGCAAGCATGCATTTATTTGCATAAGAGGCTGGACTATGAATAGGCGAGGGCATCAGAAGGTTTTTGATCCACGTTTCTCTCAGATTAGCACACTGTTTTTATAGGGGTATTTGCCCCTAATTAGTTGGCTAAATATTATATAAAAACTAGATTAAGTTTTACACTAATAATACTGTTTTACAAGCTTTACATTAACCAATTTTAAATAAATGGACAGCAAGTCTTCAAACTGTGCATTCATGACTAATTCCTTTAGTGAGCTTCTTAATGGGCACCTGCAAAAACATTATCCCCAACCAAAGGTGGGGGCTAACAGTTTTTTTTTGTTTTTATTTATTGTAGTCGTCCCACCCCCTTCCCCGCACGTGCACGCCAACTTTAGTGCTTCCCTCCGGAATTTCCGGTGCGAGCGGCCATGGTGCACATAACGCATGTGCAAAATGCTCTTCTGATGTCACAAGTCATGATGCAGAAAGGGGCATATTTAATTGTGTTGATATATTATACCTTTCCTGAAATGTATCCTTGTATTTTGAGTGTTAAATATATTTTATTTTTAATTGTAATCTTCTTCAGTCTGCAAAACAGCCTCCACCACGACCACCACCACCAGCAATGCCTTCAGCCGGTCTAGTTCCAGCTAATGCTGCCCAAGCATCTAACCCAGCACCAACTGCAGCTTCAGCTACTGTTTCTTCACAGCCTCCATCTCAGGCACAAGGACCTCCATATCCCTCCTATCCTGGATATCCAGGGTAAATATACATTTTGCTTTTGGCTGTGTTTTTATTTCTCTTTAGAACATTGAATGTATCATATGGTTGAGCTTTGATATTTTATGTCCATGCAGTTTAAATAGTATGTAGTATATTGTCTATATAGCCATAAGTTCCATACCTTCTCAAATGTTCTTAGATTGTTGTTTAATAATACTGTGAGGTTTATCATTTCTTTAGTTCACTTAAAGCCTGTTTTAATTTCTTGTATTGTTGGGCATGCTTTTGCATTGTTTTACTATTAGACTATCAAACATGGGTTCGCCCATAATCTGTATTCATTGTTTGTGAGCGGATTAGGTTTGTGGATCAATAGAGCCAGTGAAGGATCTGATGTAATCTTGGTGGCCAAGGTATCACTTGTGAATGTGACTATATCTGACCATGTATTTTGTTTTGGGGGGGTGAGATACTAGTCAAACATTTTCGTAGTTCCTTGTGTTGATGGAAGATGTTCTCATCTACAAGTGTATTTTTTCTTTATTCGCATTGAGGGCAGTGGCCCACTATTATGTTCATAAAACAGTTAGCACTGCAAAATTAATATTTTTTCTGTTACTGGCTTTTATTTTATTTCCTCAAAAGCTTTTATTGCAATGAGCTATAATAAAGGTCTTGCTTTTTTCCATTGCATTTTTTGGGGAAGGGGTTAGGGTGAATGCAGATTAGATTGGACCCCTTATCTAGCAACTGGTCAGCATTTACAATAGCATGCCAATTATGGGGCTCTGCATAGTCCCTTGTTTGAAGCCATTCAATCAGGAAACATTTTATGTTCTCCAGTTTCAACTGTGTGTCATTGGCATAGATTTTCATTATTAAATATATCCATTTACATCCAAAGATTGAACATTTAAAGATCACATATTACATTGTAATCCTGTAACTGGAGAACAGCGTGATGGAAACATAGATCCCCTATAGTAACATGGGATTGAGTTAGTTCATTCTAATTCTAGGGAGACATGCTGAAAGGGTTAAGATCCGTGAAGTTTATTTAAAAGAAGGGAGCTGCTTGGGGTTCTGCTGTGGAGTTCCTGTGACTTTGTGGAGTTGCACTTTTGTGTTTTGGCTTGGAATGCCAGGGGATCGTTATTAGAAAGTGAAAGTACCCTGTGAATTAGTTAGAGCCCAAGTGTGACAATGTTTTTTTTTTTATTTATGTAGCTTTTTTGCACCAGTTTACTCAGAGTCTGGTAATATTAATAATACATAAACTTAAACCTGCTAAAACTCGTCTGATGAATTATATTTATTGCATACATGGGGTCTTTATTAATAAATGAAATCCCCTCTTGCTTTTTGTAATAAAATCATTATTTGCTTTTCTTCCAGGTATTATGGAATGCCAATGCCAGTTGGCTATAACCCATACATGTATGGGCAGCAAACCATTCCTCCTTACATGTACCAACCACCATCTGGACAGCCACCGTACCCAGCTCAGCAGCCCTCCTTCTCTTATCCACAGCAGCCTTTTTACCCCCCACAATAAGTCAAATCAACTGCTTGATAAAGAGGAAAGACTGCAGTAAGATTACTGTAAACAGATTTTGCAATACATCATACTAGTTTAATTAATCTTCTAAGTTTTAAGATCTGAGTTATACTTCTGATTTTTGCTAGACTGCTTTCTGGCTGCCTCTTTTTAGGAAGCCTTTAGTGCACTGACCAAAGTGAACATTTAAAACCTGCTTTCTTAGGTATCAAGTGATTTATGGAATCTGAAAGAAGTCTTGACAAGTATACGATTTCTGCTCAATGTTCTTTATTGTTTCTTATATTTGAAACATTTATGTTGCTCCTTCTTCTTTATTTTTACTTCAGATGCATTTCTTGGTTATCTTACATGTATGTTATTTTTGTCTAATAATCAAAGCCTAGTAAACCTGATTTACAAAAATAAAAACTAAATACATGCTTTTGTTTCCTCTTCAATTATTGCATTGATTATTTTGATATGGTTTTATCTTTCATTAATCCCTAAGTAATGTGCTTCTCCATCCAGTTACTTTCTGAAGAGGAGAGGGTTTATAGATACCATAAACAAAACATCCAAAAGGAAGCACAAGTTATGCTATTGATAAGTAATGTTAGTGTTAAGGTGCCTTCTCATAAAAAGGACTGTGTTGTAACAATAGGAAGCACAGTAGTTGATTCCCTAGCCAAAGAAGCAGCACTAGATCGAGAATGAATACAGTTTCCTACACTTGTGAAGAATGTAGTATAGTAGTAAATCATATCCATATATACCTGGAGCATAGACAGGGTGCTCACTAACAAAAACCACTAACTGGCTGTTGTCTAGTTGTAGTTCAGCATAAACAGAGAAAGAAAACCAGCACTCTTTTTGAAAAAGAACAAGAATCTATTGAGATTGACTGCAGTCTATAAAGAGACCTTTATGAAGATGAATATATAGCAGATATTTACAAATATAATAAAAATGTGGATTAAATTATTGTTATACTCATCCTTTTAGGGGTCTGGCATCTGTGTCCTCACTCCATGCTGGCTGTAGAGAACTACCTTAGCAACTTAGCACATTCTAGTAAACCTAATGTTTATGTATTTGAGGGAGTTCAGCATGGATTCCTGAGGCACTTTATTCAAGAATCAGAACGATTTATGGTGTGAAATACAATTTAGGGGCAGACAGGTTTAAGTTTTTAATTACTCAAGACTTTAGCAGCTGTGTTGTAAATATGATCTATTTAGGGGCTTGGATTTATCATCTTCTGATATGTCACCATATGTAAATAAAATGTACACATTTTATATAAAAAAGATAATGTACACATATTTTATATAAAAAAGATATGACACAAGTAAGTCTCCCTGAGGTAACGACCTGGTGTGACTACACCAGGCTGTGCGATGAATTTCTTTTACATTTAACACACAGTTACAGTATGCTGGGGGAGAGGAGTTAACATTTTTCTTCAGAGTAAACACACCTTTGCTTTAGCACACCTGTGCTGCTTCTAAATATTAGAGGAACAATTTCTTCTTCTTCAAAATCTACACCTTTTTAGTTAGATTTTCCTCTCAGAGGTATTTGTCTCTAAGCACCCAAAATATGCCATTGCAAAATCTGAATGGTTAAAAACAGAGGCACAAGGAGAACTGTGAATAGGAAGCCAATTAGACCTACTTTAACCATTCTGTAAAGATTTCTTTTATTATGGTGCAAAAATGCATGTTTAGGACACCTTTGCCCCTAGAACCAATATAGAGAAGTATCTAATTTCAGCTGAACTTTACACAAATAAGTGAAAGAACACAAATCGGGATATGGGGGCTATGTAATAAAAGGCACTAAGTCTGTCTGAGAGTAATAACCAATAGCAACAAATGAGTAGGTAGCATTTACAGGTCACCTGTTTAAAATTCTTATTGGTTATTGACTGCTCCTGGGCAAACTTAGTGCCTTTTATAACATATGAGATGGAGGAAATTTTGTGCTAACATGGTCACATACATCTTCAGGGACTGCTGTTAGCAATTTTAAAGGGATACTGTCCAAAACGCATCAGTTAATAATGCTGCTCCAGTAGACTTCTGCACTGTAATACATTTCTCAAAAGAGCAAACAGATTTTTTCATATTCAATTTTGAAATCTGACATGGGGCTAGATATTTTGTCAATTTTCCAGCTGCCCTTGGTCATGTGACTTGTGCCAGCACTTTAGGAGGGAACTGCTTTCTGGCAGGCTGTTGTTTTGTCTTCTCAATGTAACTGAATTGAACACAGTGGGACATGGGTTTTTACTATTGAGTGCTGTTCTTAGATCTTCCAGGCAGCTGTTATCTTGTGTTATGGAGCTGCTATCTGTTTACCTTCCCATTGTTCTGTTGTGAGGCTTCTGGGGGGGGGGGTGATATCACTCCAACTTGCAATACAGCAGTAAAGAGTGACTGAAGTTTATCAGAGCACAAGTCACATGACTTGAGGCAGCTGAGAAATTGACAATATGTCTAGCCCCATGTCAGATTTCAAAATTATATAAAACAAAATTCTGTTTGTTCTTTTGAGAAATGGATTTCAATGCTGGAGCAGCACTATTAACTCATGCATTTAATAAAAAAAATGTTTCCCTTGACCGTATCCCTTTACGTTGCATCCCTTTGTATATGTATTCCATGTATTTTTATGAAAAAAAAAATGACTATGCTCTGGACAACGTGGGTTTGATCTTGGCAACAAGAATAGTAAAACCCTAGCAAACATGGCAAAGCTAAAAGACCAGATCACAGTTATTCCGGGTCTTAGAAACCACTCTTGGGACCTAGTTACAGACAGCTAACTATGGCCAACATGTATGCTCAGTACTTCAGTTTCAACGACGGACAGCACCAACTTCTTTCAATAAAAAGCCTTTATTGTAGCATGGCTAAGACCAGTGATACAGTAACGTTTCGAGCCACATCCTGGCCCTTTGTCAAACTAACTGATACATATTAACAAACTTACTTATAAAGCATTCAGGGTAGCACCCTCTAGTGTACACAAATAGGTATAGTTACATTTCATTTAAAAACATAGCACACAATATCAAGCAATGCTAAACAATGTTGCCGTTTCAATTATAGAAGAGGTATGACATAATGAAATTGACATTGACTAACCTGACTCTGCTCAGTACTTCAAACAGATTTATTCCCCCAACCCAGTAGCCGGAACATAATTATAGAACAACCTGCACTTAAAAAGAAAAGTAATTTTATGCCTTATTTTTTCAGTGAATGCCTTGATACTTTTGTACATGTAACAAATGAGGTTAAAGGAATATGGGATAATGAAACTTAATTACTACAACACCCTAACCTTTCCAAAAATGAATGCCTTGCATTAAGGGCATTAAAAATAACCACAACATAGTTATTAAGAAGGCAGATAAGGGAGGGGCTGTGGTAATTATGATTAGAGCTAAATATGACAGTGAGGTGCTGCGGCTATTTAACATACATACGTCATTACTGCAATTTTGACCGACCCCACAAATACCATCCAAAAACATTATAGATACTATATGGTCAATGATGTTTTTCTTTTGGGCACTATTTACAAAAATGTCAGAGATTTCCTAATTACTGATTTACCTCTAATTCCACTGCTGTATACTGTATATTGGCCAAAATACACATAACCCTGATTGACCCCCTGGGCAGACCAATAGTTTCAGGGGTAGGCTCAGTATTGGAACTCATCTCAAAATTGGTCGACTTCAATTTACAGTTGGTTAATTTACCAGCTTGCTTAAAATACACGACTGATTTGTTAAAGAAGGTAAATAACTTGGGTACTATAGAAGGAGAGATCTCTCTATGCAGTAAAGATATAGAGAGCCTATTTACATCTATTCCGCAAGAAGAAGGCCTAGTGTGTGTGTGTGGAGAATGCTTTTCTCGATACCAACTAAGCAAATGCCTTACTGTACTTCCTTATTGATTGTTTGGAAATGGTCCTGGGTATAAATTACTTTATGTATAAATGGGCAATTTTAATGGCAAAAGCAAGGCTAGTCCAAGGGGTCTGAGGTCGCGCCATCTCTGGTGGGTTGGAGAAGAGATTATTCCTAAATGACACCTACTTACCTCACATCAAACAGTATTATATACATGATACACTGATGGTCCCCTAAGTACATTTGAAAAAATGGTAAATGAGGCTAATAGGTCCCACCCTACGGTTAAATTTAATTTTGAAACATCTAAGACTGAGTTGAACTTCCTTGATGTGAATATTAGACTTATAGAATATACAAGCTAGTAACTGGGTTGTACCGTAAATCAATACATAGTAACATAGTAAGTCAGGCTAAAAAAATACACACGTCCATCTAGTTCAACCTTTTAACTTTTTTAACCTGCCTAACTGCTAGTTGATCCAGAGGAAGGCAAAAAAACCCATCTGAAGCCTCTCCAATTTGCCTCAGAGGGGGAAAAAAACTCCTTCCTGACTGGCAAATGAACTAGTCCCTGGATCAACTAGTACTATGAGCTATCTTCCATAACCCTGTATTCCCTCACTTGCTAAAAAGTCATCCAACCCCTTCTTAAAGCTATCTAATGTATCAGCCTGTACAACTGATTCAGGGAGAGAATTCTTCACAGCTCTCACTGTAAAAAAAACCCTTCCGAATATTTAGGTGGAATCTCTTTTCTTTTAATCGGAATGGGTGACCTTTATCCCGTTTATCCCACTTAGCACAGAATATTGTGTCACAGCATCCCATCCAATTAAAGAGTTCACCATTGAAAACAATGGTGCTTTGGTATGCTAATGAAAAGGTTAAATGCATTAAATGAGTTAAGATAACTTTAGATAACACAGTTTCTTCAATTAGCCCTGAGTCATGACGCATTTAACTCACCAATCCCAGTGGCTGCATCTGTAGTTATCTTATCACCCCTTAAGCGCCTCTTTTCCAGCGAGAACATCCCCAATTTGGCCAGTCTTTCCTCATAGCTAAGATTTTCCCTACCTTTTACCAGTGTAGTTGCCCTTCTCTGTACCCTCTCTAATACAATAATGTCCTGTTTGAGTGAGGGAGACCAAAACTGTACAGCATATTCTAGATGGTGCCTTACAAGTGCTCTATAAAGTGGAAGAATGACCCCCCTCCTCCCGTGACTCTATGCCCCTTTTAATCCAGCTCAAGACCTTATTTGCCTTTGATGCTGCTGACTGGCATTGCTTGCTACAGCCAAGTTTATCATCTACAAGGACTCCAAGGACCTTTTCTATAATATATTTGCCTAGTGCAGTCCCATTAAGTGGATTGGATATTTTTACATCCCATGGTACATTTATCAACATTGAATCTCATTTGCCTGTTGCAAGGATGCCACATCCTGGATGGAATTAATTTGGCTGGATAGTTTTGTATCATCTGCAAACACTGATACATTACCTTCCCCTAATTCATTAATGAACAAGTTAAATAAAAGTGGACCCATTACCAAGTCTTGAGGGACCCCACTAAGAACCTTACTCCAAGTACAGCATGTACCACCTTCTGTAGCCAATCCTGTAGCTAGTTTACCATCCATGTGCAAACGACTTCATTAAGCCAAACAGACCTTAGATTAGAAAGCAGCAGTTTGTGGGGCATGGTATCAAAAAAAGCAATCAAATTTGTCTGATATGACCTATCCTTCATAAAGCCATGCTGATTGCTGCTCATAATACCATTCACTAGGACAAAATTTTTAATGTGATCCCTTAACAAGCCTTCAAATAATTTGTCCACCACAGATGTCAAATTTACTGGCCTATAATTTTCAGGCTGAGAAAGTAATCCCTTTTTAAATATTGGAATGACATCAGCTTTTCTCCAATCCACAGGAACCATACCAGATGACAGCGAATCTGAGAAAATTAGAAATAGTGGCTGGTCTAAAACTGAACTATGCTCTCTTAGAACCTGGGGTGTATGTCATCAGGCCCTGGAGCCCTTTTTAAATTAATTTTTATTAAAGCTTTATTAATCATATCCTGAGTCAGCCACTGACTAGATTGAGCTTATCCATCAGTGTAGTGGATAGGAATAACATTTTGCATGTTAAAAGCTGCCACTACCCTCATGTGTTAAAAAGCAATTCCCAAAGGGCAGTACATGTGAGCAAGAAGAATAGCTGCCAATGATTTTCTTTACAGAGAAGCAGCTAACGGTCTCACATTGTGTTTTGCTGAGAGAGGGTATAAATGAAATCACATTGTCAATGAGGTTGAAAAAATGCCCCGCGAACAATTACTCCAGCCAAAAATTCCCAACACTGACAGGGATAGATTGATGTTCTTTGGAAGGTTTGACAAAAAAAAGTCACAAAATAGAGGGCATCATTAAGAAGTTTTAGCCCATTCTGCAATCAGATTTCAAATATGGTGGAATATTCAAAGTCACTGAAGGATTTATTATGCCCAACTCACTCCACCCGCCAAAAAAGTTGTTTGAAGGCACACCGAAAATAGGTACATTTCCTTGCCTAGAATGCAATTGTTGCAATTCCATCATTAAGGGGCCCAATAGAAACCATCCCTTGAGTGGGGCTGAAATGAGCACAAGGGCAATATCCGTAATTTCAAGAAAGACACCTATACTGACACACCAGTGTGCAGACATTTTTTTAACAGCAAACATAGTGTTTGCCAATTGAAATGGAAGGTGCTAGAGGTAATCCCGAAACCAATAAGAGGAGGTGATTGGAATAAGCAACTGCTCCAAAAAGAAGCCAGGTGGATTAGACGCCTGGATAGTATCATACCAAATGGGATGAATGACCTGGATAGCCTGTGTTGTTTTTTGTAATTTTTTGCTCATTGCCGCTTTTTCTTGCAGGTACTAAGAATATAAGATTTGGGCCAGTTATCCATTTCTGTACACAGATCTCCTGCCGTGAATGTAATAGGGGTGATTTACAGGAGATATATCCCTACTATATGTGCTGGCTTATATAATTAAACATAATCTTTATATTATGTATCATATTTCCAGGCATTGCTGTAGAATGTGATGTATTGAATCTCCCTGGTATCTGTGTAAATTGTATTACATGATGTCTTTCCTTGCATGATGTGTGTGGGTTATCTTTACCTGGGATAGGTAATTATGTGCTGTTTTCCTATCATTAAGAAGGCCAGGTGTTGGTACGCAGTGGCTTGTCTAAAGTGAGACTTTTATTCACCTTCTTAGGTAACTGGACAATTAGAGTCGCAAATATCTTGGATGCATGTTTTGATTTTGTATTTTTGAATTTTTTTTCATTTTTATTACTTTTTGTTTTTTTCTCATTGTTGCCCATTATTATTGTTTGAGCATGGTTTCTTTTACTAGTTAATGTGTTTGTATAATATACATTGTCCTCATTGTTATGGATAGGCTGTAATAGAGCATACAATATACACACTAATGCTTTTGAATATGTAAGGAGTGCATTCCACTTTAAATGGATTACCCAGACTACATTGAGCTGTATAGGTCAAAGTTCACATGAACCTTAAATAGGTGCACTTGTTAATGGTCCCTTAATCACTTGATAGAGGGTATTGTACCCGAAACATGTCGTGTTTGCCACCACTCTGAGTTAAAGTTTATTTGCAGTAATTCTGCTGGAGTTCCTTTTCCTTCTTGAATTTTGTATCGCATGTAGCACAGAGCAGCCGTAAAGGAATTGGACACAGTTCATTTGAAATTCATACTGACCACCATCCCCCTCTTCTATATGGAACAGTTTTGGAATGGTATTGATCTTCCCCACCTCACACCAGATTAAAGGAAAAGTAAATGTTTTTCTTTTTCTATCTGTAAATTTGCTCTAAACAGCCCCACAGATTAATGTACCTTAGTCCCTGCTGCAAGTCTGCTCTGGTTTCTGTGTTATCAGCAGCTTGTTTCCCCTTCTTCCTGGTGCAGAGTGAATCTGCCATAGAAGCCAATACAGCAAGACTATACAGAATATACAAACTACACTGGGTTTGTGAATACAAATCTCTACATTGACGCTACTCTGCAGGGAAACAAACAAAGCTGCTCGGGTTCTGGGAAGTAAGGTGCAGGAGCTCCCCCGTACCATTTGGAAGTATCCTATTCTCAGCTGTATTCCCAGTAGACATTTTTAATTAAATTATATTGGCAATTGATTTCTTTTTCATAAAAGTAAAAGTGGGATTTAATTTTTTTGCTTTACATCAAGCCAGAAGAACACCTGAAGGCCTCCTATGTAATTAAGAGCAAGTCAAACTGACTGGACTGTATACATTTAATTTGGCACTACAAAAAAGAACACTTCTTCCCTAAAGAAATCTGCCTTTGTGGACTAAATTTCACACGGAAAGGGTAAATTTTAATACAATCTCTTGTGTTTTCAAGTAGGTATACATAATCTGTTGTTTGACCACATGTACAATGAGTTTACCATCAGCTCTGATCTCATTCCCTTACAATTGTACATGAAGTCTGCTTGAACATGGGTGTACACTTCAGATCTGATTTTGGGTGGGTTACTCTCAGCCTTTTGCTCACCTAAAGCAGCCTCAACACCCACAAAACTCCACCATGCACTATTCAAAGGCGGGTAGTGTGAAACTGTTAAGTGTCATCAACAGCACTGTTTCACTGCCTTCAAAGGGTTAAATTTCACAAATTTGCCAAGCACTCCATCAGTAAAAGTGTTAATCTGCATTTAAACTTTTTGCCAGTGACCAAATAGTTAAGTAGCATTTAAATAGACTTACTTTCAGGCTATGTTCTTTTTTTAGAGCAACAAGGATTTTAACTATATTACATTTAATATAAAGTAAATTAATATAAATTACATTTAAAATTGCATAATGAGGAGCAGTGCATTTGTACAGAAAGACGTTACAAAAATGGCATACAATATAAATATACAATTGTAATATAAAAAGGGATTAAAATACCCAGAAAACACTTGTACACGAAAATAATTGCTGCTGCAGCACTCCGATTGTTGATTTGAACTTTTTTTTTTTCACAGGGTTAAACACTGAACAAAAATGGGAAGTCTTTAAAATGCTGCTTGATAAAAATGCATGTTGGTATATTCCCCTTGTAAGCAAGGGACTTCATTGCAAAGCAAAACCTTTTTGGTTCAATAGAAATGTTGGTGTTCAGGTGGGTAGGAAAATACATACTTTTAAGGCATTCAAGTCAGCTAGGACAGCCAAAACATTTATAAGGTATATCAAGTATATCAGGCAAGCTGAAATCAATCTGGAAAAGGGTAAACCAAAATAATTTTTAAAATATGTAAATAGAAAAAAATGAGGAAGGGGTGGGACCCTTAATATCAGAGGGGGGTCAGCTGGTTGATGAGAACAAAAGAAAAGCTGAAATTCTAAACTGTTAATATTTATTCATCTGTCTACTTTGTCTATTTACTTAGACTTTGCTAAAGCATTTGAAAGTCTAAGTAAATAGACTAAGTAGACAGATGCCACACAGAAGGTTACAGGTTAAATTAAGGAATGTTGGCCTCGAACATAGTATTTGTAACTGGATAGAGAACTGGATAAAAGATAGACTACAAAGAGTGGTGGTAAATGGAACATTTTCTACGTGGACCAGTGTTGTTAGTGGAGTACTGCAGAGCTCTGTACTTGGAGCTTTGCTTTTCAACTTGTTTATGCACCATGCACATGCTCAGTGTGGTCTGGGCGGCTGCTTAGGTACCATCATAAATTATCAAAACAGCACAAGTCAAATAATATCTGCCATAGAAAGATACAGCAAGGCTGATAATCAGAATATGCACTGGGTCCTGTATTGTCATGTAATCTTATATGAAATTCCCCCTGCATTTACTTGCTCTGACTGCTGCAGATATGAATCTCTACATGGTCCCCGGCTTGTCTACAGGGAAACAAACAAAGCTGCTTGGGTTCTGGGAAGTCCCTCTCCCCTGCTATTTGAAAGTATGATCCTTTCCCTGAAGAGCAGTTAAGGACCGTCTCCTATCCACAGCAATCAGAGCAAGTAAATGAAGGGAGGATTTACCTGCATACAGTCAGGTTTCTTGACTGGTAAACGGTAGACATTTTTTAATTAAAGTGTACTGGAGATAGGTTTCTTTTTCATTAAAGAAAGTAAAAATGGGGTTTTATTTATGCACTTTAAAAGGAAAGTAAACCCCAAAATAAAAATTTGCCTAATAAAATATAAAAATAATTCTAATCAACTTTCGAATATACATTTATTACAATTTTTTTACAGTTGTTATCTGTATATGTATTGCTAATAAAAGCAGTGTTTGCAAGGATGCCATAACCTGGATGGAAGGAACTGACCTGCATAGTTATGTGTTATCTACAAATACATCAGATCATTTATAACACTCGCCCCCAAGTCCTTAATGAAAAATTAAATAAAAGTGTACCCAATACAGAACCCTGCAGGACCCCCTAAAATCCTAATCAAAGTAGTGAATGTACTTGTCAACCACACTCTGTACATAATTCTTTAGACAGTTTCCTTGTGCAAACAACATTACCAAGAACAACAGAAGTTAGTTTAAAAACAATATATATTACATTGTGACAATATAGCATCAATACAGCATGAGCAACGAATATTATTTTGCAGGTAAAAAAATAACAATAGAAAAGGGTGTATTGATCACCTGTTCTAAAATGTACTCACAATGTGCCAGCAGCAGGGGACAGTATTGATTCATTTAAGAATTATATATTATTGGATTTTAACTTGCATTCAGAGTTTTAAAATATGTTTATTTTTATGCTCTCTTCTCAAGCTGTGAATTTTCACAGAGGGAGGAGTTGAATATCTACTGGTCCTGTAGTATACACTCTGAAAGATGAAAATCAACTAACTGACTAGTTCTAGTTTTGTTTATAATCGAAGTTGTGAAAATGTTCTGTTCAAATTGGAAGGATGATAATGCAGCCAGTGTTCCTACTTCTTGCATACAGTATGTTGTATCCTGTATTTTGGAAACAAATCAGCATTTTTTTACCCAAAATGCAACCCGATTTCCCATAATTAAGTGTAATTGCAGCCGAGCTCCATTACTTTTGCTAAAATTGTGCCCAATTAGGGTTGCCACCTCACCCCTTTATAACCAAACACATATGAAATCCGCAGCCTCCAAGGTTAATTAGCAATTCATTTAGATGCATGCTGCAGACTGAACTGATTTATGTGCAGCCATGCAGCATGCATCTAAATGAATTGCTAATTAACCATGCACAGGGTCGGACTGGGGGGGCCCAGGGCCCACCGGGACTGCTCTCCAGGGCCCCCTCGGGCCCCCTGTCTCCCTTGCTGCACTGGCACTGCATGCTCCCTTCCTTGTGTTCTGCACCGGCGCTTGCGTACATGCACAGACGGTGCAGCGCTCATGTGCACGCATAGGTGGTGCAGCGCTGGCAGGCATGTGCAGATGACTCGGTGCTCCGGCTTTTTTTTTTTTTTTTTTAAATACCGCAATTGTTGGTCTGGCCCGGCGAGGGCCCATGAGAGTCAGGGCCCACCGGGTTTTTTCCTGGTGTCCCGCCGGGCCAGTCCAACGCTGACCATGCAGGCTGTAGATCCATATGTGTTTGTTTTTAAAAGGGTGAGGCTCATTCAAAGTTGTGTTTATGGAGGATTTAAAAGACATCTGGTACACCTATAAACATAATCCTTTGAAAGAACCCTGGAGTTTCTGCCTGGTCCAGTATTTTTCCCAGGGCGAGAACTAGGGGTTGGCAAAAGAGGCACCTGACTAGGGTGCAATGCTGTGGGGGCACTGGGCCTATTAAAGATTTTTCTGCCTATCCCTAGTCTGGATTTGCTCCCCTCTACCGCTCTCCCCTTCCCTTTCTGTCGCTCACCACTCTAGCCCTCCCTCACCTGCCTAGGGAGCCCAGTTGACTTGGCCCTGCCCTAATGGTTTCCCAGCATCAATAAGCATGGTTGTATACTATTGACTGGATAAGGCAACATAGACATATGGACAACCACGAGGAACTGCAGGAGTAGGTTTGGATAAAAGTCCCTTAAAGGGGTGGTTCACCTTTAAATTAACTTTTTGTTTATTATAGAATGGCCAGTTCAATAGGTCTTCATTGTTTATTTCTTATAGTTTTTTAATTATTTTCCTTCTTCTGCCAACTCTTTCCAGGTTAGAAATGGGGGTTACTGATACCATTTAAGGAACAATTCTTTGTAAGGCTACTCATGTATTGTTATTGCTACTTTTTATTACTCATCTTTCTATTCAGGCCTCTCCTATTCATCCCTTAATCAAATAGATGCAAGGTTGCTAGGGTACTTTGGAATAAAAGTCTAAATAATTAGAAAACAACAAATAATAAAAAATGAAAACCAGTTGCAAATTGTCTCAGAATAGCATTCTCTAAATCATACGAAAAGTTAACTCCAGGTGAACAGCCCCTTTAATGAATTGCATCAATATGCTTTCTCTATTGCAATTACTTTAGATCTATTTAAATGACCACTACTGAGTTCACATGAGGAGGTGTATTTACTCAACTGGCTATTTCTCTTCTCTTTAATGACACAAACTGTTCTGTCATTCTAGCATTCACACTATGTTTGCAAACACTATGAACAAATTAGCTGCCCTATTAACTAATGAGAATTCACTGGTTGCAAGAATTAGTTTGATGACCCTAGAAAGATGGTCTCATACACCTAGATGCCCAATTCCTTGATCAAAAGAGAACAGTTTCAGGAATATGCCCCAGGTAAACATAAATAATTGGCAAGGCAAGGATCCAATGCATACATTCTGAACCAGCCGCACCTATTTTACAAGACACAAAGTAATCAATTACTCAATTTAAAAGCTAATTTACATTTATAACACTGCTGTCTGTAAATGTGTTTGGCTTCGATGTGATAGTGGAAGAAATAGGAACTCTTACTTCTCTACCACCCCTATCTTAAAATATTTTGCCCAATTTTGGTATTTTCCTAGCAAAACCTTGATGGAAACTAAGTGAACATTCTACTACAGCAGTGGTTCTCAACCTTCCTAATGCCATGACCCTTTAGTACAGTTCCTCATTTTGTGATGACCCCCAACCATAAAATAATTTTCACTGCTACTTCATATCTGTAATTTTGCTACTGTTATGAATCATAATGTAAATACTGAGGAGTCTGGCAGAAGAAAAAAAAGCAGAAATCCACCAAACAGAGGAAGCCCATCAGGAGACGTTGCATTCAGTCTTCAACTCCCTCTACTCGGCTTGGAGTACTCTCTCTTACTACCCGGGAGCAGCTGATAGCACTGCACGCTCCCGGAATTGTCAGCTACTGCACATTCCCTTAATAACACATGCCTGCTGCAACACTATTCTTTAACCCACCCTATCCGAACAATGGTTTTGTAGTTGACCCCTGTAAAAGGGTTGTTCGACTCCCAAAGGGGTCCCGACCCCCAGGTTGAGAACCGCTGTTCTACGGTATTGACTATTCACTATATATTCCCTATGAATCTATGCCTAGTGGTAGCACCCTGGAAATTGCAGAGTACTTTCAGACAGAAGGCCTTTCTCAGCCACATAGCTCTTATTCTCCTAAATTTGCCCTAGTGGTAGCTTGCTAGAAATTGATCAAGTGGAGATGCAGAGGCCATATGAGAAGAAGTGTGTTGATAGTTGTTGATGTTAATAAAGTTTGCCATATAAAAAGGAAGCACATAGGCATGACAGTGATCATTTTGAAGTTGCTATGGGAAATTCTGAAGATTACTGCACCCCTAAGGTGAATGAGATATATGAGAGATTTATATTTAACTCCATCGTGCAGTCTCCTATTGAAAGCATAGGGGAATACATAATAATAATAACAAAATACAAATGACAATAACCAGGCATAAGCACTTACGGCCGTGTTATCAAAAAAACATCAAGACTAGTTGAACAGTGTTAAAGTGACACAATCAGTTCCTACAGTAAAATAATTATAGCAAATCACCTGTACTAAGTTACAACTATTACAAGTTTGCTGTTGATGTTAAAAAGGGAAGGATGTGTTGATAATTGTTGATATTAATAAAGTTTGTCATAGAAAAAAGAAACACATAGGCTGGGGCCTGCTCCAGAAGCAGAGACTGACCTGTATAGTCAGAGAGCCATGCTTCTTTCCTGCACTGTATTTTAATCAATATGTTGCTGTTGCAAAACCCAGAATCTCATTATTAAGGAGTACAACACAAGAAGGAGGTGTTTTGGCATGATCTATGTGTTTGGGAAGAGCTGGATTTTGTAAAGGGGTTATTGAAGTTACTGAAGCCTGAATTATAAGGATTTCCATTTTACTTGAAGAATATATAAGTTTTTCTTCACTAAAACAGTTTTCAGATTCTCCCACACAGAATGGGTTGACAGGTAATTTCTTATAGTTAGGTTACAAGTAAAATGGCAATGTAATGCCTCAAATATTAATGCAAGTGCAAGTGTAATCATGCTGAATTGGCTGTATATGTCACACTTGTTATATTCAGTGAAGGTTCTTTTGTCCAAACATGCTCCATGCACTTATACTTGTATACTTGTCTTATACTTGTGTTAATTGCCATTGCAGTTCACAATAAAAAAGGAATGGACCAGAAACGTATGCAGAAAGATATTTTGAAATTAAGTATATGCACAAAAAGGAGAGAAAATGACAAACTTTGTTTGTATATTGCCTGGTAGGTAATGCTTGTCACATAAATATACAGTATGGGATCAATTATCCAGAAAGGCCATCTCCCACATTTATTTTATCCAAATAATCCAAATTGTAAAATAAGATGCCATTTACTCTGTAATAATAAAACAGTGCCTTGCACGAAACGAAGGCAACAGCCCTTTGGGTTTTTTTAATATTTACAAGATTTGATATGAAGATCCAAAGTACAGAAACAGCTATTAATAAAAAAAACTCAGGTCCCCAGCATTCTGGATAAGGGCTCTTACACACGAGCGTTTTTACCTGCACTCCCCTGCGTTCCGTTTTGCTGCGTTCAGCCACAGGGGAGCGCAGGTATAGACGCACTCAATGCTTTTCAATGGGGCTGTACTCACACGAACACATGAAGTCGCCGAATGCAGGAAAAATGCAGCATGTTGCGTCTGAACCTGCGTTCGGCGCCTACATGCGTCACCTTCGTTTCGTGCAAGGCACTGTTTTATTATTACAGAGTAAATGGCATCTTATTTTGCACCCTCTGAATGTTGCAATTATGCCATTATAGAGATACTGACACCAGAATTAAATTTTTTTACATCTACCATAAAATTGACTTTGCATACTACTTATAATTTTGCCATAAAGTATTTTCCCGATACTACCTTACCTGTCCAATCCAATCCAAACTGCAAAGCTTTTATTAAATTAGCGGTTTTCTAAAATAATAATTATGCATATGAAATTTCATGATTAACATTGAGCTGCAGTAAAAAATTTTTTAAAAAACTTACTTATTCTGACAAATCCAAGCATAGGCTTCACATTTGCCATATTTCTTTCTTGCACAATTTCTTATACAAAGATAAAACTGAAGTTTGATGCCAAATATTTACCAAAGCATGTGGCATGGGGATTCTAAAATAAGTACAGTGCATATATGAATTATATGTATTATCAGCTGCCAATTCACCAATTGCCTGTTTACCTAGTCACCCAAGGCCAGCATTCACCAATGGGAACTACCAAGGCAGGTATCAAGGAGCAGGGCCAGACTGGAAGGAAAAAGCAGCCCTTGCAAAAGTTTCAAAGCAGCCCATGTATTCAAGCGCATGCAAAGCATTATTTCTATTTTCAAACCCAAGGTTAACTAGAACAAGTGGTTATTAATAGATATTTTAAGAATCCATTACCATATAATCCCCAGCAATATTATACACCCTATGTGCTGGAACTGGCCCTTACAACAAATATCTCCCCCTAGTTACTATCACAACTATTCTGATCAATTAGTGGCCCTATACTTACAGTATATTCTAGTCCATGCACCCTGACAGATAAGAGGACTTTTATTACCATGTGCATCACAGGGCCAAAGTGTGGCATACTTGAATAGACTAGGCTGTCTCATGCAATTAATGCTACATAACACAGTGTTCCGTTTAAAGGCTGAAGTGACTGTTCTGAGCATGGATCCTCCTGTTGCCAACATACCTATCATAAACATAGGGGATTGGGTATATAGCAAGCAACTATAATATTACTAACTGAAGTTGGTCAGAATTCCTGGTTCCTCCCATATGCCAGATATATAATAAAGGGGTTTGCACACAAAACAAAACTAGACATGGTGGTATTATTATTATGTATTGCATAGTCAAAGGGTACAATCATAACATCACACTGTATTAACAACACAGATATTTGATCACATAAATTTACAATGCATATATACATACCACAACAGTCAAATAATTAGATGCTAAGGATAACGGAAAGCAGATATTCCTGCCTGTAAGTGAGAGTCACCCCGACGTTTCGGCTGAAAATGCCTTTCTCAAGGGGAATTCCTCCCATATGCCAGTACTGGCATGAGCACTAACAAATGCAGGCATTAGCTTAGCTGTGGCTGGCTATTATGGACAGCTCATTTACATTTTTAAAGTGAGTTGCTCATTTACATATTAAAGACAAACCTCATTTGCATTTTATGTGAGCAGCCCATTTAAATTTTAAAACAAGCAGCCCATCGGGCATTTGCCCGAAACCACAGTCCGGGCCTATCAAGGAGGGACTACAACACTATTCAGCAAAATGTACAACTGATTGCAAAACCTATCTACCTTTCATTTCTAAACTACTTGAGCGCCTAGACTACAACCGACTAACCTCATTCCTGTCTGACAATAAGCTGCTGGACCCCCTACAATCTGGTTTTAAACCAGAACACTCCACTGAATCTGCCCTGACCTGGCTAACTAATGATCTTTTAACAGCTAAAGCCAACAAAAATGTCTCACTACTAATACTGCTTGATCTCTCAGCTGCATTTGACACTGATCACCCTCTCCTCCTCCAGTCCCTCCATTCGCTTGGCCTTAATGACACAGCCCTGTCCTGGTTCTGTTCTTACCTCGCCAATCGTCCCTTCAGTGTCTCTTACAATGGAGTAGCATCTTCTCCTCTACCTCTCTCTTTTGGGGTTCTTCAAGGCTCTGTCCTGGGACCCTTATTATTTTCCCTATATACTTCCTTCCTCAGCAAATCAATCAGCTCGTATGGTTTCCACTACCACCTCTACATTGACAATACTCAGATCTATCTCTCCTCTCCTGATCTCAGAACTCCTAACGTGTGTCATCTCCTGCCTGTATGCTACCTCTACTTGGATGTCACAAAACTACCTTAAATTAAACCTTTCCAAAATGGAAATGGTTCTCTTTCCTCCAACTAACACCAGTAACATCCCTGAAGTATCCATCATAGTTAACAATACCACTATCACCCCATCTCCCCAGGCCTGGGTCCTAGGGTTATCCTAGATTTTGCCCTGTCATTCACTCCTCACATCCAGTCACTTGTTAAATCATGTCACTTCCACCTAAGGAACATATCCAAAATATGATCAGTTATCACCCAGGATGCTGCCAAAATTCTTATTCACTCTCTTGTCATATCACGCCTAGACTATTGTAACTCTCTTTTAACTCTCTCTTGCCTTCTGAAGCCGCTGCTTCTTTGCATGGGAATCTTGACAAGAATGTTCAACATTTTCTGTTTTGAATTGACACCATGGCATCCACGTCTGGGAGCCCCCACACTTCTACCAGGTCTTGACAGATTTCCTCGTGAAGGCTCCATTCTCCAGGATCTAGTGTCTAGTAGTGATGGGCAAATTTATTCACCAGGGGCAAATTCGCGGCGAATTCGCCAAAAAAAACGAGTCGTGCGTCGTTTTTGATGCAATGCGTCGAAAACGACGCAACGCGCGCCGAAAATGACGCGACGGAAACGACGCGCGACTCGTTTCGCTAATTTTTTCGCGAAGTGAGAGATTCGCCCATCACTAGTGTCTAGTGACATGACCTAAAAAATCTGCTTTTTGATTTTCTACTCCTGGCAGATGTACCACTGTCAGCTTGAAATGCTTGGTTCCAGAGGAAACGTTAGTTATGCTGCTAAGGCTATAGGAGTAGGCAGGAGGGGGGACTCTACACATTGCCCAGTTAGTAGTAATAATAATAAATCTATTTAATATCCAGGTGTCCCATATTCCAGTGTATAGCTCTATCTGGTCATCCAATTAGTATTGTAGTTCTTCTCTGTGCATTTTCTTTACTTTTACAAATCAAAAGTGCTTGTGTATTTCATGTGTGGACCCCAGACAATTTTTCTTTTTCCAGTGTGGCCAGGCCCGGACTGGCAATATGTGGGTTAGGGCAAATGCCAGATGGGCTGCTATAAGGTCCCATAGAAAGTCAGTATTTAGTGGGCTGGTGGGGACTGTTTGGGCCTCTATGTGAGCTGATTGGGCCTCTGTGTACCTGAAATGCCAGGGCCTATTTTGATTCTCAGTCCAGTCCTGAGTGTGGCCCAGGGAAGCCAAAAGGTTGAACACCCCTATTCTACCAAATCCCTGAAAGTGAAAAGGGCTTTTCTTATTGCCTTTTTTTTTAATTGTAAGATATTTGATGAGCTCTGGTTCATCTCCCAGGAATCTTGGGAAAACTGTTCTTGTACATGAGCTCGCAACCAGTACCTGACGCATTGGTTGTTAGGATTGCCCATTCTGGTTCTTCCAGATACATACCTTTTCCAAGGTTTTCTTGAACGCACTACAACTTCAACCTGTTCTTTACGTCATGAGACAGCACAAACTTCTTGTGCTGATTCAACTGTGGATTTTTTACCTTCCTTAATAGGAACTTCTGTAGAAACCTTGAATGCCATCTTGCCCACTTTACCACCTGAATTGTTGAAGACATCAGGCCCAATATTTTTAGACAATGGCGAACTGTTATGGCTTCTGAAACTTGACATGGCTTGGACAATCTTCTGTTGTTTCTTGGATGGCAGAGTCATCAGATTTTATTTTGTTTGAAAATATGTTCTGGGAAACGTTAGGGATCTTGTTGGCCATAAATTGTTTTCCACATTGACGATCCATCCTGAAGACTGAAGAAACTCTAACACTATCTTTGTATTGTCTTCTGCTTCTATTTGAGATCTTGCAGTCACCAGTATGTTGTCTAAATACTGGAAAACAGCTATCCCCTTCTTCCTTAATTCAGCTATGAAAGTCTTTTAAGTCTATATTTGTCAGTCAATCCCCAATCGCAATGACCTGAAAGACAGAACCCAAAGACTCCATTTTGAAACTCCTTTTTTTCCAGGAATTTGTCCAACTTCCTCATATCTAACCATGGTCTCAGTGCTCCCAAGGCTTTTTTAACTAAGAAAAGTCTTAAATAGAAGCCTCTGGTTCTTTTGCCATATGGAACTGTCTCGACTGCTCCTGAGACGAATAATCGATTAATGTATTCTTGAACTAAGCATGCCTTTCTTCTGACTTTCGAAATGAAGAAACTAAAAAAATAATATCTTTTTGGACTTGCAAATTCTAGGCTAAAGACATTCTGGCTTGTGTTGTATTGCCAGTGATCCTGAATATTTTTGGCCCATACCCGAGAAAATAAGGTTAACCTGCCTCCTACTCCTGTCCAAGCCCAGACACCTTCATTGTTGCTGTGAAGAAGAGGCTGAGGCAGAAAAAACACCAGCTCTTCTGGTATTCCCCTCGCAATCTGTCGACCAGATCTCCATGAGAACTCTCTTACAGGGCTATATTTTCTTGATGATCTAAACTATTTCTCCTTATCCCTGAAAAATGGAGGCTCATATCTTCCTTTCTTATTTTTCTGAGGAAGAAAGACACTTCTCCCTCCTGGAACTTTTTTAATGATTGTGTCCAGCTTTTCCCCAAAAACCATCTCTCCTTCAAATGGGATCTCAGTTTATATTTTTAGGAGGCATCCGCAACCCAGGGTTTCAACTACAGGGCTCTCCTTGCTGCTATTGACAGTGCCATTGATCTTGCTGTGAAATGTACAGGGCCGGATTTACATAAAGGGCACCCCTAGGCCCGCTGTTGTTTGTCACCCCTGTCCACTCCCTTTTATTTGTTCAAATTTTCATCGGGACACAGCTATGGGAATTGGCACACAGGAAATTTACAAAAAACAAAAGGCAAGCTAAAGAAACAAAAAGGTACTACATGCTTTGGCATTCCCCTGCAAGTATACAGTACCTACCTGCTTAGCAGCTTGCATTTTTTTAAAGGTGTTACTAATTTTACAAATATTCTAGTAACCTCCCTTTAGATAAAATCTCTCTTCTTTTTGGTGAGCAGCTGAACAATATCCAGAACCATATAACAGAAACATTCTAATATTTTCTAAAGTTGATCCTGCGACTATGGCTAAAATATCCTAAAAACCATTATAGGTAATATGACTGACAACCTTTACCTTTCATAGCCCTCATAAATGCATCAAAAACAGCAAATGTGGGTAGGACAGTTAATATTTTTACAGTTTTGGACAAGTTTGCCTTTAAAATCTCAAATAGAACAGAAGGTTTATCTTATGCTGAACTGTTGTTTTACATACGATTTCATAAGCATTACCATCTGTCTCTAATTAAATGAGCAGTCTATAACTACGATCTATCTTATATCCAGATATGGAATATGGTTGTTGCTTAGTTACAAAATAGTCTCCTGGATTTAAGCATATTCTGTGAAATAGAACAACATACCTTGGTTCTGTTTCCTCCCGTATAGCAGGAATCAGATTTGATGTTATCACAAGGAGGCTGTATCTGAAAGTTAATATACAATTCTAAGATAATGTTTGCCCTCATTTGCATTATTCATTATACAAAACGGAGAGCTTAAATCAAGTGCCATATGTCATATTAATGGATTCCTGAGGAGTAATGCTAAAAAAGATTTCTATCAAAATGTAATCTTTATAATTTATGATGCAAAACTTGTTTGAATAAAAACACTTCTCTGCAGTTATAACATGTTAGTTTAAAAAGAACATGTTCTTTTTAAAACAAAGTTACCTGGTGGCTATCAGCCAATTGCCAATGGGGCATTGAAAAAAATATTCTCATCATAAAGTGACAGTTAGAATACTTTAAATATGAAATGTTTGTTGTTTTAACAAATTCTATATACAAAATAGAGAAATGATACTGAACTCAAAAAGTATTTTCTCTATGCAATTAAAATGTATTGCTAATACCACAGCAAAAAAAACAGTTACAAAGTGTACACTATGTACACTAAAGTGTAAAAAAGGAAGTGTCATAAGCATCATGGTATTTAATTATTTCTTGCAATCCAAAGTTATCCGAAGTCTAATTCACAGCAACTAGCCAGTCCTGCAAGGCAAATAAAGAGCAACAGAAAAATAAAAAATAACCCACTATAAATAAACATAAACTAAAATCTTTATTTAAACCATTCAGGGCTAAAGAACACCCACTTGTGCCATTAAAATAAATGTTACAGTATCTCCATATCAGTGTGGCCAATATCTGTAAAATGTTTCCATACAAGTAACTTAGTATTACCTTTGCTAATAGTAGATCAGTGCTAAAATATATGTGTCTTAGCTTCCAAAGTTGTCACCCCCACATATTGAAGACCACAAGGGCAAAGATAACATATACCACATACTTTGTTAAACATGTTTAATGGCCTCTCACTTGATATCAATGCCCCTTTTTGGATGAGCAAAACAACCACTTTTATTTACACAAAAACACCTATTGCAGGAGAGACAGGGATGCATTCCCCTGGACTTTGAGACCCAGAGAGTTTGCTGTTCCCCTTTCTCTCCTGCACAATCCAATCAATTGGCTGCCAAGTGTGCATCCCCACCTATATATATATATATACTGTCCAATTTGCAGATCAAAAGATCAAATAGCGGAGACTGATGAGGGAAAGGTGAGTCCTTGAGGCAGGAGCTGTATGTGTCTAGGGAACATGTAAAGGGAAGGCTGGAACGCGTGAAGGAGGTGAAGGAGGTGAAGAGTCAGTTCAGACTGGGTTGAAGCAGGATGGAGCAGGTGTAGAACAGGAGGAGACAGGATGGTGCGGGCGTAGATCGGGACGGAAAAAACAGGATGATGCAGACAAAGATCAGGTCAGACTGGGGATACATTAGCAAGAGAGCAGAAGAGGACAGATAAGCCATGTCAGGAGCAGAAGAACTGGATAGCAAGAGCAGAAGGAGACTGGAGCAGAAGGAGACTGGAGCAGATAGCAGGAGACTGGAACAAATAGCAGGAGAGGGAGGACAAGGCAGAGCAAAAAGGGGAAGATATAGGCAGGGTAAGACCAGAAAGCAGGAACAGGCAAGCAAGGCCGTTCCAGGAGCTGCTGCTGCCCCCCCTCCCACTCCGCACTTCTAACTTTTAGCGTTGGAGTGGGTCGCTATTGCTATTGCGCTTGCTGCACTAGAAGAGCCGAATTTCTGTTTTAAAAAGTGGAAAATTACGTTTTAAAGTTACCAGAGGTGGCTTTTTGCTGCCCCTGGTAACTGGCCACTCCATGCCACCTGAGGCAAGATGCTCACCTTGCCTCATGGCCGGAGCGGCTCTGCAGGCAAGGTCAGGTTAAGGTCAAGGCAAACAAGGCAGGGTTAAAGCAAGGAAAGATCAAGGTTTAAAGCAGCACCAGAGCAAAACTGGAAGGGGAAGGTAAGGCAGATCAAGAAAAGACAAGGTTCATCATAACAAAATGCATGTGTGGCAACACTGAGGATCCCCAGTGCCAAAATGCAAGTAAGAACCACTTAAAAGATTTGTTTGACAGGAAGAACCAAGATTGCAAATGAAAGCTACTTAAAAGATGTGTTTTGTAGGAGGTACCAAGGGGTAAATTTATCAAAGAGTGAAGTTCCGCCACTAGAGTGGAATTCCGCAGCTCTCAATTAATTTCTATGGGATTTTGAAATGCGTATTTATCAATGGGTGAAGTGAAGTTTCACCCTTTCATAAATCCCATAGAAATTAATTGAGAGCTGCGGAATTTCCCTCTATTGGCGGAATTTCACTCTTAACTTCACTCTTTGATAAATATACCCCCAAGAGTGCAAGGTAATGGGCATCCCTAGAACAACATACATACAGCAGGTTGTTGTACTGTGTTAGCCAGACTCAGGGCTAAAAAAATAGCAAACAGGTGGTGTAAATGTGATACTTTTATTGGCTAACTAAGATAATCATAGCAAGCATTCAGAACATTTTAGTTCCTTTTTCAAGCTGAATATAATGAAGCTGTGGTGTTCTCTGATTAAATAATTTTTTTTAAACCATTGGCCACCAATGTATTATTTAAATACTCTATAGGCCCCTGGCCACTAATGTTTTTATATTTAAATATTCTATGGGGCCCCTGACCACCAGTGTTTCTTTTTAACTTGTATGGGGGGCCATGGCCACCAATGTTTTTTTTAATTTATGGGGGGCACTGGCCACCAATAATTATTTTTACTTGTGGGGAGGCCCTGACCACCAATGTTTTAAAAAAAAAAAACTTTTATGTGGGACCCTGGCATCAAATTTTTAACTTATAAGGGGACCCTGACCACAGTGGCTTTTTATAACTTGTTAGTGGTTGGCTTTACCACTTTTAGCACTGATGTCTGTGTGGCCTTTTTACTGTGGTGTGGAGTGTGCGGTATCTTGGGTGGGACTTGGGGGCTGGGCTGGGGAGGGTGGGGACCAGGAGCCCCAGAAAAGTTTTTTGTACAGGGCCCTGTGATTTCTGATGGCGGCCCTGTCCCATGACTTTGTTAACACCTCACACAGTGATGGACATTTCTTTTGTGTTGCTCATTTGATCTATGAGCTGAATGTTGTATATATATATATATATATATATTTACCTATATATGTATATGCTACACTATTTTGCGGTAGAACACGTTAATGTAAGTTACCCTATCTGCTGGCTCCCCCACCGCTGTGTGTTTCTGAGAACTCTTTCCCTCAGTGGAAAGACTGCCATCTGCTTTCAGAGAAACTTAGTGACTGCCACTGAAATCACACTGACTTTTCCCTTCTCCTGCCACTGATTTTCATTTAACGCTGATCACAGGGCCATACATTACTTTTTCTTGTTGTGTCTGGCGCTGAAACCTTCATCATGCTTTCTTCACATGGTTTTTCTTTCAACCCTCTCAAAGTCCCACAATAGGAAAGAACATATGTAACATTATTCTGAAGATGGTCTATTCTCTGGTACCTAGTACCTTCCTTTTTCTTACACAACTTGGGCTGTACCAGTTGTAATTTCTTTGAACTTCCAGTAGAGCATGTGTAAGAAGAGGTAAAAATGTTTTGACAATAATAAAGATCATTCTGGTCGCACAACAAAAACCATCCAGAGAGTGATGTATTAGTTACTAGAAAACTAGTGGCAAATGCCTACTTGCAGACAAAAGAATGGAATCCTACCCATCATTTTGGGTTAATTATATAAGCATAATGTGAATACTACTTTTTCACGTGCATTATTTTTAGGGATGCACCGAATCCACTAGAATCCTTCCAGAAAGATTTGACCGAATACCGAACCGAATCCGAACCCTAATTTGCATATGCAAATT
The DNA here is from genome assembly GCA_024363595.1 of Xenopus borealis. Taxonomy (NCBI): domain Eukaryota; kingdom Metazoa; phylum Chordata; class Amphibia; order Anura; family Pipidae; genus Xenopus; species Xenopus borealis. The sequence continues at coordinate 65,502,912 of CM044441.1, forward strand.
ATGGGTGGGAAGGGGAAAACATTTTTTACTTCCTTGTTTTGTGCCAAAAAGTCACATGATTTAGCTCCCTGATCCTAATTTGCATATGCATAGGATTCGGATTCGGTTCGGCCAGGCAGAAGGATTCGGCCGAATCCTGCTGATAAAGGCCGAATCCTGGCCGAATCCCGAACCGAATCCTGGATTCGGTGCATCCCTAATTATTTTTGCCCATAAAGGGTTTTCAGTTAGCAAAAATGTCATCAGCTTTATGCAGAACTTGACAAAAGCATTTTTCAGCTGTACTCTTGTTACTCTAGTAAACATAAAGGAATAGTAGCATAGATTTATTTGTAATGCACTACAAGTTAATTCTTTGGGTCAGGGCAATTAGCAAGTTTCATTTAGACAAAAGCTTTTACATTGATGGACATATCATTTTTCAATGTAAATTACTGTTACTATGTAGATATATATGATAATACTATAATATTAATCACCATACTTCATCAGAAATAATTATACATTTGTATTTGTATGTATTTCTTTAAATCCCCCCTCTTCACTGCACAGTGACAGATGGCTATGCTGTTTTTCTGTGTGTTTTCCCTTGTAAGATAAAAAAGGTAGTAAAAATAGAAACCTGTGGGTGTAGGAGATATGTGTGTGTGTGTGCCTGGATGGGTAAAAAGTAGGAAGATGACTATGTAGGAAGGAAAGAAAAAGAGACATATACCGTGCACTGAGATTAACAAAAAAAAAATAACAAAGGTAAAGAAAAAGCAAGAAAAAAATTGTGAAAATTAGTAATATTGTAATTTGAATAGCATACATTGTCAGCAGTAGTATTTGCTATAGCAACATTTTTTTTATTATTGTTTTTGCAGACATCAAACCTCCTATGTAATATAAATTAGCTCATGGTGGCATATAATGTTAGCACTTGAATTACAAAATATAAGGGATAATAACTTTATAATGAGTACAGTTGTAGCTGCTACTGTTCCGTAAACCTGCTGATTGAGTTTAATCCCAAAAGCAATTTCTACCCTTTCAGATTGTGCATTTTCCAAATGAATGTGCTTTGAAATATTCACAAAATAATATGTGCGATAGGTAACAACATAATTTCTTCCCTGCTCTCAATATTTGGCTTGCATAAACTGGCTGTTTATTTAGCTGTGAAAAATACATATGTGACATACAAATGCCATGGAAATTCTTGCTGAAGAAGGAAAATGCCTTCCCTTACAAATACCTCATAATTTTTGTAGACCAGGCCCATAATAACTAGGACAGTTTTTTTACAGTATCTGTTGCTATATCATTTAACCAAGGCTGTCAGAAAATCAGCCTCCAGCATTTTCCTTTGCCTAAGGAAGGGTTTCTGAACTAGTTCTCATAAAGTCTGCTGATTAGGAATAAATACCAGTTTACTTAAAATCACTAATTCAAACCTGGAAAATGTTTCCCCATTCTCTGCAAACAAAGAGTTATGTTTATTGCTTTGTGTTAGTTACACTATGACAAAATACTATATAGCTCTGTAAAAAAGGTTATTGGAGCTTGTTAACTAGGTCGATTCTCTGCAGTACCTTAATGGCTAATCCTTATACAACACTGCAGTTTCCTTGGGGCAAACAGGCTAAGTGCCTAAGTGGAAAGTCAAGCATCTGTAAAACTGGTTCAGATTATTTACTGATATAATGCATTTATGTTGCTAAGCATAATTTATTAAAACTAACAGAAATTACCATTTTTGAGGTTAAGGAGCATTCAGGAAGTACAGGTATGAAATTCATACAGAAGGTTACAACATAGAGTCAAAATAGCAAGCCCTGAAATGCATTTTTGCCATACTGCTTAAAGGAACAGTTCAGTGTAAAAATAAAAACTGTGTAAATAGATAGGCTGTGCAAAATAAAACATGTTTCTAATATAGTTAGTTAGCCAAAAATGTAATGTATAAAGACTGGAGTGAATGGATGTCTAATATAATAGCCAGAATCCAACTTTTCAGCTCTTTAACTTTAAGTTAGTCATTGACTTGAAGGGGGGCCGAATGGGACATAACTGTTCAGTGAGTTTGCAATTGATCCTCAGCATTCAGCCCAGATTCAAAAGCAACAGTTATGGTCACTGATTGGTTACTGTCTTTATGTTGTGTTTGGTAGCCGAGGATGAGGAGAGTATAACAATGCTTTATTACAGGTTCATGCAGCCATTACATAACAGCAGTAAGTCTTACTTTCACTTTCAAGCTGTACAGAAAGTCCTATGTATGCACAGTGCCACCTGCAGGCCATTTGTATAAACACCACACTTTATACATTACATTTTTGGCTAACTAACTTTATTAGAAACATTTTTTATTTTGCACAACCTATCTATTTACCCAGTTTTTATTTTTATACTGAACAATTCCTTTCAGAGATGGGATAATGGTAGCTCAATCTCACATGAGCCTGCAGCTTTCTTTTAGACAGAGAAGAAACTGCACACAGACGCCATGCTTCTCTTGCTTCAAAAAGATATAACTTTATTAACACTCAGTAGCAGACAAAGATCATGTTACATGACACTGTGTCAGCATCAGATTACTATGGGATCTGTATGAGAGTACACTAGGGTTGCCACCTGGCCGGTATTTTACCAGCCTGTCTGGTAAAAACGATGCTTGATCCCAATGTTATTAATAGGGAAAAGAGATAAATGTATAGGAAGGCTGGTATTTTTTCCCAGAAAAGGTGGCAACCCTAGAGTACACCCATTAATACATATCTTAACACCCCCAATTGCTCTCAAATTACAGAAAGACATATTTAGCATAAATGTATAGTACACTGGTTCAGTATTGGGTAGACCGGCAGGACACCGGGAAAAAACCTGGTGGGCCCAGGCCCTATACCCCAGGCACTATATCCCTCTGATGGGGTGCCCCTAAAAAAAACACGCACATCTGCAGGTGGATAGAGCAGGCACACCAGCGCATGCAGAGGGAAGCCAGGAGGGGGCCCCCGGTGACTGCCTGACATGTCCTTTATGTGGCAGTCCCGGTGGGTCCCCAGTGACCAAGGATTTCATGCCAGGTTTGAATATCATAACGAACATGACAGCTGTCACCAGTCTCATTAATTTGATTATGAATAATTAAGTCGGAAATTTTAAAAACTATCGTATCTCCTGCGTATTCCCAGTGTTTCTGAACCAGGCAAATTCGTGGTCAGACAGGCTGGGTCGAGGCAGGCAGATAACAAGGATCCTCAGGCAGGCAAGGGTCAAAACCAGGTAATCAATCAAACGAGGGTGAGGCAGAAACGGTAGTCAAATAACAGGCACAGGTCAGGAAACAGAATAATCAAAGTAGTCAAAGGCAGGCAGGGTTAAAACAGGTATTCATTAACAAACAGAAGCTTTTACAACACAGGTACGAGGCACCAGGATTAAACCTATCATGGGCACTGGCAAATATAACAAGACACCTTTAAATACTTTCAAATTTGGCGACATTGCGTGCTGATGTCATACGTCCTGCGCCTTTAAATGCAGGAAGTGCGCGCGGCTCGTGCTCTAATGTATGTATGTATGTATATTTTTATTTATATAGCGCTCCTTGAGGGCAAAGCACTGTACAGCAACAATAATTTAGTAGTAACAAACAAGGGATCACTGCATAAGTAACAATAAGTGCATTATTATATATACAGTTTGCATAAATATAAAATATAATTACACATTGTTGAGGAGACAAGATGATGGAGGACCCTACCCCTTGGGGCTTACAGTCTATATGGGAGGGTAACTTACAGACACAATTTGGAGGGGTAATAAAGTGCTTTTTACAGTGGGTGAAACTGTCGTACAAGTGCCAGTTCAGGTGTTATCAGGTGCTCCCAGAGGTAGTCTCTGAGTTTTGTTTTAAAAACATTGAGGGAGGATTCTCTCCGGAGAGATGCATGAATGGCATTCCAAATATAAGGAGCTGCAAGAGAGAAGGGTTTGACACGGGAAACAGCAGTAGAAGTGGGGGGTACAACCAATCGGTTAGTCTGAGAGGAGCGGAGGTTTCGGCCAGGAACATATAGAGAAACAAGAGATGAAATGTAGTTAGGTGTAAAGGAATGAAGGGCTTTGAAGGCTACGAGGAGAAGTTTATAAGTTATTCTTTGTTTTATAGGAAGCCATGATAATGACTTCAACAGGGGAGGGGCCTGTACTCTTTTGGATGAGAGGAGGATAATTCTGGCAGCAGAATTTAATACAGACTGTAGAGGGGAGAGATGGGAGTTAGGCAGGCCTGTTAGTAGAAGGTTACAGTAATCTAGTCGGGATAGGATGAGAGCATGCATGAGTGTCTTGGCTGTAGCAGGTGAAAGGAAGGGACGTATTTTTGCAATATTACGTAAGAAAAAGTGACAGGTTTTGACAGTGGCATTAATATGATCAGAGAAGGAGAGAGAGGAGTCAAATATCACCCCTAGACAGCGTGCTGAGTTGACCGGGTCAATGAGCATGCCATCAATAGAGATAGTAAAATGGGGAGTAGGCCCAGGTTTAGGTGGAAAGATGATTAGTTCAGTTTTTGTTAGGTTGAGTTTGAGGTGGCGCTGGTTCATCCAGTTGGAGATTGCTAGGAGGCAGTTAGAGATTTGAGTCTCTGTTTCAGCTGTTAATGAAGAAGCCGGCATGGAGGAGCAGTGCGGCGGGCCAAAGGTGTTTTTGTTGCACTGACAATCTGAGCTTCACGTTGATGCAGAATGGTCCTTTGAGTTGATTCCTTACCAGGGTGATGTGAACCAGGCCCTGGACAATGGAGAGACACCACATTCTTGCTATGCCCTGTGTGGGCTCAGGGATAATTGGACCCTCATATTAGGGAAAGATGCTACCCAGAATGAGAAATGGATTCCTGGAGATGGATGTCAGTCAGATGGGCTTTGCTGTGCTCACACTGTGAATAGTGCTGGGAGCATGCCCTAAAGATTCTAGCAAGTTATGTGCTTGGCTATAAGAGCTTGGAGCCTCCGAGGATTTCATCACTTTGGATGCCTATTCCAGCTCTATGTGAGCCTGTTAGCTCAGTGTGAGCCCCCTGGGTGAGTTTTGGGAGTGTAGAGAAAGGAAGGATCCAGCGTTCTACTGTTTGTGAACAGGCTTTGTTGCTGTGCCTGCTACATGGGAGCAAATAACATATGTCCAGCCAGAGAGGTACAGTATTTGTGCAGGTAGCACTGCCTTGGGTTCTGCACCTACACCACATTATCAGTGTTTAGGCTGACGTATTTCTCAGTAGCCTCAAAACTTCTTAACTGTGTTTTAAACTCAGTAAAAGTCACTTTTCCATCACCTTGTGTGATATGGATAGCAAAGGGTTTAAATGATTCAGGTAGGCCCTTAAGAATCATTGCACCACTTAATGTCTCTCCAGCATTTCTCAGTGCTGTAATGGCTGTTTATGCATGCATTATATAGTCTGTGATACTTTCATTTCTGAAAGATGTTAACTCTGTGTATAAGCTAATTATTTGTGGCTGACCTTTGCCAGCATAGTGGTTTCTCAGGATTTGAAGTGCTTTCCTTACAACATTTCTGTCTCATAATCAGAGACAGACTTTTAACATCTAAAATTTTAATTAACTCAGCATAAGCCTCATCTTTCTTACTTCTGTTCCCATCTAAGTCTGTGTCTTCTGTGGGTTCATGTGGGATGGTTTCTTTAAGATTCATGAGGCGAATGTGGCCTAGAAACTTTGTCTCCCCTAGTACATAGTTTTTTTCATCTCCATCAAATATCAGCCTGCTCCTTCGGTTTCCTCCCTCTCTCCTGAGTCCATAACCTGTTACCATTGTCCTTACGAGACGGGATAACCGGTAGCTCGATCTCATGTGAGCCTGCTGCTTTCTTTTACTGCACACAGGCACTGTGCTTCTCTTGGTTCAGATGTCAAATTCTTTTCTCTCTGAACCCCAAAGATTTAGAAGGAGCAATAATTCATCCTGTAAATGTTTTTGGTATTGTCCATTACAAAAGGGAACTATGACATACATAATTTACTCACAAATATGCTACAGCTTTCTATGGATTAATTTGGAAAGGACAGAGCAATCTTTGTCAAAATTTCTTCAAGGTAATTTGAGATTATGAGTAGAAAGCCAGTGTGAGGACTTACCATGGTACTCCCTAGTGGGGGTTGACAGGGACGCCTGCCACCCAGATCAATCAGGATTTATGCCTGGCTAATGACAAACATTAAAGCATTTTTTTCTCCATTTTGCAAATTTTCCCATAGTTTTGCAACTTTTTCAGTAAAGTAAAATTGGACAGATTTGTTTATCAATACCCTTGACCCTATGGGGACAAGATCATATACCTAGCAAAATTTTGTTTTCACAATTCTCTGGTTTCCATTGCAAAATCTGTCGTTAAAAAATATTATATTGAACAAAAAAATCTGCTAAATGGAATGGGACATTAAGAGCATGACAAAAGAATGGAAGCTTTGCTGTTCCAAATCTGCCCTTTTACTATTTCGCTTGGCAGTATATTTGGTATAGGTGAGTTCTCTGCCACACAAACAACAGATGACTTGTAACTTGCTTAATCAGAGAAAGTACAGTATTCAGTCGATTCTACTTATACAGTTTCCCCTTGAAAATATGCTACTTTGTATTTTGTGAAACAACACATGTATGATTAAAGCAGCTAGCACTGAACGGGTTAATAACTGCTCTATAATGCACTAAATGACAGATTTATGGTGTTCCAATATAAAAAACAGTTCTGTCTGAACCTTTAGGTATTTAGTATTCTATCAAAAATGTTTTGTTTAATATACACCCCACCATCACCACCACGATATAGGGAAATTATGCATGGCTTCTCTTACAGAGAGGGGTTGCTATAGAAACAGCAGTGGGAGAACAGGTGCAATGAATGCTCTGATACTGTATATATTAAATATATATTAAATGACAGTTGCCCTCTGCCACAGATATGCATAATGTGTTTCTTTTGGTTTATTTATAGCAGTTAGTAATTAATGTGTGAATCTTAATTCATTGAATAGAAAAATGCAAAATGATTATGAGACCTTTATCTTTTCTTTTTTTAAAGATCTTGTCACTTTGCAAAATTATAGACTCAGTTGTTGAATTATTATCAAGGCATACCATTTCATGAAATGCAATGATAACTATCCTTACAAATTGCTTTAATTGCCTTTTTTTTTAACTTAAAGGGATACTGTCAATAGTGCTGCTCTAGCAGAATTCTGCACTGAAATCCATTTTTCAAAGGAGCAAACAGATTTTTTATTTTCAAATTTAAATGCCTCAGTTGCTGTACAGCATAATTACCAAAATTAGTTCAACATCATCCACAGCCTACTACTGCAACCACTGGCATGGCACAATCACCAGGTCCTTACCTGCTTGCCACCGTTAAGAACCTGCCTAATGGAAATCTAGCCCAATGCTTCTTCAAAGAGGGTAAGGTATCTCAAACTATTGGAAACCTATATCAGAGCTTTTCCACCTTAACTACCAAACCCGACTCTCCACAAAAACTAGGCTTAGTTTACGAATGTCTGATCAAAGCCCTCCTTTCAAAGTGGGACTGAATCATATATACAGTATGTACAATCTTGGAAGGGTACTGAACACATCGCAAGACCAAAATAAATAGAAAAGGGAAAAAGAAAAAAACATTTTAACAACTTAAATGCTCTTAGGTCATTATTTATCACTGTCCATTTTATTAATCCCCATCTCAGGAACTAATAAAGTATATCAAAAAATGAGATTGCCCACAGAACAAGTCCACAGTCCAAGGGTTCAAAGACTGGGACTAGCCATCTTCTCCTTGTATATATCCCATAGAGATCCAGTGTGAAGACAGGAAGGAATAACTTCACAACACATCCCCATGGATTTCATATATTAGGATCACTAAAAGGAGAGACAGACACATAAAGGTTTTTTTTTTCATTTCTTATTCAGAACAAAAAAACTCAGTGAAAGTTTATACCTCATTTAAGGGGGACCTGTCACCCAAAAGAATTATTCAAAATCCTATTTTATGACTGCGAGTCCAGTTATTTTTTTAGAATTACTTATATTAGATATACCATTACTTGGATGAATGAAAATCTTCATAGTCATGATATTAAGGGCCCTTTCTTTAAATTCATTGAGTTTCTTTACACCTCTCCTTCTTCGCAAGTAGTGGCGACAGGAGAGAAATCAATATTCAAGGGAACTAGACAGGGATGCCCTCTCTTATTAAACCTGTTATTGTCAGCGGGGGCCAGCGGCACCCACAGGGGGGGGTAGTTGGGATCAAGGAGGAAGCCCCTTCCAGAGAGTCCAGGCAAAGTACAGTTCAAGGTTAATCCAATAGAGACGTCAAGGTCCAGGCAAGGGTTCAAGCTGGCAGGCAGCAAGGAGTCAAGGTCAGGAAACAGGCCGGAGAACAATAACAGGTATATCAGCAATGCAGGAACACCCAGGAACACAATAAATTATTGAGCTATACTCGGGCATCGAACCCAGGTCTACAGCGTTCTTTTAAGTTTGAATCAGAGTTTCTTCAAGGGAATGAAGTGTGCCATCTTGCTGAAGCAGTCTATTACCACCCAAATGACAGTGTTCCCACAAGAGGGCGGCAACTCCACAATTAAATCCATACCCAAATGAGTCCATGGACTAGAGGGTATTGGTAGTGGTTGTAGAAGACCGCAGGGTCGAGAGTGGCTGGACTTAGTGGTAGCACACACGGTACAAGCTGCGACAAAGTCTCTGACATCTTTGCGGATGGTCGGCCACCAAACAAGGTGACAAAGGAGCTCAAGAGTCTTTTCTGAACCAGGGTGGCCGGCTTGTTTGGAGCTATGAGTCTGCTGGAGGATGGGAAGGCGTAACTCAGGGGGTACAAATGCCATTCCAATGGGAGTATCTGGAGGAGCGGCAGACTGACAAGACATGATTTGCTCAGCAAATTGAGGTAGTACAGCAGCGATGATCCTGGATGGAGAGATGATAGGATCTTGCTCTATAGGAAGGCGGTCCTCTGGGGAGAAAATTCAAGACAGGGCGTCTGCCTTCTGGTTCTTGGTCCCAGGATGATACGTCAGGACAAAATTGAAACGAGAGAAGAAGAGAGACCATCTTGCCTGACGGGGATTTAGCCTCTTGAGAGATTGAATGAGTTCATAATTCTTATGGTCAGTGTAGATTGTGACCGGGTGAGGAGCACCCTCTAAGAGATAACGCCATTCTTTGAGGGCAAGTTTAATAGCCAGGAGCTCACGATTCTCGATGTCGTAGTTCTGTTCAGTGGAGGAAAACTTCTTGGAGAAGTATGCACAAGGATGGAGCTTACCATCTGCAGAATGTCTCTGGGAAAGGATGGCTCCTGCTCCGACGTCAGAGGCATCAACTTCAATGAAGAAGGGTAAGTGCGGTTCAGGGTCCCGAAGAACTGAAGCAGAAATAAAGGCATCTTTCAGGGACTGGAAGGCTTCAAGGGCCATAGGAGGCCAACAATTGGGTTTCCCTCCTTTGTGGATGAGGGAGAGGATAGGCGCTATGCGGGAAGAAAAGCCTTTAATGAATTGGCGGTAATAGTTCGCAAAGCCAATGAACCTCTGGATCGACTTGGTACTCTGGGTAAGTGGCCATTTCTGGATAGCTTATACCTTGGCAGGATCCATCTCGAAGCCCTCAGACGAGATAATGTAGCCAAGGAAGGAAATTTTAGGGACTTCGAAGATGCAATTCTCCAGTTTGGCGAAAAGGGAATTTTCCCTAAGACGAGAAAGAGCCTCCTTGACTTGGGAGCGGTGGTTTTCCAAATCCTGAGAGAAGATGAGGATGTCATCCAGATACACGACAACAGACTTCCCCAGGAGGTCCCGAAAGACATCGTTAACAAACTCCTGAAAGATGGCAGGGTCATTGCAGAGGCCGAGGGGCATCACAAGGTACCGTCACGAGTATTGAAAGCCGTCTTCCACTCATCGCCTTATTGGATCCTGATGAGGTTGTAAGCCCCGCGGAGATCCAACTTAGAGAAAATCTTGGCCCCTTTAAGCTGGTCTAAAAGTTCTGAAATAAGAGGTAAGGGGTATCTGTTTTTAACAGTTATTTTATTGAGACCCCGATAGTCTATACAG
>CM044441.1:65514054-65609395 GCA_024363595.1 Xenopus borealis
GTAAAAATTAATTAACATCAAAAGTCAATGGTGACTGTCTCTCCCATAGAGATGTTGCCCATTCAAGCAGTTTTCCCTCCAAGCGAGACATAACATAACCAACCTTTGCCCACTCAGATGGAAATTGGGAAGGTTGGAACTCAAACTGAATTAAACATTGAGTCAGGAATCCTCTGCAGGCTTGAGGATCATCAGAATAGCGAGGAATACGTGGCTCACGGGCCGGTAACACCGCAGGCGGAGGAACAACCACAGCAGGAGGAATTTCCACAACAGCGGGAGTAGAGGGCAAACGGGACAAAATGGAATCAAGTACTTGCCCAATTCTGACTTGCTGGGATTCATACGCCTCCATACGGGACGCCAGCCCGCGGATGGCTCTTCTGACGTCCGGCGCAGCTTCCTCGGGATCCATGGCCCGAGTATAATGTCAGCGGGTGCCAGCGGCACCCACAGGGAGGTAGTCAGGATCAAGGAGGAAGCCCCTTCCAGAGAGTCCAGGCAAAGTACAGTTCAAGGTTAATTCAATAGAGAAGTCAAGGTCCAGGCAAGGGTTCAAGTTGGCAGACAGCAAGGAGTCAAGGTCAGGAAACAGGCAGGAGATCAATAACAGGTATATCAGCAATGCAGGAACACCCAGGAACACAATATAATATTGAGCTATACTCGGGCATCGAACCCGGGTCTACAGCGTCCTTTTAAGTTTGAATTTGGTGCCACAGTGCGTGATGTCATCGCGCCGGCGCTCGTGTGTTCGCTGGGCGCCGCCATCTTGGATCCGCGCCGCCACGCGCAACCACGCCGGGAAGCAGGTAGGGAGCGCCGATCGCTTGTGACAGTCATTAGAAACATTACTGAGATTTTTGAATGTCTCTTATAGTTTTATGGGGTTTTATATCAATAAATCCCATATTAAAACTATGGTTTTTGCAGCTGACCTATTGCTAGTAGTGAAGGATCCCAATCATGCTCTGATATTTTGAATATATTTAAATATATATGGTTCTGTTTCCAATTTGGTCTTGAGGAAGTGGAATTTGAAGAAGCCGAAAGATTTTCTATTGTATATGCGTTTAGAAATTCCTGCGGATTTGACCAAACTATACCGCTTGAATTTCTCACCTGTCATTGAATTTGTTGATTCTCAGTGTAAGAAATGGAAATGTACCTTTGAATCTAAAAGGGAGGAATTTGTTCTTCAAGATGTTTATATTAAATTGGTTTACGCCTTAATTAATCTCCTGTTATTACTTAGACAATCTGATGTTAAGGCTTTAAATTCAGCTCTTTCATATTTTTTATGGCAATTGAACAAATCAAAGATTGCTTCGACTAAATTACAATTTCATCCATCAGGTGGTTTGAATGTACCAAACTTTAGTTTGAATGAGTTTATGATGGGGCCAGATATATTAATCTTGAGATAGAATCTTGGCATCCTTCCTATGGTCATATTTTATCAATTTTACACAAGAAATTGTGTTATATTCCAAGTTAACCCTATTTTTAGGGACACTATTTATGCTTGGAGATTCTTGTTTAAGTATCAGGGACTTGATCACCATTTCACATCATTTACCCCAGTAAAAAAAATGTATTGCCTTTGTTTATCAATTCCCCTCCCCTTTGCTTGGACTTGGGAATAAGACTCCCACTTTGCTAGGAGAATTTAAGGGGAAATTCTTTCATGGGAAGGGTTACAGAGTAAATTTAATCTTTCGGAGAATGAGCGGTTTCTGTATTTTCAGATTAAAGAGCATTTACATCTATATTTTGATGCAAGTTCTTTGGCTTTCTCCAGGCATAATCTGTCCCAGCTGACTAATAAGATTGTAGAATCTCCTTTTTGTAACAAAGTAAATTTTATATCTAATAACCTGCTAGATTTTCTATCTAAATTGGAAAATCCTTTACAGCTTTTGGCTGGTAAATGCTCAGAGTTTTTAAATTTTACTATCACATCGGAATGGCTTTTTAATTCTCTAAAGAATTATAATAATAGGTTTGGAGCTGAAAATTGGACATTACATGATTTTAAACAAACTCATATAGGCTTTACTTGTTGTTATAAAAGAGCTGAGGATTCTAAGAGTATTGCTTTCTGTCCAAAATGTAATGCTGAAAATGTAGACGTTTCACTATTTTTGGTCATGTCCTTTAATATCTCAATTATGGGGGTAATTAGAATCATTTCTCTCTCTTGGTCTAATAAGAGAAATTAAATTGTGCCGTATTTTTTCTCTACTGGATTTAATAGATGGTGACATAGACTCCTTAAACCTATGTTTTCATAAAGATAAGGGTTTACTAAATGTATTTAATCTTTTCATGAAGGCCACGAGAAAAGGTATTTCTGTTTATTGGATTAGGATGGAGATTCCTACTTTAATGGAGGTTCTGTCCTCTTTACATAGTTACAATTGGGTTGAAAAAAGATAAAGTCCATCAAGTTCAACCCCATCAAATTAAAACCCAGTATACACACACACCCCTCCACTCATACACATACCGTATTTGCCCATAGCTATACTAAGGGGCCCATTTTATAAATTTGTGTAAAGGATTTGAAGTTCGATCGAATTCGAATTTCGATCGCACGATTTTATAGAATATTCGAATATGCAAATTTGGCCACTTTGATCATTGAATATGCAAAATTCGATCATTTACCATTATTCCCCAAAAAATCCTTAAATCCCTTCGAAATTCAATAAGCATTCAACTATCGAATGGTATTCGAGCAGGTGATAGAAAAAAAAGCCTATGGGGGGATTCCAATAGGCTTCTATTGCAATTTGGTAGGTTCAATCTGGCGAAGTAGGCAGTCAAAGAAAATTTTAAAGTTAAAGTCCTTCGATCATCGAATGGTTGAATTATCAAATATCCAATCATTCGATCTATTCGATAATTAGAATTTTCGGTATTTGATCATCGAAGTGCCCAAATTTGCATATTCGACCATCTGATTAAATCATACGATCGGAATTCAATGAACTTCGATGTATTCACGTAAATTTCGTAAATCTGCCCCTTAGTGTATACCTTTCATTTATAAAAGTGTACAACCTTGCATTTCTCAACATTGAACCTCATTTTCCAGTTTGGTGCCCAGTTTCCCAACTTAGACAAATCATCCTGTATGGAACCTATAGTTCTGCACAATTTAGTATCATCTGCAAAAATAGAAAGCGTACTTTCAATGCCCAATCCAGGTCATTAATAAACAAATTGAAAAGCAAGGTACAGCAAAAGTACAGAGCCTTGCAGTACACCACTAACAACACTGATCTTTTTACAAAATGTTATGGCAGTCCCTCACTGAATGTATAAATTGTATCTCCAACAGAGTAGCAGCCCCGTCCTGCCGCAAATCTTCAAAATCAGCTTATAAGATAAACAGCACTGGTCCAAATGTTCCATTTACCAACATTCTTTGTAGTCTTTTAGCCAGTTCCCTATCCAGGTAAAAATACTATGTTCCAGGCCAACATTCCTTAATTTAACAAGTAAACTTCTATGTGGCACTGTATTGAACGCCTTAGCAAAGTCTAAGTAAATCACATCCACTGCCATCCCAGAATCCAGGTCCCTGCTTACCTTCTTATAAAAGAAATTGTTAGTCTGGCAAGATCTATTACACATAAAAACATGTTGGCACACACTCATAGGGGGGGATTCACAAAAGTGTCGGGAAGGAAAAAATGTCTTTAACATGTCGTAGAAAAACAGCCGACAATTCACAGAGCATTCCCCCACCAATTTACTGACATATACGACACGTTTGAAATAGTGTCTTGAAAAGTGGGCGTGGTTTTTTTTGGAGCCACTTTTACCGACATTTTTATGAATTACTCGTAAACCAATTTTTTTTTAACCGACAATTTTTCTGACACATTAGGCTCTCCAAAATGAAAATGTCAGTCGAATTGTCTTTTAAAAAGTCGTGTAAAATGTCGTCTGTACAATGAAAAGATATACTACATATTAGAAAATTGTCTGACTTACGAGACATTCAGAGATGGTAACATCTGCTTTTGTGAATTTGCCGTTTGTACGTCATTTTACAAATTTGTCGACCACCACTTCTGGGTTACTTATTTTACCGACACTTTTGTGAATTCCCCCCATAGTATTGTTATTTGCTATAAAGTCCAGTATCCTATCCTTTATTAATCCTTCAAAAAGCTTTCCTACCACCGACATCAGACTAACTGGCCTATAGTTTTGAGGCTGAGAATGGGATCCCTTTTTGAATAGTGGCACCAAATTAGCAATTTGCCAGTCTCTCGGCACTATGCCAGACTACAATGATTCCGGAAAAATTAAGTAGAGAGGTTTGGCAATCACAGAACTAAGCTCGATAAGTACCCTGGGATGAATACCATCTGGCCCTGCATTTTGTTTATCTTAACATGTTCTAGTCTCTTTTGAATTCCATCATGTGTGAACCATGCATCATTAGATGTATTATTAGAATTGCTTTGCAACAACGTTCCTTGCTTACAAGCAGAATATACTGACGTATATTTACTAAGCAGCATTTTAAAGACTTCCCATTTTTGTTCAGTGTTTAACCCTGTGAAAAGCATTTCCCACTTAATATGTTGCAGAGATGCCCTTATACTGTCAAAGTTTGCACGCCTGAAATTTAATGTTAATTCTTAAAGAATTGCCTCTGCAACAGAACCTCAAAGGAGACCATGTTATGATCACTATTCCCTAAATGCTCACCCACACAAATGCTAGAGATGAGTTCAGTATTATTCGTTATTACAAGATCCAAAAAAGAGTTATTCATAAGTAGGTTCTTAAACGAGCTGGGATAAAAAGTTGTCATTAAGCATATTTACAAACCTACTAGCTTTATCTGTCTTGGCAACCCCATTACCCCAGTCAATATCCGGATAATTGAAGTCACCCATAATAATAACTTGACCTAATTGTGAAGCTCCTTCTATTTGTAAAAGTAGCTGGGCTTCATACTCGTCACTTATACGAGGTGGTTTATAGCATACACCAATGATAATTTTCTTTATAACCTTTTGCCCAGTCAACATCTCTACCCAGAAGGATTCCACACCCTCACCAGTGCCAGCAATTGTTATTTCTTTAGTTCATGGCTTTAATTCAGGCTTTACATACAAACACACTCCTCCCCTCTATTTAATCCCTCTGCCCCTCCCAAAAAGGATGTAACCATTTAAATTCACATTCCAGTCACATGTTTCATCCCACCAGGCCTCAGAGATACCAATTATATCATAATTTTTAGAGCATGCAATTAATTCTAGGTCTCCCATTTTACCTGGCAAACTTTGTGCCAGCATACAGCGGAGCTTACTACTTTTACTTTTTAAATGTGTATTACTTTGAGGAATTAAGTTAAGTTAGTATTAGTCTGTTTTCCTTGTAACAGAGGGACCTCCTTAGCTGGTAAACTGTATGCCCCCTCACTCCTCCCCCATGACACTTTACTAATCCCACTACCACATCTACTGTAGCTTCCCCATAAGTCTTTCTCTCACCCACTTGCCTAGTTTAAACACTCCTCTAACCTCTTGGCCATTCTTTCACCTAGCACAGTGGACCCCTTCCATTGAGGTGCAATCCGTCACAACTGTATAGGTTGCAACCAAAGGAAAAATCAGCCCAGTGCTCTAGGAACCCAAACCCTTCCTTCCTACAACAAGACTTGAGCCACACATTTAGCTCCCTAAGCTCCCGCTGTCTCCTTAAACTTGCATGTGGCACAGGTAAATTTCTGAAAAAATTACATCGGAAGACCTTCCCTCAATCTTAAATTAGTTCCTAAATCCCTGAACTCACTCTTTAAAGTGGACCAGTCACCCAGACACAAAAATCTGTATAATAAAAGTCCTTTTCAAATTAAACATGAAATCCAATTTCAAATTTTTATTAAAGCATTCATAGCTGTTTTAAGATCATTTAAATCCCACCTGTCAATCAAACATTGTCTGCCACTCCTCTATGCCTTAGGCATAGAGGCAGGGCAGATAATTACTTTCACTTTCCATTCAGCACTTCCTAGATGCCACTGCTCTCCAGACATTCCCCCAGTTCTCTTAACCATTTAATTGTGTAGCCAAGACATGGGGATAGACATCGGGTCTCCCATTCTGGTGCACAAACAAGATTCTGAGATGATACAAGGCTTGCCTTAATAGGTGTCCACAAAATGGCTCCTGCCTGCTTGCTATAATTATGAATTCCCGGACTGAAGAAAACAAGATAAAAATTATTTATAGTGTAATTAATGTTCATTTTGCTTGACTAAATAGGATATTTTTTTGTCAATTTGAAAAACCTGGGCTCAGTGCACGATAGGAAGAGCATGTTGGGGCAGGACCTCACTCCTAAACCTTAGGCCCATCATTATTCTGTGCAGAAGGCACAAGCTCCCAATCCCATCACAGAAATCCAACCTCTCCCTCAGCTTGTTCCATTGTAAATGTGCATCACCCACTATGGAACCCCTAGAGATTTAATGTCCCACAATACCTCGCTTCACAAAGGAGCAAGGTGAGGGAGGGCTCAAATACATTGTCAGATGTATTTGATAGTAAATATTTCATCATAGTACCATGGTTTACTTTCAATGGCATGAGGTATGTCTGAGTGAAAAAAAAAATTACATTATAACACATTTTCTACATACAGTATGCACAACTAAATTAGCCCATGTAGTTTACCTTTAAGACTAAAAATCCTTATAGTGCAAGGCCCTATGTTTATTGCTGTGACCCTTTGATGGCAGGAATAGACATATTCCTGGTGGGACTGAAATAATGTCCATAAAGCATACATCAGTACCATTGTCTGCTTGAATGATATTAAAATATGTTAAACATTTGCTGATTATCCCTTTTTAATCCCTTTTGGCCTCTGTAAAAATAATGATATATCTGATAGAGCTTGGACTCCCCAAAAGAGGTAAAATCTGTACCTTTCTTCTCAATTTTATTTATTACCAATTTTGTGTTCTTTTCATCAGAGTTCAGATAACTACTAAACTTGATAAATACTGACAGATTCCAGTCATAAGGATGTTGTCTTTGTACAGCTGCCAAAAAGCAATGTGAGTCACTGCATAGAGTACATATTGTTACTTCCAATGCCCTTATAATCCTTGCATAACATAAGGGCAAGATGTGTTCCCAAAAGCCACAGCAAGAGTGTGTCTGTAAAATGTACCCTTAAAAAAACAAGACTGATGCAAAATAAGTCAATATATTGTAACATAAAATTGTTTAGGTGAAAAAGTGCTTAATTTGTTCAAAAGATATTTTACAGGTTATATACCCAAATTGTGATCAATACAAATGTAACATTAATACAATCAGAATTCCACTGTATAAGTGAAAGTTCTAAAAGTGTGCATATATCTATAACTCATGTAAATTATAATGATAAAATAAATCAGTATACACAGACACACAGACTCACTATAACCCAATTATATCATGGGGTAACCCAGAGAATTGTCTGGGTCTGATTGGACCTTTGGCTCTGAGATGGTAAAAATGCTAAATAATTTGACTGAGCAAAAAGTAAAACTGATTGGGGACATGGTCATTAACAGAACCACACAAGTGCAGCTTGGGTAAGCCTTACTCATATAGATCGAATTTTGATGGCTATTTGAATTTTGGACACTGGTCTCTTCTGAGCACCTGAGGAAGGGGAGCAAGGCCTGAAAACATTGTGTGCATAGATCTCAATAATCAATATACTGTGTGCATGGCTTCATCGGACCCTACAATATATCAAATCAGTATGACTGAATCATAGAGATCAACAAAAATTAGGGGAACAGAAACTCGAAAGGAATTACAAAGGGAAATAAGCCTTTAAGGGAACTAATTTTACCCTTTAAGATACAAAACATATATAATTTGTACCTATAATTATAGGACTGTGAAATATAATAATATAAATGATACATAGTATAGACACTACTATTAGTACATGAATAAATAAATGTACCCAAAGTAATATTAATACATGAATGTGTTATAAAAATACACCTGTGTATAGTTAACTATATATCCTATTTTGTTTCTTACAGATAAAAAAGTTGAAAACAATAAACTGTGGATTATTAGAAAAATAATGTTTACCCTTCAGGGTTATAACCTGTCAGCCTGTGAGAAGCTGTTCAATAAAGTCTGCCCTGTTTCACATTGTGAAATGCCTACTTTTTAGTGCAATGACCATCCCCATACCTTCTCAATAATTTCAGTTTATAATGTACTCAAGGTGTGAGCTTTTATTCAGCAACTCTCCAGTTCAGATTTCAGGTCCAAACGAACCTAACACCTAGGCAGTAATTTGCATGGGAGACTGGAATATGTATATATGTTAACAATAAAAATACAGACATGCAGAGCAATAGTTTGTTAGCTGCATGGGTCAGTGACCCCCCATTTAAAAGCTGGAAAGAGTAAGAAAAAAAGAAGACAAATAATTTAAAAACTATATTATATATAACCTTCTATGGCAAAGGCACTTAAAAAACTGAAGAAATGGGAAATGCTGCCCATGTTGTCAGTTCATTGGTAAAACTGTAAGGTTAGAACCAAATCATCCTTGTAAAAGGTGCCCCTAGTATTCAAACTACAGGCATATTTCAGCACCAAAATCTGCTACGTCTGCCTGCACCCAAGTGGAAACAACGCTTCCAGGTTCAGGCAGACAAGGATTGTTAGCGCAGTGGATTCTCTGTGGAGAAGCATATTTGTAGAACCACCATCATCTGGCCCTGGCCATATGGTGACTGCTATTGTTTCCTACACCGATTCATCTTTTGACTGTACGAAGAAACTTTTTGCACAAAATGATAAACCAATATTGTTTTGCAAATACAACAACCTCATTAATTCCATATTATGTGAACAGAGAAATGTTGTGCACCATTATCTCTATCTGCTTTGTCATTTATAAATTATTTGTGTCCTTGCCTCCAGATAGACAGCATTTATGAAAAACAGATAATTTCTGAAGAACCTCATATTTTACAAAATCTACTTCAGCTGAGAATGTGTGTATTAAATTGTAAATTCTAAACATTTATAATGATAAAGGAAGCACACAATAAAATGTTTCTCTGCTGTGAAAAAATAGCCAAAGGCACCAAGACCTACTTTCCCCCTACTAAAATAGAATCTCGAAATGAAACCTTTTCAGGGCTAAGAGAAATTATTTCCATACCTACCATTGCTCTTTGTCCAGACAGAGATGTTTACTTCTAACTATATATATTCACAGCTAAATTGCAACATTTATAGCCAGTTTTGCATGTCATATTTGCATGGTTGCAAAATGTTTTCAGGTTGCAAGGGTGAGGTGGCCAACATATCAGACACTATTTGCTGTAATTATGACTCATTTCTGTACACATAATCTCACGATGAGCAAAAGCTGTAGATGTCTTAATTAAAAAAGTTGGTTCCAAAGTTACACATAAGGGAGACCTGGCACAGACCATTAGCCCAAACCAAGTGACACCACCCAGGCCCACAGCTGAAGAAGACCAGCTATCAGTGCTTCAGGGCCTTCAGAGCAGCTCTTCATGTGACCATCGCCTGCTAAACGTCCCAACTGCAGAGTGCAGAGAAGGGCACGCCTGGAGGAAGAGCTGCAGCATCTTTACTGAGAAGTAGTGAGTACAACAACCAATTACTGTCATGATCGGCTTCCTAAATCCAGAACTAGTGCTAAGTTCCAAGTCACAACACAGCTTTTTGGCTTTAGCAACCGTCTTTGGCTTTGGGAGGAGCCCTCGGATACTCAGATGCTACCAGGACTTAAAATGAGAGGAGCTAAACAGAAGTTCTAGATAAGCAAAGGGGTCAGGTAATATCCTGTAGTTAGGATTGAAGGAAACACCAGCTCACCAAGGAAGTGCAGAGAATACAATGGGGGGGGGGTGAGGCAGGCAGAGGTCTGTACAGGCAGTGTTCAGGCAAAGTCAGGCAAGCTAGGGTCGGTCCAGGCAGAGTTCAAGCAGGGTTAGATAGGCTAAAGTTGGTCCTGTTAGAGTTCAAACAAAGTCAGACAGGCAAGGATCAAAAACTAGGAGATATCAGCAGAATAAATGCACCCAGGTACAAGCAAAATAGACTGAACAACAGGTAATGAGAATTGGCCCAAGGCCCTTTTAAATATTTAAACTTTCACTCCAAAACATGATGACATCATAACCCTGACGCATAAACTCGGAATCAAGCCGCTGTGTTTGCCAAAGGAGAGATGTGCACCGGAGACCAGAGATCAGAGCTGCCTGTTGACCCTACTAGACCACCACGTAACCTCACAAATACAATGAGGGTGTGTTACAAAGAAAATATAAAGGTTACAAAGAAAATTATCATTGGTGTATGCTATAAACCACCTTGTATAAGTGACGATTATGAAGCCCAGCTACTTTTACAAGTAGAAGTGGCTTCACAATTCGGTCGTTATTATTATGGATGACTTCAATTATCTGGACATTGAATGGGGTAATAGGGTTGCCAAGACAGATAAAGCTAGTAGGTTTGTAAATATGCTAAATGACAGCATTTTAAGCCAGCTTGTTCAAGAACTTACTAGGAATAACTCTCTTTTGGATCTTGCAATAACTAATAATACTGAACTCATCTCTAGCATTTGTGTGGGTGAGCATTTAGGGAATCGTGATCATAACATGGTCTCCTTTGAGATTCTGTTGCAGAGGCAATTCTATAAGGGAGTAACTAAAACATTTCATTTCAGGCGCGCACACTTTGACAGTATAAGGGCATCTCTGCAACATATTAAGTGGGAAATGCTTTTCACTGGGTTAAACACAGCACAAAAATGGGAAGTCTTGCTGCTTAGTAAATAAGCATGTCAGTATATTCCCCTTGTAAGCAAGGAACGTCGTTGTAAAGCAAAACCTTTTTGGTTCAATAGAAATGTTGGTATTGAGGTGGGTAAGAAAAGATGTGCTTTTAAGGCTTTCAAGTTATCTGGGACAGCCAAATCATTTATAAGGTACAAGGAGGCCAATAAATCATTCAAAAAAGCTATCAGGCAAGTTTAAATCGATATGGAAAAGGATATTGCAGTAAGCAGTGAAAAAAATCCAAATTATTTTTTAAATATGTTAACAGTAAAAAAAATGAAGCAGGAAGGGGTGGAACTTTTATTATCGGGTGGGTTAGCTTGTTGATGAAAGCAAGCACTGAAGGCATACTTTTCATCTGTCTAAACAAATAAGAAACCAGCTAATGAAGGTTTCCTTATTAATAGTCCCAATTCTAGTAATACATCTAATGATGCATGGTACACACATGAAGAAATTCAAAAGACACTAGAACATTTTGAGATTAACAAAGGTCCAGGGCCAGATGGTATTCATCCCAGGGAACTTAGCTGTCACGAACGGCACCCAATACCAGAACAGTTGCTAAGCACCTTGGTCTCAGCTCGGCTTCACCAGTTAAGTGACCGCCTTTGCCCTCGAGAGGAGCCCTCAGCTTACTCAGACGCCACCTGGACTTATCGAGAGGTGCAAAGCACAAAGACTGTAACTGGATAGAAAACTGGCTAAAAGATTATAAATAGTGGTGGTAAATGGAACATTTTCTAATTGGACCAGTGTTGTTAGTGGGGTACTGCAGGGCTCTGTACTGGGTCCCTTGATTTTCAACTTGTTTATTAATGTCCTGGAGGTGGGCATTGAAAGTACTGTTTCTATCTTTGCAGATGATACTAAATTGTACAGAACTATAGGTTCCATGCAGGATGCTGCCACTCTGCAGAGTGATTTGTCTAAGTTGGGAAACTGGGCAGCAAACTGGAAAATGAGGTTTAATGTTGATAAATGCAAGGTTATGCACTTTGGCAAAAATAATATAAATGCAAGTTATACACTAAATAGCAGTGTGTTGGGAGTTTCCTTAAATGTGAATGATCTTGGGGGTTTTTATAGATAAAAAGTTGTCTAATTCTGGGCAGTGTCATTCTGTAGCTACTAAAGCAAAATTCTGTCTTGCATAAAAAAGGGCATAAACTCAAGGGATGAAAACATAATTATACCTTGTCATGCCAAGGCAGTATTGCTCTGGCATCAAAAGTTAACATGGCAAAATAGTTGGTTGCAGTCTCACACAGAGACCCTTGATTGTATATCTTACCAGGGGGGCTGTGGAAAGGTGACATCCAGATCTGTCATCTGAGACGATCTGGAGCCACACCATTTGGGCAAGGAAGCTGGGCCAGACTGTTCTTTGATCGGCTGAACAAAGAACAGAGCTGTGGACCTAGAGCAGCAGGGGGGATAGCTAGTAGAAAATTGTGGATTATAGGAAAGGATCCATATCTCCTGTGTCATAGGATTCACAACCTCATAACTTACATATTGGTTATGAGGAGGTCACATGCTTCCTAATAATACCAAACAGGTCTAGCCTATACCCACCCGTTAGGAGGGCTGGTTCCTGGGGGACTGGAAAATGGGAACCTATTAGTGTTTGGTATTGTTCTGTTTGCCCACATATGGATCACAGCCTGCCCATGTTTTTATTATAGTATTGGGTACTGGGAAGTACCCATATTATATTAAGGGATATTGGGGAATATTGCCTGAGAGTAGCAGGGGGTCGTAAATGACATGCTCCTGGGCACACCTACATCATGCATAAGATGATGAGGGGAGTGTCCCAGCAGGAAAAAAAGGTGACATTCCCAATATCACATTGGCATACAAGGAGGCTTCATTTTTCAGTGAATTGTATGTCCAGCTTTCCACTCGTGCCTCAGAGGATACTTTGATAACTTCCAAACTTGGTAAAGTAAGGGTTTTCTTTGTGTTTTTACTCCCCTTTATTTTATTTACTGTATTTGCAACTATATGTCATCTTTGTAATATCATTTATATATATATATGCACTGTTTCCTTTAACATTAAAATATCATTTAATACGTTAGTCCTTGTGCTCTAAACGAACTCATTGCCCATATGAATGCTTGTGCCTAAGTTAGGGTTGCCACCTTTTTCTAAAGAACTTACCGGCCGGCGGGGGCGGGACCAAAAAGGGGCGGGGCCGTGACGCAAAAGGGGCGGGATCGTGACGCAAAAAGGGGTGAAGACGCGAGAAAGGTAAGTTTTTTTTAGATTTAAGGGAAGGCAAGGGCCTTTTTTAAGGGGTATTACAAATTTACCGGCATCTACATTGCCGGTAAATTTGTAATACCGGCCCCGGCCTTGGCTGGTGTTTTACCGGCTAGGCCGGTAAAATACCTGCCGGGTGGCAACCCTAGCCTAAGTGTATGAACTCTTTGTATGTGTGGAAAGGGAAAGTTGCCTATTTGTATGTTTGATAACTAGTACGGCTAGCAGGAAAGTGTGTTTGAGTGTAAATTAACCCTTTGGCTGCTGGAGTGCTTGTTAGACTAGTACAGGGATCTGCAACCTTGGCACTCCAGCTGTTAAGGAACTACAAGTCCCACAATGCATTTGCCTTTATAAATCATGACAGACTCCTTCATTGCATTGTGGGACTTGTAGTTCTTTAACAGCTGGAGAGCCAAGGTTGCAGATCCCTGGACTAGTAGGATCTTACCCTGACTAACTACCATAGGAGAGAGTGTTTGATGTATTGTGTAGTGTGAGTTATTACCTGTTATAGAGGGCAGGGGAATAGTCACATTAGGTTTCTATCACCTGTTATTGATAGATGGTGGCAGTGAATGAATAAGGTGGGTGTTGGTGTGTTTTTGGGGTGTCTTATGTTAGTATAACCTGTGTGTAAGGTGATTGAGAGACTGATTGTAACCCCTTGTAGCCAAACCCAAGAGTAAAGTGTGGTGGAGTGACGCGTTTCAGTGACATACCTCTTTATAGATCCCTAGTAAGGCCTCATCTGGAGAATGCAGTGCAGTTTTGGACTCCGGTCCTTAAGAGGGATATAAATGCTCTGGAGCAGAGATGTGCAACTAAACTGGTTAGAGGGATGGAAGACAAATTATGAGGGTTGACTATCTAGGTTGGGTTGTTTTCTCTGGAAAAAAGGCGCTTGCGAGAGGACATGATTACACTTTAGAGGACATTATAGGGATACTGTCATGGGAATTTTTTTTAATGCATCAGTTAATAGTGCTGCTTCAGCAGAATTCTGCATTGTAATCCATTGCTCAAAAGAGCAAACAGATTTTTTTTATATTTCATTTTGAAATCTGACATGGGGCTAGACATATTGTAAGTTTCCCAGCTGCCCCAGACTTGTGTGACTTGTGCTTTGATAAACTTCAATCACTCTTTACTGCTGTACTGCAAGTTGGAGTGATATGATCCCCCTCCCCTCCCCCCCCAGCAGCCTAACAAAAGAACAATGGGAAGGTAACCAGATAACAGCTCCCTAACACAAGATAACAGTTGCCTGGTAGATCTAAGAACAGCACTCAGTAGTAAAAACCCATGTCCCACTGTGTACTATTCAGTTTCATTGAGAAGGAAAAACAACATCCTGCCAGAAAGCATTTCCCTCCTAAAGTGCTGGCACAAGTCACATTACCAGGGACAGCTGGGAAATTGACAAAATGTCTAGCCCCATGTCAGATTTCAAAACTGAATATAAAAAAAATCTGTTTGCTCTTTTGAGAAATGGATTTCAGTTTAGAAGTCTACTGGAGCAGCACTATTAACTGATGTGTTTTGACAAAAACTTGTTTTCCCATAACAGTATCCCTTTATAGATAAATATCAGGGGACCTTTTTACCCATAAAGAGTATCCCCGCACCAGAGCCCACCCCTTCAGACTAGAAGAAGAAAAGGACTTTCATTTGAAGCAGCATAGGTGGTTCTTCACAGTGAGGACAGTGAGGATGTGGAATGCACTGATGGGTGATGTTGTGATTGCTGATTCTATTGATGACTGCACCTTACTAAATTAGATATCATTTTAAAATTCAAAATGATACCATGTAAGCCAAGAAGCTGAGCACAAGTACCAATAATCATATACTAAAGGGTGTTATCAAATTTGTCAGAGAAAAATCATTATTCATTTCTAAAAATAAAAAAAAAGAAATTGTGAGTACTCTGTCTAACTTATACTGTAGGGTTGATCAGCTGCTATTTTTTACAGCACTTGTACAGACAGATAACAGGGGACCCTTTTCCCATAAACAGATCAACAGAGGCCAACCCTTTAGACTAGAACAGGGGTGTCCAACCTGCAGCCCTGTGAAGGCCCCTCATTTCAGGGATTCTCATAACCCAAACCCTTTGTACTAAGAAGCTAAAGGAGCATTTTCATTTATTGAGTACCCAGCAACATGGTGCTTCATGAGTGGTGGAACCATGTTCACTTACCCTTTGTTCACTTACCCGAAATAATGCCATTTGCCACATTTATCTTATTTATCTTGCACATGTAGGGACCCATAGGTTTCTATACGGCACTTATGGAGTTAATCCCTACCCTTTAGTATGTTTTCTGTTATTGGGTGTAACTACCCATAACACTCCTATTCAATACCATTTATTATTGGACAAAGGGTGCAATAACCACTCCCTGCCACTAAAGCTTTATATTGTGTGCAGGGAGGGGCCTCTGCCTCTTTTGCTGCTGGTTCTTCAACAGGCTGGTTGTTTCCATTGAGCCTGGGATCAACAAGGCCCCAGTAAAGCCACATGCCCTAACAGGACCAGAACTGTTAGAGATCTGAGCCGGGGACCAGGCAACCCCGTGAACGAGGATTAGCAAGATACAGGTTAGCTTCTGTAATAGTCTCTCTAGAGAGAGAGAGAGAGTCAGATGTATTTAGTATGAACAGTTCTATGTTCCAACAAGGAGTGTTAGCAGGAAGAGATATTCCTATAAGGCTTCCCCGTATGCCTTTAGTGAAGGGACCTCAGCGAATAGATTGTTAGGCTTCAGATTTTGTCTCCCTGACTACTCCACTGAAAGGGATCTGGACCACTTAAAGATATACTGCCTGAGGAATAGATGTACCTTGACTACCTTAACTCTGAGGAATAATCCTAACCAGGATATGTGTGTGAATATCTTTTGACATCTGCTATTATCCTGTGAAATATCTGCTATATCCAACTCCTGTGTGAGTATATCAAAACCTGAGGATATTTGCCTGTGCATAATAAATGTTCACTTTTGTTTAAGAACCTCCTGGTGCCCATTCATCTTTATTTTACAGTATTGCCTGGGTATTGTAGTTATACTACCTCTTAAAAGGAATGCTTCCACTTAGCGAAGGCCCTGCCCTGATGTGTAGTGTCTCAGTGTAACCCATGCTCTGCCAATAGCTGGACACTTAACTAATCTGTGCTGGTATAGCCCAGAAAAGCGTTACACACAGTTTTGTAGATACAAAGTTAAACCATCTTAAATATGAACACCAAGGTACAGATTTATCAAGGGTCAAATTTCGAAGTGCAAAAACTTCAAATTCAAAAAGCGAAATGAATTTGAATTTTTTTTTCATTCAAATAGGTCTGTTTTCGAATTCAAATCGTTCAAAGCGAAGTAATAGTGAATTTGATTCAAAGTTTTTCCTTAAAAAAAAACTTCGAATTTTCAAAATCTACCAATTGACTCCAAATAAGTTCTAGGAGGTCCCCCATCAAACAGAAATTCAGCAGGTTTTACATGGTGAATGGTCGAAGTTGAATTTTAAAGAGACAGTAAATGATACATTTCAAAATTCAAGTATTTCACAAAATCAAATTGAATTTGAACTATTCCCTAGTCAATGTACACAAAAATAGCTAGAAAATCTAAATTTTTAACTTCGAATTTTCACTTCGACCCTTGATAAATCTGCCCCCAAGGTTCTTCTGAACAATTTGATGCCCAGTATGCACCGATTTAACAAAGTTTGTGGCATGGCAACCTTAAAATGGAAAATGTGCATATGACTTTCTAAGCTGCCAATTCACCTTCTGCAAACAAAGCTCCCTGTGATGCAATGGGAAAAACCCTGAAAACCACACATTTTTGGAATGTACACATTCTGAAAAGTCTAAAATTGGAAATGATGTCCTTTTACTCCAATATACCAAAGGCAAAGCTTTACACAAAGTTTGACAAACTACAGACATCCCAAACAAACCCAGAACTGTGCCTTTCACCAGGGCTGGAACTAGGGATTAGGCAGCAGGGGCATCTGTCTAGGTGCAATGATTGGGGGGGGGGGGCTCTGGGCAGCTGCCTCTTCTGCGTACCCCTAGACCAGACTCACCCGCCACTCACTTGTGTGTTGTCACCACTCATGCGCAAAGTAGGAAATGAGAGTGAGCTGCCGGCTGGGTTGCCTAGAGTGCCTGTCCGACCTGGCTCACCTCTGATTTTCACTCGTTAGACTAAAGCAGCAACTATTTAATTTTTCACAGTACAGGTGCTTCAAACTATTAAAAAAAATAAAAAATAACTTGTAATTTTGTTTAACCTGACTGTATTAGAGACTTCTCCTTATATACAGAAATAGCAATAGCTAGGTATGGTAAAAAGGGGAAAAGTAAGAGATATGAAATGTCTTCTTTTCATAGATGTATCCTGGTTTATCCTGATTTGTCCTGTAAAACATGTTTAGTGGAAGAAAAAAGTTAGCATCATCCTAAAGCCTCAATTTTCACTAGTTTTTTTGTTTGAGAAAGCTCTAATTTGAGACTTTCATACTTATTTAAAAATTTTCCCCATGCATTTCTAAGACTGGAGTTCTCATCACTCAGATGAGAATATGGTATGGGATCCATTTGAACTCCTACTTTTGTTTAATAATGATTCATGGATTAATTTTTTTTAGTAACATATTTTATTGAAAAAAAACTTTTTCAGATTAAAAAAAATCAGCATAGTAAGAATCAAATATATCATATGTGGTATAGTGTCTGCATAGGCCATGTTGAGATAGATTAAGTATAAGTAGACATATACAGCTAAGAGAATAGGCTATACATGAGTACATGGGATCTGTTATCTGGAAACCTGTTATGCAAAAAAGAAATGCTGTCTCCCATAGGGGCAAATTCACTTAAGCTGGCCATAGACGTAACAATTACGATCTTTCTCGGAAAAGATCTTTCCGATAAAGATCGTTCGTTTCAACACACACGTGTAGAGCTGAATCGTCAGATATACAGGTAGAAACAATAGAATTCTACCTGTATCTGACGATTCAGCACTAACAATGGCCGATGTTCAGGGTGATTTCAAAGGCATCCGATCAAAATTTTCCGTCCAGTCCGATCAACCAGCCGACCGATATCTTAATCCTCTGACGATGTCGGTCGGCTCATTTCCCACCATACACGCACCGAATATCGTACGAAAATTCGTTTCGTACGATATTATCTGTGCGTCTATGGCCACCCTTAGAAGTGAAGCTGTGCTAGCGCTGCACTTCGCCGCACCTCGCCTGGTGAATTTTCGCCAGCGCTCGTCTAATTCACTAAAAAGCGAAGTTACGCTCATCTAAGCGAACAGTAGCAAAATTGCGCTAGTGAAAATTAGCCAGGCAAAGTGCAGTTGCACTAGCGAAGGCTAATTTGCATACGGTGGAACTTGTAAGTTTGAATGGAGTAATATGTTACAGTTCAAACATTACACTACACAAGCCCAGGGGACCCTAATAAAGCCTAATCTACTTGTTTTATTGCCCTACACATGTGCCCCTAGTCTAGTATATTTGCCCTATGTTAGGAAATTAAGGGGGGAGCAGGGTACCCCAAAAAAATGTTTTCTTTTTCTATCACCCTACGCTAATGAAAAAACGCCAGCGTTTTTTTGGGACTTAGAAAAAAGTTTAACAATTTTGGGACAAAATCTCCTATCTACTATTGCACTTCGCCTGCTCTAACCTGGTGAAGTGAACTCTGGCGAAGGGGCTAACGTTCAGAAAAATGATTAATTTAGTGAATTTGCGAATTTTCACCCCCCTTTGCCAGAGTGCAACTTCGCCAGCGTTAGGGTGCTAGACTATTTTACGAATTTACGCCAGCGTTAGTCACTTCGGGCTTTAGTGAATTTGCCCCATAGACTCAATTTTATCCATATAATCCAAATTTTAAAAAATGTTCTTTTTCTCTGTAATAACAAAACAGTACCATGTACTTGATCCAAACTAAGATATAATTAATCCTTATTGGAAACAAAACCAGCCTTGTGGGCATATGCCATGTTTATATGATTTTTTAGCAGAGTCAAGGTATGATCCAGAAAACCCCAGGTACCAAGAGTTCTGGATAACAGGTCCCATACCTGTATTGTTTTGCAATTACAATGGGAATGGGTTACAGAAACAAATATTAATCCATATTGGTGACAGAATAATCCTATTGACCCAGATTATGTAAAGATCCCGTATCTGGAATACCCCAGATCCCAAGCTTCGGGATAATAGATCATATATTTGTATAAGAAGCAACAATATATTTTGATATACAGATTGGTTGCAAAGGTTAATGGTCCTAGTTCACAGTGGCATAGTAAAGCC
Source organism: Xenopus borealis (assembly GCA_024363595.1). Lineage (NCBI taxonomy): Eukaryota > Metazoa > Chordata > Amphibia > Anura > Pipidae > Xenopus > Xenopus borealis. The sequence continues at coordinate 65,533,556 of CM044441.1, forward strand.
TGATGAATCACTATTTTACATTGCAATAAAGCATAAATAGCTAAAAAAAAATGTGGACAAGTTCACATATCTCTCGATCCACTAGTTGCATGGTGTGCCAAACAAAAGAATCTTATCTTTAAACAGTTCTAATTTGGAAAGCAGACATTTTATCATGTGCCAGCTGAAGAAATAAATACTATGCTAAGATCTGGAAGCATTAACATATGCTCTTACAAAGCCAGCTGCCTTCCCCAGAAACATTTTCGATTTTGACAGATGCACTGTGATTTTTTTCATATTCTAGCTATAATATTCTTGACAATACTATGGCAACTGTCTCAGAATTATGCGGATACATAGAATAGAACAATAATCTGACAGTGTGAATTATTACTGTCACATAATGAATGGTCCATGGAAGCATTTTCAACATTCCAACCTTCATAAGGTGCAATTAAAATGAGCTGTAAACCAAATGTTTAAAGTCAAACGTATGTTATGCTACATGTATAAGAGTGTATATATAATAATCATGTTGATCAGATGAGTTACATTAGGGTGCATTATATCTTTTACAGGAATGGGACCTGTTATCAAGAATGCTTTGGACCTGGGATTTTACAAATAATGGATCTTTCTGTAATTTGCATATTCATACCTTTAGTCTACTAGAAGATCATGTAAACATTAAATGAACCCAATAGGCTGGTTTTGCTTGCAATAAGGATTAATTATATCTTAGTTTGGATCGAGTACAAGCTATTGTTTTATTACTTTTTTTATTAATTCACTAAAGGGTGAATTTTCTCCAGTGACTGCTTCCCGCACTTTGTGCCACTTCAACAGACACAAATTCGTTACCATTACACAAATTCACGAAAATGCAGTAAGTTGCGTCTCAGCAGCCAAAGACTAGTGAATTTTCGCTAGCGCCCTCTACTCCTGTATTTCTACAGCGCCAACATATTAGTGAATTGCTGACATCCCTGCAGATGAGATTTCTGGCGAATTGTCGCTAGCGACGGCCACTTTGCCCTTTATTGAATCTGCTCCAATGGGAGAGGTCCTTTCCGTAATTCGGAGCTTTTGGATAAAAGGTTTCCATTTAATAGATCCCATAGCTAAAATATGAATGGAGGTTTTGAATGGAATTAGGACAATAATAGCAACTAGTGTTTGTAAAGATATAACATTTTGACCCGAATGTCCAAGATTTTAACCTACACTTCAAGCTTTACAATAAAACAATGTAGTTAGTTAAAGGCAGTTTGTTTTCCAAGCCTATTGACACATTGTAACCAATCAGTTGTTTGTCGGTAAATGTATCGTGACTACACTTTGCTACACATCAGAAGGAACTGGCATACAAATTACAACTGACATTGCTTTTAGCTATATTAAAGTGTGAAATACACTGAAATAATAAAGAGCACCATAAGACAGACAGAAGATGGATCCTTTGAACTGCACTGTGCAACTCTACAGATTTATAGCAAGTCAGCACACAGAAAGACTTTTCAAAAGAATAGATGCTGCGGGGAAGGAGCTTGGATGGTGGGCCATGGAGGAAGGCTAGGGGTTAGTCCCCCTTTAAATCCATGGATGAGAACATAATTTTGCTTCTTTACACATTCCTGATAAGGTCTCACTTTGAGTATGGAGTGCAGTTTTGTGTCCTCATCCTTAAAGGGGTTGTTCACCTTCCATTCACTTTTTTTCAGTTCAGTTGTTTTCAGATTGTTCCCCAGAAATTAACACTTTTTTCAATGACTTTCCATTTTTTACAGTTTCTTCCAAAATCTAAGTTTAAAGTTGAATGTTCCTGTCTCTGGTGTTTGAGTCTGGCAGCTCGGTAATTCAGGTGCAGACACTAAACTGCTACAATTTTGCAACATTTAGTTGATCCATTTCTCAGCAGCATCTCTGGAATATTAGCAGCTATTGATTCAATTCTAACAGCCGCCTGTACTGAAACCCAGAGATTCTGTTAGTGAATTTGTGAGGTTACGTCATGCTGGCGAATTAGCGCTAGTGTTAGAGACGCTTCGTGCTTTAGTCAATTTGCCCCAAAGATGGAAAAGTGAGTTTCACAAACTTAAGCTTCATTTACTTGCTTACATTATTTCTTATTCTGGCTTTGAGATGGGTTCCGCCAATGTGTCTGCAGTGTTGGACTTACTTATACCTGTGGGGTTAAAGGCTATTCAGTGTTTTATTTGGGGTTCACCAACTTTTTTGAAGATTTATAAAAGGTTTTTTTTCACAGACTGTGACCCCATTAAACCCCTTCCCCCTAAAAATTATAAAGGCCTTGTCTGACTGAAACCCAAAAGGGCTTTGACACTTGCTTTCAATTTAGCACTTGTTCTAATATACTTTGACACTTCTTATCCAGTTAGAAAGAAATAACCAGCACTTGGTCTAACCCAGTGATTTTCAGCCTTGTGCCTCCAGCTGTTAAGAAACTACAAGTCCCACAATGCATTTGCCTGACTGTGGCTGTCAGACTCCTTCATTGCATTGTGGGACTTGTAGTTCCTTAACAGCTGGAGGCACAAGGTTGAAAATCACTGGTCTAACCTATGCTGTGGTATTGTCTGTGCGCTAATGGTAAAGGTGCTGATAGTAACGATACCTGTGAAGAAAAATGTGCTAAAACTGGGAGAGAGTGAAGCTCTGAACACGCTCAGATTTGTTTTTGAACCAGCTGGTTATCCAACTGCAACACCAAAGAGAGTCTGCCTGGTGACTGCAGTAAAGAGTTTTGTCCTGTGTTCTGTAAACCTGCAAACCGGACTAGTGAATTCCATCAAGGGCATACCTCTGCTACGATCACCGTAACAAGTAGGAGAGACTGCAGGTACGCAGAGAAATAAATCACACTTTAAATCCAGACATCGTCTGGTAAGTACAACTCCCATGTGGGGCCTCCAATTAACCCCTGAGGTTGCTGCACCATATACGCTTTCTCTTCACAGATATCACGGTGGTGAAACGAAGTGTTCTTCGATTGGTACACATACTGATAAGCCTTAAACATCTATTTACATTGTGAGTACCCTCAATTCTACTTCATAGCAAGTATTTAAAGACTTTATTGCACCATATAGCACATTTTTCTTCACAGGTATTGTTACTACCAGCACCTTTACCATTAGCGCACAGACAATTGGACTTATATTGTTAGCTATCTAAAGGACACGTGGATCCTTTTTTACCTGTCAGTGCTGCTGGCTCACTGAAGGACTTAGCGCAAAGTGATAATCTTATTATTTGTTTATGCTGTGGTATTGACCAGCTGCTAGAAGCACCTGGAGTAGGTGCCATTCTATCACAGTATTTCGGTTTCACCCATGTGACTACACCAAGGTGCCTTCTTCTATAGGAAGCTGTCTCCTGCCAAGAGAAACTGTGATATTGAAAACCATGAACTTTTGCCCATTGCCCATGAAGTTGGCCTGTCAAAAGACAAATTCCACTCCAGGCCCATTGGGCACTTTCCTTCTCTAGATTTAATTTCCTTATTTCTTACAACCTGGTTCTAAAAATGTCAAAGCCGATCCCTGACTACTGATGATGTTTATGCATTACTTCTCCTCCTCAATTATTCTCCTGGTCTGGTGTCTCTAACTTCATGCTTTCACCAATTGTCATTTGGATAAACCTTCATTCTTCAGCCTAAAGTTGCTGAAGCCCTTGAATGTGGCCTTGCTAGCCATCACGGTGAACTCATTTCAAAAAGTTTGTTGCTGGTTATACCATTTGTGCTTAACAGAAGACTCCTCACTCCCTTACTTTCTTCAGCTGTTGCCAGTCCCCACTAAGAATCTGTTTTTTTTTTTTTAAGACTATCTGGGGCCATGTTCAACAAGCTTTAGTCAAAAGTTAGCAGCCAATAAATGTTGCTGCTGCTTCCTTTCTTCCAGGTTGCAGATTTTGTTTGGATATCTGCAAAGAATATTCACCTTTTGGTACCTTCTCTGAAGTTTGATTCTCATTTTGTTGGTCCTTTAGGATCAAGGAACTTGGTAATCCATTCTGTGTCAAGCTGGATCTTCCCCACAGCATGAATATTTTATAACTCCTTCCATGTCTACTCGTGGTCAAGTATACCCTTTTCTCTGATTCCCCTCCTCCTGTTTCAGTTGAAGGGCATCAGGGATTTGAGGAACAAGAGACTCTCTGAAGGTTAGAGGTAAAATTCAATATATTGGAATGGGAGTGGCAGTAAGTATAGGTCTTGGGTCTTAACTTGGGGCACTCATGCTGTCTGTTTTGTTAAATCATTTCATAGAAAGTTTTTTGCAAGAGCTTGAGAGCCGGTCCCAAGGTTCACCTGCACAGACGCTTGCATCAGCACTTTCATGACATTATTGTGCTTCTGAGTATGAGTGCTTTAAACAACAGATCCATTATTGGCACTGCCCCCCAACCTCCCGCAAAAAAAGTTAGTCATTGAGGGCTGGAGGTGGGTGGCTGCTGGGGTGAGTAGGGGGCCTGAGATGTCTAACATGTCTTTGTGGCTGGGGCAGGGTGAGCTTGGTCCCTGAAGTGGCAACCCCAGTCTGATCCTATTTCCTGGCTCTTGTTCATTGCCTAAACTGGCTTTGTTATTACAGTTCCTGCTTAAGGATAACTAAACCCTAAATATGAACTTATTACACCAGCCTCAAGTTTCAGCTTCTCATTAGCAGCAATGATTCATGACTGCAAATTTGTCACAGGGGATCAATATCTTGGAAAGTGTCTGCGCCACTCACATGTTCAGTGGGCTCTGAACAGCTGTTGAGAAGCTAAGCTTTGGGGTCATCACAAATTATTAAGCAGAAAATTAGGTTGGCCTGTAATATAAGCTGATGCTACAGAGTTAATTATTCAATTCCAATGCTAATTGCACTGGTTTCTATGCTGGCAAATATTAATTATCTGTATCAATTACTAATCAGCATTATATTGTGGAATCTAATTTTTATGGGGGATGTAGGGGGTGTTTTTGGAGGCACAGATCTTTACTGCTAAAAGGTTCTGGTTGCCTTGGGCTGGTATAGAAGCCCAAAACATAATGTACAACATTTCTACTCTACTTGATAGTTAAGCTTTCATTTTCCTTTAAGCCTTGTATTTGGATTTTATCTCAGGCTATTGAGCCCTGCCTGTTTCCTGACTCTGATTGTAAGCTGTTTGCCTAAACTACTTGCCTGTCTTGGCTACAATTATGTTTAGCCCTTGTCTGCACTGCACTTGTGGCTCTCATTCTGCCATGTTTAGATTCTCTCTGTATGTCCACAGCAGAAAGTTACAAGACCCCAATAGGGCATCGATGATGGACTGGTCACAGCAGGGGTCTCCTGTTCACTTAAAGGAGAACTAACCCCCACCGCCCATGAGCCTGCTGTGCTACTCTGCATGGATACTTGAGCATGATATTCAGGGATACTTTTTGGAATAATGTGCTCTGTGAGGAGGAAGGGAGGGGGGACTATCTAGATTAGTGGATGGGGCTTTCCTTATTAGTGGAGATTTAGTTCTCCTTTAAGAGTGGGATCTTTCAAGCATTCCCCAGGGTTCCTGCTACGCATATCGTGACTGAATATGTATGAATATGTATTTTTGTATATGTGAGTGCATCAGTATTTCTTACCTGTCCTCTGTGCATATACAGAACTAAGTTATTAGTAACATATATAGACAAAAAGAAAAGCAGCAGCAAAAATTACAAGAACACTCTTATGGAGATTAAATTGTCAAGATAATGTTCCTGTGATGAATCCTGTCTTTCCATTTTTTTAGAAAAAATGACTGTTTAATAAATGGAGCATCTGTGTTTTGTTGAGCTGTTAAAAAGAAGTAGGTGTGTGTGGGTGGCTTTTCTAAAACCAATATATTTTTCAGCTGATGACAGAACTTGGCTATATCTAACAGTCATTATGTGGGTGTGTTCACCTACAGTAACACAAGAAAACATTAATATTAGAAAAAAAATCAAGAAATGCAGATTGTTACATTTTAAAATGAATATATATAACTATTTCCAGACTTTTATAAATGATGGAGTCAAAAATCTGTAACTAAGATAGCAACAGTTAAAGGTGCTGTCCACCCAAATAATGAAAGACAATGAAATCCTATTCAACTTTCTTGTATACATTTCAATTTATACTTTATACACTTTTTAACACTGTTTTTTGGGGAAAAAACTATGAATACTGGTGGAAATAATTGAAATACAAGTAAGACCTGGAAAAGGAAGTCAAGAGTTAATGATTTGTGCTCCACAAAGGGTCAACTGCAAAGTCGTACTCCAATTAACCACACATAAGAGTGCTAAAAGATTTTAAAATCATACAGATTTCAGCCAAATTCCCAGTACCTGCACTGTCTTCCCTATTTCCTTGTCGCCCTTATCTGTTATCTTCCCTACCCCCATTTTCTTATGTGCTTTTGCTCCCCCCTCCTTCTCTCCACAAATTTTTAACTCTTTCCCATTTTGCGCTGCAAATGTAACTACTTATCCCATTTTTATTTTACCTTCAATCTGCAGGTTCCCTTTATCTGTTTCCTTTTTGTTGCCACTCCTTATCTGCAGGACCTTTTGATCTCATGTCCCCCTGTCGCATATTTGCACCTGCTTTCTCCAGACCATCAGGGACATTGTCTTCACAAAAAAACATGCAGAACAAATGCTTTGGACCATAGGCTTTTCTTACTGTTTTTAACAGTAAAGAGTGATTAGACTGGCCTCAATATTTAATCAAAGAAGCATGCAGCTCAAAACCATTGTTCTTCAAGTCTCCTTTGTGACATAGCAGACAAAGGAAGCTGGGGCCCATGAAGACTAAGGCCAACAAGGACTGAGGAACACAAGGACTGGAGCCCAACAGGTCTTTCACTGTGGGTCAGTCCAACCCTGGTCTGATTAAAGAACACACATATAATTGTCTATCTCTTGTGTTAATGGTTCAAAAGATACACAACACGATTCCTTTACCCACTGTATATTTTTATGTTATTGCCCTAGTCATTTCACCAAAAAAAAATTGAGGGGTATACTTTCGTTTAGACCTCTTGGCAATAAGGACTTTGATAAGGAAATCCACTCACTATATATAATAAAACGTTTATTTATTTTGCTTCACAGCCTATTCTTTAGCATTTGGAAAGGCTTTTCTACCGCACTTAGTAAAAAGGTAAACTACATAAAAAGGATCTTAGTTTTTTATCAATATACATGCTAGCCTGTTCACACTTGTTACCATTACCTGATAAAGTAGGACTGCCAGGAGGTTTACTAACATTTTTGTAAAACTTTGCAATAAGTTATGCTTAAGGATCAGCACAATTTAAAATAACTAATGATTCAGAATTCAGGGTTGGTGACAAATCCTGGCTATTCACTGGCAATCTTAAGCTTACTTGCCCTGGTAAGAAACTCAACAATGCATTTTAGGTCTTCATAAGTACTCAACTGATTAATCATGTTACCTTTTAGCGAAATCTTCCATAACTTGGTATAGTATATCCATGCTGCATTCCATGCATCCATACTGAAACCTGTGAGAACTGTTCCTCCTTTGACTCCAGTCATGGTGAGTGGCCAGGAAGAATTTGAAGCTGAAGCTATCTTTAACTCTAGATTTGATGTTGATTCAATGTGAATATCTTATTAAATGGAGAGATTATGGAAACAAAGAAGACTCCTGAATATAAGATTGTGTAGGGGACTGGTACATTAGTTTCTAATTTTTATTTGCAGACAGTCCCCTACTGTTGTAGACACCTAACTGTGTCCTAAAGTACAGTTGTGGTGTTTATACAAATGGCCTGCAGGTGGCACTGTGCATACACAGGACTTTCTGTACAGCTTGAAAGTGAAAGTAAGACTTACTGCTGTAATGTAATGGCTGCATGAACCTGCTAATAAAGCACCATTATACCCTCCTCATCCTCGGCTACCAAACACAACAACAGTTAGGAGGGGGACCTGTTTTCTATTTCTACTTTAAGCTATGCCGTTTGGTGTTCACACAGTGAACACTAGATGGCACTGTGCTAAAGTATAAAACCCTTGGCAGCCATGTGCTCAGGGTCAATCTTGTGCTGGCTCTAGCCTGAGCAGGCAGGCAGAGCTCAAGTGGAACCTAAACTGGTCAGGTTTAGTAAAGATAGGCTAAAGATAGGCTACTCACCATAATAGGTCACTCTAGGCAGTGGCAGATCGTTAGGCTATTTAGCTGAGCAGTTTGAGGCTCCTCTGAGGAGGAGCAAATAAACAGGTGTTTGCCACAACTCGGAATTAAAGTTTATTTGCAGCAATTCTGCTGGAGTTAATTTTCCTTCTTCAATTTTGGATTGTATGTAGCTGTTGCAGCACAGAGCAACCATAAAAGAATTAGACAAAGTTTGTTCGTCTTGACCACAATCCCCCTCTTCTATTCCCTGGATATCACACGCCTGGAGTAGTCACTGGTTACCTTCCCTGGTCAAGCTTCTGGTAATGTGCACGGTAGTGAGAAGTGGTTGTGAGCACCTTTCTAAACTTGGTTTTCTAGAACAGATAATACAATAATATACTTGTAAAAGTGAGCGTATCCCCTTGCACCTTTCCTCAAGAAACCAACCCCAACATTTATATATTTTTTTTATTTTTCCTCTTAGCATAACTGTTCCATTCTTTTTACAGTTAAGTTTCACATCTATGCACTCTTTCCAGCTTATTAATATCCTTCTTAAGGAGACACTCAGCCTTTCCTCCCTCTTCCTCCCCTGTTCACAACAAAATCTTCAAAGCGGAGCAGGGAGTTTAGAACCGCATTGCATCACTATGGTAACAGAAGCTCTCTTGCTCCACTTACAAGATAGTGTTGCAAACAGGGGAGGAAGGGGGAGGAAAGGCTGAATGCTTTGTCTGACTGAGGTCTGTAATTAGTAAAGCATTTATTTATGTCTTTGACCAATGATATTACAGACATAAAGTTTGAATAGATTGTTCATGTGTCATGTGGCATGAATGTCTTTGCTGCACAGGGCAAGCATTAGATTTCAATGCACATGCCCAGGGCTTGGAGAATGGTTGTGTGCATGTGCAAGCCCTCAGATGGGGATTTTCATTAAGAGACAATGCTATATGCTTTCAATGTACTTGCCAATAATTTGGAATTTGATTTCAGATTAATTTCACAAGGACACTCAGTGGGAGAAAAGCTTCAGACCTTAAAGATGCAGACCTTAACATACTGGGCAATATTTTGATCTGCATTTGTATTTAAACTTTTGGGGCCGATTTACGAAATTCACGTGAAATGATCGAAGTTTGATCGAATTCGATTGCCTACTTTGCAACATTGAACCTACCGAATTGTAATAGAAGCCTATGGGAAGCTGACCATAGGCTTCAGAGACTAAGTCCTGCTCGAATACCATTAGTACGGAGCGTTGGATCGTTCGAATCTTATGAATTTTTCAGACGCTCGAATTAAATTTCACGATTGTTTTCGTGAAATCAAATGATCGTTATCCGATCATACGAATTCATCGAGAAATCGGATATCGAGCAAAATGATAGCCTAAAGCAATTCGATAAGCATTCGATGGTCAAATACTCATTGAATTGCGAATTTGGTCGAATACATTTTGGGGAATAATAGTAAATTTGCCCCTTTGTTTTCATTTAATGAATAAAGAAACGGCACTGTATTCTAAAGTTTATGCCTTAACAATTATCTATAAAGAGACAAAAAACTTTATTATGCAAGACAGTATTTAATCTGAAGAGTAGTGTGAAGAGTGGCATGAAGAGCAGCTTGGATGATTTTTTTAAACAAGCTTAATATCCAAGGCTATTGTGATACTATAACCTACCATTAGGTTAGATATTGATATATTTATTGTGTGACATCATCAAACACCACCAAAGAAGTATAATCCTTCCCAAATAGAGTGATATTGATGAAGAAAAATAGTATAGCAACTAAAACGTAACAATAAAATGTAACAAAACATGTAGTTTAAATATTTGTTAGTTTAACATAGTGATTCCCCTTCCATAAAAAGTAACATTGACAGCAAAAAACCGCAGTTTTAATAAAAGGTGCCTCAGATGTCAAGATGTAAAAGAAATCCAGCCATAAACAATTATGCTGGTTTTTGTTTAGTGAGTGTTCCTCCATATATATATATATATATATATATATATATATATATATATATATATATGTATTATATACATGGAATATGTATGTTCTATATATATGAATATATATATATATGTATATATACATATACATAAATACAAGTCAAATGCCTGTGTGTGGTAAAAAGCATCTTATACTAATGTCCAATAATAATCTGCACTCACAGGAATTAATAGTGAATACAAAAATGTTTTATTCAATGTTTCAGCCCCTCAACTCGGGATGTCTTCAGGAAGTGTTCCTGAAGATGGCCCGACTTGAGGGGCTGAAACGTTGAATAATGTATCATCTTTGAAATTGAAGTGTACTTTTACTTCCTCTTTAGTGAATCTAGCTATTAAATTGTTTAAACAGGCTATTGAACGAGAGAGGGTGTATCTACTAGCTTTTACTTGTATATATAGAGATAATATATATAAAGATGAATGTGCTGCAATTAAATCCCTAATGATAGTAATATCGGTATCCGCCCTGCTGACAAGAGTGCCTAATACCTAGATTTTGTGACAAATTAATATTTTTTCATCATTACATTGATGATATGATTATTGTCTGGTGAGGGACAGCTAGTGAATTTATTGACATGGTGAATGAACTGAATAGCATGGATACCCCAGTCAGATTTACTTTTGATATCCACCCAGTAAAAGTACACTACTTGGATGTGGAATTATTAGTTAATGGGGACCACCTGGAGCATTTACAAAGCCCAAAAACAAAAATGTACTTCTTCATCTCAGTTGTCACCTTGGCTATATGAAAAAATTGTTACCAATTTCATAATTTTGCAGGGTACTGAAATTAAGTGATTGTGTTAAAAAAGGCACATTTTTATGCAATCTTTTTGTTCAACCCACTGAATTAAAGCTGAAAGTCTGCAGTTCAACTGTATCTGAGTTGTTTCATTTCAAATTCATTGTGGTTATTTACAGATCCAAAATTTTAAAAAAAAGTTGCCTGTCCAAAAAATGGATGAAACAAAAGTGAAGGATTATTGAATTATTCCTCACTGGAACTTTCATCAGTAAACCTTAAATAAACCTTCACTTTTGTTTCATCAATTTTCTTGTTGAAATCTCCTTGGTATGCTGTCAATTAAGCTGGTATTTATGATTTTAAGTACTGGCACCCAGGTTCTTTGCTGTACTTATGGATGTGCATTCAAGTTTGTTGAGATTTATATAAATGATATATTTAGTGCTGTGTTTTCATAAACAGGATGTGCATGTTATCACACTCTTTCCAGCTCATTATATATTCTTTAGGAATAGGACCCAAAATGGCAATGCATAATTAAAATTAAGCCTTACCAGGAATCTGTAAGGGGCAAAAAAAGGTATGTCGTATTTTTACTCTGCCCTTTTCTTGGCTGTACTCCAAAGGAGATTAACCTTGCTCACAGGTTTTTTCAGTGCTAGCTTCCCAGCTGTTTCCAGTGTAAGTACCAAATTAGGGTCTAGAACTAGAACTAGAACATCACCTGTCCCTTAGCCACCCAGAATGCCAGCTTGTACAGATCCCACTGTATGAATGCCACATCCTGACCCACATAGCTTTATGTAATTGGCAAAAACAGATACTCTGCTGACAGTGTCCTCCCCCAGTCTTAATTTAAATTCAAAATGGGAAAATAATAAACCCAACACAAAACCCAGCAGAACCCTGTTCCACAAAGAGAATGAATTATTGACAACCACCATCCATATACAATCCTTAAGCCAGTTTACCGTTTTTCCATGTATTTAGAAGCAGCTTTAATAAGACCAATAGAACTTAACAAGCAAACATTTATGTAGCTCTGTCTCAAAAGTTTTGGCACAAGTCAGTGTTTAAAGTTATTTGGAAAAACAATTGCTATCGAAAGCAGCATTTGCTTAAATTGATACTGACACTAAAAATTTTCCTTTCACAATAATAATCTACATTAAAAGTTACCTATAGGTCATGTTGATCGTTTTTGGCTGATTTGTTCTGCTTTTGTAAGTAATTGCTATCTGAAGTTCCTAAACCTCACTGTTTTGCCAACTTGACTGTCCCTTCTTAACCTGTCAGTTAGAATTTCTAATGCTACCGGACTACTGCTGCACAAATATGTATCCTCATAGAGGAACAGGGTAGTAAGACAGGTAATGTAAAAGCATCAGGCAAATACCTTTATAGTAATATTATAAATAGCATTTATAGACAATGTTATCATAGATAATAAACAAGGTTATTTTCTGATGTCAGTTTATTTTTAACTCCTTTTGTTACTTTTAAACAATGTTGCAAAACATTCTTTTTTGGATTGAAATTCCCTGTAAGGATCTGGAGAAGGCAGTTTGAGAGCATAATTTAGTTCATTAGTCCTATAACAGAAGAACAGCAGTATGAGAACATTATAAAAAGTTGCCTTTATAAAATTAAACTTAACCTCTCTAAAAACTAAAAAGGATTTATTTCATCAGGCCCTAGCATTTAATGTTTTCTTCTTCATTCCTGTTAATTTCCTTACATCTGAGTTAAATCAAACTGTGTGCTTTACATTTTTTTCTTAAGGGATTACATTAAGAAAAGTAACAAACATCATTTTATGTGATAAACGTTTTTTGATCTGAAAATCTTCTGTCAATCTACCTATTGAAGTAATAATTTTAGGATGCTAAAGCTTGCTTTCCTGAAAGGTAGAGTCTAAGATAACCCAATGTATGTTAGCTTTTTGTAACAAGCATTAAACCTAGGTATTCTGTTAGTTGCGCTGAAACAAAAACACCAATGGTGTTATTAAGATTTCTTAGGGTGTTCTTTAGTAAAGCTCGAATTTAACTCATATTTTTATTAAACCATGCTTCACCAAACTCCCATCCACAGCTGTATTTATTAATAAAATAACTGAAAAAGTTGGGCCAAAAAAAAAAAAAAAACAACAAAATCAATCGAAAATACAAACCTTACAACATTTTTCGGATTTGATGCTCAAAATGCTTGATTGTTCTGGATTATTGTACAAAAACCCTGAATTTTTTTGATTATCGTAGAAAACCCAGCACAGATCACGATATCAACAATTTCTGAAAGGGACATTCTGACTTTTTGCAGCTTCATTGTATAATAAACCTTGAAAAAATTTTGAGTTGTTTTTCCTCTAAAAATTTGTGTTTTTGTCCAAAAAAACTAGACCAGAAAAAAAATCGAATCTAGTAAATAACTTCCTTAATGTGGTTTGTTTCCCCAGAAACAAGTTGAAAAAGGAATTGGCTGCATTGGTGCTTCAATGCATTTCACATTTTAAGCTCATCACTAGTCTTCAACAATCTGTTATATGCAACTGTCATGCAGCACATTTATTAACTTGTTTCCACTAACTGTGTTAGCAGTATTATCATAATCTCATATTAAAGCAAAACTATACCCTGAACAATGTAGGTCTCTATAAAAAAAATATTGCATAAAACCATATGTAAAACCCTGCTTCATGTAAATAAACCATTTTCATAATAATACACTTATTAGTATCATGTGCCATTGGGTAATCATAAATAGAAAATAGCCATTTTAAAAAATAAGGTCAGCCTCCTAGGATCGTATGATTCACACAAACATACCAGTCTAACTATAAAGTTAGGTCACATCAGCCAATTCACAGACAGAGTTATGTCTTTTCTTCTTGTTACAGTTAGGGGCAGATTTACTATTGGTCGAATTTCGAATTTAAATAATTATTATTATAGAATATTCGAAATTCGACCATGTGAATAGTTAGGGAAGTAAAATCCTTCGAATTCAAATATCGAATTTGAAGGATTTTACCGCTATTCAAATTTTTTCTATTTGATCGTTCAATTAAATAATTTGATCATTCGATTAAATAATTTGATCGTTCGATTAAATAATTTAATCGATCACCAAAAACTTTAAAACACCTATGGTAGCTTCCCATAGGGTTTTAAATTAGTTTGGTAGGTTCAATCTGGCGAACTGGCCTATCAAAGGGGAAGTACTTCGACCATCGAATATTCGAATACAGTTAAATTTAAATTATTCAAATTATTCTTATCGGTCGAATTTTGAAAATTCGATGGTCGAAGTTGCCTCATTTGCATATTCAAAATCCAAATTGGAATCTTTTGAATCCTTCATGTGAATTTGATAAATCTGCCCCTTAGATTTGAAATATTTCTGGTCAGGTGATCTCTCGCCAAATGGTGGTTCAAGGCAAGAGATGTAAAAGGGCAATATTTACTCAAATATATATTCTAGTTTGGTAAGATTCTTTAATATGCCACTTAATTTGATATAAACTATCTGTTGCTCAAGTATTGATTTTTGGGGTATAGTTTTCCTTTAATAAGACTTGCAGCCTTTTCTATTTGCAACAGCTGCTGATCCTGTTTTGCTTTCCTTACATGTATGGGTCTGTAACATACTCCTGCTGATCCTGTTTTGCTTTCCTTACATGTATGGGCCTGTAACATACTGTTGCCTTACAGTCTTTGAGTTCAACCCACAAGACTTAAAGGGGCTGTTCACAACACTTTTTCAGTTCAGTTGTTCACCAGAAATAAAGATTTTTTTCAATAATTTTTATTATTTACTGTTTTTCCAAAATCTTACTGTCTCCAGTGTTGTAGTCTGGCAGCTCAGTAATTCAGGTGCAGATTCTGAATGGTTACAATTTTGCAGCATTTAGTTGATACCTTTCTCAGCAGCATCTCTGGAATATTAGCAATTATTGTATCGATTCTAACAGCTGCCTGTAATGAATCCCAGAGATTCTGCTCAGCAGGGACAAAGATAAGAAATGTATCAATTTAGAACAGTTTACAGGGTCGGTGACCACCCCAGAGCTGCTTTAGAAGGTGAAAAATTACACTTTACACTTCAATATTAGAAAAACAGTGACACATAGAAAATAGAAAGTAATTGAGAAAAGTCTTTATTTCTGGTTATCTATCTGAAAACAACTAGTTGCTTGAAGGCAAACAACCCCTTTAAAT
Source organism: Xenopus borealis (assembly GCA_024363595.1). Taxonomy (NCBI): domain Eukaryota; kingdom Metazoa; phylum Chordata; class Amphibia; order Anura; family Pipidae; genus Xenopus; species Xenopus borealis. The sequence continues at coordinate 65,548,704 of CM044441.1, forward strand.
TAATACTGACACTAAAAACAACCCTTCAAAACATTACTGTACATGAAGGGGGTTAATTTATCAAAGGTTGAGTTTTAGATATCTGTGAGGGTTTTTATACCTCCAGTGAACTCACATCATAAATGTTTTATGATTTAAGAAAACACTTGAATGAAAAAAACCTGAATAAGGGAATTTTGGGCAAGTGAAACCCATCGAAAAACCCCAGACATCATGAAGGCTACAAACATCTTCAAATAGTTGAAGGGACCTCTGCCATTGACTTCTACATGGCCTTGATTGGTTTTAGCTGGAGTATTTTCAGATTGAAGCTATTTCCCGCTTCAGGGTATAATAAATCTTGAAAAATGCAAGTTTCTTTTTAAAACTCGAAAAAACTAATTTCTTTTTAACCCGAAAATTCCCATTTTAACCAAAAAATACCCTCAAAAACTCGTGTAAAAAATCAACTTGATCTTTAATAAATAAGCCCCTAAAAGTTGCCTATATGTGAAAAATTTTCACTGATATGTTTGCTTTTGAAAGTCAACCTGTCAGTCTAATGCTGCACAAATATGGCAGCCTCATCATAGAGGAACTTGGGGGATTTGACAGGTAATGTAAAAGCATTGGGCAAGTACTTTATGGCAAAATTATACTTTAAATAGCATGCAAGACAATGTCATGATAGATGTAAAACTATTTTAATTACAGTTGTCAGTATCCTACTCAAATTCTTCCTTTATAATAAGGTTCAAATCATGCTTAATATACAAACATACAACTCCTTTTCTATTTTTCTGTCCCTGCAAGTAATAACCCTTTTTATTCATTGCCCAGGTGTGTAACTAATTCACCCATATTTTATAAATGCAAATTACATCAGAACTTGTATCCAGTACCATTAACTCCTCCTGTCCCATTTTACCAACATAGCTCCTAACATTAGTAATACCAGTAGACGTCTTTATATTTTGTTTATGTAACTTCTGACCATCAGCGCATTACAGTGCAGTGCCTCCACCTAGGGAACACTGAGGGACACACTTCAGGAAGATTCTACTAGGAATAGTAAAACACACCCAGTTTGCAAATGAAACAAATATAAACTTTATATAGACTGTAGTAAAATGAATACACCATGCACTTTTACACTGGGGACACGTGGGACACTACCTAAATCACTATTAGGTACTTTACTGTTGCTTCAACACAGTTAATATCAAATTCCCAATCCTCTAGAAGGGGTTAATAACCCTTCCCCAGAGCTCCTATTCCCCAGGTAGTGCTACCATTTCCCAAAAGTACCTCTCCCTTTCAAATTTAGCAGCAGCTTTCATGTAGCAGGTATATACACAAGACCTGTCTTCACTTTGTAGCCCCACACTTCGTGCTAGTATCCTCCTTTGGGTGGCTCACTCACTGGGGTGCTCTCAGAGGCAGTCACACTGGAGATTACAGGCAGCTCTGCAGCAGGCTCAAGCTCAACAATGGCTCCTTTCTACTTCTGAGTTTCTAGCAGCTTGGCAGGGAATAGCCTGGGCTCAAGCTATACCTCCACAGATTCCACAGACTTAACAGCTTCAATGTACTTGACAGTCTTACAGCTACTCATGCTGGCTCTGTTCAGCTCTCTTGGAGACCCCATACATCTGGCTCCAAAGTCAGGCACACCCTCTCTCCCAAGGATGCACTGGGGTGCCCAGCCAATTGGATCGCCTCCAGCCTGTAACTGGGCTGGATGATGTCACAGGCAGAAAAACAATGGAAGGAATCCTCTTGTCCCCTACATATGTTATAGAGTGGTTAGGTCTAAGCAACTTTTTAATTGGTCTTTAATTGGTTTTTTTTTTTATAGTTTTTTACTTGCCATATCCTTCAAACTCTTTCCAGATTTCAAATTGGGGTCACTGACCCCATCTAAAAAACAAATGCTCTTTAAGCCTACAAATGTATTGTTATTGCTACTTTTTATTACTTATGTTTCTATTCATGCCTCTCCTGTACATATTCCAGTCTCTTATTCAAATCAGTGCATAGTTGCTTGGGTAATTTGGATCCCAACAACCAGATTGCTGAAATTGTAACTGGAGAGCTGTTGAATAAAAAACTAAATTAAATACTGTAACTTCCACAAATAATACAAAATGAAAACCAATTGCAAATTATATCAGAATAGCCCTCTCTACAACATATTAAAAGTAAACTCAAAGGTGAATAACCCCTTTAAGACCTAGCCCTTCCTCTAACTTTAGCTCTGTTACCAGTTTGTACCATGACAACTTGGTCTTGCCCAGGCCATCACAATAAAATTGCCACTCATTGCACCAAATGCCAAAATTAAGTTGTGAAAAATTCTTTCCTGACATTAAAGGGCAGCTTTGTCATTATTCATGAATTCAAGGGTTTTTAGCCCTCAAATTCGGCAGAAATTCGATAAAATCGAATAGTTGTAGGCTATTTTTCGAGCACTATTCGATTTCTCGAAAAATTCATACGATCGAACGATTTCACGAAAATTTTTAGAAATTTAATTCGATCGTTCTAAAAATTTGTATGATTCAAACAATCAAGGTGTTCGATCGTACGAATGGTATTCCACCAGGTAATAGAAAAAACAGCCTATGGGGGGATTCCCATGAGCTTCTATTGCTATTCGGTAGGTTCAATCTGGCGAAGTAGGCAGTCAAAGAAAATTTTAAAGTTCAAGTACTTCAATCATAGAATGGTCGAATGATTGAATATTCAATCATTCGATCTATTCGATCGAATTTTGCATATTCAATGATCAAAGTGGCCAAATTTGCATATTTGGATATTCGATAGAATCGTACGATTGGAATTTCGATCGAATTTGGTCGAACTTCTAATTATTCACGTGAATTGTGTAAATCTGCCCCTTAGTTGTTATCTGGACTAATCACTGAATCAGCTTTGTGTTAAAAACTCATTTCATCTCTCTCTTAAAAATACATCCAACAACTTCAGCGAGAGAATTCCACAGCTCTCACCGTAAATTGAACTTTTTCAAATATTTTGATGGAACCCCATCTACTTTAATCCAATGGTTGCCTTTTTTCCGCTAGAAGAACACACTGGTGAATAAAGCATCAGAGGTAATTTGGCCCCTTAACTATTTATGCATATCTCACTTTTAAGAGCTTCTATTTGCTTTAAGCACTGGAGATCAAAAACTGCACTGAATATTCTACATAGGGCCTTACCAGTGATTTGTAAAAAGGGTGAAATTTTGACCATGTCTACTTTTCAGCCCCCTAAATACCATGACCATTAAAAAAACATTAAGATCCAAAAACAAAAACATGCTAGACATGCTAGTAAGATAATTGCAGAAATAGCCAATTAATAGCACACCTTTAACCACAGGAATACAGAATAAGCACAGGCTTGATCAGGCTAGGGAGCTTCAACAACTCACTGTTATATGAGGCAACCTTATATAGCCCTTTAACTGCTATATAACAGGTACATGGACTAAATGAAGGTGGAAGAGGTGGGTGTTAACATAGAATACCAAACTGATACCTATAAACATGGGGAGAAACATTATAAAGGGTTGAATTTTGAATTCATGTTCATGTTTTTAAAACTCCCTTAAATTCAAATATATTCGAAATTTGACTGTGGGGTTTCCAGTGGTTCAATAAGGTAATGAACCAACATGTTTATCTAGGTGTTCTTCTATTTGCTGCATTCTGGGTTATTAGAGATAATTAGCTAAACACTCCAGCTCCTATTTTCTTCCCATGGTAGCATTGCTGGTAAGCTAATAGACTAGTAAACCAGTACCCAGCCATCTCTGCAGCTGCCATAGGTTGATGGATATTGCTTCATTTATAACTCGCACCAGTTATTTTTGTTCATAATGTTTGCTATGCAGATACATGTTTGTGTGTATTTATTTCATACGGTTGTGTGTCTTTTGTTTTCATTTGTGCTCTAGTTTCACCTCTTGCCCTAATCTTCCAATACATTCTACCCACTTCACCCTCTCTTTTTCTTGAGTGTGTGAAAGTGTATCTGTATGTCAAACTACACGCTGCCTCGGGGTAATAAGTATTGAGAACAGAACACATATCATTCCTTACCCCTCCTGTACTAGAGTATCTGCCCCCGATGAGCTTACACCATTTATGCCAGTTCAGAGATGTTTTCACCTGGAATGGCAAATCTCTTGTGGACAAGATGTGCCATTCACCATGCCTTTCCATGCACCAATATAACGGTAACAAACCTGCCTCCATCATTTTCTATAACATCTCACTTCCACTCCAGGGGATCCTCCTAGTGGCTGCTAAGTGAGCAGTCTACACATTTTGTTATTCCTAGGAGAAACCCCACATTTCAATTTTTTCCCGGTAACTTGATCGCTGCCCCACCATGTGCCATCAGCGATACTATGACTATTGAAAACTCATATCAAAATTGCTTGGTTTTTTTTTTGTTTTTGCAAGATGACCCCTAGCATTTTGTTATTCCTAGGAGAAACCCCACTTTACAATTTTTTTTCCTGGTAACTTGATAGCTGCCCCACCATGTGCCATCGACGAAACTGTGACTATTGAAAACTCAAAACAAAATTGCTTTATTTTGTATTTGGAGGATGGAGGCAATGGCAAAACTTTTTTTTTATTCACCATGTACAATTAGTGTTAAGTGGATTGCTCTTCTGCTCCCAAGTTATTTTAACACCACACTCCTTCTCTTGAATAAAGAGTTATCGAGACAAAAAGGGAACCAACCATAAAGTATCCCAGCACAAGCCCTAAACACTCAGCACTAATCACATTAAACTCAAATGATGCCTATAACTGAAGTAAAAAGGACACTTGTAAGCACTGTTATAGCGCTTAGCCAGAGATACAAAATACAGACAGATGAAATTAACAAGCAATATGGGAATTAGAAGGAACATTCTTAAAGGAAATAAAGGAGAAAATGTACGTATAAATGCATGTCCAGTGGAGTAGAAAAGAAGGGGAGGGAATAGCAAATTGATGTAATCCAGTAAAATAAATGTAATCTAAGCATGGTATCAAGATAGTGATATCAGAGGTGACAGAGAACAGGTTACCATGGCAGAATGCATGTAATTGAGTGTGAAAGTGGGACAGGAATATAAAGAAAAGAAAAGACAATGAAGATCGTGCTGGAGGGGAGACACTGAAGGTAAAAAAGAAGAAAAAGTAGTTTCTTTTAGACAGAGAACTTCAAGCCCCCCTCCCATTTATAACAGCCCTTGTCAGGCAACGTACCAGGAAAACCGAATCTTAGCAAAAGGGTTTGAATCATCATGTTATTATTCAGCAAGGCAGACACTTAGACATTGCACCATACCTTCTGTCTGCAGCAGTATCGGAAATCTGGCTGATCCAGTTATACCAAAGGTAAAAATAGATTCTGTGTCTCTTATCGCATTGTACAACGCATATTTTATTGTTTTGCTATGATGATTGCATGTTGTGTCCATTCAAAATGTTTACAGCTGACCTGTTTTTGCTACTGTAATGGCACGTGTAGCAGCTGACCTGTCATCAAGTACATTGTAATTTTGGGCATAATATGCCATAGCGATTCCAAATCTGTGAATTAATATATCACCTTAGATCATAAGCTCCTCTGGGGAAAGAACTGATATAGCTGTGTAATATTTATACAACTAAAGAATGATAATAATATACACCATACATTCTTATTACATTTGATGTAGAGACTTAGATCTGTATACTGTTTGTATGTGACTTGTTAGAGGAATCTCGGGAAGCAGTTTAATTCTTTTTCTTTACTATTATTATTATTTTTATAATGTGGCAGAACACTGTGATATAAAACTGTGGGATGACAAAGTATATGCTACTGATGGTTAGAAATATTTAGGCTTATTGTAATTTCTTGGCTGCAGTAGTTGCAGTAGTAGCTGTTTTGAAATGTGGGCTAAACAGATAGATTTTTTACTTGAAAGGCATGCCTGCTGTGGTGAAAATCCTATCTCCCTTTCATTAGCGGTGCATTTAGTGTGTATTTTACAGAATTCTTCTTTTTTGCAGATCTTTGCTATATAGTGCAAACGTTGTGCCACAGCAGAGATTGCTCATCATTTACATCATTCCTTCCCCAGTGGAGCTTCAGTATATTAAATGATTTTAATAGATTTTAAATGCATTAATTATTAAACAGGAAATGTGTTGGTAATTTATTACATGATATAAATGTAGTTGAGGCACTTCATAAACTTTGTGCCAGAAACACACTCCTGTAGAGATCTTATAAGGTTGCATAAGCATAGCTATAACTGTTAATGTAAAATAGGCAAATACAAAACAATTGCAAACACAAATGTTGTACATACGTATGTTTGAGATCAATTAAAAAGTGACTACACAAAGAAGCACACACCAGTTTTGGCCTTTCTCTTCTTGGGCTCAATATATTTTAATTACAAGGACAGAGTATCTATAATGGTTTTTCTATTGACTGTTGTTACTCTCACTATAGCTATATATTCACATATATATATATTTATGTACAGATGTTTATATGTGTATATATATTTATAAATATATATATATATATATATATATATATATACATACATATATACAGTATGTATATATATATGGTTTATAATGTGTTTTTCATAAACTTTTAAACATTTTACCAAGTGTCAGAATAATTTATTAGGTTTTTTAATCAAAGCTGTACAAACATTTAGTTTTTTTCAGATTGTTTGAGACTACAAGTAATTAATAATTTCTCCTACATGACCACAAAATACCAGTATCTTATTAAATTTAATAACATCTGCACAAAAAATATATGCTAAAAATTGAAAACATACATTTAAGTTATAGTTATTTATACATGTTTATTAAGGCTAATATTATTTATAAAGGCTAATCTTAAAGGTTCATATTGGTATAAAATTTGTAAATTTGGGGACATTGTCATACCATAAAAAAAAATAGCTGGTGTCTGATCGCATTTAGGACAAATATTAGGTAGTGTATGTTTTACTAAAAGTAGTCTATGTGGAGTTAATTATGTTTTATGTAAAAGCCTAAATTAAATGTAAGTGGAAGTCATATATGGTTCAAGAATGTCATTCCATGTTTCTGGGATGATTGATGGAATGTCCAGTACAAATATATAATTACGTTTTTAGAAAATGCCATCAAACATTCGGGTCTGGGCAGAACACAGTAGAAATTACATATGGGATCAGACAACCCTGCAGTTTAGATAATTTTTTTGATTCCTCTTGGTAAAAGGTCTAGCTCTACTGATTCAAATTTTGCTGTCAGTGTATGTCTCAATTCCAGATACCTGTAATGTGCTATTGGGGAGTAGACATCTACTTTGCAGAGCTGGAAGAGAAAGTAATGCTCCATTATTTATTGTCCTTGAAATGTTTTCTTTAGCAAAAGGCCAGAAACTGTGGATGTTTAAGATGTAGATATTTTGGGTCAAACCAGAGAGAAGAGATAATAACAGCTAAAGGGAGTGAGATGCTTGTATTGTAAGAGTAATGGAATATTATCCCCATAGAGAGGGGACAGAAGAGCATTGTTGCTGGTCCACAGCCTGTACACAACAACAGATTGCTGGGTGAAGATACTAGGCAGGATAACTAAATGGGCATGACTGGAAATGACTCTCAGAGAACCCTGGGGTATTTTGATCTAGTGATACTAGCTAATAGGGGGCAAAATGTTTTTTTACAAAGAGCAAATATACACTGGGAAAAAAACAACTCTATTTTTGAGGAAAGCATATTTTAGTAAGATCATGTCTTCAGTCAGTGTCAGACTGGGCTAGTGGCACACTGAGAAAAACCCAGTGGCCCGTGGCATTCATGGGTCCTGCTGATCCAGTTCCTATGAAACCCCAATTACCTTTTATACCGGAGAGTAAAAACAGTTGGTACTAACACTCTATTACATTGATGAAGGTGAAGTTGTGGGGTAGTGATTTATATGTAAGTAAGTGTACACCCCCCCCCCCAACACAAGTGTACACTGAGAGAAAGCCATGATGCAGTTCTTGCTGTTTAAAAGAGCTTTAATCACACAACATGCTGGGGGCTCTACTGGATTTTTATCAAGTGCCAACACTTGACTTGACACTTGGACATTATCCTGTAGTGAAACGTCTTTTCAAATAATATACATTGAACAGAATGGATGCACAGTAAATGGATGCACTATTGACAGTTTCATTTATCTTTACCTTTTAGTATATTATAGAATGACCAATTCTAAGCAAATTTTCAATTGGTCTGCATTTGCTTCTTCATCTGACTCTTGCCAGCTTTCGAATTGGGGTCACTAACCCCATCTAAAAAACAAATGCTCATCTTTCTATTCAGGTCGTCTCCTTTTCATATTCCAGTCTCTTATTCAAATCAGTGTGGGGTTGAAATGAGAATTTGGACTATAGAAACTGAATTGCTGAAATTGCAAACTGAAGAACTGTGGAATAAAAAGATAACTCAAAAACCATAAATAATAAAAAAAAACTGTTGCAAATGGTCTCAGAATATCATTCTGCATTATATTAAAAGTTAACTCAAAGGTGAACAACTCATTGAAGAATAGACAATATAAAAGCAAAATACAATATTCACCCCTTTCTAGATCATTTATCTTCCCTGCTTTGCTTTACTTTCTCTCCCCTATTTCATATATTTCTTACCTTATCTGTTCTTTTCCCTGCTGTACTTTTTTCTCCTAATCCTTTCTCTCTCTTCATATCTTTCCATATCACTATATTCATTTTTCCCTATTTTCCCCCTACCTTATCACTAATTTTCCGCTTTGCCCTCTCACACTTGTTCATTCTTCTGGGGTTCTCTTTTGCTTCACTTCCTTTTTATGTGTACACTTCTCCTGAATAAATTTTAAACCCATCACTCTGCTTTCACAATGTATATATTTGATATATATCGACAACAGATTGAAGCTTCTGAGAAAGGTTTAGTGAGACACTCTCAGACCTCAATAGTATCTTTTCTCAACAGTTAAATCAATACGCATCACCTGCTCAACCCCTTCCTGCTCCAAAGTTTGTAATAACATTGATTAGCAGCTTACAGTCCATGTGTCTCTATATGAATATGAATGTGAATATCTATGTAATGCTGAACAGAGAGATGGGAGACTCTGTAGTGGGTTTAAAGTTGAACCTTGTAGAAATTCTCCAATTTCTGTTCAGCATTACATAGAATGCTTATGGACTGAAATAGTTACTTACAAAATTTTCCATATACCCATCAGACGAATGTCAGGAAACCCAGCATACACACACACACACACCCCTACACTCTTTCACACAAACGTATATGCCCATAGCTATACTAACTGTAGGGTTTAGTACATCATCACAACATCACCCAGCAACTACATTCCACAACCTCACTGTGAAGAACCACCTACGCTGCTTCAAATGAAAGTCCTTTTCTTCTAGTCTGAAGGGGTGACCTCTGGTGCAGTGATCCTCATTATGGGTAAAAAGGTCCCTGTTATTTGTCTCCAGCTCATTTACATCCCTCCTAAGGACTGGAGTCCAAAACTGCACTGCATACTCCAGATGAAGTCTTACTAGGGATCTATAAAGAGGTATAATTATGTTTTCATCCCTTGAGTTTATGCCCTTTTTTATGCAAGACAAAACTGTATTTGCTTTAGTAGCTACAGAATGACACTGCCCAGAATTATACAACTTGTTATCTATAAAAACACCAAGATCCTTCTCACTTAAGGAAACTCCCAACACACTGCCATTTACAGGGCCGGATTTACATAGTGGGCATGCTTAGGCCCACTGCCGTTCTTCGCCTCCATACTCTGCCCTTTATTCACAGATTTTCATCATCAAGACCAGAGCAATGGGGATTGGTCCATGGGAAATGTAAAAAACTATCATATCTCCTACATATCCCCAGTGTTTCTGAACCAATGTGGGTGTGGCTGGGCAGCATGCTGACCCCTAAAATCCTGCCACCCTAGACCTGGGCCTAGGTGGCCTCTACACAAATCCAGGCCTGGCCATTTAGTGTATAGCTTGCATTTATATTATTTTTGCCAAAGTGCATAACATTGCATTTCTCAACATTGAGTCTGCTGCCCAGTTTCCCAATCACTCTGCAAAGTGGCTGCATCCTGCATGGAACCTATAGTTTTGCACAATTTAGTATCATCTGCTAAAAATAGAATCCGTACTCTCAATGCCCACATCCGGGTCAAATGGACACACTATAACAAAATGTATTACTAAAAGTTGTCAAAGGTAAACCACTCCTTTAAACCGCTGCAAATGCAATAACTTCATTAGTTTCTGTTGGTCTTTGGTAAAGCTAGAGCTCTGGAGGGCCCACCTGACAGCCTCCACTCCCAATTCATGGGGTATGGAGGTGTACAAACTGGACACATCCAGAGCTGCTAAAACTACATAAGTGGTCCCTAGTGAAATTTTTGAAAATTAGTGAAAAAAGCTGCTGTAGGAGCAAGAATGTACACAAATCATTATTCAATACTTTGAAATCATTATATTGTTGTACTAAAGATATAAGTTATCTGATTGCAGTTGTTGGCATGTCCCATGATCATTTAACTGCCATTTGATTTCCATAATATAGACCACTCTGTTCATAATTATCAAAGCCCCACCCTTGTTTGCAGGCTTACAGATAATGTCTTTACTCTGCATCCATTGAGTTAATGCCTGCCGTTCCTCACGTGTCATATTATTAGGGAAATTAAAGAGAGTCCATCTCTCTTCTGTAAAAATGTTTCCACCTCTTTGCATGTACTGATGTAGGTGGCAAAAATGTGCTCTTAACGTGCAACTTCAAGGACTTTATCTAATTGCTGTGGTTCAGGAGCTTCTGATGAAATGGCAGAGAGCCACGAAATTAGTTATTTAATGGATGTACAATAAAATTTGAATTTTTAACTATATATCCTGGCTCTACAGTGTGAATCTACTGTTTGGTATAGCGGGTCGGCGTGTAGCACATAGGAGCCTGTCTGAGACCCGGTAAGTGCTCTTATCCAAGGCTCTTACTAGCAAAGTACACATTTAGTTAAACGATAGACTCAATTTTATCAACATTTTTAAAAATGATTTCCTTTTTTTCTGTTATAATAATAAAACAGTACATTGTACTTGATTTAATTAATCCTTATTAGAAGCAAAACCAGCCTGTTGGTTTATTTAATGTTTACAAGTCTAGTAGACTTAATGAAGATTCAAATTACAGAAAGATCCTTTTCCTAAGCATTCTGGATATATAGTAATATATTGTGATAAGCTGGCTGCACGTACACACAGTTTTTGGGGAAAATTAGCTATGGTAGGTAAGATAATGCAGTGCTGGGCCAAATGGACCTGGCGTCCCATGCGCCACAGTGCTCTCCCAGCCCCCCCCCCATGCGTTCGCTCAGTGTTCGCTCTCCCGGAGAGATTGCCAGAGGGTAAGCGAATGACCGAGGGGAGGGGAGAGAGCGCCGGTGGGGGGGAGAGCAGCGAACATGGGTTAGGCAGAAGACAGGTACATGCCCAGCACCCCCCTTTGGTTGCGCCCTAGGCAGGTGCCTCTTCTGCCTACCCCTAGTTCAGGCCCTGAGATAATGTCTTCAGGTAAAACTACAAGTTTACAAGTCAAACTCTTCCCAACATATAGTCACATGTACATTTACCCACTCTGGCCTTCTCACTATACAGGGTGGCTTCCACACTCCTGAATATTCTGGGCTTCTCACTATGCACTGCTGACTCTCCCCTCCTGGGACATCAGCTCACCAGCCTCTGGCCTGTCTCACTTTCTGGCTTTCCTCAATCAATTTAAACTCTCAGTCACCTGCTCATGTCTCCTTCTCTTTGCAGTGGCAGGCAGCACCCCCAGCCCCTCTGGGAGTTCCTAACATAGACAGGAACCTTCCTGTTCTGTTCCATGCACAGAGAGAATTTCCAGTTTCAGTCTGATTAAATACCTTTCCACGGGACAGCGCCAATATGCGAACTGGACCAATGGATTTCTGGCTTGCATGTTCCTTCCAGAGCACTATAGCTTCCAAGGACAGACAGCAATATCTACTAATTACTATTCACTTCACTTGGCAGATGTTGGCCTTAATTAAAAGCATTATTTTACAAAAATCGAATGCAGTAAACCCCCTCTGGGGTTTGTTTTAGCCTGGCAAAATTGCTCCCCCATCCTGGAGCATGAGCTTTCATGCTTGCTGAGTGCTGACGTTGGCACACTGACGCACTGGTGCGAGACGTCACGTCAAACATCATTAAAAAGGATCGGTCGGAGCGTTGGGCAGCTGCAGAGAGTACCTGCTCTGCATGTGCCTAGAGTGGAGCACTCAAAGTCGTGCTGAACTGTCTGTCTGTCTTGTTGGCCGCTGCCTGCACCTGACCTAAGGATTACTACTATCTTCTTTGACGCTTGCTGCTGGCACTGGTAGATCATGGAGGCTTCATGGGTTGGGCACAGGCTGGTACAGGTGGGGGGAGTGGGCTTGGGAGGGGTACCATACAGATCATGGGGGTTTGGGTTTGATACAGCAGGATGGTACAGGTAGGAGCATTGGCTTGGGGCCTGCAGACAGTATTAAAGGTGTGACCTGTGCTGACAGTGACACAGCCTATGGAGTACAGATCATGGGGGCTTCAGTGTGATGGCTGCTAGCACAGGTACATGGGGGCAGTGTGATGGCTACTGGCACAAGTAAATGGGGGCAGCGTGATGGCTACTGGCACAGGTACATGGGGGCAGTGTGATGGTTGCTAAGTTACATATTTATATAAAGGAAAAGTTTAATTCAATAATGCATTTTCTTTTATTAAAAAACTATAATGGTAATGTGGGAAATATGGGGGGGGAGATTATTGGAACCCTTGCCTAGGGTGCAAAACTACCTTAGCCCGGCCCTGGTCTCTGTACATCACATTGTTTGGTATATCTATACACATTGGGCATCAATCTGTTCAGTAGACCCCTGGCGTTCATATTTAGGATACTTTATGAGGGCAAGTTACGAAATGTGGGGTATATAATGGGGTGGAATGCAAGCTTTGTGATGAGTTTTGCTGCTTGGTGCTTTGCCATATAAAGACGTATTTACCCTTTTTAGATTCAGCAGATTGTGTATTTTCTAGAAATATGTGTTTTTTTTGGACTTTCTTATTTGCCACTTTTACCCCACGTAAATCAAGCAGTATATATTTTTGGTGGTAGAAATATATGCCTTGAAATGTGTATGCAGTAACTTCAGTTATGGGTCTTAATGGCAGATACTTTGGTAATTCTATGGACTACGGACATCAAATTGTTCAGTGAACCCCTGGCAATCATATTTAGGATAGTTTTTCTTGGTACATAAAGATACTTTGGCGATATCATGCTGACAAGTTGAAGCTCTGAGTAAATTTTCAGGCATTTCACCAAAACCAACAATTTTAGATGAAGTAGTATGTGTACTTTCCAAAAATATATGGTTTGGGGGTAAACATATTTTTCTGTGTTTTTACCTCACTAAAAAAGTAGTAAATGTGTTGATTTTTCATTAGCTGAAGTGACCTCCAGGACTATTTGTATGTGCTAACTTTATTCTCTCTAAATGCCAGATATTTGGTAAGCCTATGCACAATGGGCATCAAAATGTTCGGTGGACCCCAGCAGAGCAGCAAATTAAAACCTTTGTAAAAACAAGCTTTGACGTGTGGTAGTAAGGAGTAAAGAGACATACAGTAGTTATCCATTCTGGAATTCTGGGGTAAACCTTCTGTTTCAGAATTTTTTGGCTTTAGAAGTATGGCAATTTCTGTGTTTGTGCTTTCAAAATTATGTACTTTACTGCTCAGAGTTGTTGCTGTACAGAAGTTAGAAATCTCCCTAAAATTATACATATCTGGTATTGGCACATTCGAGAGACATGAGGCTTTCCAAATCAGTTGGACTTTCGTGCATAAAATAAAATTCTGATATAAATTCATAAATTATGAAAAAAAGCATTTTTATTTTTTGTATTTAAAGCTATAAATCTTTTTGCAGAGGCAGAAATGCACAAAAATCATGCAGATTTAGAAAGCTCAGGTTCTCCCAAAAAAAGCAAATGTATAGTTTTCTATTTCAGAAAATGCCCCTAAATTGAGTGAGCACCAAATGTTCCAAAAACATCTGTGCAAATGAAATGCGAAATTCTGCTGGCACTTAAAGGGTTAAACAGAGAACCCCTTCTCTGTTTTGCAGCATCTGCTTTGCAGCTTATATCTCCTATTGGGCAAAAAAAAACTCTACCACATTTTCTTCAGATCTGTACCAACATGCATTTGGGTTTAGTTTTGCATACAAAAAATGTGGTAGAAAAAGAATGTAACACTGAATATTATAATATGCAGTTGGAAATAGACTATGGATTATTTATAAACACTAGGTAAAATTGAGCTTGCACGATATCTTTTGTGAGGGAGGGTACTGGAGGATGCCCGCCTCCAGGCGCCCTCAAGGCAAATCCGGACTTGCCTATATATTCAGACAACCAGTAAACCAGTCTGAGAAATTGAAACATGCCTTGTTTTTTTTAACCCTGCTGTAAATAAAGCACGGGAAACAGATAATGTTAGAGTTTGGCAAGGGATACAGTGCCATGACAATTCCTTTCCTATTTTTTTATACCATTTTGTGGTCTCTACATATGTCCACTGTGTGGGGGATTGTACAAATAGTCACAGGCCTCTATGTTAAGAGAATGGCGTAACACGTCTTGAATTGAGCCCTGGATTTAGTAGTAACAGATGGGGAGGAACGTTGGTGTCCCCCCATGAGCGTTGCTCAGAGTCACAAGGCACAATCCACAACCGGGCCCTTTCTGTCTGGATCTTTTTCACCAATTCCCTAGGTGCAATAAAACCTAACTACTACATGAAAACACACAAAAAGAATATATATATTTGAGATTTTGTACATTTTTTGTACCTCCCCGCAAGGTGGGATCCAAGAAAAGCCCTGAGTACGTATGCTCTCCCTTTTATATTTTCAAACACTGACACCTACTGGACAACAAGGAACCAGGTCTGATTACTGCTAACATTCAGGAAAATTTTATCAAGGGCTCACTATGGACCACTTGTCAAAACTACAGGGGGAAACATGCCTAACCCTCAGGGTCTCTACATTAAAGATCAGTATGTTATTATATAACATTATGCAGTTTGCTGTAGCTGTATATTCATATTTCCTGCTTTAACATAATTGTTTGTACCTTTGCAGGTGTAGCGCTATAGTAAACTGCTGTGACAGGAATCAGTTTTAGCTACTTTCAAATGGTATTACACCACGAATGAAACTCTCTTTCTCAGGGATGAGCCCTCGCAGTGGGGTGGAGGAAGGATATAGTAGAACTGTAACCAGGTGCAAGTGCACAATAAGTTGGGCGCCAGTGATTCTTTATGCTTAACCAAACAGTATTTATTGAACAGCAGAGCAATAGATCAATCACCACATTGGAGTAAGAGTATCAGTACAGTTGTATGGCATAAGTACAGAGCACACAGCATAAAGGAGCATATACTCACAGCACCACACATGGGCTGGATCCCTTCAGGCAAGGGGTCATGTCAGCAGTAGTTGACCTTTGAATGCAGAAAGGTACACACCGGGTTTCAGCCTTTGCCCTAAGTGGAACCTGAGAGGAAAACCATATCCCTAGGTCTGTACACTTAGTCCCTACTTCTGGGTTATTTGTACCTGGGATCTTTATCCCTCTATTTCTCCTGTTGGAGCCTGAGCTGCTCAACTAGCTACCTTTCTATCACTCCTAGAGTGAACTATGACAGAGTATAGCTATACTTTACTAGGGCCTTTGTGCATAAGGATCATGCCCATTCCCTTCCAGCCTGCAAGGTTGGGCTAAAGCAGGGATCTGCAACCTTGGCTCTCCAGCTGTTAAGGAACTACAAGTCCCACAATGCAATGAAGGAGTCTGTCATGATTCATAAAGGAAAATGCATTGTGGGACTTGTAGTTCCTTAACAGCTGGAGAGCCATGGTTGCAGATCCCTGGGCTAAAGCAATGAACACTGACCGCATGGTTCCCATGACCTTTATACTTTTACACAGTGCCATCTAGTGTACACTATGAGAACTACAGGGGTTACATAAGCACAAGGTCCCCATTAGGACCCATTTAGGTGTCCATATTTACAGGGAACTGCCCATTAGAAATATGTGAGGGTGTCTAATTTTCACATCCCTTCACAGGAAAGTACCATGGAATTTAAAATGGCACTTTTCTTTGTCTTAAGTGCATCCGCAAGGTGGGATCCAGGAAAAGAGCCCTGAGTACGTGTTCTCCCTTTTATATTTTCAAACACTGCCACCTACTGGACAACAAGGAACCAGATCTGATTACTGCTAACATTCAAGAAAATTTTTTTCCTGAATCAAGGGCTCACTAAGGACCACTTTAGGTGTCAAAACTACAGGGAGGGAACTACCCATGAACATGCCTAACCCTCAGGGTCTCTACATTAAAGATCAGTATGTTATTATATATCATTATGCAGTTTGCTGTAGTTATATATTCATATTTCCTGCTTTAACATAATTGTTAGTACCTTTGCAGGAATTTAAAATGGCACTTCTCTTTGTCTTAAGTGCAATGAAATAATCTGTGCACATTTTCCAGATATAGATATTTTTTCAATTGAATGTTATTGAAGATGAAGTAAATGATTACAACTACATGACAAGAGTAATTATCTTTAAGAACCGTGAAATGGGAGAAAAGAAACTGCTAAGCACCATTATCAATTGAAAAGCTTTTACTCTTTTCTATCAACCTGCATAAAGAGTGGGGGAGTAATGGGAAATGTCAAAAAACATTCTATTTATAATAACTGAGATTATTTGCATTTCTGCTCCCCCAATAAAACAAGATGGAGTCACGTTTGCAAAAATAATGCAGAGAAACGAAATCATTGAGGGTTTTTTTGTTTTTAAACTTTTTTTTTAACAATCAGTAAAGAGGGAATTAGATTCTGGCAGCAGTAAGACACTAGGATAGTGATCCCCAACCTGTAGCTCATGAGCAACATGTTGCTCTCCAACCCCTTGGATGTTGCTCTCAGTGTCCTCAAGACAGGTGCTTATTTTTGAAATACAGACTTATAAGCAAGCTTTAATTGCATAAAAACGAGTATAGTGCCAATTAAAGCCTCCCATAGGCTGTCAGTTTACATAGGGGCAACTAAATAACCAATTACAGCCTTTATTTGGCATTCCAAGGAATTTTTTTCATGCTTGTGTTGCTCCACAACTCTTTGAATTTGAATGTGGCTCACGGGTAAAAAAAGGTTGGGGACCCCTTCACTAGGAGGACACTGCAGCTGGATTCCTTACAGTTCCACAAAGCCTGACTTATACTGTCTTATCCTGTCTATCCTTTGTGTCTGTTGCTGTTTCTCTCTCTAACTCTCTCTAACACTTCCTAACACATAGTCCTTGGTCCATGCAGGTAGTTTTCTGATTCTCTCAGTACGCCTTATAGGTTCCCTTTCTTCAGGCCTATGGCAGTTGGCATCAGGAATAGGAAAATGTACTTCATCAAATGGAACGTCTCAAAAGTCATATCTAGCAGGAGCAAGGCGACTTGCATTCCATATGCTTCCATCAGATAGTTCTGTGTATGGTCTTTGCTGGCGTCTCACTTCAAGTTGTGTAGTAAATTTAGATTGTCCTTGTTTCAGTATTCCTGGTTTCTTAATTCTGACTAAAGATCCAGGCTGAAAGTACACTTCTCTTGCACCACATTTTCTGTCAGTATAAGCCTTGCATTTGGTTTATTGGTGTTTGACAATGTCAGCAGTAGATGATTTTGTAGGAACAGTATTTCACCAAGATAAGGATTTCTGGGTTTGTGTAGTGTGAGTGAATAAGGAACGCTCTGTTTTACTAAAACATGTAAATCAGAACCATGAACAAACAAATACAAAGCATATCAGTAAAGAAAAAAGTAATACAGTTATTAACCATTTATTAACCCTTGTGGTGCACAACATATAACTGAGAGTTCAGGCCTTCATGTTGTGTACACTTTACATTGGTGTGCACTTATCTGTAATACCAGGTGTTGCATCCATGAATTCCAGTACATTTGTATACATTAAAGGGGTCGTTCACCTACAAGTTAACTTTTAGTACATTGTAGAACGGCCAATTCTAAGAAACTTTTCAATTGGTCTTCATTATTTATTTTTCATAGTTTTTTAATGATTTGCAGTTTTCTTCTGTTTCTTTGCAGCTTTCAACTGGGGGTCGCTGACACCATCTAAAAAAATGCTCTGTAAGGCTACAAATGTATTGTTATTGCCACTTTTTATTACTTATCGTTCTATTCAGTCCGTCTCCTATTCATATTCCAGTCTCTTATTCAAATCAATGCAGGGTTGCTAGGGTAATTTGTACCCTAGAAACCAATTTGCTGACACTGCAAACTAGAGAGCTGCTGAATAAAAAGCTTAATAACTATAAAACCACAAACAAAAAAAAATGAAAACCAATTGCAAATTGTCTCAGAATATCACTCTCTACATTATACTAAAAGTTAAATCAAAGGTGAACAACCCCTTTAATGGCTACTCATGCCATATTCCCACAGAGTGCAGTGTACAATAGTTAGTCCTGACTCTCCTTTTGGATAGAACTGGGCGAGTAACTAAGCTGATCCTAACAGACGCTGGAACCTGGGGCCTGACCTACTCTGCTCAGAGAAATGACCTGGCTAATGAACCTTCTGGCTCTTATGGAACAATTCCCTGAGTCCCTAACTGGGCCCTATTTCTGCAATGGCTACAGTGAGGGCCTATTGGAACAGGAGCCCGAGGGGCCTAAATGGAGAGTGCAGTCCTTCTGCAGTTGGTGCAGCTTTCCCTGCACTTTACCAACTTTTCCTCCCAGGGATTCTCTGTCTACCTGCTGCTGCCAGATCTGTGCCATCTCTCTCCTTGCCTTCCTGTCTTGCCTTCTTCCCAGCATTCCTCACACAGTCACATGGCATCAGCCTTACTGTTTCCGGATTACCTAACACTGCCATCTGCAGGCTGGAGGAGAGCTTTGTATCATCCTCATTTGTCTGCCTATTAATTATTAAAATAAGGGTATAGGACAGTGAGTTGAACTCCTAAATCGCAACCTGGAAATGCGATATTTATGGTAACATAGGTAGGTTAATCCATATAATTGTATTGTGAGAACCTTGCCACCCACAGAGTTTCTTCATCCAGTTGCCAAACTGATGCTGGATGGTGAACAGTAATACCAAGCTGTGTGGAGTACCTGCCTGTAGATTTAGATTGTATCTCAGGCACTAACCAGTTATCTGATGCTGAATTTGCCATTTATACCTGCAAGTCTAGCGGTCTAAATTGTGCCTCAAGCACCGGCTAGTAGCAGAATTCCAAAGGTTAGCGCAGCCTGTCTGCCAATCCCAATTGTGCCTCAGGCACCAATTGACCGCATATTATTGTAGTAATGGAGAGTCTCATTAACCTTCCAATCCACAGAAATATCCAACACCTTCACCCACGGAGAACTCCCTCTCAATACATAAGGTTGTTGTTGCCCCAGGCCTCAGGCATATGCAAGCAGAGAGGTGTTGAGGGTTAACCTTGCCTATCAAGCTGATCAAAATTGTGCCTCAGGCACCAGCCAGCAGCAGAATACTATAGCACCGGAAAAGACCTCCTAGCAGACAGATCTGCAGATATATCCTACCCCTTCTTCCACATAGAAGTCCCCTCCCGATCTGTGAGGTTAACACTGCTCGTATTTAGTCTGCCTAACCAAAGCACCTGACCTGCATTTCGCCTGGTGGCATTTTAGCTTTGGTTAGGCAGGGCACTGCACATTTAGACTAAATAATAATAATAATACAAAGAGTCAGACGAAAGAGGCAAATAATTAAACAGCTATGCAAAAGAAAAAATAAAGGGCAGTTGATAAGTTGCTTAGAATTAGCCATTCTATAACATAATAAGGGGGGTTATTTACTAAAATCCAAATTTATCGCATATTAGTAAAAAAATAAAAGCTCGGCCAAACTCCCATGCCTAATTTTAGCTTATTTATTAATAAAAATGTTTGATTTAATACGATTGTGCAAAAACACGATAAAAAAAACAACCCGAATCGTATGAATTGTTCTGGCTTTTTTCCCAAAATCATTTTTTTGAGTTTTTGCCCTAAAACCCTAAAAACAATGGATTTTCTGTGTAAACCCAGCACAGACCATTCAAATTGGGATAGGTACCTCTCCTCTCTATTATGCCCCGATGCTGCAAAAAGTCTGAATCCAAAAATACGCCATCTCAGACCTGTCGAGGCCCTGCATAAATCAGTGGATTTATGCAGGGCCTCGACAGATCTGAGATGGCATATTTTTGGATTCAGACTTTTTGCAGCATCGGGGCATAATAAATCTCAAAAATCCAAGTTTTTTTTCCACAAAAAAAATTTGTGTTTTAGCCCAACCAGAAAAATGTAAGGTTTAATAAATAACCCCCTAAATGTAAACCTCCCCTTTAAGGTAATTTCCACTAATTCTTAATTAAAGGACCAGTCACATAAAAAAAAAAAATTTTTAATTTGTTTGTAAACTATGGGAAAAAAACACAGAGACTTGTTAACATTTAAAATCGCTAATTCATTATTAAGAAATAACTTACCAAAGCTCAATTGTACACTGCACAATGGATCACTCAATCACCTTTTCAGAAGAGGAGCGGAAGCAGAGCTTTGGTAAGTTATTTCTTAATAAAGATGATTTTAAGATTTAACATGTCTCTGTGGGTTTTTTTTAAGTTTTAAGTTTAAAAACAAATTTTTTTTAAATAAATTAGTCTTTTAACTGACTAATTTATTAGGTATTTAATATTTATTTGAACTGCATAATATAGAGTAACATCAGCTGTTTGGATTGAAATCTATTTACTTTATTATATGGGCTATCACCTGCATGAACTTTTCAGTGGAAGATCATTGGGTCCATAAACTTACACAATTAACCTATCTTCTGCGATAACTTATATTACTGTTATAGAAACTTAAGTAACAGGGGCAGGAATATGTGCAGGGTTAAACTTAGAGCAAACACCACTGCCCACCATGAGTTACTTACTAGCCATTTAATAACTGAACTATTTATACAAACTACTTATTATAGAGTAACATTAGCTGTTTATATTGCAATCTATTTAGTGAATTATATGTGCTATCTCCTACATTAACTTTTTAGCAGTGGAATGATATTGCTTGTGTAGTGCATACAAGGCAAAAAAAATATAGATACAGGTATGGGATCCGTTATTCGGAAACCTGTTATCCAGAAAGCTCCGAATTACAGAAAGGCCATCTCCCATAGACTCCATTTTATCAAAATAATCAACATTTGTTAAAATTATTTCCTTTTTCTGTGTAATACTAAAACAGTAGCTTGTACTTGATCCCAACTAAAATATAATGAATCCTTATTGGAAGCAAAACCAGTCTATTGGGGTTATTTAATGTTTAAATTATTTTCTAGTAGACTTAAGGTACAAAGATCCAAATTACAGAAAGATCCATTATCCGGAAAGCCTCAGGTTCCGAGCATTATGGATAATAGGTCCCGTACCTGTACTATGAGCTTCTGTTCATGAGGGCTCCAGATAAATCAATGTATGGGGCCCCACAGTTTCTGATGGAGGCTTTGCTTGCTTCCTATGGGTTACTAAGACGTAGTTAAATATTTGCACGTTAGTATTATACAATTCTTACTGTATTCTGCAGGATTGCAAAATAAAAAAAACATGATTAAAATACATAGCATTTCTAGTTTTCAGTAGCTTATCTTGGGATGACTTAAATGTTAGACATCAGAGACAAGCTATGTCCATGTATAGTATGCTGATTAAAATAAGCAGAAATAGAATTGTTTTAAATGCTCCCATTTACATAAATGCAAAAATGTGCAAAAAATATGAATGCTGCAATAAAATTGTCATTATAACAGTTAACACAAAGATCCACTGAAAGTTATATATGTGCCTAAAATAGCTAAAGCAAGGGAACAAAGTCTAATATTTTGATGAAGAATCTTAGTGTTGTCATAGTAACAATGAAATCTACTGCCTCAGAGCTGCGACAATTATAAGCCGAATGCAATATTCTGTGCTTATCTATGGTCCCATCAATACAGGCACTTTTGTTAACTCATGAGAGAGCCTATAAAAGCCCCCACATGGGAACACAAGAATAAATCCCTGCCTGTCAGGTAACAGCATACAGAACATCTCCAGCATGGGCAACAAATGTCCAAAAGAAACATTGTATTCAGGATAGATTACTGTAACATATTACTAAGAAGATAATTTCTCATTCTTAAAGGGGTTGTTCACCTTTCTGTACTGCTACCCAAATAACAAAATATTATAGTCCCCTAAGTATGATAATCTATTTTTCACAGTAATTGTGTACTTATTTTGCCAACTGTACAATTTAAAACTCACTTGAAAAGCTGCTGTTTTCACACAGGCTTAGGAGAAAGTTTTCAAGGGGGCGGAGTCATGTGGGAGCATCTGCCTAGTGCAGAGCTGGTTATGTAACAGTTATTATTATAATTATTATTAACATGTATTGCTATAGCGCCAACTTGTTTCATAGCGCTGTAAAGTGAATGTGATTATACAACTAAATCACATGAATTACATACATAGAACATAAGGAGTTACATACATCACAATAAATACTGGTACAGGAGATGAGGAAGGCCCTGTACAGAAAAAGCTAAAGGGAAGGGAATGATACACAGGGTATGGGAGTGGGCAAGACAAGAATAAAGTGGGTGAGAGATGAAGTAATGTAAGGTGTATTTTATTGAGTAGTTAACAGTGAGGGTAGGCTTCTCTTAAAAAGTTGGTTTTTAGTGATTTCTTGAAAGCTGAAAGACTGGGAGAAAGTCGGACGGACCGTGGGAGAGAATTCCAGAGGAGGGGTGCAGCTCTTGCAAAGTCTTGAATGCGAGCATGTGAGGAGGTAATGAGAGAAGAGTAGCAGGTCAGTAGAGGAGCGTAGTAAGCGGTTGGGTGAGTATATGGAGATTAGTTCAGAGATGTAGGGAGGGGCAGAGTTATGAAGTGCTTTGAATGTCAGGGTCATTAATTTGAATTTAATTCTGAAGGGGAGTGGAAGCCAGTGCAGGGATTGAAAGAATGGTATAGCAGAGGAAGAGAGGTTGCTGAGGTGTATAAGCCTAGCAGCAGTGTTCATTATGGACTGGAGAGGTGACAGTTTCTGGAGGGGAAGGCCAATTAAAAGAGAGTTACAATAGTCTAGACGCGATATGACAAGAGAGTGAATAAGAATTTTGGCAGCATCTTGGGTGATAAATGATCGTAGTTTGGATATGTTCCTTAGGTGGAAGTGATATGACCCTACTAACAAGTGACTGGATATGAGGAGTGAATGTCAGGGCAGAATCTAGGATAACCCCGAGGCACCAGGCCTGGGGAGACGGGTTGATAGTGGAATTGTTAACTACGATGGATACTTCTGGGATGTTACTGATGTTAGTTGGAGGAAAAAGAACCATTTCCATTTTGGAGAGGTTTAATTTAAGGTAGCGTTGTCACATCCAAGTAGAGATAGCAGACAGGCAGGAGGAGACACGAGTTAGGAGTTCTGGGTTGAGATCAGGAGAGGAGAGATAGATCTGAGTATCGTCAGCGTAGAGGTGGTAGTGGAAACCATATGAGCTGATTAATTTGCCGAGGGAGGAAGTATATAGAGAAAATAAAAAGGGTCCCAGGACAGAGCCTTGAGGAACCCCGACAGAGAGAGGTAGAGGGGAAGATGCTACGCCGTTGTAGGAGACACCGAAGGAATGATCGGTGAGGTAAGAAGAAAACCAGGACAGGGCTATGTCACAAAGGCCAATCGAATGGAGGGACTGGAGGAGGAGAGGGTGATGTACAGTGTCAAATGCAGCTGAGAGATCAAGCAGTATTAATAGTGATAAATTTTTGTTGGCTTTAGCTGTTAAAAGGTCATTAGTTAGACAGGTCAGAGCAGTTTCAGTGGAGTGTTGTGGTTTAAAACCAGATTGTAAGGGGTCCAGCAGGTTATTGTCAGAGAGGAATGAGGTTAATCAGTTGTAGACTAGGCGCTCTAGTAGTTTAGAGATGAAAGGTAGCAGAGAGATAGGTTGGAGGTTGTCAAGATTGGCGGGGTCAAGAGAGGGTTTTTTCAGAATGGGGGTGACAAGAGCATGTTTTAGTTGAGACAGGAATAGTCCAGTTGAGAGTGATAGATTAATTAGATGAGTTAAGGCTTTGATTAGACAAGGAACGGTATTGTGGAGAAGTTTTGAAAGAATAGGATTAAGCGGGCAGATGGTAAGGTGAGAGAAGGCCAAAAGTTTTGAGACTTCCTCATCAGTAATAGGGGTGAAGGAGCACAGGAGAGACTGGGGAGTGTGGGGGGATGGTGGTGGAAGCCTAGGGGGGTTGAGTAGTGTAATGTCCCCTCTGATTCTGAGCGGGATTTGCGCCAAGCGACGCTCAAGGGTGCGTGAGTGTCTTTGGAGCGTTTTAGTATGAGCAGTGTGCCAAGGTTGAAGTGATTTGGGTCTAGCACTTGTAGTTTTTACAGGAGCAAGCTCATTAAGGGCAGTGGTGAGTGTGCTATAGTAGACAGAGGTAGCCACATTAGGACAAGAGATAGCTGAGATATTAGAGTGAAGAGAGTCAATGGAAGAAGAGAGATGCAACACATCCAGACTTGCAGGTACGTAGGTACGTGTTTGGGGATTAGCAGGGGGTGAGGAGGGAGTTAGTGAGAGTTGAAATGTGAGCATATTGTGATCAGAGAGGGGAAACGGTGAGTTAGCAAAGTTGGTGGTTGAACAGAGTCTGGTAAATATGAGATCTAGGGCGTTACCATTGGTGTGAGAGGGGGAGTCTGAGCACAAGGATAAGCCTAGGGAGGATGTTAGTGAAAGAAATTTAGAGACGGAAGTTAATGTTGTTAACAGGTATATTAAAGTCTGACTAATATGATGGATGGGATGTTAGATGAAAGAAAGTAAGGAAGCCAGGCAGCAAAGTTGTCCAGAAATTGTGTGGTTGATACAGGTGGTCGATATATGACAGCAATGCAGAGTGAAACAGGAGAAAATAGCCTAATGCAGTGAACCTCAAATGAAGAGAACGATAAGGCAGGGACAGGTGGAAGAACTTTAAAAGTACAGCGGGGAGAGAGAAGCAAGCCTACCCCACCCCCAGGTCTGTTTCCAGGCCTGGGAGTATGAGTAAGGTGTAGGCCCCCATAGGACAGGGCAGCAGGTGAGGCAGTGTCAGTGGGAGAAAGCCAGGTTTCTGTAAGTGCAAGTAGGTTGAAGGAATTGGCAATGAAATGGTCATGTATAGCGGTGAGTTGTTGCAAACAGATCTGGCATTCCAGAGAGCACGGGAAAGACTAACTGGGTTTTTGGGTATAGGAATAAGAGTTCTGTATTGTTGGAATTTACAGTGAAGAGAAGGAGCCCGTGGCCGTGATATAACTGGGTAGGGGCCAGGGTTTGGGGAAATGTCCCTAGCTGCCAGCAATAGAAAGGAGAGATAGACTAAGTGAGAGCAAGATTTGTAAGTTCTTAGCTTGTATAAAAAGGAGGAGTTTCCTGGAATAGTTAAACAGAGTATATTTATATACTTCATGTGTGGAGAGGGAAGGAGAGGAAATTAGAGAGGCTGAGATTTGTATAGAATTGGGACTGGGGGGGGAGGTAGTGAGAAATCTTTTATGAAGCATGAGAGTGAAAGGAGGAGGAAAACAGGATAAAACATTTTTGAGAAATAAGTTACAAACTGGTTGGCAAAACAAATCTGTTTTCTTCTTATCCCAGCTGGTTCAAAGTTGATGGAGGATAAGCCGGTTCCTTTTTCCTTGTCAATGCCTTGTCCAACTGCCTTGTGTAACTGCCAGTTCTAAGCACTTGTAAAATGTTAGCACTTAGCAAATGGTAGCACTCGTGCCATGCCCCCAAACAGTTAATTTGTCCTGCTTGTCTAAGCAGTACATTCCCCCATCCAGCGTAACAGAAGACATTAATTGTGCAGGAAAGTAGTTGCATTAAATAACTAATTTTAATGTACTCCCTCCCCCTTCATTTGTGGCAGAACACAGCACCCTGTCCAGATTCCTCCTTATCAGATTGTTTCACGCTGCTCCGCTCGCTTGTAAAAATACTTTGACTTCCCCTCGCAGGAGACATTACGATTAGGGTTGCCACCTGGCCGGTATTTTAGCGGCCTGGCCAGTATTTTTGATGGTTGATCCCAATGTTATTAATAGGAAAAAAAGATAAATATATAGGAAGGCCGGTATTTTTTTCAAGAAAAGGTGGCAACCCTAATTACGATGTGCAGGAGTCTGTGCTAGGGTTGCCACCTTCCCCTGTGGCTGAAGCCGGACAGGGGGGCGGGCCGTGACGTCACGGGGCGGAGCTATGACACAGCAATCGCCGATTGGCCGACCGCGGCGTCAATCAAGCTAATCCCGCCCGGTTTTCCTTATTTGGAAAACCGGGCAGGAAGCATTGACCCAGACAGCCCTTCAAAATACCGGGCTGTCCGGGTCAAAACCGGACAGGTGGCAACCCTAGTCTGCGCACAAATCAATGATGAAATTTTACTAAAGGGAGGGGGAGGACTGTGGAGCGGTGTCGGTGAACCCTTCTGAAAGAGGCAATCTGAGAAGAATTCAGTGTGGTGGAGTCATGTCTTTCAGGCTAGTTAACTCTGTAATAGTTCATTTTTGCTAATTAATGTATATTAGTAAAATTAACTACTGTATATATGCCCATGAATTAATTGACCAACTTTATTCTGAAGGTGAACCACCCCTTTAAGTGCCCTGGGCTAGTGCAGTTTTCTTCTAAAAGGAGCACCAGCCTGGGGTATCAGCTAAGTCATTTCAATCCTTGGTGCTCTAACATTTTGCACCTCCTTGGATTAGAGCTTTCCTACTCCTTTCAGTATATTAACATGTATTTCTATAGCGCCAACTTGTTGCGTAGCGCTGAGTATAAAACTATTATCCTGTCCTTCAGAGCACTTTTTCTGATCCCCACTCTCTCATCTTCCCATACACTCCCTCCAGGGCCCTGCATAGGGTTGCCACCTTTTCTTGAAAAAAATACTGGCCTTCCTATATATTTATCTTTTTTTCCTATTAATAACATTGGGTTCAACCATCAAAAATACCGGCCAGACCAGTAAAATACCGGCCAGGTGGCAACCCTAGCCCTGCACTTAGCCTTGGCCTAGTATAATGACGATAAAATTCACTTCAAGAAGTGAGTCAAACATAAAAGGTTCTCATTGATAGCACTACATCTCTGTAATAATCTAGCATCAATTAAGCTCCCACTCTAACTTTATTCTCAGTGTACTGAAACGCATAGAGCTTGAATATGTACTGTATACTCAATGGGGGTCATTTATCAACACTGGGCAAATTTGCCCATGGGCAGTAACCCGTGGCAACCAATCGGATTGCTGCATTCATTGTTGTACTTGCAGCTGGCTTTAAAAAGCTAATCACTGATTGGTTGCTATAGGTTACTGCCCATGGGCAAATTTTCCCAGTGTTGATAAATGAGCCCCAATGTCTGATTTATAATTAGTATACCCCTTTTTGTATTTTATGCCATGTAAAGAACTGCTGCATCTGGTGTGCTTAATAAATATAATATAAATACAATACTAAAGTCAACCAGAATTGCCATTTGTAAAACAGTTTACTTGCGTAATAATGCAAAATTGCCATCATTTTTGTGCATTTACATGCATAAGCTATTTTAAGAACCTCAAATCTGGTTTGCTTTTATACACATGTATTTTTGGATGTGTTGCACCTGTGTAATTACACAACACACATTGCAGATAAATGCTTGTTTGCACCCATAAAATATTAACTGCACAGCAAGAGTGGTGGGAGTAGAATTTCAACAACAATCTCTAACATAGCAGATTAGGTAAAAAAAAAAAAGACACACGTATACAAAATTCAATTTTTTTTTCTAAGTGAGCCTGTCTAACTGCTAAATGTTTCCTGCAGAGGATGGTGAAAACCCCATCAATTTGTCTCCATTTTGTCCTTTTTATAATTTGAACCAGTTCCTGGATCAACTTTGGAATAGGTAATTTTAATAATTCTGTATTTTTTTCAATTTCTAAAAAGGCATCCAACCCTTTCTTGAAACTATCTTATGTCTCTAATAGAACAACTGCTTCTGGAGGAGAATTCCACAACTTTAAAGCTCTAACAGTAAGAAAACTTTTTTGCATCTTAAAGGAAATCTATACCCCATAAATGAATACTTAAGCAACAGATATGTTTTATGAAATTAAGTGGCATATTAATGAATCTTAGTAAACTGTAATATATATTTAAGTAAATTTTGCCCTTTTACATCACTTGCCTTGAACCACCATTTTTTGATGCTCTGTGTGCTGCCTCAGAGATCACCTGACCAAAAATACTGCTACTCTAACTAGGGCAGAGGCACACAATGCTATTTGGGGGAGATGAGTCGCCCGGCATCAAATCTCCTCTTCTTTGGGGCCACTAATCTCCCCAAATAGGCCTCCCCTGCCTTACCGTAAATCGCCGGCAGGATGGCACTCAGAGTGCTTCATTTTCCAAAGTCGCCCGAAGTTTCCTCGGGCGAAGCAGAGGAGATTTGTCGCCAGGTGACTAATCTCCGACAAATAGCATTGTGTGGAAGCAAAAGACAGAACACTGTCTGTTCATTGGCTCATGTGACCTAAAATGTATGGTTTATGTTCACCATGAATCCTAGAATCCCAGGAGGCGGCCCATATTTTTTAAAATGGCAATTTTCTATTTATGATGACCCAATGCCACCTACTACTAAAAAAATTTTTTGATAATGGTTTATTTACAAGAAGCAGGGTTTTACATATGAGCTGTTTTTTGCAATATATTTTTATAGAGCACTACATTGTTTGTCCCCTGGAGGGCAGAACTCTATTTAAGTCCAATGCTGCCCTAGGCATTGGACCTAAATAAGCCCAAACACACAGCGTGTGACATCAATATGCCGGAAGTGACATCATGCATCACAAGGAAGTGACATCACCTCCGCAAAAAGCCGGTCCCCTGCCCCTCATCCCCCAGCGCTTCCACCAGATTTCCTAAGGTAATGCATGGAAGTCGCTAAGCGATTTTTTTAAAAAAAGGGGCCGCCACCCAAAACCTGCTGCCCTAGACACAGGACCTCGGGTGCCTTAATATAAAAACTGCCCTGCTGGAGGGGTCTACTGTTAAATAAAGCATCCTATTTCCCCTCCTCCAATCTTTGCCTCTTTCCAATATAAACAATCCTAAATTAACCTTTAACTGAAACCTTCCATACGCTTTTCTAACGTTCTTCTCTTTGGATTTTCCCTGTTTTATTAATATCCTTTTTAAGAACTGGAGACCAAACATGGAGCCCCATTCCTACCAATAATTTATACCCCCCCCCCCCTTTTCATACAGGACAATATATTTCTGGTTCTTCCTGCCTCTGAATTCATCTCAAATACATAATTTTACATTTATCAACACTGCATTTAATTTGCCAGTCTAATTGCCAGTTTTTCTATATCACCCTGCTGAATTGAACTGAAATGACTTGCACAGTTTTGTGTCATTAGCAAACATAAATACATTATTTGAGAACCACCCTATGTACACAGTCTTTCTGACAACCAACAGATCTTAGATAGTAAATGTTTATGTGCTACTGTATAAAAAGCTTTGGCAATCTGTCCAAATTCATACTTACTCCACTATAAAAAGCAAATACATTTGTTTGACATGATCTTCCATGATGTTCCATAACATAATCTTGATGAAATGGAGTCTGAAAAAAATCAGAAAATTGCATCTGGCCCTTGTTCACAGCCACTGAGCCACGTGTACCTTTCAGAGTGGATAACGTAATTCAGATTCCTCTACTGTATGAATTGAGGGCAATAATTGATTACGTATATGTGCTTTTTCAGTCACCTAAAACCAAACTATCTTTATCCCTGATATACTTTAAAAGCTTTTGAGATTAAACTTTGCACATTTAGCAATCACTTCATTATTTACTATTTGTAGCATGCACATGTCTTAAAAGAAGTGTCTTTCCCTCAGACTTCTAAACAACTTGATCATATTTATAAAGAATTAAAAAGAATTTTAAAGATTTTTCTTTTCTTTACATGAGTTAGGTCATGCAGGGTTTTTACGTTTCTTAAAATTTATTTTCTAAGGGAATATTTTTTTAAAAAGGTGGCAACCCTAGTTACCACAGACATGCTAGTAGGATTACAGCAGAAATATATAATGACTACTACATTAGCCACAGACAAGCCAGTAAGATCATTACAGAAAATTGATTATGAGTATATTAACAGACATTGCAGCAAGTTCACTGTGCTATAAAGTATAAACAACAATTAACACGGGATAAGGGGGAACATATAGCTACTGGCTTTCTGATGGCTGAAATATCCTGTAAAATCAATTAAAGATTAAAAATCAAGTAAAGATATAAAATATATAGGGGCACATTTATTATGTGATGTACAAAATGGTGGGATAATACACCACACATCGAGAGCAGGGCACAACAAAATTTTTGGGTGGGGGGTCTGGGCCGCTCCAGGACTTCGACTATTCGGCAATCGGCACTTCCGCATTCTGCTGCTGGGACATCGAAGGCACTCAAAAGGGGAACCCGGCTCTTCGAAAAAGTCCCCCCCTGTCCAGCCCTGATCACGAGGCTTCACCATGTAAAAAATTATGTACATTTTTTACAAGTTTCTTCTTAGAGTGAATTCCTCCAGAAGCAAAATAACGGCAGCTAATCTGGCATTCATATGGCATGAAATAAAACACAACTTCATAAATTCAGCAGTTATTTTACACGTTTTCACACTGTTCTGAGAATTTTTGTTTTACACAGCATAATAAACATGCCCCTAAGTGTTATGTAAAGCTGCAGAGGAAATAAGAACTAAAGCTCTTTCTGTTTGTGTGTTGTTTAATAGATTGATTACAATACAGATTATAGTTTTTTAAATAAAGCCTAGCACATACAGTTATAGGTTAGATTGTTAGGGATAAGAGAAAATTTTATACTTACCGTAATTTTCTTTTCCTGGAACAAGCTCATGGCAGTGGGTCACTTGTATGTATCCCTGCCCCCGCAGGATTGGACAGATAACTAATTAGCATAGCAATTAAAAAGCCTCCTCCTTAGGGATGGCGCGAACCGCCGCAAAAAAGTTCGCGGACGCGTTCGCGAACTTGCGACAAACGCGCGAACGGTTCGCGAACGTCGCGAACCCCATAGACTTCAATGGGAAGGCGAACTTTAAAAGCTAAAAAAGACATTTCTGGCCAGAAAAATTATTTTAAAGTTGTTTAAAGGGTGCAACGACCTGGACAGTGGCATGCCAGAGGGGGATCAAGGGAAAAGAACAATCCATTATTTTCTTATGTCAAAAGTGTTACAAAGTATCTTACCTGCAACTGTTAGCTGTTCTGGACTCTCTGCCAAAAGCCAAGTTCAAATCTTTGCTTCTTTTTCTGGCTGTTCAGTGAGGGTCTTTCCAGTGAAAGAGGGTCCTCCAAAAAGAGGGTCTTTCCAGTACAAATGAGGGACAGAGGGTTGAGCTCGCAAAAGAGGGACAGTTGGGACTCGGGAGGTATGCACATTTTTTTTTTTTTTAGTCCAGGGGGTGTGTGGGGGTGGTCCAGGGAGATCTTCCTGATTGGCTGCCATGTATCTGCTGGTCTGGGGTGAGAGGGCAAAAAAATGCGGCAAAAAAAATGCGCCAAATTGACGCGAACCCAAAATGCGAACGTCGCACGACGTTCGCGAACTTCCGGCGAGCGCGAACAGCGGATGTTCGCGCGAACAAGTTCGCCGGCGAACAGTTCGCGCCATCCCTACTCCTCCTCCCCCTTCACCTTCAGTTCTAGGTTTTCCCAAAGTTAATATAGTGAGGGATAGTGACCCTATAGCTTGTTCCAGGAAAAGAAAAGAAAAGTAAGTATAAAATTTTCTCTTTTCCTGTTCACTACACTCATGGCAGTGGGTCACTTACATGATATACAATAGCAATAAAAGGAGGGCAAATGATGCAATAACATATTTATTGAGAAAAATAAACTGCTTTCAATACAGAACGACCAAAATTTGCCTCAGTAGCCGACATTACATCCAACTGGTAATGTTTAATTAATATCTGCATTGACGACCAAACTGCAGCTCTGCACACATCTTCAGAACTCATTGAGGACCGGAACGCCCATGAAGTTGCAACTGCTCTAGTGGAGTGAGCCTTAACTAATGTTGGTTCTGGCAAATCCAGAGACTTATAAGCTTCTTTGATACAGGAGGTAATATATCTCGCTAACATAGATTTAGAGGCAGGAGCACCTCTTTTGGGGCTATCTGGGATTAGGAACAATGACTCCTGAAGTCTTCAACTCTTTGAATATATATTGACAAGGCTCTGGCCACATCAAGCTTGTGCAATCTTTCTTCCAATTCATTGGAAGGCTTTTTGTAAAAGACTGGTAGCACAATACTGTACCTTGGTTACAATGAAAAGAAGAGGATACTTTTGGCACAAATTTTGAATTAGTTCTCAAAACTACTTTATCTTGATGAAAAATAAGACATTCTCTTGCCACTGATAGCTCCTGCAATTCACTTACTCTCTTGGCTGATGTAATGGCAACCAGAAAAACCACTTTAAGGGTTACATTCTTGAGTGATACCAATTGTAATGGTTCAAAAGGGCCATCCATCAAAGCTTGCAGCAGAGAAGAGAGATCCCATGGAGGTAATCTAGACTTTATTGGAGGTTTTACTGTATATGATTTACTGACTGAATAAATCTCATTATGATCTGTTCTGTCGTCAATGGCTTATTCCAAAAAGCTGATAAAGCAGAAATTTGAGATTTTAGAGTATTTGTGGCCAAGCCTTTCTCCAAGCCTGATTGAAGAAATTCAACTACATGAACTGTTGAATAAACATAAGGTTCAATACCTCTTTGATTACACCATTTTTTGTATATGTTCCAGATTCTGTAATATTTACTCGAAGCCTTTCTAGATCAGACCCTGAGACAACAACTGAGGGAGTAGCGGTAGCTTCCATGGCCAATCTATCGCCATGTTCTGTAGCTGTTCCACACAATATTGAAGCGCTCGACCTCTGTGTTTATGTCCTTTCGGACCAGGTGCTCAGCAGTCGTTCGCCCACTCTGCCATGGGTTAAAGATCATGTATAATGTCCATATGACCACAGCACACTGATATTGTAGTGTTTAAATCTGTGTATTTATTAGCTCATTTCAAGCAAACAAAAAGTTAGGCGACGTTTCGGGCCACACAGGACCCTTTATCAGGCTTGTCTCCCTTTCCTCAATGTCTTTGGAATGAGAGGAAAAGGAGGGAACAGGTAAGCTAGATGGAATCTCCAAGGTATGGAGAATAGGGATGGCGCGAACCGCGGCAAAAATGTTCGCGAACATATTCGAGAACTTGCGACAAAACGCGCGAACGGTTCGCGAACGTCGCGAACCCCATAGACTTCAATGGGAAGGCGAACTTTAAAAGCTAAAAAAGACATTTCTGGCCAGAAAAATTATTTTAAAGTTGTTTAAAGGGTGCAACGACCTGGACAGTGGCATGCCAGAGGGGGATCAAGGGCAAAAATGTATCTGAAAAATCCAATAGTCGCAGCCACTGAAGCACAGAAAAAATATGCCATATAAATGCTGAAAATAGTCGCAGCCACTGAAGCACTGAAAAAATATGCCATATAAATGCTGAAAATAGTCGCAGCCACTGAAGCACAGAAAAAATATGCCATATAAATGCTGAAAATAGTCGCAGCCACTGAAGCACAGAAAAAATATGCCATATAAATGCTGAAAATAGTAAAATATAAAATCCCTCCAATACAGAGCAGTATCAATCAGATTACTAGCCAGCAAACTTTCAACCTGAAATCACTAACAGGCAGCTCTCTCCCTACACTAGCTCTTCCAAGCACACACAGGCAGAGTGAAAAAAAGCTGCAGGGCTTCAGTTTTTATAGGGAAGGGGAGTGGTCCAGGGGGTGTAGGGGTGGTCCAGGAGGGAGAGCTTCCTGATTGGCTGCCATGTATCTGCTGGACCAGTGAGAGGGGCAAAAAAAAGCGGCGACTATGCGCGAACCCAAAATGGCGAACGTCGCGCGACGTTCGCGAATATTCTGCAAGCGCGAACAGCGGATGTTCGCATGAACAAGTTCGCGCCATCCCTAATGGAGAAAGCATCCCTTCCTTCTGCTTCCAGCTCTGGGAAAAAAAATCTGTGAGTTTTTCGATTGCATGTGGAAGCCATCAGATCTATTTCACTGTTCCCCATCTCTTCTCTATGTGGGAAAATATTTGTGGATCCAGTGACCACTCCCCTGGATGGATCCTGGCTCTGCTGAGATAATCTGCTTTGATGTTCAGTCGCCCTGGAATGTTTGTCAAGTGGCACAAATTCTTCTCTGGCCAGAGAAATATTTTCTCCGTCAACTTCATCAGGGACATTGATCTGGTACCACCTTGTCTCCTCAGATAACTCACCACCGTGGTATTGTCTGAATGAACATTCACCAACAGCCCTTTTAGCTTCTGCTGATAGCTCTGAAGGGCGACCACCTGCCCTGGACTGACTGTTGACAACTGCTTCCCAGCCCAGATTGCTGGCATCTGTAGAAAGAATCTGCCATTGTGGTAACAGAATGTGCTTCCCTTTCTGAAGATTGGATGAAAGGCACCACCACTTGAGAGTCTCCTTTTTCTTCCACTTCAGATAAATTTTCTGCTTTGGATTGTATGGATCCCTGAACCATTGGGTCGGAAAATCCCATTGTAACTGGTGGTGATGAATATGCGCCCACTCCACAGCATCGGCTGCCGCTATCAACTTGCCTATTACACTGAGGCATTCCCTCGCAGAACATACTTTCTTCTGTCTGAGCACTTGTAATGATTTTCTGACATCCAGAGCTCTCTTCTCTGTCAAACAAACTTTCATCTGGATGGAGTCTATTAGCACTCCCAAATACTGAAGACTCTGTGTTAAATGAGACTTGCTGAAGTTTATTTTCCATACGTGATATTGCAGAAAATCCAACACGTAATCCCTCTGATGACTCAATAGTTGATGATCCCTGGATTTTATTAGGATATCGTCCAAATAAGCATAAATATGTATACCTTTTTCTCTGAGAACTGCCATCAGAGTAATTAGAACCTTTGTAAATGTTCTTGGTGAGGTGGTTAGACCAAAAGGTAGAGCCTGATACTGAAAATGCTTTCCTAGAACAGCAAACCAAAGGAATTTTATGGTGAGAACTGGCCACAGGAATATGCAGATAGGCATCTTTTATGTCGATGGAGACCAGCCAATCTCCTTGATCTATCTCCTGCAGCACACTTCTTAATGTTTCCATCTTGAACCTCCTGACTCGTAGAGACCTGTTCAAAATCCTTAGATCTAGAATAGCTCTGTATTCTCCTGTCTTTTTCTTTATCAGAAATAAAGGGGAATAAATACCAAGTCCTCTTTGATGTCTTGGGATTGGTCTTATTACCTTCTGTTTCCGTAAGTCCATCAGGATCTTTGAAAGAGCATGTCTCGCTCTGGGATCTCTTGGAATCTTGACAGCAGAAATAAACTTCTCAAATGCCTTTGTTTGAATTCTAATCTGTAACCTGAAGTCATAAGGCCCTTCTGGTTGAGACAGACAGTGCCATAGATTTTGCCGCCAGCCTAAGATTTTCAGTTGCTGCTTCTGTGATGAAATCTGAAGCTAATTTTCCTTCACTAAATGCATCTTTAATCCTTGATCTACTCACATTTCTGAATAAAGCATCTTCAATATTTTTCAACCAAATCTTTGAAGCTTTTGCAAGACAAATATTAGCAATGGCCAGCCTGCATGCAGCACTAGCTACTAGGTATGCTTTTTGTATACTCAAAAAGACACACCATCGTCTACAGGTATTGTAGTCTTACGAGCAATCCTTGTAATAGGAGCATCTACTTTAGGAGGTGTGACCAAATTATTAATAACATTTTCCTGAAAAGGATACATTTTATCAAATTGTTTAGAAATGAAAAAAATTTTATCTGCAGTTTTCCATTCTTTCTCCAATTCTGATTTAAAGATTTCATGAATTGTAAAATATGGCTGCTTCTTATAAGAACGACTAGCCAATTTATCCTGTCTGGCGGTGTCTTCTTGAGGATCATCCAACTCTAAAGCCTTTAGCATAGCCTCTATTAAAGGTGACAATATTTCCAAATTAAAATTTGATTGGCCGGTAGGTTCCTCTTCTTCCTCAGAATCATCTAGTTCACCTTCTGAAATCTGTATCATATAGTCCACATCAGAATCAGCCGATGTCCTCCTGAACATTTGGTTTCTTTAGAAGCTTATCTGTAGCTCTAGATAAAGCTACCTCAATAGACTGGGACACTGATTGTGACATCTTATTCATAAATTCTTCAAATTTATTGGTCATATTTCCTGAGGCAAGAGCTATACATTCCTGACAGAGTCTTCTGCCTTGCAATGCAGGATTATCACAAGATCTGCAGATCTTAGATTTTTTAGTTGGTCTTTCAGCCTGCTCCTGATCCCAAGAATGCCTGAAAAAATACAAGCAAACTTAGTAATTTGAAAAACTGAACGGGACATCCATCCTGCTCTCTCTTTAAGATGGACTCAACCCTCCTTAGTTCTGTAAAAATGCTGAAAAGGCAATAATTAACTAATATCCATCAGAATTAAGCCTGTTAGATGTAGTAAAGTGACAAAAACACTCACTTGCCAGAGTACTGTTCAAAGAATAGCTCACCAACTGTTAGCAAGTTGATCCGACTGCTGTAAAGGATACATTGTTTCAATATAGGCATGGATGTATACAAAGACTCCTTTGCAAGAGCATATTTTATCAGGAAAAAAATGTAGTGAGTAAGCTACTGTCCGGATGGCCTCAGATTGAAACAGTAACGCTACAAGTTTGCAAGCTCTAAAAGCTTCCCATGTGTCTGATGTCATCACTTTCAACGTGCATCACCATGGTAACGCGTCCTGTACAGATCGAGCCTTCTTAGAAAGACTATGGCGCTCGGCAGTGAATAATTTCCTGTACTGCCTTAGCCCCTGGTCGCACCTGCATACAGGAGGGGCCCCTGGGCACCGGTTAGAATCAGTGCTAGTCCCAGCGCTTCAACCAGGAAGAGAAAGCTGAGACCTGGTCGGAACAACCATTGGAGTGAGCCTGAATCCTGAGCGCGGGACAGAAAAAGAACTGAAGGTGAAGGGGAGGAGGAGGCTTTTTAATTGCTATGCTAATTAGTTATCTGTCAATCCTGCGGGGGCAGGGATACATACAAGTGACCCACTGACATGAGTGTAGTGAACAAGAAAAGCACATTTTTTGGCTGATACAGCTTCATAATGAAATTCAAGTTTTGTGAGCTAGAATTTAACAATATGTTTTTTTCTGTGGAAAATTTTTATTTTCACATGACAAAAAATACCCATTCATTCCAATGCATATGGTGAGAATTAAGATATTTGGTTGGAGGTACTGTTAAGGATAGGAAGGACCATGTGTCATTTCTTCAATATGGTACCAGTATTAAATGTATGTTTGCAAATGCAATAAGTCTGACTGGTCTGACTGGTAAAATGGGAGAGCTGGAGGTGCTGGTGCTGGAGGGAAAATATGATGTGATTGGTGATATAAGATGTGATTCTAGTGATCTCAAATGACCCAGAACTTATAGCAAATGTGAAAGTCATTGAACACCTGGGTAATTGTGACCATAATGTTATGTCATTTAATTTCTGCAAAAAAACAATATTTACTGGGGCACCAAAAACCATGAATTTCAGAAAAGCTTATTTTAGTGCCTTGAGGGCTGCCTTTCAGAGTATTGATTGGAGCATTAAGTTTGCAGCTAAAAACACAGAACAGAAATGTTTGTCATTTAAATGTATATTAAATCATTACTGTTCTCAATTTATTCCCTTGAGGAGTAAATGTAGAAGCTCTAAGAATCAACCGATGTGACTTAATACAGAAGTAAAGAAGTTAATGGGAAAGAAGAGAAAGACATTAAAAACTACAAGGCTGTTTGGACAGAAGCTGCATTTAATGAATATAAACACTATAATTAATATTGTAAATCAGAAATCTGGAAGGAAAAGAAAGGAAAAGAGTTAATTGCAGCGGAGGCGAACCCTAACCCTAAAAAGTTTTTAAGATATATTAATAGTAAAAAGATGCAAGTTGAGAGTGTTACTCCATTAAATAATAATACCAGTGTGGTTGTAACAGATACAGAAAAGGCAAATGTGCTAAATCAGTTTTTTTCTTCAGTGTATACAATAGAGGAGTCTAAGTTCCCAGTTCTGAGTTCGCTTCATAGCTGCACTGATTGCTCAGCTCAATCTAGTCAGTGGCTGACTCAGGATATGATTGAAAAAACTTTAATAAAAATGAATGTAAACAAGGTTCCAGGGCCTGATGGCATACACCCCGCGTTCTAATAGAGCTTAGTTCAGTTTTAGACCAGCCCCTATTTCTGATTTTCTTAGATTCTCTTTCATCTGGTATGGTACTGTCAGGAGGCTGAAGGTAAGCCTCCGGGCGGCACGTCCTCCTTCTTCCGGCATCGCTCCCAAAATGGCGGCGCCCATAGCCCCCAATTATAGGAAATTGTTTGTCACGTTCCTGTGTGTTATTTTGCTCCTGTTATCTGTGTTTTGACCCTGCCTGTACTTGTTATTGAAGATTCATGCCTGCCTATAAACCTTTTGCCTGGACTTGATTCTTTATCCTTGATTCTGCCTGATCCTTGCCTGTACTTCTGCTTTTGGACTTTAACCCCTAAGCTTCCTCCTTGGCCCCCACTACTTCCCTAGGGTGCCGATAGGCCTCCCCTGACATTATAATTGGGCCATGGACCCCACTGAGGAAGCTACACAAAACATCGGATGAGCGCTATGCGGAATGGCTGATCACATGGAGAACTACGAAGCACAACAGTCTAGTTTTGGCTTAGCCCTAACGGTCATTTTGGACAAGTTGTCAGTATCTCCGCCAGCCTTTTCAATTGCTTCGACTCGACCTCCGGAGTCTTCTATCTATTCCTCCGAGCCACGTATCCCAGCGCCTCCTCTCTATAGTGGTGATCCTCAAGCTTGTAGAGGATTCCTGATTCAGTGCGAAATCCAATTCACGCTGCTTCCCAGTCAATTTTCTTCTGATCGTGTCAAAGTGGGATACATCATTAACCGTCTGTCTGGAAAAGCTCTTGAGTGGGCATCCGATCTGTGGGAGAAGAAGGATTTGCTTAATGACAATGCTAATGCCTTTATTCTGGAGTTGCGGACCATATTTGACGCTCCCAGTCCGGGCACATCTGCCTCCTCTCGGTTAATGCAGATTCACCAAGGGACTCAGACAGTGGCTGATTATGCTCCGTACTTTGATTGCCGAGACAACAAAGCCTACTTTCTACAATGGTCTCTCTATCCGCCTGAAGGAAGATCTTGTCTCCCGTGAGCTACTTACTCTTTGGCCATTAAGGTGGACACTCGTCTTAGAGAGCACCAAGCAGATAAGGATTGTGCCAAGAATTTCCAACCTTCTTCTGTTCCTCGTTTCTAAAGATCCTCGTTTCCTAGTGTACCTCCTTCCACAGTATCTTCTTGTCTCAATCCTCCAGTGATCCCTGCTGATGAACCTATGCAGTTGGGCCGGATTCGACTTTCTGTTCAAGAGAAATTGAGAAGACGCTTGGAAGGCCTTTGCCTTTATTGTGGGGAGTATAATCATTTTGTCAATGACTGTCCTGTAAAGCCTAAAGAACCTTACCCCCAGAGTAAGTTTGGAGTTTCTCAAGTGGCTAGTGTCACACCTAGACTCCAAGCAGACACTCACCAATTCTTTCTCCCTCTACAGATCCGGCTCCCCCTAAGTCTGTCCAAGTATCAGCCTTTCTGGATTCTGGGGCTGCCGGTAATTTCATGGACATTGCTTTTGCTAAAGAAAATGGGATTTTCCTATTCCCTATGTCCTCACCTCAACGGGCATTTGCTATTGACGATAAGCCATTGGCTTCAGCCTTGATCTCCCAAACCAAGTGTGAGTTACTTCTGAAGATGGGGACTTTCCAGATTATTCCAGATTATTTCCAGATTATCTCCTGTCATCTTGTGGTTACCCTGGTTACGTCTACATAGCCCTTCCATTGATTGGTCCTCTGGTCAATATTGTCAAAATTCATATTGTCAAAGGCATTGTCTTCATGCTATCCCTATCCACCAGAACTCTGCCTCCTTGATTCAAGAAAATTCCTGCCCGCAGTTCACCGTGGTGGAGCACCTTCCTGACAAACAAGTTTCAGCATCTCCCCCTTCTAGAGTCATTGCTTCATTGTTGCTCCACTCCTCTGAGTCGCCTATCTCCCAGCTAGTTGCTACCCCCGGACCAGCCAACCCTCAGCAACTGGGTCTTCAGTGGTCTCCACTGCCTTCTGCTCCTGAGGGGCTTCCCCAGGCGCTTCCACTGCCTACACCTTCAGAGGGGCTTCCCTAGCAGTCTCCACAACCTACAGTTCCAGAGGGACTTTCCCTGCAGCCTTTGCAGCCAACAGCTCCAATGGACTTTCCCCAACAGCAACCGCTGTCTATAGTCTCTAAGGAGTCTTTTTTACTGCATTCGCTGCCTACCTCCTCTATTGTTCCTGCCTGTTACCCTATGTCTGTCTCCTGTTTTGGTTATCCCGTTACCCATTGTTCCAAGTTTCCCCAAACTCCCAGTCTTGGTGGTCCTGAGGCCCCCCGTGAGGAGGGGGTACTGTTAGGATCGCGCCGCCCAGAGACTTACCTTCAGCCTGGGGTGGCGCGTCCTCCTTCTTCTGGCATCGCTCCCACAATGGGAAGCGGCGCCGGGTAGTTACGTCATCACGTCGCGACTGACATTATGATGGCACGGCACAGATTTTGGCCAAATTTGAATATTTAAAGGCACATTGGACGCCATTATGGCGCCCAATTATAGGAAATTGTTTGCCACATTCCTGGGTGTTATTTTGCTCCTGTTATCTGTATTTTGACCCTGCCTGTACTTGTTATTGAAGATTGCTGCCTGCCTATAAACCTTTTGACTGGACTTTGACCTTAATTCTCCCTGATCCTTGCCTGTACCTCTTGGACTTTAACCGCTAAGCTTCCTCCTTGGTCCCAACTACTTCCCTAGGGTGCTGATAGGCCTCCCCTGACAGGTACCTATGGAATGGAGAAAAGCTGATGTCATTCCAAGATTTAAAAACGGATTATGATCTCAGCCTGGCAATGATAGGCCAATAGGTTTGACATCTGTGGTGGGCAAATTATTTGAAGGCTTGTTAAGGTATCACATTCAAAATTTTGTCCAAGTGAATGGCATTATGAGCAACAATCAGCATGGCTTTATGAAGGATAGGTCATGTCAGACAAATGTGATTGCATTTTATGATGAGGTAAGTAAGATGGACTGTTGGGGTGGGCAGTAGATCTGTTAGGAATTTGCCAAAGCAAATCTTCACATTACCAAACACAGGAAAAGGTGGCCTGTGTTAAGTCAAACTACATTTCCTATTTGAATCATCAGGAAGGAACCAGATCTTTTCACCTGATGTCCCTTTTTTCGAAAATGATTGAGTGAATTTGACAGTGATACATATAAACGGCAAGAACAACACCCTAGCAAACCTACTGAGTAGATAAAAATTCATTCAGTGAGAGAGGTCTCTAAACCAGGAAGTATTTCTTCATAGTAGTGGGTAGTGGGTAATTCCCAAATAGACCTTATAACCACAAAGTAGCCAACAAGTTGCAGGAACAAGTCCACATTCCTGGTTGTTATGTAAGTAACTTGTTCTTTCAATCTAGCATACATTTATCCTCCTATGATTCTGCAAGTTACTCAATAGATAAAAAAGGATTATTCTTTAGTCATATACATTCTACCCTTATGGCCAAGGAGAAACTGGTTTATGGATCTACTCATACTATTTCAGGGAGATTCTTGGGTTCTTCTACAGACAAGATTTCCAGATCTCAGACATGATCAAGGGGGAAATTCACTAAGCGGCGTAAATTCGCTAGCGTTGCCTTCGCTAACGTTTGCCGCACTTCGCCAGGCAAATTTTCGCCAACACTACGCAAATTCCCTAAAGTGCGAAGTTACGCTAAGGTCGGCGAACGGTAGCGTAGTTGCACTAGTGTTACTTCACCAGGCAAAGTGCATTTACTATAGCGAAGCCTAATTTGCATACGGCGCAAAATTTAAAGTCTAATAGAAGTATATGTTACAGCCACTACATTGCACTACACAAGACCGGAAACCTTTAATAAAAAAAAATTAAGTTGTCCTATTGCCCTAAACATGTGCTCCCTGTATAGTTGAGTTGCCATATGTTAGGAAATGTAGGGGGGAAGGAGGGTAACCCCCCAAAAAAATTTTGCTCTTTTTCAGAATATCACCCTAAAAAGGTAAAACACGCCAGCGTTTTTTTTGGGACTTAGAAAAAATTTCCAATTTTTTTTTCAAACTCCTATCTATTGTATTGTGTTAGTGAATTTGCAAAGTTACGAATTGACGTCACGCTGGCGAATTAGCGATAGCTTTAGTGAATTTACCCCCCCATGTGTGTTACCAAACTGAAGTTAAGGGCTGGGGCAGACAGGGAGATTCGGGGAGATTCTGTTGCCTGGCGATTAATCGCTGGTGACAATCTCCCCGAACTGCCTTCTCCCTGTCCGCTGCCTGTTAAAATCAAAAAGCGCCAGTGCTAATACACACGCAGCGCGGCGATTTCCGGAATCGCCCAAAGTTTCCTCACGAAGCAACTTTGGGCGATTCTGGAAATCTCCGCGCTGCGTGTGTATTAGAGCTGGCGCTTTTTTATTTTAACAGGCGGCAGACAGGGAGAAGGCCGTTCGGGGAAATTGCCGCCAGCGACTAATCGCCAGGTGACAGAATCTCCCCTAATCTCCCTGTCTGCCCCAACCCTAACATATTTAAAGTGCAAATCTCAGCTTTGTCTTCCTTTTGCAGTAAATAGACTCAAACAGAGGGTAAAGAGAGGAGGTTTATAGAAGATGCTCCAACTGTTTAATTACCTAATATCCTTGCTGTCCAAATAGTGGTGCATGTGTATCAATTCACTTTGGATTATAGAAAAAGAACATTTCTGAATTAAGTTTAACATTCTTTATTTAAAGGACCAATAACAGCAAAAATAGTTTTTCAAAAATGTGTTAGTATGCTACGATAAAAAGACACCAACACGTATTAAACTTTAAAATCG
The DNA here is from genome assembly GCA_024363595.1 of Xenopus borealis. Taxonomy (NCBI): domain Eukaryota; kingdom Metazoa; phylum Chordata; class Amphibia; order Anura; family Pipidae; genus Xenopus; species Xenopus borealis. The sequence continues at coordinate 65,592,241 of CM044441.1, forward strand.
CTAAGTCTTTATTAAGAAACTAGACATTAAGCCCGTTAAATTAACAGGCGCTAGAACATATGTAGTCAAACACTTATAAAAAACAGTATTGTTCTAGGCGAATTTTCGCCTGCGCTACGCAAATTCAGTAACGTGCGAATTTACGCTCTGGTCGGCGAACGGTAACGTATTTACATTTTTCAGACTATCACCCACAATGCTAAAACACACCACAGCGTAAGGGTGCGAAATTGCGCGTCTATCTACTTTGCTAGCATAAATGATCACTCAATGGGAATTGAACACTAAAAGCACTGGTTAGAGGCATTTACCTAATACAATTCTCCACAGGATTCCACTACCTGTATTCTAAGTACTGGTACTGATAGCATTAGCTCTAGTGGTAAACTGGTAAATTCGGTCTGTCGGCACATGCGCAGTAGCAAATTCCACGGACACAGGGACTGGACGCAGAGACACTTCAACTTTATTATATAGGATAACTTACCAAAACTCTGCTTCAGAAATGGCGACAGGGCGATGATCCATATGGCACTCATTTTCTCCTCCCTGGCTATCTCCTATAAGGAAGACAGGGAGGAGAAATTGAGTGTATGATGGCTTGCCAATTACTTTTTCTAAAGTGGAGCACAAGCAGAGTTTCGGTAAGTTATTTCTTAATAAAGAAAAGAGGCGATTTTAAAGTTTAATATGTGTTGGTGTCTTTTTTTCTAGCATACTAACGAATTTTTTATAAAAAAAATGTTGTTGTTACTGGTCCTTTAATAAGATAGATCTAGATGTTATGGGAACTGGATGATGGCAAATTTCAGACTAATTTGTATTACAAATTTACAGAGAGAAATAATCTGCTCTTGTACTCTAGTTTTTACCCTCCAGGGGTCACTAAAGCCCTGTCAGGGAGTAACTTCACTAGAACTGGAAGAATAATGGATACTTATAAAGCCTACAAAGAGAAAAGCAATTCATTAAATGAAAACTGGTTGGGTTTACCCAAGAGAAAATATATTACAGACTAGGGAAGAAATTAGACAGATGATTACAGGGCAAATTTTCTTGGTCTTTATTAATTTCAGCAGCAGCATTTGTTTAAAATATATTTAGTTTACACTACATTAGTCGACAGCACAGCAGCATTATTATTTATATAATTAAGCTACCAACTGGAAGAAGATTTTCAATAAAGAAAAAAAGTACAGTCCCCTGCCTGTTGTGGCTGCACTTTTAAATTGCAGATTATTGCAGCCAGACAGCCAGCCACATTCGCATGAACTACAGTGCTGACCTGTGCACAGCTCCGTGGCAGAGACAAGAACTAGTGCATAATCTTCAGGGCTACACACAGAGTGACATAAGAATGTTGTGTGCTCATGTGATGATGTCACTGCATGCGCCTCGATTTTATCCCCCACGCACCTGTTTTGTTCCATTTGGATGAATAGCACAATGTACTACTCAGGGCCTCTGAGTGGTCAGTTACCAAAGGTTGCAAAAAGTTGCCTCTTGACTTTAAGAACGGAATTTCTCATCACACTAGTGATAGGAGCTGGGGTGGCAGTAGCCCTAGGGTCATCCCTGGTACTACTTTACACACATTCCTGGAACTACTAAAAAAGTTTGTAAAAGAGCAGAAAATATTGGAGAATGATTAAAACAAATGGAAAAGGTCAATTTACACAACACAAAGTGGCATTTACATGTGTAAATTATAGTTATGCACACATCCACACAATTAAAGTAAAACTGATTTAAATATTTTTGCTACCCGTTCATCTGTAAATATGATTTATGCACTTAAATGCCCATGCTGTTTTATCTACGTGGGACAAACATTCTGATAATTTAGATTAAGGCTAAACAAATGAAGAGAGTTCTGTCTCTCTAGAGAGGTTATAAAGAGTCAGGTAATCTGAAATGCCTTAGAGATGTGCATGAGGTTGTGTGTAATATTATGTATATATCTATATATATATATATATATATATATAACAATTATATATCACGTGTATATATATATATATATATATATATATATAATGTCAGCTTTGTGGAGGAGGAATAATGCTCTTTGTGGTTTGGGCTATGAAACCTTACCACAACTACATAAAATGGCACTTTGTAAATTTAGTGATGAGCTTTCTCAGAAGATGTAGGGGATGATATAAAAAAGGGAAGACAATACTTCTGAATACACCTGGTTTTAGAATCAGATGTTGGTCGGGAAAATAAAGTGTACTGGATTCAATGATTAACTGATAAAATGGTTGGATTATTATGGTTAATGTAGCAAATGCTATATTGTGTTCCTATTCAGTCAGTGTGAGAATTGGGTGATCATATTAGGTGATTCAAATTGGTACAATCAAACCAAAGTCAAACTGGCCATCTAGATTGAGTAAAATAATTGCACTGTAGGGGTTGCACTGTAGGGGTTATATGTGTCCAGGTGAACAAAATCTGGAGTTAATATTGGAGATAATATTTTTGGTAAATGTTTAACACCATTTCAATGCAGTTTAAAAATCCAGCTTTTGTGCCCTGTTTAAAATAAGTAAGAAATGAGTAAGTAAAATAAGTAAGATATGTCCCCACATCTTATTTCCAATCTCCATTTACAATGTAAGCTGGGCCCTCTTTACCTTAATAAATTGTATTTGTATGCAAACACCCATCTGTTGTGCAGGGCTGCATAATATGTTAGCAATTTATAATTATAAGAGATAATAATAATAATTATGTGTGACTGAAAATACATTGTGTAAATGTTTCTATAGTAGAAGTCAAATAAACTGGAATTTGCTGTATTTTCTTTTTTTCTATTTTCTTTTTTCCTTGAAGATGTTTCCAACTGGCTTTCTCAATTCAGAATGTCTTGTACAAAAATATTTCTGGTTACATGCCCTGGAATCTTACTCCAATCACTGTAATCTGTTTAGTAAAAAACAGCATGGGGTCAGAGACCTCATGGAGACAAGGTGGTGATTGCATTAGCATGATTTGAGCTAAGATGTGTTAGTGAACTGTCCAGGGAAAAGTACCAAAACAGCATTGTATGTGGCAGACAATAGGGGGCAAATTTACCATTATTCACCCAAAATCCTACGATTTTATTCGAAATCCGATAAGCATTCGACTATCGAATGCTTATCAAATAGTTTTATGCTATCATTTTGTTCGCTATTTGATTTCTCAATGAAATTTCTCAATGAAATTTCTCAATGAAATTGTATGCGATTGTGTGTTTATCTCCATGTACCTAATAAAGCAGTTGTTATGGATAATCATCCCTTGCCACACATAGAGATAATATTTTCAGAACTCCAAGGAGCAAAATTCTTTTCTACTCTGGATCTTTAGAGTGCTTATCATCAAGTACTGATGAAAGCAGAGACCTCACTGCATTTATCACCCATGATGGCTTGTTTCGGTTCAAGCGTGTACCTTATGGACTAGCTTCAGCACCAAGTTCTTTTCAAAGACTGATGTCTTCCATACTCCATGACATACTTGGTGTACAGTGCTACTTGGATGAAATAATTTTCTATGCTCCAACTATGGATCTTCATGACCTGTACCTAGAAAAGGTTCTGAAATGCATTGATTCTGCAGGACTGAAACTGAACCTTTCCAAATGCCACTTCAGACAAACTCAGCTGCCATTTCTGGGTCATATAATTTCACAAGACCATGTCAAGGCTGTTACACAAGCACCTACTCCATCTGATTTCAAAACTATGGGACATCTTACAAAGCAAATGGAGAAACGCTGAGAAGAAACTCAGTCCTGATCTTCAACCTTACTACAGGATTAGACATGAACTGCCATAAGTAGTTGGCTATGTTGTCCGTGGAACTCACCGCTTGGTACCAGAGACCTTGTGAAGAAAGCTCATTCAACTTGCACATGAGAGTCATCAAGGAATTGTACATACAAAACAAAGACTGCGAGAACTATACGGGTGGCCAGCAATGGATGCAGATGTGGTAACTGACATTCATTCTTGTATTACTTGTCAGAATCATGACAAAACAGCTATCACACATACACCACCACTTCAGCCAGTAGCATTCCTTGATTCAGCATGGGAAAAACTGGCTATTGATATTGTGGGTCCTTTTGCAGATGCTCCCATAGACTGCAGATTTGCTATAACCTTGATAGACTATTACAGTAAACGGCCTGAAATTGCATTTGTTTCTCATATAACATCAGCTACAGTAATAACATTTCTGTCTACAGTCTTCAGCAGAGAAAGTAATCCAAAGGAGTTAATATCAGACAATGGACCACAGTTTGTCTCATATGAGGAATATTGTGCATAGGAAATCTTCAGTGTATTACTTACAAGCAAATGGAGAAATCAAGCGATTCAACCCAAGTCTGAAAGAAGCACTACAGACAGCAATACTTACTGGGAAATTTTGGAAAGTATTTTAAACAGAGTTCCTACATAACTACAGAGCAACGTGCAATGCAACAACCCAATCATCTCCAGCTGAATTATTACATGGCAGACAGATGCGCACTAAGTTACATGTTGCAGACTTCAAACTTCCACTAAATACTGTTCCTACAAAATCATCTACTGCGGACATTGTCAAATGCCAACAAGCCAAATGCAAGGCTTATACTGACAGAAAACGTGGTACAAGAGTAGTGCACTTTCAGCCTTGATCTTTAGCCAGAATTAAGAAACCAGGAATACTGAAATAAGAACAATCTAAATTTACTACACCACTTAAAGTGAGATGCCAGTGAGGACCATATACATATGAACTCCATTTGATGAATGATATTTTCCCACACCTGCCAACTGTCGTTTTTTGGAGGGACAGTCCTTCTTTTGACAGCTCAACCTGCATTCCCTCATTTGTACTGGGAAGTCCCTATTTTCTCCACACCGAACACCCAGAAAAAGAAACAAAGTTTCTAACTTTATTGGCTTTTAGCAGAGAGCACAGAACAGCTAACAGGTGCAAATAAGATACTTTGTAACAATTTGGGACACAAAAAACAGTTTAGATAAGGAGAATTATTTTCAAACTTTCATAACCTGCCAAATTTTGTAAAATGAACATGGTAATTAGGGGGTGTGGCACTATGTGCAAAATTATTTTTTGTCCCTCCTTTTACTTCCAAAATGTTGGGAGGTATGATTTTCCTACTCCTGATGCCAACTGCATTAGGCCTGAAGAAAGTGAACCTAGAAGACATTTGTCAAAATCTGTTCCAAAAATTTATAGTTTTTAAGGTACACTTACCCCTGTTTGTGGAATAGTTGGCCTTCAATTCTTAAGTATGCAGATTTCTGAAGCAGTGCTTTGGAAATTTGGTAGTGCACTATTGGGTAAGGATGAGCAAATCTGTGAAATGCATTGAAATCTATGATCATTTTTACACATGACAATTTTTACGCATTTGATCATTTTTCTCGCTCCAAATGCATTAAAGTCAATGGGCGTTTTTTCTTATGGTGACTTTCTCCAGATACATTAAAGTCAGTGGGCGTGTTTTCTAATGGGCGGTTTTTTCACAGGAGTTTCACAAAAATCCTTATGTCCATAAAACTATATGTATTTAATGTTGGCATGTTCAGAAGATATGGAAGTTTCCAAATCAGTGGCATTTTCGTTCAAAAATAATTTATGTTTCTGATATGTGTGTTTATATTATGTAGGCAAATTAAAGTTGTAAACTAAACTTTACAAGAAAAAGAAAGGACCCTAATATGAAAGAGCACAAAATATTCAACAATTGTCTGGCAATAAAAGTATTGCAAGTGATCAAATCAGCTGGCAACGAAAGGGTTAAACATTTAATTACAATATCCTTTGTCAGCTATTGACAACTTGTCTGAGCTGAACTACAGTATGTATGCTCTTGGAACTCTGACTCCTCCAATACAAACATAAATTTTGGCTGTAAAACTATCATTTTTTGATTATATATATTTTAAACTTATATTAATCCCACTCTGCACAAAATATTTTGCATAAAAGATATAAAAACAATCAATACAGGTTTCTGTCCCTTATTTCTAATTACAGGGTCAGACTGGTCACACACACCCCCCCCATACTGCGGCTGCGACTGGTTGGCCCAGCGTTGCAATGGCAAAAAACATTTTTTGTTCAATAACAATATTAGCAGAGGGGGTCTGGCCCAGCGGGGCCCCATAAGGGTCAGGGGCCCAAAGGGTTTTTTTCCCAGTGTCCTGCTGGGCCAGTCCGACCCTGACTAATTAACACAAGCAAAGCATTTTTTGGAAAATAGACAATCCAGGTGCAGGTATGGGATCTCATTCATTCTACCATGTAAAATATAATTCCTGAATAGTGATGGGTGAATCTATCCTGTTTCTCTTTGCCGAAAAATTTGCTGAAAATTGGCGAAACATTCGTGAAACGAGTCGCGTCACGTTTTTGACACGCGTCGCGTCATTTTTGGTGTGCGTCACAGTTTTTTTTTTTTGACCCGTGTCTCTTTTTTTTTACGCCAGCGAATTTTCAGCAGGCGAATTTTCGCTGGCGTTTCGCGAATTTAAATTTGCCCATCACTATTCCTGAACCAACAAGTATATTTTTTAGTTGTAATATTGCCAACCATCTTATGTCATTTTGCCTGGTCATGTGCTTTCAGAAAGAGCTAGCACTGCACTATGGAACTGCATTCTGTCATTGTTTCTCCTATTCAGTGTAACTGTAGGAGTTGCATTGGGACATTGATTTTTACTATTTAGATTTGTTCTTATATCTAACAGGGAGCTGTTATCCGGTTACCTTCCCATTGTTTTGCTGATGGACTGCTGGGGGATGGGATGGAAGGTTATATCACTCCAACTTGCAGTGCAGCAGTAACGAGTAATTAAAATTTAATTAAAATTCACATTACTGGTGGCACATGAGAAGCTGACAATAAATTTAGCCGCATATTAGATTTAAAAATTAAACATAAAAAAAGTGTACTTGAGAGATCTACAGAGATCTACATTATGGAAAGATCCCTTATCTGGAAATCCTCAGGTCCCGAGCATTCTGGATAATGGGTCCCTTACCTGTACTGATCCCTAGCAAATTAGCACCTTTTTTTTCAGATTATGGATGTAAATTCTGCACAGCCTGGTTATGGTATATTATGTGGAAAGAATAAGGTGCATCACATGAAAATGTTTCCTCTAAAAAGAATCACTTTACAGGATAACGAGATATGTATCAGAGGCACTTCTAAAAGAGTTGTATCTTATTTAACATCTATATATGCATTGCAATATATATACACCAGACAAAAAAAATGTATATAAGAATAGGTGTAGAGAAGTTGTCCATAGCAACCAAACAGATTTGTTCTTTTGTTGTTTTACTTAGGAGCAGATTTATCATGGGTTGAATTGAAAATTCTCAGTAAAAAAATTAGAATTTCGAGCAAATTTTGTGTACTTCGACTAGGGAGTACTAGGGAGTCCAAATTCAATTTGAATTTGCAAAAAATGTAGAAAATTTGAATTATGAAATTTATCATGTACTGTCTCTTTAAAAATTCAACTTCGACCATTCACCATCTAAAACCTGCTGAATTGCTGTTTTCGCCTATGGGGGACCTCCTAGATCCTATTTGGAGTCAAGTGGTGGACTTTGAAAAGTTTACTTTAAAAAAAAAAAAAAACTGTTACTTCGATTCGAATTCGGATGAAAACGACCTTTTCACCCAAAAAAAAAAAAACCATAACTTGAAATTTGACCCTTGATACATCTGTCCCTAATATAAAGATAACAAGTTGTCTAATTCTGGGCAGTGTCATTCTATAGCTACTAAACCAAATAGGTTTCTGTCCTGCATAAAAAAAGGCATAAACTCAAGGGATGAAAACATAATTATACCTCTTTATAGATCCCTAGTAAGGCCTCATCTGGAGTATGCAGTGCAGTTTTGGACTCCAGTCCTTAGGAGGGATGTAAATGAGCTGGAGAGAGTGCAGAGGCGTGCAACTAAACTGGTTAGAGGGATGGAAGACTTAAATTATGAGGGTAGACTGTCAAGGTTGGGGTTGTTTTCTCTGGAAAAAAGGCGCTTGCGAGGGGACATGATTACACTTTACAAATACATTAGAGGACATTATAGACAAATATCAGGGGACCTTTTTACCCATAAAAAGGATCACCGCACCAGAGGCCACCCCTTCAGACTAGAAGAAAAGGACTTTCATTTGAAGCAGCGTAGGTGGTTCTTCACAGTGAGGACAGTGAGGTTGTGGAATACACTGCCGGGTGATGTTGTGATGGCTGATTCTGTTGATACTTTTAAAAGGGGCTTGGATGATTTTTTTGGACAGACATAATATCAAAGGCTATTTTGATACTAAACTCTACAGTTAGTATAGCTATGGGCATATATGGCTTGTGTGAAAGAGTGTAGGGGTGTGTGTGTTTCAAAATGAATATTAAAAAATCTGTTTGCTCTTTTGAGCAATGCATTTCAATGCGGAATTCTTCTGGAACAGCACTATTAACTGACGCATTTGGAAAAAATTTTTTCCCATAACTGATGCGTTTTAAAAAAAACATGTTTTCCCATGACAGTTTCCCTTTAAGGGAGATTTAAATGTAATTGGCATAGACAAAATAACAACCATCTCCACTGAACAAAATTTGATCAATAATTTAGATAAAAGAGAAAATTATTGTATTTATAAACAAGACTTATCTCCTTATGACTTAAATGAATGTAATTTTTTAAATCAATTTACTATTTTTGGAATAGATCATTTGTTATAAGAATGTAAATTGATTATGTAATACTGATATCGTTGTCCTGATATTTTTATTATCATGCATTTATGATTTGAACATATGTAATTTGTAGAATATTAATTGGTTAATATGTTAATTGGATTTTCTACATCTTGAGATGTACTAGAGGTGTTAGCTTGTTGCTAAGTAACTACTGAGCTGCTTCCTCTATCTTCACTTTGTTTGAGGCTGTCTGTATAATGTAAGTGATGCATATACTAGTCGCATTAGCTTTGTTGCTAGGCAACTGCTGGGTTACCTCCTTTAACTATTCTAAGTTCGAGGAATAATGTATGAGTATAATGACGTAACTCTGCTCATGCATGGATGGCGCAGCAATCTTTAAAATTCTTTTTCCTGGACAGAAGACATTTGGATCTCCCTGAAATAACATTTGGTTTTCCCTCAAATAAATGATAACCCCAAACTCCTCTACACCACCAGTATCACATAATATTCCCAAAACCTCAGTCAACCTATTTATCACTGCTCTTTGCCCTCCAGTGTCTCATTTAAAGTCTCCTGCAACTTTCTAACCATCCTTTCCCCCAAAACAGCTGCACCATCATCCCTAAGAAACATCCAAGCTCTGGCAAAAATTCTGTAGCTGATGGAAAATTGGCAGGCCCCAAACCCACACCTGTACCTCCCTGCTGTGCCCAACAAAAACCCCCATGATCTTTACAGTACCCCACCACAGGCTGTGCCATTGCCAGGGCAGGCCCAGCTATTTCCACCTTTAATACTGTCTGCAGGCCCCCAGCCCATGCCTCCCCACTTATACCAGCCTGTGCACAACCCAAGAAGCCTCCATGATGTACCAGTGCGAGCAGCAAGCGTCAAAGAAGATGGTAATAGAAGTAAACCTTAGGTCAGGTGCAGGCAGCTGCCAAAAGTGCCCAGGCCCCAGCCAGCAGGACAGACAGCCTCTTCACCGTGACTTTGAGTGCTCCCCTCTAGGTGCACGCAGAGCAGGTCCTCTCTGATGCCCAACACTCCAACCGATCCATTTTAATGACATTTGACATGAAGTCTGGTACCAGTGAGTCAGTGCGCAAGTGTCAGCACTCAGCAAGCATGGAAGGCGCCAATCATGCTCCAGGATGGGGGAGATCTAAGCCTTTCACAATTTTGCTAAAACAAACCCCAGAGGGGGTTTGACGTGCGATTTTTGTAAATTAATGCAATTTTTTAAAAGTTTTTATTTATCATTTTGCAATAAAAAAGATAAACTTAAGTAAAGAAAGATAAGGGAAGGAAGAAGGAAAGAAGACGTAGTACATCCACATGCATCAACACATTACTCACATTGCAAAATAGTTTCGGGTCTGTGTCCCTTTGTGCACTCATGTTGCTTGATTACTTTAGGAGCTTGTTTTTACTTTGCCACCTGTAGCTATATCAGTTATTCACATCCTCTATCTATTATATGACTCTCCAGCCAGGGTGACCAGACTTTCTCGAATTTCCCAGGGGAGCCCCACGCCTCGTTGGTTAGTCTAATGGAGGGGAGTGTTTTGTTTATTATATTGACCCAGTGCTCAACCTCAGGAATATTGGTCCCCATCCAATTCATCATAATTATTTTCTTAGTGTAAAAAAGTAGAATTCTGGCTAGTGACCTAGATTTGTTCAGTGGGAGAAGATTCTCTACTAGGCTTAATAGGCAAACCTCTGGGCAGAAAACATTTGGGATGGCAACGGTGTCCACCATATATTGAAGCACATTCCTCCAGTAGCTGTGAATTGGTGGGCATTCCCATATAAGATGAAAAAAGGTGGCTTCTAGACCCTGACATTTAGTGCAAGCAGTATCCAATCTAACCCCCATTCTCTGTAATTTTAATGGTATGCTATACAGTTGGTGTATCAGTTTGAATTGGATCATTCTGTCTCTCTATCTCTTATGGATATGATGTCACGGTACAGTGTGCCTGTGACAGTGTCCCATTGCTCTTCATTAATGGTGGGGATACATTGTACCCATTTGTGCTTTGTTCTAGCAAAAGGTGGAGTCTATTAGGGAGCTATAGAGTCGTGACATTAGTTTGGAGGGTTCCGGGTTTTGAAGTACTGCTTCCATCGCAGGGGAAGCATATACTATAGCCTCTGAGCCAAATTGTGCCTGAAAAGCGTGTCTTAATTGCAGGAATCTGTAAAATTTTATTTTATTTGTTCCAATTTTGGCTTGTAGTTGTGCTAGCGTGGGAAACTCTGTGTCAATTAAGAGGTCACCCAGGATCTTTATCCCCAACTTGGGCCAGTAGTGTACATCTTGTAGGTTCTTAAAGTGGGGAAGATGGGAGTTTTTCCACAGTGGCAGGAAAGGAGAGTGTATTGGGGATGGATGGCCAATGATTTTGCAAGCTAGGGTCCATGCTCTGTATGGGGTGGTAATAGTTGTTGGGCAGTCCCTATAGTCACTGAGTTTCCTATGCGGTAGGTGCCTTAGTGCTTCCCAAGATTCCAGCCTTAGAGCTAATAGTATAGTGCCCATGTCTCGTTTGTGTGTATCCAGTTATGCATGTAGTATACAGTATCTGGCTAGCCAGGAAGTACTAATGCAGGTGTGGAAGTGCTAGGCCTCCTTTGTTTATTTGGGCAGTGAGTAGGGTCCAAGAGAAACATGGCATTTTATTTGCCCAGAGGAAGAGAAATAGAAGGTTGTCCGCATATGGGGCCAGTTTGTCCTCTAAAGGACAGACCTTGTATCCTTGGATGTTTCCAGTCTGTCTTATGAGAAGTGCCAAAAGCTCAATTGCTATGGCAAATAGGAGTGGGGACAAAGGGAAGCCTTGCCTGGTGCCCCCTGATAATGGGAAGGGTGGGGAGGGCATGTTCCTTATTTTGATTTGGGCCGAGGGATTCTGGTACAGAAGTTGGATCATACTAATGAACCGCGGGCCAAAGCCATATTTTCTGAACGTTACCCACAGGTAGGTATTTTTGCGTCAGCGTTGATGAGCGAAATCGGGCGATAAGAGTCGCATATTTCAGGGTCCTTGTCCCCTTTGTGAATCAGTAATATGATAGCATTGCGGAATGATAAAGGCAAGGAGCCTGAGTCGATTGCACTCAGCAGAGTTTCGTGTAGGTGTCATATTATGTGGACCCCGTGTAAGGTATACCATGCGGTTGGGAGCCCATCAGCTCCCGTCGTCTTCCCACCCGATAATGATGTTATTGCTTCGGCCACCTCCCCTTCCGTGATGGGATTTTCTAGGTACCCAGCCTCTTCCACTGACAAACCAGGAGAAAGAAATTTTGGAACTGTATAGGGTTTCATAGTATGAAGCAAAGCGGTCTAGTATTTTTTGGGGGTTGGTCACGATATTCCCTCCCATATCCTTAATTCTTGCGTGTCTCTACTGTTTGCTAATCTAGCTAGGAGTTTTCCTGCCTTATCCCCCTGATGGAACAGCCTCTGGGAAGAGTATAATAACCTTTTCCTAGTTATTTTTGTTTGTTCTAGTACAAGGTTTCTCTAGCCTGTGTCAGATTTGTATGATTAGGCATTGAAAACGACTCGCGTCAAAAACGTGCTGCGACTCGTTTCGCAAATTTTTCGCCAATTCGCAAATTTCGCTGGAAATTCGCGAATTTTTCGGCGAAGTGAAACGGGGTAGATTCGCCCATCACTAGTATCGAGTAATCTGTTTTGTACTTCTCCTCTGCCTCCCCGAGGGCACTCTACTTCAACCTTATTTTGCTTCCTGGCCACTGCAATTTCAGCACTGCCCTGGCTATGACCTTGGAAGCCTCCCACAGAATGTCTGGAGGTGTAGTGCCCTGGTTGAGTGCCCAGCATTGAATACATTCTTCCTGGGCGTGTTCCCTAACCCCCACATGATTTAGCCAGATGTGGCTCCTTTGATGGCTACATCTGGCTCGCTGCCAAATCTTTAATAAAAATAATGGGTGGCGTGGCCTGCACTCTGCCGATAGAATGACTAGAAAGAAGGGTGCCAGAAAAGAAGACATGAAAAATATTATGAAGAACAGTGATATTTCAAATGAGTGATATTTCAAAAATGATTTGCAGGTGTCATATATAATCTGATGAGGAGAAATACAGTGAAATGGTGATATTGGAACATTGGCAACTGAATGATTTTTGGTTGTCCTTCACAATAAATAATAACAGAACAATTGCGACCACCTGCAAATCATTTGAAACATCACTCATTTGAAATATCACTGTTCTTCATAAATTTTTTTTCATGTCTTCTTTTCTGGAATTTCTGGCATTTGACAGATTTCCCCAACATGCTACCATGAGACTTACATTGGGCTTTTGCATTATGTCTTGTGAGTAAGTGGATTGAGCAACAAAAGTGGCATTTTGTGACTGGATTGGGGGAGTACATATATAGATATTGTCCAATGCATGATTATCCCTTTATCCATGGGTGCAGGGAACTTTACTTCACATCAACCACAGATTGCAATGCTAGCTTAAAATTCCCCTTGTATCACCAGCAACATGCTGTGGTCTGTTAGAAACACATATTGTCTTGTGTGAGTCTTGTGTGAGTCTCACATCTAAAGCACATTAAGACCAACGCCTGCATGAAACTTAACCTCACCACGTATCAACCAGACTACAAAGAAATCAGCAAAACCATGTGGCACCAGAAGTCACATTAATGGTAAGAAGTACTATTCATCACTAGTTAGCAACAGCATAACAACGTTATTAGAAAGAATTCAGAGACTTAGTGTTGGTCTTACATAAAATTCACACATTTCCTTGTATTTAGTTTTAAACATATTGTATGGCTCTCATGGAATTACAATTTAAAATATGTGGCGTTTATGGCTCTCTCAGTAAAAAAGGTTCCTGACCCCTGGGCTAAACTGTTGAAATCCTATGCATGCGTGCTTTTTCCCCAATCACGTAGAGTTTGTACATCTTGCCAAATGTGTGATATTTCAGTCTTGATTATATCAAATTGTGTGCATGTCTTTGATCGCTTGTAGCAGGTCTGCATTGGATGGGCCCTGTGGCTGCATGTCCACTCCTCTATTTACTGGTGCAGGCGGATAGGCCCCGGCTCCCTCACGGGCAGTGTCAGGCTCAGGTGCTGGCTGTGACGCACATAAGTATTTATTCCCTTTGGGTCCTTATTTGCCCATGTTGAGCGTTGCAGCTTAGTGGTCTTTTTCCCCCAGAGTAGTGAGAGAATGGCCAAGGCTAATAGTCAGGATCAGGACTATAGGTACGGAGCAGCTAACTGTTGCTTCTGCTCAGGTCACCATCTTGGATCCGCCCCCTGTAAATTAATGCATTTAATAAAGGCCAACATCTGCCAAGTGAAGTGAATAGCAAAAAAAAAAAATTTTGGCCTGGCCGTATATAGGATGTGTATCTTGGTACATAAAGATATATCTGGTGCTGTGAAAGGCAAACTTTGAGACAATTAAAAGCTTAAAAGCTGCTAATTTTAGCAAAGTTTTACAGTCTGGAGCAGAAAGACATGTTCACTCTTTTTGTATTCAGCAGTATGTGTACTTGAGTACTGCCAGAAGTGCTCTGGTTAGTAGATTTCTTTACTGTGTTCATTAGGAAACCTTCATTAGCTGGTTCCTCAGTTATATAGATAAATAAAATATAACAGTTCAAAATCTTTGCTTTTTCCCTGTTCTCATTGACCAACTGACCCCCTTATGATATCTTGGGTTCGATCCTTCCTGCTTTATTTTTTACTATTTTCATTTAAAAAAATATTTTTTGATTCATTCTCTGCAACACCTTTTTCCATCTCACTTTCAGCATGTCTGTTAGCTTGCCTTTTATGCATTATTTATTGGCCTTGTACTTGATAAAGGTTTCAGCTGTCCCAGCTAACATCTTTTCTTCCCAACCTAAACACCAACACTTCTATTGAACCACAAATGTTTTGCTTTGTGACAATGTTCCTTCTTACAAGGGGAATTTACTGATACATATATTTATTAAGAAGAATTTTAAAGAATTTCCATTTTTCTTCTGTGTTTAAACCTGTGAAAAGCCTTTCCCAGTTAATATTTAAGAGAGAAGCTATTATACTGGCAAAGTTTGCACATCTAAAATTTTGTGTTATAGTTACTGTCTTATAGATTTGACCATGTTCAAAATCACTATTTTTCCACATTCAATACTCTTCTCCATCCCTCATCGACAGTATCAACCAACCTGACGCACTCCCCCCAGGAATTTGCCGATTTCTTTAAAGACAAAATAGAGTCCATCCACAATCAGATCCCTACCTCTACTAGTGCAAACCAGCTCCTCCTTCCTATGCCCCCTTCTGCATGTCTCAATTCCTTCCCTCCAGTAACAATGTCTGAAGTCTCCAAGCTTCTTTTGTCCTCCCCACTCACAACTTGCCCTCTTGACCCTATGCCTTCTTCTCTGCTCAAACACTGTGTGGCAGAACTAACACCACCACTTACTCACATCTTCAATTCTTCTCTAGCTTCTGGAACCTTCCCTTCTCCTTTCAAACAGGCCTGTGTAAAGCCTATTCTTAAAAAGGCCACACTTGACCCATCCTATCTGTCAAATTACCGCCCTGTCTCCCTTCTACCGCTTGCCTCTAAACTCCTAGAACGTATTGTGTTCTCCCGTATTACTAACTTTCTACACACCCATGATCTGTTGGACCCTCTGCAATCTGGTTTCCGGCCTGCTCACTCTACCGAGACTGCCTTGTGCAGAGTTACAAACGATCTCCAGGTTGCCAAAGCCAAAGGTCACTTCTCCATCCTTATCCTCCTTGACCTATCATCTGCATTTGACACGGTTGACCACTCTCTCCTGATGGAGATTCTGTATTCGCTTGGCATCTGGAACCAGGCTGCATCTTGGCTTTCTTCTTACCTTTCTAACTGAACATTCACTATCTCTTGCGCTAACAAAACCTCATCTCCGATTCCTCTTAATGTAGGGGTGCCGCAAGGCTCTATACTTGGTCCGTTGTTGTTCTCTCTGTACACTCTGTCTTTGGGAGATTCATTTGCTCATTTGGCTTTAATTTTCATCTGTATGCTGATGATACCCAAATATATTTATCCACCCCTTCATTAACAGCTGAAACAGAGGCTCAAATCTCTAACTGCCTCCTAGCAATCTCCAACTGGATGAACCAGCGCCACCTCAAACTCAACCTAACAAAAACGGAACTAATCATCTTTCCACCTAAGCCTGGCCCTACTCCCCGTTTTACTATCTCTATTGATGGCATGCTGATTGACCCGTTCAATTCAGCACGCTGTCTAGGGGTGATATTTGACTCCTCTCTCTCCTTCTCTGATCATATTAATGCCACTGTCAAAACCTGTCACTTTTTCTTACGTAATATTGCAAAAATACGTCCCTTCCTTTCACCTGCTACAGCCAAGACACTCATGCATGCTCTCATCCTATCCCGCCTTGATTACTGTAACCTTCTACTAACGGGCCTGCCTAACTTCCATCTCTCCCCTCTACAGTCTGTATTAAATTCTGCTGCCAGAATTATCCTCCTCTCATCCAAAAGGGTACAGGCCCCTCCCCTGTTGAAGTCATTATCATGGCTTCCTATAAAACAAAGAATAACTTATAAACTTCTCCTCGTAGCCTTCAAAGCCCTTCATTCCTTTACACCTAACTACATCTCATCTCTTGTTTCTCTATATGTTCCTGGTGTGCCTTTGGTTACTTAATGGCCTTTTTTATACAAGACAATACTTAAACCTCTCTGCAAAGTGGCAATATCCAGCTTGTAGCTTATAGATCTGGATAATCAGCAAATATAGAGCTAATTCTAGCAATACCAACCTTAGGTCATTACTAACCAAATTAAGAAAAAAAGGACAGACCCTGAGGTATTCCACTAACAACACTGGACTACTTAGAAAATGCTCCAATAACCACCACTCTTTGTGAAGTATCTTTCTGTTGCAAGAACCCTACATGCTGAACTGTCTATTGTTTGTCTGGTGCAAGGTTACCCAGTGGTCTTGGTACACTTTGTCACCAATGAAAAAGTTAGAGGTAATTATCCTCAAAAAATTATTTCAAGGAAATGTGTTTTAAAGAACTAGACTGCTTTTTCATTGGCTACAGACTGATGGTGCCTGCTGGGGATGTGCTGTACCTCAGTGATGATGGTGGAGATTTAAAATTTGACATTGGGAGAAAGGTAGGTAACATGTAAATCTGGTCACAATAGGGTAAAATTGGGTTGGAGATTTGGATAGGCATAACTTTTATGACATGAAGGGCCATAAACATTTTTATTAGTGAGCAGACAGGCAATAAATGTCACATGAAGTCATTCCTTAGTTTCATCATCATCATCATCATCATCATCATCATTTATTTGTATAGCGCCGACAAGATACG
>CM044441.1:65615753-65627107 GCA_024363595.1 Xenopus borealis
TTAACTAAGGATGGAAAAGAAATATTTTACTCATGTCTCAAGGTGATAGGTCCTCTTTAAGATTTGGATCAAATGGATCAGTTAGGCAGGTCTTATTTAAACAAAAAGGTTGAACTTGAGGAACATGTGCCTTTTTCTGTAAAAATAATATATATTTTACAGTGTTACTATATACATTTGTAAGCCTATTTGTAACAGTAGCTAGGCTTTGTTCCTCTCTCTTATACTTGGAGGTTTTTATTATACACCAATAATAATTTTTTTACTAGCCTACTTTACTTTTTTCTCTATCCACAGGGCATTCGTAGAGCAATCCCGCCTAGTGCCATGCTTGGTAATTACTTTAGTGCATGTCTTTGATTTTGGTTCTGTCCATTTGCAAGCAGACATCAGAGGTTGCTACATTTTGGTCAGATAGTTATATTTTTTACTGAAGAGCTAGATCTATAGTTACATATTTCCACCCCCAGATGTATCTGCCCAGCTAGGTCCTGATACGTGTTCATGATACTTCTCTCAAGATTATCAGTTGGTCACATTGCAATTTGCTGTTCTAAACCTTTAATTTGAGCTTCTAAATTGGCAATTTGCTCACCAATTTGTAAGTATGGTTGGAGTTTTGTTTATAAATATGTTTACATAAGCCAACTGAGTCTGTGAGTGGTTTAGACCTTCAATAATGCTTCAATAACACTTATTATCCCAGTTATGGTGCACAAAAACAGGGAAAACAAAGTACAATATGTATTCAAACTCCTGTTTAGTAATAGTAATTAACATAGCATTGCAAAATTGTAGTTTTGGTTGGAGTCCCCTGGAGTCCCAGTGGTTCTAGTTATACTGTCTGTTCAGGTGTGACTAATCAAACCCCACCAATCACAAACTGAGGTAAATCTAACTGACAAGTATTACATCTTCTGAAAAAATGCTCTAGCCCCAATATACTTACAAAGCTGGTCCACTATACCTGCAAATACCTGCTGACCAGGACTTGGCCATTACTCTGGTCAAGTGTGCTTTTAACACTCAACCTTGTACCTTGAGACAGTAAAAAAGGAAGCTGTTTGGCATCTTTTTGAATGTGTTATTCGGGACACCAAGGCCAGTTTGAATGTCTTAAAATAGCCAAATAGCCTTCAGTTCCTCATTGAAGAATTTTTAGAAAAAAAAACATCAAACACGAGAAAGACTATAAAATAGGAAGCAGCAGATGATTTTTCTGGTCTCCCCATAATATCTACATTTGACTGCCCCATCTCTTTAAAGTTGAGGCACTTAAGATAGAGTTGCCTTTCGTACTTCAACTCAGGACCATAGATTGTTGGCTTCCACATTTTCTTCTATCCAATTCAAGTAAATTATGACTTCCTGAAAAAGTGTAAATTCAGTTATATCCAGTGAATAACATGCGCATTAACTCACTTCAGACATTTATTACTGCAAAGTCACTACAGCAAATACTGTAATATCAAAAAATCTGAATATCAGTTATAAACACATTGCTTCATAACATACCACAAGGCAGTGTCTTTTCCCTGTTTGCACACCTCATATCAATCACTCCCTCCTCATAAGGAAGAGAACCCCTGGGACTCCTGTGGAACTTGCTTGTGTGTGCGCCTATATATTGATTTTCAAATGTTTTGATATTGCAGAAGGCCCTCGTATTTGTCTCACACACAAAACATTTCTGATTTTCCTTAAGGTTTAATCTTGCAAACTAAAGACATTTAAGTAATTTTAATTTTTTAAACTCTTTTCAGAAAACTCGTCTCAGAAAAGAAAACATTGATTTTGCCTCAATTTGTGTGAATTGTGGGCAAAATTTCAATTAATTTATCTGCTACCGTGTCTGCAATCTTCTTTAGAGGGTATTGAGAACCCATCCAGTGCTTTTCGTTTTTGGTATGTTTCTGATATTAAGCAGTCTTCAGTGTTGTTGCATCCCACTGCCTGTCTCCCAACTGATACTAATGTACTAATGTGCTTTTATACTGCAACCACTTTATCTAACTTTGTGGCATGCTCTGCTTGGCAAATCCAACCCTTCTGCTGGGCCACATAATGTGACTGCAGCTTTTGGCTGGTAGGATAAGCAACTTACAAGGTTCCTGATTTCAAACAGCATGTCACTGTCAACTCCAGGGTATTTCTTTTTATGTAAAGACATTAAAAAGCAGGGACAGCACCCATAATGCAATTTGCCTTTATTTTTTAAAAAGGCTTTAAAACTTATTGCACGTCACACTTCTGAGCCCATATCAACCATTGATTGAGGAGGGAAACCTTTGCAATACAAATAGATTGAGTTCTGCCGGCGTCTCCCTCTCCCTTGTGTTCCACCTGTACATCCACTCACTGCTGCGACCACCTGACATGCTTCACTGATGACAGCTTCTTCAGAGGTGGATTTCCTTTCCCTGCCAGTTTCCTCATATTGCCGGCAATGGCAAGGTTACACCTCACATTTCTTTTGCAAGTCCATTCAATGATCTTGTAACCCCTCCCCCATAAAGTATATATATGGGTACCAGCTTAAAAGGCTGCAAAAGTTCTAAATTTGCCTTTAAAGTGCACGATTATGTTCAGTATAGTGCTTTCTTCTTTTTTGAAGAAAGCACTATAATGCATTTGCTATAAATTATTTTCTTTTCATTTTTATTTATGTATTGATTTATTCATTCATTGAAAGTGATCCTGCTCTTTAAAGTCAAATTTAGCACTTTTGCAGTATAAACAGCCTTTTTAACCTGGTGCCCATATGGACTTTATGGGGGAGGGGTAACTAGATCAATGGACTTCCAGAAATATGACTTATGTAACTGCAATAAGTTTTAAAACCTTTTTTTAAAAATAAAGGCAAATTACACTATGGGCGCTCTCCCTGCTTTTTAATGTATTTACAAAAATAACACTTTGAAAAAACCTCTAAACCTCTTTAGAACTCAGGAAAAAACTTTCTATGGTTCAGGACAAACACAGATCTGTGGTGCTGAATATTAACAATATAGTGCTAGGTTCTGTTAATGTATTTGTCCCATAGCCTGTGACACTGATCGATAATTTTATCTTGATTTGTCGCAGTTTCCAAATGCAACTTAAACCAATGGGAAAGTGTAAGCATTTTTTTTCCATCTCAGAAAAACACATTTTCTTTTTGAGCAAAACAAGATGCATGTTAAAATCTAATGACAGCACTGGTGTTTTTTCTACATTTTATCAATACAATAAAGCACATTATGTTTTTGATCAAGTGATATGTGTTTTTTAAGGTGAAACAAAAAACATGGTGATATTTATAGCTACTTGTGAAAACATCACCGCGAAGCAGTATCAGGTGAAAAAGTTTGCTCATCATTAATTGTTTGCTTGACACACTGCTGCAGTGCAGTTGTTTATAGTTATGTGTAGCTCTTTGGCTACATACAGTAAGGGTGTGGATTTAGGGGTTTTCTGCGCTCACTGTTATGTTTTCTTTCAAAAAATACCTCTCTCTGAACAGAGAGATAGAGTTTCTGTAATGATCATCTTTTTACTTAATTTAATAACTAGAAGACATTTTTTCATGAATTTGTTATATGCATCTTCTTAATGATATTTGGTAATTTGATATCTAGATATATATTTCCATATAAATAAATTATTAATGTTTGAGTAATTGTATAATTTTATTTCTTTCATGTCTTACATTGACTACTGTTTAACATTAGCTGAAAATTGTGGAATGAAATTGCTATAAGCTAAAATAAAAAACCCAGCACTTTACCCAGGATTTAGGACATTAATATAGATAATTGTGTGTAAGCAGATTGGAATATATATCTCTATATATATAGAGAGATATATATAGTGTAAGTGTCTGATTTTTATATTAAAGAAAATATATTGCAGTGAGTAATCTTCAGCGCATAATGCAATTGTTAATTTTAGCTCTTTGCGTAGGAGCTTTGACTTGAACAGCCGGCTGCAGCCTTCATTAGAGAAAAGCAGGCAGTCTGAGACAGGCGGATACAAATCAAGCTGTGAATGTGATTTGTTTGAAGCTGGTCAATATTTTTCCCCATTAAAATGCAGTCCTTTCTCTTATGGAACTATATTTTTATTATTTGTATTATTTACTTTTTGCTTCTAGATACAGCTGTAAAGCTTTTGGGAAAATCACACTTTAGAATGGCACACTGAACTGTAGATGGGGACATGGGACGAAGAGTGCTATTGATCTTTTGTTTGGATTTTACCAGTGAGAAGCTTTATAAACAGCAAAAAAGCCATCAAGAGCCAAGAAAGGTACAGGATTTGTTTACATAAAATTTAAATTACAATAAATGTTATAGTTACTATAACTCCATGACAAATCTTTATTTTTATTAAAGTACAAATGTAAGTTTATCAATTTCCAATTTATTTTATTAAATGCCACATAACGGCAGTTTTCACATGTAAAATATATATATATATAAACTTTGTCTTTAGATTATTTTTAAGTCTAACATTTCAGCAAACTGAAAATAACTCTGTCAAGTAAAATATAACAATATTATAAGTACCTTTTGTAATCTTTAATAAAACATATGTTACTTATTACCAAAAATTATATATCAAGAGAAAAAATGTTATATGCTTTTTTCACACTTACAGTTTCTTTACATACCAATACATACCCTTTATCAACAATGCTGTAAGTATACAAGTATATAAGTAAATTTTTAAAAACAGAATTGTATTTGTTTTCCATAACGGAAACTAAAAGTAATAATGCTGTACTTAGAGACATCTTCATTTTAACTACCTGCCAAGCACATCCTGCAGTCCAGGCAAAATAAAAAAATAAAAAAGGGTTTAGTATGAAGCTTATGCTTTCAATAATAGGGCTGTCAATTTGATGGCTAGAAATAACCTTAAACCTTTATTACTGAATTTAGAGTTCATGTTTTTTTTTTAAATTCAAATCATAGTTTATTTTGAAGTCTTGTGTGTATAAGTATGCAGCCAGACAGCAGCAGATTATTTATTTTATTTCAATTTTCTCTGCATTCAGTCTAGTGATATTACTGCAGGTTACTTTTTTAAAAAAAATATATATACTTTGGCTACACATTTTTAATTTGTTGTTGCAGGTCATCAACCTTTCTTTTTTTTAAATTAATACCATTTAGTACAATGTCTGAGCAAGATAAATTGAGCCAACAGACATCTACAACACCTACAGGAAAGAGCATCATTAATCAAGCAGAATCAGAAAAAGATGAGAAGGTATGTTGAAGTGATACTGACACTAAAAAATGAATTTTAACATAGGAATCTACATTAAATGTTACTTATAGGTCATGTTGATAATTTTTTGCTGAGAGGTTTGTTTTTGTATATAACTGTTAGATGAAATGTCTAAGCCTGATACTCTGACACTATGACTTTGCCAACCTAACAGTCCCATCTCAGTCTGTTAGTTACAGTTTCTAATAACAAATGCCTGCTGCACAAATATGGCAGCCCCCTCATACAGGAACATGGGGGATCAGACAGGTCATGTAAAAGCATCATGCAAATACTTTATGGCAAAGTTAGAAGTAGATTTCAAAGCGAATATTATAATAAATGGAAAAACGAGTTTCATTTCAGGTGTCAGCATCTCTTTAAAACAGAGATCCAGCTATAACACAAGGCTGAAGCTGATAGTCCTGTCATATTGCATTAATTTCCACTGAATGTACCATAGCTACATTATTTCACTAATGGAAATTAAATCAAATTTCAGATTTGTAATAATTTGACTTTTTCCAATTTGTATAAACATCTGTTTGTGAAATAATTCCTAAATTCTAATTCATTCATTCATTCACTCATTCATTAGAATTTACCCACGTTTCACTAAGGTCCAAACATGCTGTGATTGTTTGGAGCAATCATACTTTTCATACATAATATAACATACATATTTGTATTTAAAGCACACTATTTCTGAGTAACAAACAAAATTATGTCCGTAGTTAGTCCTTATTTTTTAACTATTCTTTAACCTGTTTTACCTCTACAGATACAGAACCAACATAATAGGAGACCCAAGGTAAAATATTAATTTCACCCATTTGAATAGTTTATTCTTTCTTAATAAGTCTTTTTATCACACCCATTAGTGATCATTCAGAGAGCACTTGTGCGGGAGGTCTGGCTGGGCTATGCACCTCAGGCAACTTTACATCTGTAAAGAATCTACGTTGTACTTAAAGTAACAGTAGTTCAGTGTAAAAATAAAAACTGGGTAAAAAGATAGCCTGTGCAAAATAAAAAATGTTTCTAATATAGTTAGTTAGCCAAAAATTCAATATTTAAACTCTGGAGTGACTGGATGTCTATCAGAACAGAAACCAATTACTGCTTTTCAGCTCTCTAAGTTAGTCGGCGACTATAAGGAGGGCTACATGGGACATAACTGTTCATTGAGTTTGCAATTGATTCTCGGCATGCAGCTCATGCCCTATGAGGCCCCCCATAAGTCACTAATTGGTTACTGCCTGGTAACCAATCAGTGGGAACCAACAAGGGGGTGGGGGGAGGGTATAGTGCCGGGAGGGGTTGAATTCCCCTTTAAGTGTTTGCTCTTTAAGTGGGAGATCTTTAAGTGGAGTTGCAAACACCGGAGTTTCAAACCAAAGGAGGTTCAAACTAGGTCAAAAGTTTGTTCTAAACCCTTAACTCTTTTTTTTTTATTCCTGTTTTGATCTGTAACTGGGAAAATGAGTGCTAGCAAGATTGAAGGTCTGACCCAGTGCACAGTCTGCCATATGTATGCAGATTTGGAACAAGAGATCCAAAATGCTTACCTCTGTGGTGGATGTGAGCAAATTTGGAGGCTTGAGTTAGAGCACTAGAGGAACAAATTGCAACACTGCGGTCGATTGACAATCTTGAAAGGAGTCTCTTGCTCACTGAGCAGGACCTAGCAGGGTCAGTACTTTGGGGGGAACAGAACAGCAGCAGGATGTTGAGGCAGCTAGCTGGGTGACAGTTAGAAAATCTAAGGTGGGCAAAAGGAAAAGGGAGACTGATCCTGGGTTTATACATCCCAACAGCTTTGCCAGATTGTGTGAAGATGATGGGAGTGTGAACTGGGGCTGATCTCTCTAACAGTCGGGAGACCAGTTTCTCTAGTAGTGGTGGGGAGGAGAGCAGAGTCAGGCCTAAGCAGATTGTGGTTTTAGGGGATTCAATTATTAGGAAAGTGGATAGGTTAATCTGTTGTCCGGATCGCTACAACAGAACAGTTTTCTGTCTATCTGGTGCCAGGGTTCGGCATGTGGTTGATCAGGTAGACAAATTATTGGGTGGGGCTGGGCATGGCCCAATGGTCTTAGTACATATTGGTACTAATTACAAAAATAAATGGTAGATGGAAGAACTTAAAGAGTGAGTTCAGGGATCTAGGCTCTAAGATTAAGGGAAGGTCTTCCAATGTCATATTTCGGAAAGTTTCCATGTGCCACATGCAAGTTTAGGTAGACAGCTGGAGCTTTGGGAGCTAAATGCATGGCTCAAGTGTAGGGTAGAAAGGGTTTTGGTCCCAAAGCCCTGGGCTGATTTTTCCTTGGGGTACAACCTATACAGTCGTGACGGATTGCACCTAAATGGAAGGGGGTCCTTTATGCTAGGGGAAAGAATGGCCAAGAGGCTGGAGGAGTGTTTAAACTAGGCAAGGGGGGATGAGATAAAGAATAATGGGAAAGCTAGGGTAGATGGGGTAGTGGGATTAGTAAGGGGTCATGAAGGGAGGAGTGAGGGGGCATACAGTTTACCAGCTAAGGAGGTCTCTCTGTTACAAGGAAAACAGACTAATACTAATTTAAAATATAATTCTCCTCAAAGTAATGCTCATTTAAAAAGTAAAAATTAGTAACCTCCGTTGTATGCTGGCAAATGCACAGATTTTGTCAGGTAAAATGGGAGACCTAGAATTAATTGCATGCTCTAAAAACTATTATATAATTGGTATCACTGAGACATGGTGGGATGAAACATGTGACTGGACTGTGCATTTAAATGGTGACATCCTTTTTAGAAGGGACAGAGGGATTAAAATGGGAGAGGAGTTTTTTGTATGTAAAGCCTGAATTAAAGCCGTGCACTAAATAAATAACCATTGCTGGCACTGATGAGGGTGTGGAATCCCTCTGGGTAGATATTTTGACTGGGCAAAAGGTTACAAAGAAAATTATCATTGGTGTATGCTATAAATTACCTTGGATAAGTGACGAGTATGAAGTCCAGTTACTTTTATAAATAGAAGCGGCTTCACAACTAGGTCAAGTGCAGTGCTATGAAATACATATGTTGGCGCTATAGAAATACATGTTAATAATAAAATAATAATATTATTATGGATGACTTCAATTATCAAGACATTGACTAGGGTAATGGGGTTGCCAAGACAGATAAAGCTAGAAGGTTTGTTAATATGCTAAATGACAACTTTATATCCCAGCTTGTATCAACCTACTAAGAATAACTCTCTTTTGGATCTTGTAATAACTAATAATACTGAACTCATCTCTGCTTAGTAAAAATACATGTCAGTATATTCCCCTTGTAAGTAAGGAACGTTGTTGCAAAGCAAACCCTTTTTGATTCAATAGAAGTGTTGGTGTTGAGGTGGGTAAGAAAAGACGTGCATTTAAGGCTTTCAAGTTAGTTGGGACAGCTGAATCATTTATAAGGTACAAGGAGGCCAATAAATCATGCAAAAAGCTATCAGGCAAGCTAAAATCGATATGGAAAAGGATATTGCTGTAAGCAGTAAAAATAATCCAAAATTATTTTTTTAAATATGTTAAAAGTAGAAAAATGAAACAGGAAGGGGTGGGACCTTTATTATCAGAGGGGGTCAGCTGGTTGATGAGAACAAGCAAAAAGCTCAGATTCTGAATGCATCCTTTTCATCTGTCTACACAAATGAGGAACCAGCTAATGAAGGTTTCCTTATTAATAGTTCCAATTCTAGTAATACATCTAATGATGCATGGTTCACGCATGAAGAAATTCAAAAGAGACTAGAACATTTAAAGATAAACAAAGGTACAGGGCCAAATGGTATTTATCCCAGGGTACTTAGTGAGCTTAGCTCTGTAATTGCCAAACCTCTCTAGTTAATTTTCAGGATTCATTGAGGTCAGTGGTAGGAAAGCTTTTCGAAGGATTAATAAAGTATAGGATACTGGAATTCATAGGAAATAAGAATACTATGAGTATATGCCAGCATGGTTTTATGTATAATAGATTTTGCCAGACTAACTTAATTTCTTTTTATGAGAAGGTAAGCAGGAACCTCGATTCTGGGATGGCAGTAGATGTGATTGACTTTGCTAAAGCATTTGATACAGTGCCAAACAGAAGTTTACTGGTTAAACTAAGGAATGTTGGCCTGGAACATAGTATTTGTACCTGGATAGAGAACTGGCTAAAAGTTAGACTACAAAGAGTGGTGGTAAATGGAACATTTTCTAATTGGACCAGTGTTGTTAGTGGGGTACCAGAAGGCTAAGTACTGGGTCCCTTGCTTTTCAAATTGTTTATTAATGACCTGGATGTGGGCATTGAAAGTACGGGCATTGAAAGTACGGTTTAAATTTTTGCAGATGATAATAAATTGGGAAGAACTATTGGTTCCATACAACATGCTGCTGCAGAGTGATTTGTCTAAGTTGGGAGACTGGCCAGAAAACCGAAATATGAGGTTCAATGTTGATAAATGCAAGGTTATGCACTTTGGCAAAAATAATATAAATGCAAGTTATACACTAAATGGCAATGTGTTGGGAGTTTCCTTAAATCTTGGAAGAAGGATCTTGGGGTTTTTATAGATAACAAGTTGTCTAATTCTGGGCAGTGTCATTCTGTAGCTACTAAAGCAAATAAAGTTTTGTCCTGCATAAAAAAGGGCATAAACGCAAGGGATGAAAACATAATTATACCTCTTTATAGATCCCTAGTAAGATCTCATCTGGAGTATGCAGTGCAGTTTTGGCCTCAAGTCTTTAAGAGGGATATAAATGAGCTGGGGAGAGTGCAGAGACGTGTAAGTAAACTGCTTGGCGGGATGGAAGACTGAAATTATGAGGGTAGACTGACCAGGTTGGGGTTGTTTTCTCTGGAAAAAAGGCACTTGCAAGGGGACATGATTACACTTTACAAGTACATTAGAGGACATTATAGACAAATATCAGGAGACCTTTTTACCCAATAAGATGATCACTGCACCAGAGGCCACTACTTCAATCTAGAAGAAAAGGACTTTCATTTGAAGCAGTGTAGGTGGTTCTTCACAGTGAGAACAGCGAGGTTGTGGAATGCACTGCTGGGTGATGTTGTTATGGCTGATTCTGTTGATGCTTTTAAGAGGGGCTTGGATTATTTTTTGACAAGACATAATATCAAAGGCTACTGTGATACTAAACTCGAAAGTTAGTATAGCTATGGGCGTGGTTTGTGTGAAAGTGTGGAGGGGTGTGTGTATGGGTATGGGTTGTGCTGGGTTTTAATTTGTAGTGGTTGAACTTGATGGACTTTGTCTTTTTTCAATCAAATTTAACTATGTAACCATGTAAGAGAGCTGCAAAGTAGGAAGTAGTGTTTTGTTCTGTTTTGTTAGACATCCAGCCACTCAAGCCTTTATAGATTACATTTTTGCTATAACTATATTGAAAATATTTTTTATTTTTCACAGCCTATTTAATCAGTAAATACTGAACAATTCATTTAAACCTTCAGTAATAAGTTAGTTCAGAGCTGTTCCCCTTAAAAGCTGAATGGATGGTTGACCACTAATCTGAATATGGACCTACTTTTATTTAATTGTCCACACCACACATAACTTAGGTAAGACTTAATTATTGAGCAATTTGAAGGAGAACCAAACCTTTAATAGAAAAAAACCCTCTCTTGGGTAGATGCCCCTCCCTCCTCCCTCAGTCTACCTGCCAGCTCTGGCAAATGCCTCCAATTTTTTACTTACCCTGCCTGCAGATTCTGGCCACAGAAGTTCACGGCCGCCATCTTCTTTCTTCGGTCCTTTTTGGAAGTAGACCAACATTTTCAGTGCATGCGCAGTTGTAGTGAATTTCCGATTCCGAACAACTGCAAATGTGCTGAAAGTCACGTAGATTTCCAAATATTTTTGCATACTCAAGGTGCTCTATAGAGAGGCAGAATGATATTTTCTTCCCTTGAGTTAATACCATAGGAATTTGTTTTCCCCAAAAATCTTCTCAATTAAGGAGGCCCCAATACAGTACAACATTTCATGTATAACTAGCATCTAGGTTATTTATACTGAAAATCCATACATTTAAAAAAAAAAAAAAAAA
>CM044441.1:65627168-65652577 GCA_024363595.1 Xenopus borealis
TAAAAAAAAAAAAAAAAGAGAGCGAGATAGAAGCAAGATCTACTGGCTACTGTGCATAAAACTGTGCTGGTGCAAACTCACAGTAGATATTCCAGTATTTTATCTCTTATTATCCAGTCCAAAACCTTTACTACCACAGACAATTTGTAAATAATTTCATCAGGTTCACTAGGCTTAAGCCCATAATTTGTAATTCATGGAAAACAGGTTTACAGTCAGCACAAGAGCAAGGATGGCAGAAGAGGCGCATGCCTAGGGTCCAAGTATTTTTAGAAAAACACTGTTACAAGTTCTCTTTTGACACCAGATGATGAAATGGTTCATCATAAAGTAGCTCCTTCTCTCTAACAGTTCCTGTCACCTGGTCTCTGTCTTCCACCAAATCTTCCAAACATGTGAAGTTCAAAGTTTCTTCGCTTGGCATTTTTCTAAATTACATTGGGTTCCCTCAGGTGTGTGTGTGGGGGGGAACTGGAGAGCCAATTAAAATAGCATTCATTGTAAGCAGCACATACTGATATTGGAATATACTGTTTCAAGGACATAATTTACAGTTTGTGCCAAACTGTAAATTATTTATAAAGTCCAACTGGTTGATCTATCTCCTTTGGTTCTTTGTTCTGTTTTTTGTTGTGTTGTGTTCTTGTATCATTGGTTTTCCACTGGTGTAGTGTCATCAATTAATTTTCCTTTCTGTTTTGTTTAGTCAGGAGCTAAAGGTAAACTTGTGAGAAGTATGGCTGTTTGTGAAGAATCCTCCCCCAATGAATTTGAAGACAATTTCCCTGAGAATCAGGTATGTTCCTGTTCTCCCTTGGATCATTCCAGATATATACAGTTGAATCTTTATGTTAAGAATAAAGAAATAATAACACAACAGTTCAATTATTTTATGCAGAATATGTAGCACTATAGATAGCTAGAAGTATGTTTCCAGTTGCACTTAAGAGAAGAGCACTGCTACATGGGACTCACTTGGTGAAGGATCTTGAGGCTGAATTATAACTATTTACTCTCACAAGGAGTCTTGGGTGGAAGTGGTTCTTAATCAAAAAACTTTATTAAAGAAATGTATTAAAGAAATAACATAGAAGAGAGGTACTTACTTTACACATTGGACATTTCAAAGCATAGATTAACATCCAAAGCAGAGCTCACTCCAGAGATGCCTGCTTTAGTTTAACAACTTTTCTCAACATGAGAATTCTTCAAGGAATTGCGTAAAATTTCCCTCGAGTTCTACTCACTTGAAGCTTACTGCCTTATGCTCTACAGCAGCATCTACCCTATCCTTGAGTGGAGTCCAAAGAGACAGTACCATGTGCACCTTCCCTTTTTTAGACTAGTGGCACTGGGGCTATGAAAACATATCTCTCCTCCAAGACATAGGTATACTTCTTTACAGAAGAGTAGGTTAACTTTTTCACATGTCCTACATGCTCCAACTGGAAAAAAAAACCCTCCATCCTGGAGAAAAATCAACATTAAAGGGGACCTATCACCTAGGGGAAAATTTACTAAGGATCGAAGTGAATTTTGGAATAAAATTCAAGTTTTTAAAATTGGAGTTTTTAAGTAATTTTGGGCTACTTCGACCATTGAATATTCCAAAATTTGATTAGAATTGAAAAAATATGAAAATTTGAATTTCAAAGTACTGTCTGTTTAAAAAATGTTTAATTTGACTATTCGCCTGCTTAAAGCTGCGGGATTGCCATTGTTGCCTATGGGGGACCTCCTGGAAGCTTTCCTAAAAAAAGTCCTGGAAAAATCAAATTTTTTTAAAAAAATCGTTCTAATCGTTTAGTTGGAAAGATGCGAATGAACGATTCAAATTCGATCAGAAATGGACCTATTGGATCGAAATAGGTTATTTTTTTTTCGAAAATGGCCCCCCAAAAAAATTTGATGGTTGAATTACGAATTTTTTTAAAATATGTAAATAGTTTAATATGTCAATAGTAAATCTGCCCCTAGACATAAAAATCTGTATAATAAAATTTTCAAATTAAGTATGAAACCCACATTTTTTTAGTAAAATACTCAACAGTTATTAACTTATTTAAAAGTCTTAGTTGACAATCATATGTTGTTTGCCTCTAAATATCACTGTATTCTCATATTTCCCCTCAGGTGCCTCATTAAATTTCTGTAACTTTTCTAACATCATTAAAAAGAATATGGAATTATTTCTTGTGGTCACTGGTTCCCTTTAAAGGGGTCGTTCTTCTTTAAGTTAACTTTTAGTATGTTATAGAATACTAAACAACTTTTCAATTGGCCAATTTTTATAGCTTTTGCAAATATTTAACTTATTTTTCTGACTATTTCAGGTTTTCAAATGGGGGTCACTGACCCCATCTAAAAATAAATGCTCTGTAAGGTAAATTAAGGACAAGGCCACGCGTGCCGTTTTTATGGCGTTTTTACGTTGTGTTTTTAAAAACACTTTGTCTGGCGTAAATACGCCACTGAAACCACACGATGCATTTGTACAGCATTTTTCCACTTGTAGGTTGCTTTTCCCAACATGCACTTCTCATTGTTCTCAATGAGAATTTTGACTCCACATTTAAAATACGCTGTGTATTTATGCAACGTGTGGTTTCAAACATGCAGATCCCATAGAGTCTATTGATGTTGTAGTTTCTTATAATACTGGCGTCTTGTGGCAGATTTCAGCTTCCAAACGCCCTGTGTGAATTGGCATAGTGCATTTTCCATTATTTTCAGTGGTAGTGCAATTGATGCGTATTTATGCTGACGTATTTACGCGACGTAAAAACGCCACGTGTGGCCTTGCCCTTATTTTTACTTTGTTCATACTCAGGCCCTCTCCTGTTCATTCCAGTCTTTTATCCAATCAGTGCAGGGCTGCCTGAGTTAAAAAAAAAGTTCAATTCAAGTTTTCAGGGTTGTTTACCCCAAACAGTTTTTTCTTAATTTAGAAACTATTTGAGTTGTGACTTAATTCGAGGTCTAAAAAAGCTCACATAACTCTTGAATTGATAAATAAGCCCCTAAGGGGCACATTTACTAAGGGTCGAATTGAATATTCAAATAAAATTTTAATTTAAAATATTTTAATTTTGAAGTAATTATAGACTACTTTGACATTCGAATAGGCCAAAATTCGATTTGAATTGAAGTATTGAAGTACTGGGCCTTTAAAAATCCTTCGTGTTCGACTATTTGCTCCCTTAAAGCTGCCGAATTGCCATTTCAGCCTATGGAGGACCTCCTAGAACGTGTCCTGAAAAAAGTCCTAGGAATACAAAGGATTTTGTGCAAAATCATGCAAATTGTTCGATTCGAACAATGCGATTGAACAATTTTTATTATATAGAAAATGCTATATTCGATCGAAAATGAGCCCCCCACTGGTCGACTTTCGCAGTTTTTTCACTTCGAAATTCGAACATTAGTAAATCTGCCCCTAAGGGTTGAATTTCGAATGGTAAAAAATTCAAAATTCAAGCTTATTTTTTTGGGGGGGTCATTTTCGATCGAATATGGCATTTTCGATCGATTAAAAATTCAAATTCAAAATTTTTTTTGGGAGGGCCATTTTTGATCGAATATGGCCATTTTTGATTGAATTAAAATCGTTCGAATAGTCGTATTCAAAGGTTTTTAAAGGGCCAGTACTTCGAACTTCCAACATTTTTTCAATTCGAATTGAATTTTGGGCTATTCAATAGTCGAAGTAGCCCAAAATTACTTTGAAATTCGAATTTAAAAGAAAACTATGGTGGTTCAAGGCAAGAGATGTAAAAGGGCAATATTTACTTGAATATATATACCAGTTTGGTAAGATCCTTTGATAATATTTGTTATAAACTGTTGCTCAAGTATTCAAATTGGGGCTATAATTTTCATTTAACTTTAGAAAAGTAGAAAGTAGAAAGAAAGAGTTACCCATTTTGTTCTGTGCCCATTTTTATTCTGTTTCCTTTAATTTGAATTTTCACTTTGACCCTTAGTAAATGTGCCCCTTAGTATACAAAAAAAAATTTGAAATTCAAAATTTTTTCATTTGAAATTTCACTTCAACCCTTGATTGTTATTATTTTTTATTCATTATCTTCATACTCAGTCCGTTGCCTATTTATTTTCCAGTCTCTCATTCAAGCCACTATCTGGTTGCTAGCATAAATAGGACCCTAGCAACCAGACAGCTGCCAAAGTAACAAACTGTATAGCTGCTAAACAGAAAATGTGTAACTGAAAAATTGCACAAAATAAAGACCAAATGCAAATTACATCACAATATCTGTATCTACATCATACTTAAAGTTCATTTGAAGAAGAACTACCGCTTTGAGTTTGAATGTTAAACATTTATTTTGAAGCTCAAGAGTACCAAGCATTATACTTTACTGGATTTAATATACTATCAAAGTATTTTGGGTTGGCACTTTTGAACCCAAAAGGTAGTTTACAATTACGTAATTTAAATTGAATTCAATTTAAATTTATTTTTATGTGTTTATTTTTAACTACAATGCATTTTTCTTAGCGCCATGTTGACTGCCTTTTCATTAATTAGTTGGTACATTACAACTCAATTGTAAACTTCTTTCCATGCATGCCTGAAACAACAAGCTTTGTTGCTTTGGCATATGTTGTCTGCCTTACATCAGAGCATAACGACACTTGAGCTAAGCATTCAAGCATCCAAGTTTCATTAAGTGGCATTCATTTTTATAACATCTTGATCAGCTTTAGAAATGATCATTATATAAGAGACAATTATGAGCTGCAGAATTATAGCATCAGCTAAAATTGTGCATAAAGCAATTAATTTGTCATACATCAACACTTAAGTGGGATTCACTCTTATTAGTCATTTGAATATATGACTAATATGTATGACCTTTAGTAATATGTAGTAATATTCATTTCTAAACCATCATTTTATATATACTGTATATATATACATACACGTAATTAAAAAGTATATATGTAATAAAAAACTACATATATATATACAGTATATATATATATATTATATATATATATATTATATATATATATATTATATATATGTAATTTACTAACAAAATTATTACTAAAACCAAAATTGTTCATTAGTACAAAATAATGCAAATATAATTATTTTGCATCCCTTCATTTCACAGAAAATTAACGTATATGGAATCCAAGCTCATGAGCAAATAAATAAAAATAATGATTTATCTTGTTGTTTTATAATTGTGGAACAATCATTTTTTTTCTAAAATTTTTCTAGTGAATTTTATACTCGTGAACAGTGCCAGACTGAAAGCACTGGAAACTACAATTATCCAATTATCCACAATTCAGGTACAGTAACTTTCCCCTACTGCCATTCCAATGTTCCTGTTCTGGACTGGAGGGGTGGCCTCTGATGGTGAGAGGGTCATTCAGTTTCAGTCCATGTACTTTTTTTTCTTCATTAATTAAGCCAACTAAGATTTCATTTTTATTCCTGTGAACAAATGTCCTCTGAGAACAGGCAATAAATGGTATGTTGTTGAGAACAAACAAACAAAACCTGATACTTTAGAATGCAATTTAACAAATCTATTGGTAATGTACTGGATTTACAATAGTATAAGTAATACATTTGCAGGTGTATCCCAATATGCACTTTGATAATTTGATAGAAACTCTAGCAGCAACAGTGATATTATTACGTTAGGCTAATGACATACAAGTTGCTTTGTTGCCCACAAGAAATTCACACTTAATGCAGACAACAAAGTATGCAAAGATGCCCTGTAAGTAGAATATATATATATATATATTTCATGAACAAGGCAATAGTCTTTATGCTAGTCAATATAAATTTAATGATAGACAATAGCCTTCACGGAATATATTACTCTATCCAATTACTCATGATAGGCAAAATATATTTCATGCTAGGCAATAGCCTTCACTGAATATATTACTCTATTCAATTACTCTATTCAAATGTTTTACTTGTTATGATTGTTGTTCTTCCTAGTGCAAGGGTATTTTCAGACACTTTATACGGGTCGAATTCGAGGGTTAAAAAACCCTCGAATTCGACCATGTGAATAGTTAGGGAGTAAAAAATTCTCAGAATTCGAAGGATTTTTACCGCTAATTGATTGGTCGAATGATCGAATAGCAAAAATTCGATAAAATTGTTTGAATCGATCGTTTCGAATGATTTTAACCATTCGATCGAATTTTTTTATTCGATCAAACTTTTTGAATCCAAGTTCGGTAGCACTGATCTGGCGAACTAGGCCGTCGAATAAACATTTAAAGGGGAAGTACTTCAACTGTCGAACAGTCGAATCATTTGATTCGATCGAATTTTCAAAATTCACTGGTCGAATTTGTATTCAAAAACATTCGAAACTTTTTGAAAATTTGACCGAACTTCGAATCCTTCAAGTGAATTTAGTAAATCTGCGCCTTTGTCACCTCCAAGGAGCAACATTTCCACAAAAGGCAAATTATTGTCCCCCGCCTCCCCCAGTGCTATTATTCTAAAATATTTAATGCAAGATGACGTTTTATATGGGGTATAAAATGCATTATAGTAAAGATCCATTTTCATTTTTCCCAGGAGTATATCATCAGATGTATCCAACTCTTCCAATCTCCAAGGAGATCAATATCTTAAAGATAGCTGTGACTAACAACAAGATAGAAGCAGCGATAAGACATCTGAAAAATTTAAACCTGGGTCACTTTTAAAAGGTAAACTGAAATGAAATAAAATATCTTTAAAGCAGACATATATCAAGCAATCACCTTTTGTTTTATGTTTCATCAGTTTTTTTTTGGTAAGTCTCTGAAAGTGCGCTAAAATGTTTCCTACAACTAAAAAGAGTAAGGGCAATTAAATGTGCAGACAATGTTGATTCTGGAAATACCTGTTTATGAAGCACTTTGTATACCTCAAACAACAGTGTATTTAAGATGCAATTATTATAGTTTCAATGCAGGATAACAAAGAAAATATAAAGAGTCTGAGGAGGGTGTCTATCCACCTTCTCAAACACACATTCACACCAGGAACACTGAACTTTTTCTGTATATTACCATGAAACTCTAATAAATGAATTTTTAAATAGACTGCTTTCAATTTAGTTGAATTTTTATATTTGTAGGGAAATCATATTATTTCAGCAAACAGTTGTCAACAAAATATTAATGCTTTTTTTATAAAAAGTTTTATAGACAAGTGACGTTGAAAATTATAAATAGGCTTTGCAATGTTCTGTATAAAAAAAATATGGACCCTCCCTGTACTTCTTCTGAATCTCAGATACAAACTTCTTCATTAAGTTTTGGTGATTGTAAGGTACCTGTCTGCAGGGCCCAGGGCAAATTCATACAGAAGCTCACAAAATCGGGGAAGGGTTGAATGACACAGTGCTTTGACCAATTTCTTATATAAGTATATAAAGTTTAAAGCATTTTCTGATATTACAGTAGTATAGGGTTATATATTGTATAATGCTTATGTCAGTGATCCCCAGCCAGTAGCTCGAGAGCAACATGTTGCTCTCCAACCCCATGGATGTTGCTCCCAGTGGCCTCAAAGCAGGTACTGATTTTTGAATTACTGGCTTAGAGGCAAATTTTGGTTGTATAAAAACCAAGTTTACTGCCAAACATTCTCTCCTGTAGGCTGCCAGTTCATATAGGGGTTACCAAAAAGCCAATCAGAGCTCTTATTTTACATCCACATGGACTTTTTCCTGCTTGTGTTGCTCTCCAACTCTTTTTTAAATTTAAATGTGGCTCACGAGCAAAAAAGATTGGGGACCCCTGGCTTATATTATAGAATTGATATTCATTCTAAATTATTACTTAATCCTTGCCACTGTTTTTATTGTTCTTAGTATTGTAAACTCATAAGAGCAAGGTCATGTGTGATTACATTAGGTTAAAGGGAATGTCAACCCAAATATTTTTATTTTTGTTGAAAGAACACATAATTCTAAACAACTTTGCAATATACATTCAGTATACATTTTCTATGGTTTTTACTTTATTTGAATATGTATTGTAAATTAAAGCAACGTTTATCCCTTTCTTCTATTCTGTGCACTGGTGGCTCAGACTGTTGACACAATGTAAGACAAGGCAGCTTATTAACAGACCTGTCTTTGAGGGGGAACTAAGACCTTTGCAACATTGTTTAAAAAATAATAACCAGAAGTTAGGCAAATGCTGCTTTCAATGGCAAATGTTTTTACAATTAACATTAAGGGGCAAATTTACTAAAATTCACTCAAAATGCTACGGATCTATTCGAAATTCGATAAGCATTCGACTATCGAATTCTTATCAAATAGTTTTAGGCTATCATTTTGCTCGATATTCAAATTCTCGATGAATTTGTATGATCGGATACCGATCATTCGATTTCACACAAAAAATCATACTCTTTCCTTCGAGCCTCTGAAAAATTTGTATGATTCGAACGATCGAAGTGTTCAATTGTACAAATGGTATTCGAGCAGGACTTAGCAAAAGAAACCTATGGGGGGGGTTTCCATAGACTTCTAATGGTATTCGGTAGGTTCAATCTGGTGAAGTAGGCATTCGAAGGATTTTAAAATTTTAATTCCTTTGATCATCAAATGATCGGATATCCGATCATTCGATCTATTCGATAATTCGGTATTTGATGATTGAAGAGGCCAAATTTGTAAATTCGAATATCCAAAAAAAATCGTACGATCGTAATTCGATCATATTCGCTCGAACTTCAATCCATTCATGTGAATTTTGTAAATTTGCCCCTAAAAGTACTGACAATTTTTATTATAACTTACAGTATATAAGTTGCTTAGAGTTTTTCTGTTACAAGGCTCCTTTTTATTTTGGGGTTGTCTTTCCCTTTAATTAAATTTATTTTATATATTATATACTGTTTAAGATATATAATTAGATATATTATTATATTATAATTAGAATAAAAGAAGGTATGGTTCAGTGTTTTCATTAACATTAACCAGGGTTTATATAGGACTTCTAATAACGAGTAATAGATTTAGAACGACTCCCAAAATGCATTTCTGCTTTCAGTCCCAAGACCAAGGGCTCTTGTTATTTCAAATCAGATTGCTGCCAGCTCATTTTCTGCTCTCATACAGAGTGTTACGTGCACAGTTATTAGGCATCATGCAACACCATGACTCCTCATCAGATATGGTTTTTGTTTCTATTCTTGGTATAGTTCTATATGCTACCTCTGCTTCCAGTTTATTTAAGCGTTGACCAAGCTTTCTCCAAGTTCATCTTTGATCTTCTGGGTTAACATTCACAATTAAGATTTTTTTTTTCTTTCCTTCTATTTGCAAATCAGCTTCTAGTGTCAGCTGTGGCCACCCTCTGCATCTATTAAGTTTATTGGTATTGTGCATCTATTGACTTTCTCTGCTGTTTACCTGCAAAGAAAAGTTTACACAATTTCATTTGAAGTTCTATATTTGCTGCTCCTCTGGTTATTGACCCTCCAGTTATTAGCTTCCTTTGCTAAATACCTGCAAAGAGAGAAGGAACCCTGGATTATTAAATACTTATATTTGTGCATTGGACCTCTGCTTATACCTGCTTGCTGCTTCTGCAGTTACAGGCTTTCTGTTAAGAGAAAGAGACTTTGGTTATTAAGCACTTTCATTTATGGAACTCTGCTTACATCATTTTACCCATACTTTTTGTTCCTTGGGCCATTGTAGTTGCTGTACTCTTCTGTTGTATACTTGCAGAGAAAGAGACTTTTTATATTATGTAGCATCAATATTTGTGCCTTGGATCTATGCTTACTGTACATTCAGCTTACTATTGCTTGCTGCTGTTGCTTCTCCTCTGGTTATTGTATCACTTACCGTATACCTTAGATGTGTGGGTTGGGACTGCCCCGACCCACACCCGCCCTTCCTCCACTCTTGCCCCCTCTCGAGCCGGACTTCCAGGTTCCTTTTATAGACCTGCCCTGCCCTGTTGATGATGTCACAAAATGGGCGGCGGTAGCATTGTCTATAAAAGAAGTTCCGGAAGTTGGAAGCTGCCATTTGAATGGCAGACAGGGAGAGCCACCCGCGAACAGGAGTACATGGCCCACACATGACTGGTTTACTTGCAGAGCTTTGATTATTCAGACATTGTATACCTCATGATCATCTATGTATATATAAGCTGTTGATTTCCTTCTATTCTTCTAGCCAAACTTCCAATTTGGGGCTCTTCTTACCAACACTTACAGGAAACAGGGAAGTAATATAATACAGGTTCTGTTATACCAGGACCTCATAGATACAAATAGTCATATGTTGTTAATGTTAAAGGGTTACATGTGATATTTTGTAGGATGATGTACGATTGACAGACATCATCCTACAAGTCGCATGCAGTCACATGGGTCAAAATATAATTGGACTGATACAAAAATCTGTGTAAATGTGTAAACTTGGAAGAGTTAACTTTCTGCACAACATGCCATATATTGACATGTAAATGCATGATAACTGACTTTATCTGATCTGACATTACAAATTTTGGGGATCAGATTTTGTAGCATCCAACAATCTTGTGCTGTTGTACATCAAGTTCAGATAAAATCTGACCCACAAAATCTCGCATGTAGCTAAAGAAATAACCATGGATGACACTGAGAAGGGTGTGGAATCCCTTTGGGTTGAGATTTCAACTGGCCAAAAAGCTACAAAGAAAATTATCATTGGTGTATGCTACAAACCAACTCAAATAAGTGATAAGTTTGGGGTCCAACTGCTATTACAAATAGAAGCTGCTTCACAAAACAACTTATTATTATGGGTGACTTCAATATCTAGACATGGGGTAATGGAGTTGCCAAGTCAGAAAAACTAAGGCAGGGGTGTCCAAACTTTTGGCTTCCCTGGGCCACACTGGAAAAAGAAAAAATGTCTGGGGCCACACATGAAATACACAAACACTGATTTTATAAAGAAAAGAAAATACACAGAAAAGAACTACAATACCAGTATGGGACATCGATATGAAATAGACTAATAATTATTTAATTATTACTAACTGGGGAATGGGCAGAGTCCCCCCATCTCCCATATCCTTTGCAACATGATGTTTCCTTGGGAACCAAGGGTTTCAAGCTGGGCCACATTCATATCCATCCTGGGCCGTATGGGCCACAGGTTGGACACCCCTGAGCTAAGGGGTTTGCAAATATGCTTAGTGGCAACTTTTTTATCTGGCCCCTTCAAGAACCTACTAGGAATGATCCCATTTTGGACATGCAAACAAGCTAAAATTGATATGGAAAAGGGTACTGCAGCAAGGAGTGAAATAAACACAAATTTATTTTTTTTTAAATATGCAAATAGTAAAAAAATTAAGCAAATGAAAAACCAAGTAATGAAGGTTATCTTCCCAGTTCTGTCAATTCAACAAATGATACATGGTTCATGCAAGGGGAAATTCGACATAGTGCCGAGAGACTGGCAAATATTCAAAAAACCACTATTCAAAAAGGGATCCCTTTTACAACCAAACAAATGTAATTGCCTTTTATGAGTAAGTGAGCCCTAACCTCCAGGCCCGGATTTAGGGAAAGGCCCCCTAGGCCCGGGCCTAGGGCGGCACAATGTTAGGGGCGGCAAGCGGCGTAGGCCTCGGCCTCACTAGGACTAACAGGGAGGAGGGGGAGCTGCTCTGACTGACCGTGCTGCCTGCGTGTGAGCCGCGGTGTTTGCATAATCAGTGTGCGCAGACAGGACAGGACGGAACTGGAAAGGTGACCAGGAAGGGCAGAGTGAAGAAAGAGAAGGCGATGGAGAAGGGGAGGGGACAGCAAGGGAAGAGAGACACTGATGTAGAAGGGGAGGGGGGTGAGGAAAAGAATGGGAGGGGGACACGGAAGAGGAGGGGAAAGCAAGGGAATAGAGATGCTAATGGAGAAGGGGGATGAGGAAAGGAAGGGGATGAGGAAGTGGGACACGGACAAAGCTGGGGGCGATGTGCAGTGATGGCCTAGGGGTGCCCCATTTGTAAATCCGGGCCTGCTAACCTCTACTCTGCATTGGCAGTGGATGTAATCTACTTGGACTTTGTTAAAGCATTTGATACAGTATCACACAGATGATTAATGGTTAAATTATAGGGATACTGTCTGCTCCAGCAGAATTATGCACTGAAATCCTTTCCTCAAAAGAGCAAACATATTTTATATTTGATTTTGAAATCTGATATGGATCTAGACATATTGTAAATTTCATATTGTCAGTCAAAGAACTTATTCCAGTACAAACAAAAATGTTGTGTTTGGTAGCCGAGGATGAGGAGAGTGCTTTATTAGCAAGTTCATGCAGCCATTACATAACAGCAGTAACTCTTACTTTCAAGCTGTACAGGAAGTCCTGTGTATGCACAGTGACACCCGAAGGCCATTTGCATAAACACCACAAAAAACAAACAAAATAACTTTTGCACAAATTCTGCATGTGAGAAGACAGGATTTCTGGTTATTTATATAAAGCGAGCTCTAATACATCTTATAGGTAAAAGGGGCCCCCTATAAAATATATTGGATCATTCATATGACACCCAAATCCTGCATGAAGACAGAATGAGAAGAAACAAATGCTCAGAGAGGAATAGTTGAGATAAACTTGATTATTTCAGAAACTGTACATAATTTTTAATTGATTATATTTAGAAAGTTTCTTATTTTAGCATGCTGAAGCTAACATTACATTTTCATTATCCCGATAGTTCCCCTTTCAAAAATTTTCCCAGGAATGACAATGGTACAGCCTTGAAGCTCTGGTGGCCATTTTCAAATATGCCCTGTACACTTCTCTTTCTTTCACACTTAGCACACCAACTTTCTCGGCTATATCTCCAGTGCCAGCAACAACATAGTAATTTAGGATGGGTGATGACACATCCATTGAGTTTAACTTTTTTTGTCAAGGGGGAAATCAGTCCCTAAATCAACTTGGTACTAAAGCCTAATTTCAGTAACCATGTATTTTCCTACTTGCTTCAGAGTTCAGAAAGAGTAAGCATTTCATCATGTAACAGCTTTCTGTTATGCTAGGGCCAGATGATGTATTACATTGCCCTGCTGAGAATCTTGCCTTTTGAACTGTGGATAGATTTAGCCCCATGTCAGCTTTCAAAATCAAATGTAATAAAATGTGTTTGCTCTTTTGGAAAAGGGATTTCAGTGCAGAAATCTGCTGTAGCATCATGATATCTTTTGAAAAAAATGTGTTTTTTAACCACCTCTTCATCACAACTTGACCAGCTGTTCTTCATAAATGAGACTTTCTTTACTCTTAACCAGCTTAGTTGCTGTTCTCTGGACTCTTTCTAATTCTAATTTCTACTCTGAGATTATACCAGTGTGTCATAAACTACTGTATTAAATGTGCCAACTTACCAACAACTACTGTTCCCCCTGCTCCTAAGTTATGTACAGCACTGTAGTGCAGAAACTTCTTCCACTGCCTCACTTGCAGTACCCATAGACTCT
This sequence comes from Xenopus borealis, assembly GCA_024363595.1. Taxonomy (NCBI): domain Eukaryota; kingdom Metazoa; phylum Chordata; class Amphibia; order Anura; family Pipidae; genus Xenopus; species Xenopus borealis. Next base: position 65,640,682 of record CM044441.1, read on the forward strand.
CACTGAGTCACTAACCTACATTAGTCGTTCTTTCCCGTCACATAGGAACATAGAATTCAGAACATTCTGTATAAGAATAATTTTAAAATCAGTGATGTAGCACCAGATTTTATAATAGATGTTACCTTACACCTGATATTTTGATATTTGCTTTTGAACAGCAGCCCAGACCACAATGTTGATGTGCAGTGTTACGGACACTCAAAACATGGCTTAAAAGATTGAGAGATGCGGCTGTGGACTACTTTATTGCAGTAATCATTGCTGTCCAACATCTGGGATGATCCTGTAGGTTTGGTGTATAAGCAAGTCATTTAACAACATTGGGTAAATGTGGCCCTGGCCAGTAAATCATAACAACCTATTAGCATTTTTTCAATCAGTTGTAGAAAAATAAATAAATATCCTCTAGGTTTAGTCCAGAAAACTGTTTTGTTGGTGACTGCCCCTGGAAATTTTCTTGTGGACACCTATGAAAAACCAAGGGCTGACTCATTGTGGCCAGTTGTATTACTTTATTGTCAATATCTGTGACAAGGAAAAATTTTCATCAGGCAATGTGGAACGGGAGCAAAAACAACAGTGTCTTTGTATAAACAACAACCATTTCTATTCTGTGTTTTGTAAAAAAAAAAGTCTTGTTGTCTCAATGTTCCTTCTCTTTGTTCCCCATCCTTGCTGTTTACATTGCGGTTCCCTTGCCTGCCCAGAGCTTCCCCCTTGGTCCTGTCATGTTAAGTCCTGGCAGCAAAGCCTAAGGTGGCTGCTATAGGCAAAAGTGTGAGCTGAGACCGGGACCTTGGGGTTTGTGCATACTTTACACCTATAATTGCTTGGTTGACATCCCTTGTTGTAATTCCTTTTTAAATATTTAAATTACATCAGCTTTCCTCCAATTTTTTGGTACTGTTCCAGATAAAAGGGAATCTGAGAAAATCATAAAAAGTGGTACACTTTATACACTTTATAGTGAACTAAGCTCTCTAGGTACTACAGAGGGTATACCATCAGAACTGGGCCCTTGTTCACATTAATGATCCTTAATATTCTATGTACAGTACCATATCTTGTGCCATTAAAAACTTGATTGGGTTGAGCGATGTGTAGCATTACAGACTTGATATTTTTTAATCCAAAAATATAGCAGATTCTCTCATATGTTTCAAAAATTGGTCATGTACTGGATCTACAATGACTTAATTCAGAAAAGCAAACATTACTATCCTAAAATAGTTACTTTACATTGAGACAAGAAGACTTTTTTTTTTTTTTTACAAAACACAGAATAGAAATGGTTGTTGTTTATACAAAGACACTGTTGTTTTTGCTTCCCGTCCACATTGCCTGATGAAGCAGGAACTGCCTGCGAAACGCGTTGCAATACTGTTTTTTGAATAAACTATTACTGAAAATTACCACTTTCGTTGGTGTCTGCTTGGAGGAGGTAAATCCACTACTACCTCCTCTGAATTACCCATTGGGTTTTTAAGTGTTTTTAGCTAATTTTATCCTTTTGGCACCTCTGTTTTGTCTTATTACTATATCGAGTCCACCCCGAGTGGAGGGGTGTCATCCCCTTTTTCTTCCTTCTACAGAGAGCGACTTCTTATTCTTATTCTTATTCTTATCTCCCCACCTGCCTATACAGTGGTTGCCTATTGGTAACCCTGGTTTGTGAGTATTAATTTGTTTACTCTACCATACTCCTTGTAAAAACATATTACACTATTGGGGCTCTTGGTGTTCACTATTGGGGCATCTAAAAAATCAAAAATCAAATGGTACAAACACTTCTTTACTAACTACATACCAAACTATATATAAATATTACAATAAGGGGTAGATTTATAAAGTTTAAGGTTCATGCAAAACAAAGTACAAAATCCAAGTGTTCCTGTTTTCACTTGCTTTTTTAGGAATCATTGGATTTGTTTGGTTAGCAAAATTATATATGTATATGTTTTTAAAAGTTTTTTTTAAAAAGTCTCTTAGAGTGCGCGCGGCGCGCACTTCCGCTATTTAAAGGCGCATGCACGCTCGCGTCTTTACGTCAGCGCGCAATGGCGCCAAATTCAAATAATTAAAGGGGTATTTAAAGGGATTTTTGGAAATTGTTTGTTGCCGTGATAGGTTTTCCCTGGTGCCTTCTGTGCTGTTTAGCGTCTGTTCCTTGATCCTGATTCTGTGTTTGACCCTGCCTGACTGTTATCTGTATCCTGACCCGAGCCTGTTTCTGACCACCGATTCTGCCTCATCCTTATCTGATTGATTACCTGGTTTTGACCCTTGCCTGCCTGACGATCCTTACTATCTGCCTGCCTCGATCCAGCCTGTCTGACCAAGAATCTGCTTATTTCCGTCTGTACTGTGACCTTCGGCCTTTATAGACTATTACTACAGTTGTGCCCCATTGCCAGCCAGAACTCTTGCCCTGCACCTCTCGTTTAAGTCCAGGTGGCATCTGAGTAGCTGAGGGCTCCTCCTGAAGCCAAAGGCGGTCACACTACTGGTGAAGCACGAGCCGAAACCAGGGTGCTTGGCGTTTGTTCTGGTATTGGGTGCCGACCGTGACATTATCACGGGCCATGGAAGACGACGGTCACAATGCCGCTGCTGCGGCATCTACTCCATCTTCCACTGAAGCGCTTCTGTCCACTATTCTTCAGCGCTTGGAAGATCAAGAGCAGAGACAGAACTATCTCATGCAGGGTTTCCATAACCTGACCTGCAAGTTGGAAACTCCGCAGCAGGCGCTCAACCCTGTTCCTGCTACTGCTATGGGTTCTTCTGTGGGGTAGTTCTCCCAAGCCCCATGAACCCAAGATTGCATTCCCCGATAAATTCAGTGGGGATACAACTAAGTTCTTTGTGTTCCGCGAGGCATGCAAATGATATCTCCTTTTTCCCCATTCATTCGCTTCTGGCGAGGAAAAAGTGAGATCCCCAGATTTGGGCCCTCAGACTACCCACCTCTGATCCTGCCCGCTAGTCCCTTGATACTTTTTTTAGTAGTATGGTTATCCTTTACGATGACCCGGATCGCGCATCTTCTGCCGATTCCGCAATTCGTAAGCTGCGCCAAGGGAAAAGGGATGCGGAGGTGTACTGCACTGAATTCCGCCGGTGGGCAGTAGAGACGGGGTGGAATGATGCGGCCCTGCGTAGCCAGTTCCGTATTGGGCTATCTGAATCCATCAAAGATAGCCGTGTAAATTACCCCTTGTCATCCAATCTGGATGATCTTATGTCCCTTTCCATCCAGATTGATAGGAGACAGAGGGAAAGACGGGGTGAACGGGGTAATTCTAATCTTTCCGGGGTTACCAGTCTTAAGACTAACTTGGTTACCAATGTTATACTGTGGGGGAAAGGGTCATTTCCTAAACCAGTGTCCAACGAGGCCGGGAAACTCCCAAGCCTAAATGGAGAAGGGGAGCTCCCTTTGGGTGCAGGAGTTTCCTCTCCCCAATCTGCCTCCAGAGTATTGTTACCAGTTAAACTAACCTGGCCTTCAGGTTCTATTTCGGTGTCTGCTTTTGTAGACTCAGGGGCCGAAGGGAATTTTCTGGATGCTTCTTTTGCAGCCAAGAACAATATTGCTTTAGTTCCCTTATGTCCTCCCCTGAGAATATTAGCGGTGGACAAGAGACCCTTAGGGTCGGGTAAAGTGTGTAAGAAGTCAATCACTCTGACTATGTATACTGGCAACAGTCATTACGAGGAAATATCTTGTTATATTATTGAAGATGCTTCCTCTCCTTTGATATTGGGGTTCCCTTGGTTACAAAAGCATAACCCACGTATTGATTGGGTATCCAAAGAGGTCCTTGCCTGGGGTCTAAACTGCTTGATGCTTGATAAAGGGGGAGACCCCGAAACGTTGCACGTCTGCACTTTAATAAAAGCAAGGGGAGACCCTGCATTGATTATACCTGGAGTGCCATTGTTTTTCGTGAAAGGTCCTGACTGCCAAGGGTCTTGTATCCCCTCGGTAATAGCAATTGCTACTCTTGAGGGCTTACCTGCAGCTTACTCTGACTACGCTGAAGTTTTTTCTAAGAGGGCTGCTAAAATTTTACCCCCACATAGGCTGTATGACTGTCCAATTGATTTAATTCCTGGTTCCATTCCCCCTCGAGGGAAAACATACCCTCTTCCCTTGCCAGAGGCCCAGGCAATGGAAGAATATATCAAAGAGAACCTGGAAAGAGGGTTCATTAGGCCCTCCAATTCCCCAGCTGGGGCAGGTTTCTTTTTTGTGGGTAAAAAAGATGGTGGTCTTCGTCCCTGTATAGACTACAGGGGTCTAAACAAGATTACCATTAAGAATCGCTATCCCCTTCCTCTGATTTCCGAGCTTTTCGATAGTGTGAAAAAAGCCAGAATCTTTACCAAACTTGACCTTAGAGGGGCTTATAACCTCATACGTATCAGGGAAGGGGATGAGTGGAAGACAGCATTTAATACCAGGAATGGCCACTATGAATACCTTGTTATGCCATTCGGTCTTTGTAACGCCCCCGCAGTGTTTCAGGAATTCGTCAATGACATTTTCCGGGACCTGCTGGGGATATTTGTAGTGGTCTATCTGGATGATATTTTGATTTTCTCTTCTGACATTAACGAGCATCGTAATCATGTTTGTGAAGTATTACGTAGGTTACGAGAGAATAATCTCTATGCAAAACTAGAAAAATTTACTTTTGAGGTTTCTTCTATTCAATTTTTGGGGTATATTATTTCTAACAAAGGTTTAGAGATGGATCCAAGCAAAGTGAGAGCTGTCTTGGATTGGACCCAACCCCTTTCTTTAAGTGCTACCCAAAGATTTCTTGGTTTCGCTAATTATTATCGCCAATTTATTAAGAATTTTTCCGTTATTGTTGCCCCCATTACCAATTTAACTAAAAAAGGAGCTGATCCCAGTTTATGGCCTCCTGAAGCTTTGCAAGCTTTTGAATTTCTAAAAAAAGAGTTCAGTTCTGCCCCTATACTCCGTTATCCTGACTCTGCACTTCCATTTATTGTAGAGGTGGATGCTTCTGAAGTAGGAGCTGGGGCAGTCCTTTCTCAAAGGCATCCGACGACCAACAAAATGCATCCCTGTGCCTTCTTTTCCAAAAAATTGTCACCTGCAGAGGTGAATTATGACATTGGGAACAGGGAATTGTTGGCCGTCAAATGGGCCTTTGAGGAATGGCGGCACCTTCTTGAAGGTGCAAAGCATCCAGTGACGGTTTTTACTGACCATAAAAATTTGTTATACATAGAGTCGGCTAAACGCCTCAATCCTAGGCAAGCCAGATGGGCTCTATTCTTTTCAAGATTTCATTTTTTTCTTACATTTAGACCTGGGTCCAAAAATGTTAAAGCGGATGCACTCTCTAGGAGCTTTCAATCTGTCTCTTCGGACTCCAGTGAGTGTTCTCCCATTATTCCCAAGGAGTTAATTGTGGCAACTTTAGAATCCGACCTCTCTTCTTTATTGGCCCCTTTACAATCTTCTGCTCCTGTTGATACCCCTTCTGATAGATGGTTTGTACCTGAAGAGCTTAGGGAACAAGTATTGAAGGAGGTACACTATTCCAAAATGGCAGGTCATCCAGGTATTGCAAAGACCATTTCTTTGCTTTCCCGACATGTTTGGTGGCCTTCTTTCAAACAGGATGTTAAGGTTTATGTAAACTCCTGTCCTATTTGTCAGAGATCTAAGGCCTCTCATAGTTTGTCTCAAGGTCTGTTAATGCCTCTGCCAATTCCTGAAAGGTCTTGGTCCCATCTTTCCATGGATTTCATCAGTGGCGTAACTACCAGGGGTGCAGAGGGTGCAATTGCACCAGGGCCCCCACCCCCTTGGGGCCCATCAGAGCCACGATAATGGTTATGGCAGGCAGTTATCTAGGAGGACATTTTACAGCACATGTGCTATCAACACTCCAGCATGGGATCTATAGAGTTATGGGCCCGACAGGGGGGCCCAGGTGCCCATCCTGCACCAGGGCCCACCAGGGAGTAGTTACGCCACTGGATTTCATTGTTGATTTGCCTCCATCCCATGGGAATACTGTGGTTTGGGTGGTGGTTGATAGATTCAGCAAAATGGGCCATTTCATCCCACTTCCACACCTCCCTTCTGCTCAGGAGTTAGCTAATCTATTTGTATCTCATTACATTGGTTTCCTTCAAACATTGTTTCTGATAGGGGAGTCCAATTTGTCTCTAAATTTTGGCGAGCCTTCTGCAATTTAGTTGGGGTTGAACTGTCTTTTTCTACTGCTTATCATCCCCAAACCAACGGTCAGACAGAGAGGGTAAATCAATGCCTGGAGCAATTTCTTCGTTGTTATATTTCTGATAACCAGCCCCTGTGGTCCGAGTTTTTACCCTGGGCGGAGTTTGCCTATAATAATGCCACCCACTCTTCCTCTGAACGCTTCAATCGCACGAATGGTTTTCGAGCAGGACTTAGTCTCAGAAGCCTAAGGGGGGTTCCCATAGGCTTCTATTGCAATTCGGTAGGTTCAATCTGGCGAAGTAGACAGTCGAATAATTTAAAAATTTTGATTCCTTCGAACATTGAATGATCGAATGATCTAATATCATCACCGATCATTCGATCTATTCCATCTATTCAATAATTCGGTATTCAATGATCGAAGAGGCCAAATTAGAATATCCGATTTTACGAAAAATTCGTAGGATCGGTATTCGATCGTATTCGATCAAACTTCGATCATTTCACGTGAATTTCGTAAATCGGCCCCTTATTTGTTTTAATTTACTTTATGGCACACAGCCAAAACGACCACCACTGCACAAACTGATTCAATTGTCACATGAATGGAACACAGCAACGACATGAGGGATCTCTGCCTCTTCAGTGTAAAATGATCTGCCTCTTAATATCAACCTAAACCTAATTTTTTTAGAATGCCAGAGTGTTTATGGAGCTGAATGTTATCACGCACAATCCCCACCCCCATGGTTCAATTGTATATAGTCAACAATGTATGGTTATTGTGAAGAAAATGATAAATTAGATGGGTGTTTGTGCAAGTGTGGCTACTGTCATCAGTGACAAGTCATAAATAGTACCATCACAAAATCAGCCTTCAGTGTAATAAAATAATTTAGCTCAAGCAGAATAGACAAGTTAAACCAATATATACTATGTCATCAGTTGATCAATTACAAAATGCTCGATAAAAGTGTTGTCGTACTTGATAGGTAGGCAAGATAGATACCAATCAAAAACTGGATGTTTCGTAAATGCATTTTCATGACTCGTTGTAGACCTTAACAAACCACTGTATTCTTTTTATATTTCAGCAAAGCTATAAATAAACCCTCAAATGTCATCATACCAAAGGATGCTTATACACAGAGCTCTAGCCTGTTTTGAAATGGACCAAAATATTGGAAAGCGTGTAATAGGTAACAGGACCAGAAACAGATGTATGTAAGTAGCAGAATAGATTTGTTTTTTTTTGTTATTATTATTATAATAATATTATTATTATTATTATTATTATTATTATTATTATTATTAAAGGGGCAGATTTACTAAGGGTCGAATTTCGAGGGTTAATTAACCCTCAAATTCGACCCTCAAATTTTTATCGAATTAAAACTTTGAATTCGAGGGGTTTTAACGCAATTCAATTTTTTCGAAGGATCGAATGTGAAAAATTCAATCGATCGATAAAATCATTCGAATCAAATTATTCGAACAATTTTAAGCATTCTTAAGCATTATTCGATCAAAAAAACTTGTAAAACTTGTAAAAATCCTATGGGAGCTTCCCATAGGGATATATAGCAATTTGGTAGGTTTTATCTGGCGAATTGTTATATTGAATTTATTTTTCTAAAGGGCCAGCACTTCGACAATCGAATTCGAATTTTCAAATATGGCCAATTCGAACCGAATTTTGGGCTATTCGATAGTCGAATAAGCCCAAAATAAATTAGAATTTCGTTTTTTTTTTATTTGAATTTGATTTGAATTTTCACTTCAAATCAATTTGAACCTTAGTAAATGTTCCCCTAAGTATTGATTAAAGAAAGAAACTGCCTAGAGATCTCTAAAGATCTCAAATGCAATTGCTATTGAAAGCAGAATTTGTCTGTCCCTTGCTATTCACTGTTCTTTGGGCAGGGGGTAAGGACAGGCCTGATGTGGTCTGTGCCTCCTGGTGCTCTGAATGATGCACAGGTAAGGGGTGGGTGTTCTTACACCCATGTAACCTCACCAGCCCCTCTTGGAGTGCAGACTGCAGAGGTCTGCGGCTCATTACATGAATACCACTCAGTATGTAAAGTGCAAAAATGCAAATTGGTGCTTTTTTTTTGCATGCAGTGTAGTGCATTATAAATGACCCCTCTGAAAAAAACATGTAAAGCATTGTGAGAAATGGAGTATTGGCTGAAGGAGTTCTAAGTTCTGCTACATTCTTATTCAAAATGCAATAGAATAGAGGCAAGCACACAGAAATTGTGATGGGGAATGACATTACTTCTATTAAAATATTTTATTACATGCCATACACTGTCTGCACAGTATAACTATATATTTTAATAGAAGAGATGTAATTCTGCCTCTAAGGGGCAGATTTTCTAAATTCATGTGAAATGATCGAAGTTCAATTTAAACGAATAACGATCGTACCAATTTTCCGTGAAATCGGATATGCAAATTTGGCCACTTCAATCATCGAATATCAAAGATGGAATAGATTGTATAGATTGAATGATCCGATATTCGATAATTCGATGATCGAAGGAATCAAAATTTTAAATTTATTCGACTGCCTACTTCGCCAGATTGAACCTACCGAATTGTAATAGAAGCCTATGGGAAGCTCCCCATAGGCTTCTGAGGCTAAATCCTGCTCGAATACCATTTAGTCGAGCTAATTTCCGGGAATAATAATAAATCTGCCCCTAAATGTCAGTGTGCTTACTGCTGTTCTTTTGCATTTGGACTTTTTCAAAGTAAATTGGGCTGAGAGGCTTATTGCAGCTTACAACAACCGCAGCAGAATCAGTGCGGATGAGTTTGTTTCTAAAACATTATTTCAAGTCAGAAACAGCAGTGTAGAAAGTGAGAAACACAGAACAATGCCTTCAATTGCAATTACATTTACAAATACCTTTATAAACATTGTTAATTTATGAACATCAGAAAGTTGCTTAGAATTCTTTCAAAATTATATTTTTGTGTTGAATCACCACTACACTATTTGACTATATTTATTAACTCTGGTAAATTGCCGTAGTCATTATGTGAAGTGAAAATAAATATAGTGTTTCAGTAGCATATTTTATTTTCTCTAACTTTGTGGTAAACAGTAAGGGAAGAAGTTATTCTACTTTTGCTATTGTCACCTGTCAAAAAAATATCTTTGAATTTGAACTTAAACAAGTTTGATTAATTTGGATACATTTTGAATTGCTTACCTATGGAACAGATTTGGTCACTTTTTTATTGAATAGGGAGGCAGACTGACTGGAAAGAGGAAACAACTCCACAAGTGCAAGAAAAAGCAGAAATATTAAAAGGCATACTAATATACCCCAAATAACCCTTCCTGTGTGTATGTATGTGCTCAGCCGAGGAGCTGAAAACAGCATGACAGCAAAAACATTGTGTCATCTTCAGGGAAATTTGGTCCACAAGATGGGAGATATTGTTTCACTTTAATGTGGGGACTGGTCCTTTCTGATGTTGTCTTGCACCCAGAGGTTGGCTCATGTGAGAGCTGCAGTATATATGTTTGTATTGTAATGTGGGCAAATAAACATTTTTCTGAACTTTGAAGAAACTGAGTTTTCTGTTCCAGTGTACCCTGTTCTCAAGTTAAGTATATTTGTGCACTTTGCTAGGGTACATAGACCTAGTACAGGTACAGGACCTGTTATCCAGAATTCTTGGGACCTAGGGCTTTCTGGATAATGGAAATTTACATAATTTAGGGCTTTATACCTCTAGTACAGGGATCCCCAACCTTTTGAGGCCGTGAGCAACATTCAGAAGAAAAAGGAGTTGGGGAGCAACACTAGCATGAAAAATGTTCTTGGGGTGCCAAATAAGTGCTGTATTTGGCCCTTTGGTAGCCCCCATGTGGATTGACAACTTGTTTTAAGGCTCTGTTTAAGGGCTCTTACACACAAGCGTTTTTACATGTGCTCCCCTACGTTCCGTTTTTCTGCGTTCAGCTGCAGGGGAGCGCAGGTATAGACGCACTCAATTATTTTCAATGGGGCTGTACTCACACGAACGCATGTAGGCGCCGAACGCAGGTTCAGACGCAAAGTGCTGCATTTTTACTGTGTTTGGTGCCTACATGCGTTTGTGTGAGTACAGCCCCATTGAAAATAATTGAGTGCGTCTATACCTGCGCTCCACATGTTGCTCACGAGCTACTAGTTGGAGATCACTGCCTTAAAGGGATACTGTCATGGGAAAACATTTTTTTCCAAAATGCATCAGTTAATAGTGCTGTTTCAGAAGAATTCTCAAAAGAGCAAACAGATTTTTTTTATATTTAATTTTGAAATCTGACATGGGGCTAGACATATTGTCAACTTCCCAGCTGCCCCAAGTTATATGACTTGTGCTCTGATAAACTTCAATCACTCTTTACTGCTGTTCTGCAAGTTGGAGTGATATCACCCCCTCCCCCCCCAGCAGCCTCACAACAGAACAATGAGAAGGTAACCAGATAGCAACTCCCTAACACAAGATAAAAGCTCCCTGTAAATCTAAGAACAGCACTGAATAGTAAAAACCCATGTCCCACTGCGTACTATTCAGTTACATTGAGAAGCAAAAACAACAGCCTGCCAGAAAGCAGTTCCCTCCTAAAGTACTGGCAAAAGTCACATGACTGGGACAGCTGGGAAATTGACAAAATGGCTAGCCCCATGTCATATTTCAAAACTGAATATAAAAAAATCTGTTTGCTCTTTTGAGAAATGGATTTCAGTGCAGAAGTCTACTGGAGCAGCACTATTAACTGATGTGTTTTGAAAAAAAACATGTTTTCCCATGACAGGATCCCTTTAAGTCTACTAGAAAATCATTCAAACATTAAATAACCCCAATAGGCTGGTTTTGCTTCCAATAAGGATTAATTCATTCTTAGTTTGCATCAAGTACAAGGTATTGTTTTATTACCACAGTGAAAAAGGTAATCGTCTGGATTATTTTCATTAAAAAAAAAATTACTTTCCGTAATTTGGAGCTTTCTGGATAACAGGTTTACTATACCTGCATAATCATTCATTGAGAAGTGATTCTAACCAGCTTTCCAATATTTTTTTATTCAGTTTTAGTTTCAGTGGTTTTATATGTAAAAACATTTGCAATTGTAAACGTGGTCCCTTTGTGTCCCTTTCTGCACTGCAGTTTTTTACTCTTGAAACATTATAGCGGGGGGAGTGCAAAGAATAGAAATAAACAGACATTATATATACATAACTAAAAGCAGTTAAATGAATATATATTGCAAAGCTGCTTAGAATTACTTTATCTTTCATTATACAAAAAAATATTAATATTGGAATAAAGGTTTGGCTTACCCATTTAAATGGGTTGCTCACCTTTGACTTAACGTTTAGTTTGATGTAGAGAGTGATACTTGGAGACAATTTTCAACTGATTTTCATTTTAATGATTTGTTAGTTTTTGAGTTATTTGGCTATTTTTCAGCAGCTCTCCAGTTTGCAATTTCAGCATCTTGTTTGCTAGGGTCCAAATTACTTTAGCAACCATGCATTGATTTGAATAAGAGACTGGAATATGAATAGGGGAGGGTGTGAATAGAATAAAATTCAGAAGATACAGTGGTGTGAAAAACTATTTGCCCCCTTCCTGATTTCTTATTCTTTTGCA
>CM044441.1:65655694-65671477 GCA_024363595.1 Xenopus borealis
GCAAAAGAATAAGAAATCAGGAAGGGGGCAAATAGTTTTTCACACCACTGTAAATAAAAAATAATGAAGACCAATTGAAAAGTTGCTCAGAATTGACCGTTCTATAACATATTAAAAGATAAATTTTGTATGTAACCTTTGTATGTAACTTATATGTAAACCTTTGGGGAAAATAAAGTTAACTTAAAGGTGAACCACCCCTCTAAATTATAATAAAGCATGGAAGCATTTTTTTTTGTTTTAGAGACTCTATATTATTACATGGCATATCACTTTTAATAGATTTGAACAGCTCATACTCAGATGGGGTCATGTAATTAAAGTCGGTAACGGAAAAACTATTCGCAATGCGCAAAGTTATGCCTCTGCGTGAACAAATTTTGCTTTGTGCAAATTTAATATAGCTTTTGCGAACCCGGAAACTGTTTAGCGACCAATTCCGACAGTGGAAGAAAATTTGTGAATTTTATAGCTTGCGCCAATGCGCAGTTAATGTAATAAAACTTCTTACTGAAAAAGTCGTTATGTTTGCTCCAAAAGATTACGACAAAAGATTGAATTCGCAATTCAATTACAGTTTAAGGAACAGTATTACATTGTGAGATGTGCATTTTTATTCTTATTTGTGCAAATTGTCTTCCTCTTTGCGACTTTAACTATATTCCCCTATAAATCTTCTAACCAATCTTCAGATATAGCAAGAGAATCAGAAAAAAACAGACAAACAAACAAAGCTACAAGAAATATGTAGATATCATAAGATAACAGGCATGTGAATTAAAAACGAAGAATGCTATACTCCCAATCTTCTTTTCATTAATTTTATCAGTTTTAAGTCCAAAAGATTTGTTGCCCACCGAAAGTTGGCACTACCTATGTGTGACCCTCTCACCCAGAATTTGCATTCACCTGCATTTTCTAGTGGTTATAAGCAGTGGTGTAACAATGCGCTCAGCGCTCCCCCCCCCCCTGCAAAAAAAAGTCTTTGAAGGGTTAAAGGGTTATTAGTATAATGTGTGATGTGAATCATTGGCCCTGGGGTTGATGTCCACTTCCTGTCATACTTAAGTATAGTGTTGGACAGAGAGTGGATCTTCCTCTTCCACTACAGGAGGGAGTAGATGTTGCTGGGAGCCTGGAGCTTAGGCCCAGTACTGGAAAGGCCCCATGGGTGGTGAGGGCCTTGGTGAAGTCAGGGATACAGGCACCCATGAATGAGGTGTAGTCAGGACAGGGTAGATTCTGTAAGAGCACTTTCTAAGAAAGTGAGACAGACAGAATTATGTAGTAAGAGCAGCCTATGCTCCAACTAGGATGGATAGCATGGGGGTTGCTCTCCCCTCAGGAAAGACTGACCTGTAATGTAGGGTTCACATACTAATAGGGATCCAGGTCCGCATTCAGAGATCCAGAGGGTGCATCTTTCAATCCCGTATGCCATTTCCACAGAGGTGTCAAAAGGTGCTGTCTCTGAACTGCACTCATGTTACCTGACATGTACTGTATGTATATACCTTAAATTATATAAGTATGAAAACCCTGATTTGTGCTTCAAGAAAATTACTTTTTGGTAAGTTCAAAGAACTTATGACTTCCAGTTGCTTTAATTTTGTCACACAGCACAAGTGTGATGCAGTTCAATTATATCTCCCCTTCAACCTTTCACTTAGCAAAGGCCTATCTTGTGGAGAGAGGGTCAAATGTAACCAGTGCTCTGCCTGTTTCCTAGCCTGATAAGGGGCACCCAACATGGGACTCAAGGACATGAAGGATAAGCCGCTTCAAAAAGTTTCTTTAATATTTACCAAAAAGTGCGGGCACTGCAGATTCCATAGAGAAAAGCATCCAGCTTGTTTTGTGGGTGATATGAGGTAATTGGCTGTGGGTTTGGGCCTAAAGGTTTTTCTTAATATGTCCATATTGGCCTGTTTTGCTGCCCATTACTGAGACTGTACAAAGCTTGCGCTTTTATTTTTTAGAAAAGGTGTTCACGGACATGGCATGTCCACTGGCATTTTGTGGTGAGACATTGTCAGAGACAGACGTGTGTCACCACTCCTTTTCCAGGAGGTGCACACACATTCCCTTTCACAGCTACTAGAGTGATACTCGTGACTGTGGATCACTTGTACTGTATATATTGTTGGTGCACACATATTTCCAGAATGTGGCTGCATCTGGATAAGTTGGTGTGAACGGGTACTTCCACTTAAACTGTGCTCAAAATCCACCATGGTGGGTGCTGTTTGGAACTGGTGGGAGGAAGTATATTCTCCTGGTGGAAAAGAAAGAATTCTCATGGGCAGTTCCTACAGTATATAAATTGTATTGGAACACACATTTCAGAGATTAAGGAACTTGTTTCTCTAGGATTCACTCATTTGAATTAGAAACAGAAATGATCATTCCTGATTGCTAGGATGGACATTTTTTTAAACCCTTTTCTCAAATTTTCTAAAATTCTAATCCTTACTGATATTTTTCTGTGGCCACTATACAATTGTCTCTGGATATGGATATTTTGTTGATGATACTTTTCATTGGTTTTGTAAGTAGTAAGTGCGCTATTTAAAAAAGGGGAAGGTTTGGGTTGGTATAGGCCTTCCTATTAATGATGCCAGTTATGGAAAAACCCTTCAACTTACAAAGTTTATTACAAAACAGCCAAACTTTACCAGAAGCTGTTTCTTCACCAGCTCTGATCTACCAAGGACACGATGAAGTCAGTAGTCCCTTCAATATTTCGAATGGTCAAGGATTTTTCTTTCTTTCTGAAACCAGAAAAACTTAAATAGTCATTGAAATAGCAGTGCTTGCTTCCCTTTTCTTTGACTGGGTGGAGACTGCATGGAATGCAGGGACAATGCTGAAAAAAAGCATATAAGTATATGAACAGATGTTATTTTATGGATATGTTTATTATCCTGTGTAGAAAAGGTTGAGTAATACACCAAACATTTTCCATGTTTTTTCTTAGAGTGACTTCTGCCAGAAGCAATGAAAAACAACTGCAGCAAATCAGGCATTCACATTGCATAAAATTACTCACACCATGTGATATTTTATACTGTTTTGCCAAATTTAGTTTTACATAGCATAATAGATATGTCCCTATGTGTAATATTCTCTCTTTCTCTCTATGCTTGGAATTAGGAATCCATGATCACTTAAAAAATAGGACTGCTCATTTCCTTGCATTTGTTCACCTTTAATTCTAGATATCTTGCACCAGCTCTTAGGCCTAATATAATCAGGCAGGCTTATGTCTTTAGGAGGGGAAAGCTCTCATTTGATGAACTACCTGATTGAGAGGAATTACAGATATACCACTTGCACCTCAATGCCACAAGCCAACTCTATGCCCTAATTATGCAGTAATTTGATGCTGTGATGGCACAGTCTAAGACATTACCCAGGATGGACCAACTGTGGCAAGGGTTCTTTTCTTTCCCACCAGCACGGCAGAGTGGATAAATGTAAAGCAGGATTTTTAACACATTTGCTATTTTCCAAATTGCCTGTGGATCTGAACTCATGTTCAACACTACTAGTGGGACCATTTCTGCAATTGGAAGTACATGCACTCCAACAGTGTCCTGGTGATGTGTCCATGAATGTTATAGGTTTCCCTGAAGTATCCACAACATCACTAAGCAGAGCAAGTCAGCTCTCCACAGTCTCTTCATCTGAGGAGATAAACCAGTTGACTCGCTTGTGGGTAAGGAAGTGCAACTTTTTTTTAAACTATAGAAAATATGAATATTTAAAGGATCATTCCTCCTAGAATTATTTTGTTTGTTAGCAACAGCTCAATATAATGAAAAGTTGCACAATGTTTATTAAAGGGATCCTGTCATGGGAAAAATTTATTTTCAAAATGCATCAGTAAATACTGCTGTTCCAGAAGAATTCTGCATTCCATTTCTCAAAAGAGCAAACTGATTTTTTTTAGATTTCATTTTGAAATCTGACATGGGGATAGACATATTGTCAATTTCCCAGCTGCCCAAAGTCATGTGACTTGTACTCTGATAAACTTCAGTCACTCTTTACTGCTGTACTGCAAGTTGGAGTGATATCACCCCCTCCCTTCCCCCCACCCCCAGCAACCTAACAACAGAACAATGAGAAGGTAACCAGATAACAGCTCCCTAACACAAGATAGCAGCTGCCTGGTAGATCTAAGAACAGCACTCAATAGTAAAAACCAATGTCCCACTGCATACTATTCAGTTACATTGAGAAGGTAAAATTAACAGCCTGCCAGAAAGCAGTTCCCTCCCAAAGTGCTGGCACATGTCACATGACCAGGGGCAGCTGGGAAATTGACAAAATGGCTAGCCCCATGTCAGATTTCAACACTGAATATAAAAAAATCTGTTTGCTCTTTTGAGAAATGGATTTCAGTGCAGAAATCTATTGGAGCAGCACTATTAATTGATACGTTTTAAAATAAAACATGTTTTCCCATGACAGTTTCCCTTTAACAACAGTTTAATATATTAAAGATCTACATAATAACTAGTTTTACTAATGTTAATAAGTTGATGTTAATAAGGTACTGTAGAATACTGCAGCAGGGTAACTCAGAATTGCCTTAAGCAAGTCATATAACAGATATGCAGATTGGTTAGCTTTATCGTAATTCTTCACCTCAAAGAGAACTTTAAACTATGTTATATAATGTCCTATTATTTGCATGTTTGCAATCAGGGTTGGACTGGACCAGCGGTACACTTGGAAAAAAACCCGTGGGCCTCGGCTGTTTTTGGCCCCGCTGGCCCAGATCCGCTCCCTACACAGATCCTGCACTCCAGGGGATGGTTTGGGGCGGGGTCCCTGAGGCTGCAGGCTCGGTGGGCTCTGGGACCGCCAGTCTGATGCTGTTTGCCATTGCCTTTCTAGTTTACTCACATTTGAAATGCAGGCCTCCTTTTTTGCCTTTATCCAGCACTCAGATGGGGGATCACTGGCCCTGTCAGCACAAAAATCATACTCTGTGAGACATCACATCACCATTTTATGTTTTTCAGGGGACCAGAAAAATATGGGCTAAAATCCAGGAAAATGTAAAATCAGGGAAATGTATTATGCATAATATATAGGCGGGACTACAAAACAACAATGTAAAATAAGGGAAAACTTAAAATCAGTCCTACTATATATATATATATATATATATATATATATATATCCTTGAAAAAGGCCCTAATGGGGGCCGAAATGTCGGATTAATGTACAAAATAAAAAAGACTTTATTATTCACAGAATAATGGAGTGCGGATCTATTCTTCATTAATATATATATATATATATATATATATATAAACAAATACAAGAGGTCCTCTGCACACAACCCATTATCAATATATTTAAGACATTGAGACATTCTGTGCATACAGCTACTAAAAAATGCCTTACCCTTTAAACAACATGGATTGTTTGTCCATATATTGCAATATATTTAAGCTGGCCAACTACGTCAAAGTCATTCCATATCTGGCCAGTCCTACGCTCAATTTTCTTCTGATTCATTGAGAATTCTATTGCTTCATTATGCATTTTACAAAGGGACTAAGTTTTACCTGCAACTTACTTGCTGCTTTCAAAGTAAAACTCCCAAACTTGGTTGCCCTTTTATTAGACACCATTTTTTTTTTGTGCCCACATTAAACAACTTTAATTTTCAGTAAGTCCTGTGAGTGCCTCCTTTCTTTCTTGGTTTATAGTATTATCATTTTGAGGTGAGCACCCAGGCATTTTTGTATGCATTTTTATCGTGAGTGCAGATATTCTCCAAACAGACTTTATATTAATCTGTATCAGAGGGAAAATGACTATATGCTGTATATGTATATCCAAAATATAGACAGGAACATTGTCTTCCATGCGAGCGAGATACAAATAGGTTTGGACATGGCCGAGCAAGCATCAGCCAGTCACAAACAGACTAATTATTTTGTTCTTTTCATTTATAGGAGATGCGGGATATGGGTTCTCTTTTGGCTGATGACTGCTGTGACACCTGGCAACTGTAGGTATAATCATGCACTGGAAAACGTATTAATATTGAGCCCCTATTGGGTTGCTCAGATATCATATTCCAGTCTCTTATTCAAATCAATGGATGGTTGCTAAGGTAATTTGGACCCTAGGAACCAGATTGCTGAATTGTAAACTAGAGAGTTTTTCTTTTTATTACCCAGGAAGATTTCAGAGATCATCATTGTCTATGTCAAGTTGCATAATATTGCTATACATCTGAGGGGAGAAGACTGTGTGCTTGCCTAATTGCCTTGCACTTTAGTTGAAAGTTAATTGCACAGCACACTTTCTAAATTACAATTATCATGGTCTGCTGATACCCAAGACTTTAATTAAATGGATATGTCTTCTTTGTGTTATCAACATGCTATTAGTGTTCAACTCCTAACTAGAATTACAAGTGCACAAGTTTGTATCTGTATGTGTGTGTGTTTCTGTCCCATATGATTTACCAGTTGAGGCTGAACAATGGCTTCATATGTGATTCTTAAAAATTGCCCATGAGGGAAATTACTAAAATATTGATATATTAAATAAACCTTTATAAATGTGTTCAGTTCCAGACCGAGGACTGTATTAGATCACTACAGTCTGCTCCAACAGAGACCAAAAATCAGACTACATTGCAGGGCAAATGTAGGTTATTTAAATATTGAATAGACACTAAAGCTAGGACACTTGCCTCCTGATGTGGCACCCAACATGGCTCCATCAGTTTGGCATAATAAAGTCACCATGCCAGCAGAATGATGATGATTATTTCATTATTAATAACGTGTTTATATAGCACCAACATATTCTGCAGGATGATATTCGCGCATTCTCTTATAACATTCTTGCAACATGGTGACAGGTTAGAAGGCTGGTAATAATATTTGTCTAAAAGACTAGTATTTAGTTGGATTGTGAAGACAGAACCAAGGTATCTTCAAAATTATAAATGTAAAGGAATGGTAAATTATAAAGAATAATGCAAGACTCCCACAAGTAAAGGTAATCCATTAGCATCATTTGTTGCTTAAATGTTGTCTACAGCATAGCCAGAGATGGATAAAATGTTGTTTGGCAAAGCTATGGTACATGGATTTGCCATGCGGCTCTGAAATCAAGAAAGGCTTTAAAGGTTTCAGCCTGGGCCTTTCGGACTGTGCACCTCTCTGCTTGCACAGTTTTTAGATTTGTCGGTTGCACATATTTAAGCCTTTTTCCTTTTCCTATATGTTTACCAACAAAATACTTCAGTAAAACTTATTACCTTTAAAAAAGTTCTTACCCTCTTCTAAAAACAAGCGATGCAGGGAAGGGGAGGCCTCCTCTACTACCTATCATATGGTGTACATAATTATATGTGCTATGCAATCGAAATTCAGCATTTCAAACATTACTTGTATACTGAGAAACATACAGTATCTAGGCTCTATATAGTTACAAATATCACAATATTATATTAGCACATGTGCACAATCTCATTGAGCTCCACTGCTGGAATTATAGAACTAGGCAGGTTCACCCACTCTGTGTGTAGATTAGCTGCAGATTTATCCTCTAAGAGTTAACATTGTGATAGTGTCGATGTGTGCACAGTAACATAGTTCCATTGTTGGGATTCTTCTAAAGTTCAAAGCTACACAGAATTATTTTTTCCATGTGAAGGTGTAATGGCAACAATACAATAGATAGCCTACAAAAATGTCATATTGAGGTAGCAAAATGTAGTGTACAATTTCAGTATGGAACAAAGTTAGTAAAACTGTATAGGTAAGCATAGTAGCAACTTTGAATCATGAATACCTGCTCAAAATTATAACGTGGATATACTTGGTAAATATTTAAAAAAAAACACGATTTTCATGTGGTGATTCCATTGAGTGTAGACAGGCAGTTATTTTTGGGTGCTTTGAGGTCTGTGGAACAGGAGCTTTCCAGTGGATGATAAAGCACCCCTATACAAAGAGGATAATTCGGTGTAGCTCTGAACTGAGCATACAATGGCTTTATCATAATGCTAACATCATGTAGAAAGATGGTCTGCCTTGCTGATCTGTGTAGTTTTGACTAGTGGTTGCCATACACACAGAGAAAGTTCACCCTTTGATATGCCTTTAATAATACCACAGAAATGAATGGAGAGTGGTGGTATTTCACATTAGACTGTGGTAATCTCTAACTTCACTTTTTGAGAAATATACACCATCTCTTCAGGCAAAAACACAGGTTTATTTCAGCAAACTCTTCCCAACAAAAGGTTCCAGGAACACAGTTTTTTTAGTGTTTCAGCATCAAGCATTCAAAACTTTTCCCCACTCTGGGGTTGTCACCA
Organism: Xenopus borealis; assembly: GCA_024363595.1. NCBI lineage: Eukaryota > Metazoa > Chordata > Amphibia > Anura > Pipidae > Xenopus > Xenopus borealis. The sequence goes on from CM044441.1 coordinate 65,664,060, forward strand.
TACAGGATGGATTCCACACGAAGCCCTGCATGTTCCTTCCAGCTATGTATATTAAAAGGCGAAGTGGCTAATGCTAGAGACTTTTTGCCATTAATACCTTTCGCAGGGACATAAACCAACGGGACCATCACTAGCGTTCATTCTCTATCACCAGGTGACTTTTCACTCCGTTGAATGGTTGCTACTCTACAAATTCAGTTAAGTGCGGATTTTACTGAACGTTACCTCGTTCACCAGAGTTGATTTCGACACTTCAGACCAGGCAAACTGCTAAAATGAAGCTAGATCTTCCTCAATCTTCTCCTCACTTACATCATATCCTGTCCTGCCGATTTGTCCTTTTTTTAAGCAGGATTGCCTGCAAAAGTCCTAACTTGAACTTTTCTGTGTTAACATTTCCCCCAGACATTTGAGGACCATGGAACATTCATTATACAGTGGGCTCATTGTAGGGCATTATATGCTCTCTTTAGTCTTTATTAAGATTCTTTGGACATTTGTAATAAGAATTCACACCAACATCTCTAATAAAGATGTCCATACAACTTTAATGTACCCACCCTATTCAAATTGAACGCTGGTGAATGATCACTATGAAATGTTCGCACTGAAGAAGTGAATTAGCATAGTTTTATTTTATTTTTTTTACATTTTAGTGAATTAGCATAGTGGTAACCAATTTGCGAATGACTATCTTGCAATAACTGCCCTTTACTAAATCTGCCCCTTTAGCTACCTTGAATCTTGTATCTCTTTTTGGGGAGGAATTTAAAAAAAAACTCACATTTTAACACATTTCTTTGGTCATGCTACCACAGTATATATGGCATTTCTTCAATCTGCATACATATTAATTACAAAATATCAGCAATCTTATAAAGCCTTCCAATAATAAGGGCCTGAATAGAGAAATAAGTAAGAAAAAGTAGCAATAGGAAGAAGGCTCACAAAGCAATAATTGTTTGGCTCCAGGTCAAAAACTCCCATTTAAAAAGAGGCAGAAGAGGAAAGCAAATACTCACTATACAAAATAAAAAAAAGACCAATTGAAGACTAGAACACTGTATAACATACTAAACATACAATTTAATCTTTAACTACCCCTTTAAGTTTTATAATTCTTGTGCTATCTACAGCTTCACAAATAAAACAGGTGGGGCGATTTTTTAGACGCAGTGAAAAAATGCATTTATTGTGCAGCTGGAACGGGGGCCGTTACACTGTAAGAGAGTGAGTAGTAGATCTCACAGTGAACCGGTCTCTTTTCTTGCTGTAGCGAGTCACTTCAGAAAAGACCTATATTTGATTCAGTTAAATACATTCAAACAATAATGAGAGAACTGCAATAGTTGTTTTTGGTGCAAGACTACACAGTCAGCTTAAGAACTGCTTTACATAAACATTTATGAATTTTAATATTTTGTGAGAAATGCTTCCCACCACAGTACATAAAATTCCTAACAATAGTGTCAAATAATTATTCTGTAAGGCGTGGCCTTTTCTGATTTTTTTTTTAGTTCTGCTTAATTTAGTTGCTTTTTTTGGGGGGGGGGGAGCAGACAGTAATAGAGGTAACTACTTTTTTGCATCAAGCTTTGCCTCCTATCCATAATATAAACAAACAGGAGTAAAGTGTTTATCGCCCACCCACTCCTCTTGGACAGATTGTTTCATGCATCTATTTGACACACCACTTAGAGGGCAGTTAGGGGGATGCATTCACCTCTTACGGATAGACAGCTGCCTGTGTTAGGTCAAGACTCTTTTTGAATTGAACACTTACATTCTTTAGGATTAATCTCCTCATCATAACACAAAGCTAAAGTTTCACCAAAGCCTCCCAGCACCCATGGTAAATTATTCAAGTAGATTTTCTTTTTGCCCAAGTCATACTGAACAGATAACCTGTTCTAGAAATCACACACCAAGCCACATTTTATGGGTTAAGATTTGATTGTATTATAAGTGTAGATTTATTTGTACCTGTTTTATTGTTTTCCATATTTATCTAGGTTTCAGCTGGAAATTGATTATTTTTATCACTTAAATGAGTGGTTCACCTTTAAGTTAACTTTTTTTATATTCTAGATTGCTAGAACTTTTTTCATCATTTTTGAATTTTAATTATTGCATTTTTCTTCCCTGCTTTCAAATGCCGACTTTCTCAGCTTTTTATTCAGGCCCTCTCCTATTATAATTCTAGTATCTTACTCAAATCAGTGCATGGTTCGCTAAGGTAATTTTGACCCTAGCAACCATATTACAGAAATTAAAAAAGACCAAAATTAAAAAGAAAAGCAATTGCAAATTGTCTCAAAATATTGCTCTCCATATCATACTAAAAGTTAAGGTGAATAAACCTTTTAAGGTGTTTTAAGTGTTGGTTGTATATATGAGTATTGGGCATGCCCTTTCATTCTTCTACAGAACGTGATTAGGACTATGATAATCTGAACTCTGCAATAGCAGCCCAAGTATCAACCCCAGTCTCTCTGCTGCCAGCCCTGTCAAACTGTATCAGATTGCTCCTGCTCATGGTAGTTAGTGGAACTGCAGCTTTACCTAAAAATGGAACAGAGTGATCACTTGGAGCTTTGGCTCTGCTGCTCTTCACCTGTGGTTTGAAATCAGGCAGAGAGAAGCAGATCCATTCTAATCGGCATCTCCCTGTACCTGCACAGACAATTACAGCTTCATCTTGCATGTAGCTACACAAAGTAGAGATCTTCCAGAAAATTCCTGATTTGCCTCCATATGAGCGGTGGCCTCTAGTTGTTACAGAACAAATCTGCATGTTAGTTCTCCAGCCAGGACAACTGTAGGTCAACCTTATGAGATTTGTTATTGGATACTGACCAAAAAAACAAACAAATCAATGTTTCTCCATATGAATGGCTCCCCCCAACTGTTGCAGAAAAGGAACTGCATGCACATTTGATGAGGCTTAGGACAGCTTGTGACAGGGGCTCCAACTATGATTTAATCAAAATATGCTCAACCTAAGGATGGAGCAAGCACCTGCACACAATTTTTTTTTGGCCCACCCACAATCCAACCCTTCAAAAAGATTGTTCATCATTAATATCAGTTTCTGCCTCAGTGTAGCATTAGCACAATCTAGGTAGACACGCTGGAAATTAGTTTCTTCACCTTTGTCTCCTGGGATCCAAACTAATTCTAGAAATCAGTTAGAACTAGTTATATGACAAACAGGCGCATTCCAGGAATTAATGCGTTCACAATGCCACCCCCGACCCGCCCATCAGGCTTATGTGAAGATTGCAGATGGTGGTGGTGGGGGGGGGGGGGGGGGGGGGGGGTGTCCTGTGGGGGGCACATCGCTATCACAGAGTGCGAAATATCACTCTCTGCGCTAGAGCAGACACATTTCCGGTTTAATAAATGGAAATTTGGCTCTTAAAGTTACCAGGAGCGGCTTTTTGCTGCCCCTGGTAACTTCTGGGGAGCTGCTGTCTACAGCTAAGCCAATTACTGTTATGGATACACTGAATCCAGGATTTGGTTCCGGATTTTACCTTTTTGAGCAGGATTCAGCTAAATGCTCGTGCCTGGTCGAACCAAACTCTAAGTTACATATGCTTATTATTAGATTCAGTTACAGCAATCTCAAATTCTGGATTTTTTTTTTTTTTTAAATGAAAAAGAATGATGTACCATATCTGGGATTTGGCAAAATCCCAGTACTTTTGCAGACTTGGGCTAAAATTTGAGTGCTTTACTGAATCCAAACCTTAAATGTGATCAGATTTTTAAAACATATTTTAGGCTATGCATAGTTTTTTTAATCTTGCACAAATCTGTATATGCAAATTAGGATTTGTCTTAGTATCCAGCCAAATATTTTTATGGATATTATGGCAAAATTTAAAAACTATGGATTCAGTGCATTTGTAATAAATGCACTGTGTGGGAGAAAAACATGTTTGCATGTAGAGGTTAGTTCTCAATCTAAAATTGTGAATGGATAACAATAAATGCATATATTTCACAGAAGTATTTTAAGACTTTTTTCCTTTATTGTTTTTAAAGCAATATTCTGCTGCCGACAGCAGTGTGGTCAACTGAAAGAAATAAAGTCCACAATTTTACAAAAATGTATTTTCTTTTTAGGAAACAATAAGGTCAGTAACTTTAAAGAAAAAACTCCAACAGTGTAAAATGTTGTCTCACCCACTTATAAAGTGCTTATTAAACTTAAAATGATGTTGGCCCTTGTAAAAGAATATTTAAAGTGGAAGTAGGTCTTGAAAATAACTGTAGTATGAAGTACATAATGGTATTCTAAGACATTCTGCATTCCATCTTTATTTTTTGAATCTGTCGTGTTTTTAAATTATGTAAAGATAATGGTATGCATCTATCCATTTTTGAACAGTAAAATGAACAGGAGAGAGCCTTAAGAAAAATTTAGGACAATATACACAATGTCAACTTGAAGATTTAAAAAAGAACAATTGCAAACTGTCTCAGAATACTACTGGCAACCTCATATGTTAAGGTAATTCTAAGATGACCTTCCACTTTAACTTGTCCAGGACAAAAAAAAAAAAAAAATGATGTCCCAATCTTCTTCAGAGCTCATCCTTTCTCTTTACGGTAACTGCATGTTCTTCAATAAAATTGCTTAAGCCTTCCAAATCTCTCTCACCTCCTGAAAACTTAATTGGGTTTTGTTTATTATTCCGGGGTGCAAAATATAATGTAGGGAATCCTTCCACTTTGTACTTGTCACTGGAAATGTCATTGGCAGTGGCATCCATTTTTGCAATAATAAGGTCCTGTGTTGATCTGTATTTTTTGCCCAGATCATTGTAAATAGGCTCCAATGACTTACAGTGCCCACACCAAGGAGCATAGAACTCTATGAGAACATCAGTCGCTGGATTCATTACAATCTGGTCAAAAGTTTTTCCAACTACAACTTTAACAGGGCCTTTGTTATTCTTTGGCACAGGTTGTGACTTTATTATAGGCTTCAGCTTTCCTGCAGAAACAAATCAAAATGCAGGTTTGAGAATATGAACATGAATATTCATTGATATTAAGTAAAAACCATTTAAGTAAAAAAATTTGGTATGAGGAGATACTGATGTTCAGGACCAGAATTAAATGGAAAAGATACCAAAAGAAACATTTAATAAGAATGCCGCAGGGTTACAAATATTAGTGGCTTATAGGAAGGCTACAAATTTGTGAAATTGTGAAATGGGTTTGTTATCTGTACATTTTGAGCCTGCTTAACAAGGCATAATATTCTTCAGACTCCAAAATAGTCCTATTAAATTTGTGAAGACTACACAAAGACTGAGAAATGGCAGGGTTTCTGACCAAACGGAACATTTATGTCCTGGGTGAAAACACAGTTAAAAAAAAAAAATACTTCTGGTTCTTTAGGGACCTTAAATTGGTAAAAAGACAATTTCCATTTCAGATCTTTGCTAGAATTCCATGCACAGCAGTGGTTCTACAATCAACAGCTTTTAGGTGACATCTTCAACCCTCTATAAAGCATGGAGGATCATATTTTACGTTTCGAACTTTAAGTACTTAGTCCACTGGATATTCAGAAAGACTTGCTCCATATAAATAATTTGCTGAATTCTGTATTTCCGACATCAAGACCAACTATGGTGGGAGATGAGGGTTTCCTGGATTGAAAAGTCAATTTTTTGCATTCTCATGCAGCTCAACATTTCAATCCTCCAGAATTAAGTAATTCATGCAGAGTAATAGGTGCAGTATGCATAGAATAATAGCACCATCTACTGCCTCACTGCTCCTTCATTGCTCTGCAACGATCTACATCTTTTTGTGTCTCCATACATTCCTGGCAAACTACTTTGTTCCTCTTAAAGTCACTGCTAGGTCACACCATGTACTCTCACTGTTTTCCCATCTTAAAATTTCTCTATAGGGGAAATTTGAATTGCACCAGTGATAAACTTCAGTGTCTTCAAAAATAAACTAAAAAACTACATCTTAGAGAACTGGCATACAATCTCACTTAGTCTTGTCACTGTTATATTGACCAATTTGTTCTAGTAATATATTTTATTTTGTACAGCACTGTATGCACAATTACCATTCTATAAATTAAAAAAAAATTATATACACACACAAACTTTGTTTTTTTGGTGACTGTGTGAACTTTATCATTAGCATCTTTTATTTTAGGTATTTAAACTTCTAGATGTTAGAATGGTGGTACAGAAATTGGGGAGAGGCAATAATCTAATGCTTGATCCTTTAGGTGCCAGAAGAATTTCCCATTTCATTTGCACTAAGTGGCATCAGTTTTTTGAAAATTTTGTTGCTCTCACTTCTGGGGCATTTTATGGGAGGGATTTTTAGTTAACCTAGGAAAATTATACGTGTGTGTGTGAAATCGGCGCATGTGCAGTAGCTCCGCACCAACAGATTCCTCCTACTGCACATGTGCCCAAAAATGCTGGTCAGTACAGAATGAACAGCAAAAGAGACAAGATGGTGCCTGTGAACTCTGCTGGAGAGGACATGGAAGGAGGAGTAAGTAACAAGTTAGGGGCATTTGCCAGGGGTAGCAGGTAGGCCGGGGAAGGGGATTTTTTTCACCAACACGTTGAATTTTCCTTTAAGGGGTTAAATGGCAAAAATTTGTATTTTAAACATCTAGTCTCCTATTAAATCAATATTTTGGTTGTTAAGATTCCAAAATGAAGAACAACTTTGTTAAATTAGAAATATACCCACCTTTCTTAAATGCCGTTACAAAGTCTCTAAGTCCATCAGAATCAAATTCTTCAGGTTCTTTGGCATACTTCTTTCCACTGGCATCAAAAATGGCAACATTAACTTCTTCTCCACTGTCGCTTAAACCCAAATCTTTCAGTTCAGATGTATAATCATCTTCATTGGCAATTGCAAATGTATACTCTGAAAAATCTTTTGCAACCTCCAAGACTTTACTTCGCCAATACTGGGTAGCTGAAAATAGATAAACAGTTGTTTAAACAGTATTTTAAATTATTAGTTTTTAAGAAATCATGCATACTTAAAGCACAACCAAACACACACAATCAACAAGTCACAGGTGTCATGTCAATATGTGAATTAGAACGGCAACTGCTTACTGGTTCCATTCTGACAACAGGCTCCATGTCTCCTCATAGGCAGTTTATTTCTATGTTTCTCTCAATCTGAGAAATCATTTATGTGTATAGAAAATATATAAGCATCAATGTGCACAATGATTAGCACTTTTTATAAGGAATAAGATAAACAAACAGAGATGGGTTCCTATGCTCACTTCTAACCAGGGCACTGTAAGGTTTGGAGGGTTTCCTTCATGTCTTGCGAGGATTAAAAATAGGTCCTGACAATTTAAGTACAGAGAGGACCATACATCTCCCCCCCCCCCC
>CM044441.1:65671534-65683655 GCA_024363595.1 Xenopus borealis
CCCCCCCCCCCCCCACAAGTCCAATAAAGAGACTGTCTAGCATTTTAAAGACTTTTGTCCAGGAACTCGTTAACGCTCACTACAAAAACATACAGGCAAATTAATGGGTTCTTCAAAATGGATACTGTGTGATTTAAGGAGAACTAAACCCTAAAAATGTATATGACTAAAAAAAATCCATATTTTATATACTGAACTTATTGCACCAGCCTAAAGTTTGAGCTTGTCAAAAGCTGCAATGATCCAGGACTTCAAACTTGTCACAGGTGGTCACAACCTTGGAAAGTGTCTGTCACACAGTGGGCTCAGAGCAGCTGTTGAGAAGCTAAACACTGTAATGCTGGTTTTCAGAGCCGGCTCCAACAGATAAACGCGGATGGACACAGTGCGAACACATATTTACAGTGGGTGTGCTACAACCTACGCATTTCGTGCTTGTATTATTGGCACTTCCAAATTGATATTACCATCCGCATTCATCTGTTGGAACTGGCGCTGAAAGCGAGCATTACAGTGTTGCATGGTTTGGAATATATGGGAGGAGAACCTGGAAGTATCGCAATAGCTGCGGACAACAAGGAAACGCCACTTGGGTGAGCTCCGCCATAACAGCGTCTTTGTTATTCTAGTAATCAAAGAAAATGAGGTTGGCCTGTAACATAAGCTGACGTAACAGAGCTGATTTCAATTCTGATGCTAACTGCACTGGCTTCTGTGCGGTCATGTAGTAATGATCTGCATTAATTACTAATCAGCCTTATACTGTGATATTTATATTCTATATCCCTACTAAAAGGCTGTGGTTGCCTTAGGCTGGTACAGAAGCCAAAAACATGATGTACTACATTTCTAGCCTACTTCTTTAGTTAAGCTTTAGTTATCCTTTAAGGGATTTCTGGCATAGTTATTTCTTGAAGCTAGTAATTTATTTGTACTTCTCTTCACCACCTACAGCCCAGCCACAAAATCAGTGTTTGAGGTGCAGTTCTGTTAGTGACAAAGTGCTGCATGTGACCTTGTCCATAGGCTCAGTGACTGTCTTGTTGATAGACTTTAACCAGTTTGGGTATAATGTGACTGATGTTTAACATGTGTCATGTGCACCTGTTAATTGTACCCAAATTGTAAAAAAATTCCCTGCATCATTTAAAGGGATACGGTCATGGGAAAAACATGTTTTTTTCAAAACGCATCAGTTAATAGTGCTACTCCAGCAGATTTCTGCACTAAAAGCCATTTCTCAAAAAAACTGATTTTTTTATTTTCAATTTTGAAATCTGACATGGGGCTAGCCATTGTCAGTTTTCTAGCTGCCCCTGGTCATGTGACTTGTGCCAGCAGTTTAAAAGGGACCCGTTTTCTGGCAGGCTGTTGCGTTTCGTTCTCAATGTAACTGAAGGAGTCACAGTGGGACATGGGTTTTTACTATGGAGTGCTGTTCTTAGATCTACCAGGCAGCTGTTATCTTGTGTTAGGAAGCGTTTATCTGGTTCCATTCCCATTGTTCTGTTAGGCTGCTGGGGGGGAAAGGGAGGGGGTGATATCACTCCAACTGTGTACAGCAGTAAAGAGTGATTGAAGTTTATCAGAGCACAAGGTACATGACTTGGGGCAGCTGGGAAATTGACAAAATGTCTAGCCCCATGTCAGATTTTTTACAAACATTTCCTCAAACTGACTAAGTGCATGCATACATACTTTATATGCTTGATTGTCTGGCTTGATGCAAGACCTACCAGTCCGATAATCAAAACTGAAATCCACACTGTAGTAGACAACGACAAGGGGACGCTTTGAATATCTTTTGGCTTCATTCAAGCTCTTCCTATGTCCAACCAAAGGTAAGGAATGTTCTGTAATGTGTTGCTTAATATCATCAGCAGTGGTAGAGTCCTTAAAATAAATAAATAAATAAAATGCTTAAAATGTAGTTCTTTTTTGCATGAGCGAATGCCCATATTTTGGTAGTAATGTTCTTTTGGAGAATATATCAGATGGTCCATTGGTGTAATTTATGTTTGGAGACCAGAAAGCCATGATCTTGGTAGAGTTGGAGGTTTCCCCATTAGGGCCATTCTTTATACTAATTGGGTTTAATAGCTACAAGGAAATCTGGATTATGAATTAATAGTATGATGGGGAACAGGTACGTAGTCAGGGAAAATTCAGTCTGAATTTATCCCATATTAAAGGACCAGTAACATCAAAAAATTAAAATTTTTTAAAGAAATGAAAATATAATGCAGTGTTGCCCTGCACTGGTAAAACTGCAGTGTTTGCTTCAGAAGCACTACTATTGTTTATATAAATAAGCCGTTGTGTAGCCATGGGGGGCAGGGCCATTCAAAGGAGAAAAGGCTCAAGTTAGACAGCAGATAAGCTCTGTATAACATAATGTTATCTGTTATCCATTACTTATCCGGTGCCATAAAGTAATTTTTCAATTTCCGCCATTGCTACTAAGCAGCTTGTTTACATTAACTATATTAGTGTTTCGGAAGCAAACAGATCAGTTTTAACAGCACAGGGCAACACTACATGATATTTTCTATACTTTAAAAAACACATTCATTTTTTGGTGTTACTGTTCCTTTAACACTGTGTGTCTCTAGAAGAGGATCCTGTAGCAATACTATATGCTGAGAGGCCTGATAACATGTATGGCAATTAGATCATCCAATAGTGTCTAGCTAATCTGTACTTTATTCCCATGCCAGATAAAGGACTGGATCTCCTTTTTGGAACATGTTTAGATGAGAATCTGCCAGAGGAAGCGACAGTGTTTGACAAATATACAAGATGCAGGCATGATTATTATAATTACATTCATGGTTTATCATTCTAATTTCTTTCTTCAACTTCAAAGTTAATGCTTTAAAAGGGGATGTGTCACCCTAGGAAATAATTTCAAATAATTTTTTATACTGTGTTAGTAAAGTAAAATTAACTCTACTTAAACTTTTCAAATTATTTACACTTTGTTTTCTACAGTCTGGAAATGCCATTTTGTGAATATTATGAAGGCAAGCTTTGCATCATACCAAAATCACATAATACCTTACTGCCCACAAATATAAGCAGTAAGGCTTAGTCCAGACGGGGAGATTCAGGGGCGACTTCTCGCCGCGACGGATTGCCCCCGAATCTCCCCCAATAGCTAGGCACCGGCATAGCTTAAAAACGCCGGCGATTATTCACACGGAGCGGCGCGATTTTTAAAATCGCTCCAAATTGCCTGGCGGGGAATCTCCCCGTCTGGACTAAGCCTAAAGGAGTATTAGAAATATAAGAAGGGCAGTGACATCTAGGAAGTGCAGAATGACAAGTAAAAAAATATACCCATTATCCCTCTGTGCCCAAGATAGAGGTACGGCAGGAGGTATATGATTGACTGCTGAGATTTTTAAACGAATTTATAACAGGCGTGGATGTTTTATACAAAAAAAATTATATGGATTTTGTGTGTAATTTGAAAAGGAATTATTATATAGCTTTTTATGTCTGGGTGACAGCTTTATGTTTATGTCAGTCAATTCCATTATGTCCTTAGTGAGTCTGATCCCTAAATAAGTCAGGGAATGTGAAGCACATTTATAGGGAAGGGTAGAGGATAATGTTTGTATGGTGCTTGTAAGTAGGGTAATGTTTAAGGCTAATGATTTGGAAAAGTTAACTTTGAAGTTCATTAAAGGTAGTGCTCGGATTGAGAGGGAATGGATATAAGCTGGTTAAAAAAAGTAGATTGTCTGCATAGGTAGTGGTTGTATTTGCTGTCATTTGTATACCATATATTCCAGGATTAAAGCAAATTCTATTGAGTAAGGAGCATTGGCTTTGACAAATGTTATCGGATTGTTAAGGGCTGTAAGTAAATGGGCCTGGAAAAAAAAAGCCAAAATGCTCTTGATGTATCATTGAATATAGTTTGGAGTTATTAGACAGAACTTGAGCAAATGATTTAATTTCAGTAGTCATCAATTAGTAATATAGTTTTAATAAACTCTTCTTGAATACGCATCATTTCTGAAACGATTCACACAGGGGTCCCCAACCTTTTTTGCTCGTGAGCCACATTTAAATTTAAAAAAAAAAGAGTTTGAGAGCAACACAAGCATGAAAAAGTCCATGTGGATGTCAAAAAAGGTAACCCCTATATGGACTGGCAGCCTACAGAAGAGAATGTTTGGCAGGACATCTGTTTTTAATGCAACCAAAACTTGCCTCTAAGCCAGTAATTAAAAAATAAGCACCTGCTTTGAAGCCACTGGGAGCAACATCCAAGGGGTTGGAGAGCAACATGTTGCTTGCGAGCTACTGGTTGGGGATCACTGCATTACCAAATTAGAAAATACTTGCCAAATAGAACTATGAAAATAAAGCACTAAATGATCCACTTACTTTGAAGTTAAGAACGTACTTCTTTGCCTCATATTTCGATTGAAATTTTTCAGGCTGCATCACGACTAGCTGACCAGGTGAAACTTTTAGAGAGTTAAAAATTTCTGAGCTGAATGTGTGGTAAAACTTATAGTCCTCTCTTAAACTGTTTGCTGTAAAAAAATAAAAAAACTATTTAAGTATTTTGCTCAGGTTTTACAGATACTCAATTTCTAAAGTCTGGCTTCATATGTTACTACATTTGACAAGCTGCTGCAACAGGATTGACGGTATGACATTCTGATGCAGTTCTTAAACCATAGTCCAAAAACATATAAACCATTAAAAGTGAACAGTAACATAAAAGATAAAAGAAATGTTAGACTACAATGAAAAGAAAAAACCACCAGGACAGATTAAAAAAAGCAAGTCTTTATTAAGAGATAACTTACCAAAACTCCACTTTCGCTCTTCTTCAGAAAAGGTAACATGGTCACCATCCATAGTGTGGTGCTTGATTTCGCCTCCCTGGCTATCGTCTCCTATTGTACTGACAGCAGGAAAATTTTGACGGTACTAAAAAGCAGCCAGCTGGATGAAGAGCTGAAGTTCCCGGTGTGCAGCTCCTTCTACAGGGAGCCCATAATCCTCCCCTGCTCCCACAGCCTGTGCCTATCCTGTGTGACTGGAACATCCTTGAGCAGAGCCGGCACGCCTCAGGGGAGATCTTGCAGGGACTCAGCCCCCAATCCCCTGGCAGCCCAAGATTGCTCCTCTTGCTCATAAGCATCTCCAGAGGACAGGTTGTTATGGATAATCGGAGTCCTAAATTGGATCTTATTGAGTCTTGGCTGGCCCTTTACCCCAGAGCCCTTCCTATACATATCTGCTCTGCTGCCTCCACCACTGGGTCCCTCCGGCTGCTGATCATCCGGCAGCTGAAAGTCGCTGGAGGGGATGACCCTGATGGACTGTGGGGGGCTGCTTCAAGCCAGGAAGCGGGATTCAGACAGCTCGTCCCTGCACAGTTCCTCTTCAGTGTCTGGAAACGAGGAGGATGAGAGCAGCGCATGGACAAGCAGTGATGTACCCACTGGGGCACGCCTGGATGCCGAGTTCATGCTGGGTCTCTGGTAGAGTTTACGGGAGTTGCTGAGCAACAAGCCCAGCCTCATCACCTGCAGGGACTTCATTACCGGCTTCTCATGCCTGCACTGGGCCCCAGTGCTGCATTCATCCTCCTCGTTTCCGGACACCCACAGTCCATTAGGTTCATCCCCTCCCTGGTCATTGTACAGCGACTCTCTCAGCTGCCGGAGGATCAGCAGGCGGAGGGACCTGGTGGCGAAGGCAGCAGAACAGATATTTAGGACTTTGGTTATCCATAACAATCAGTCCTCTGGAGATGCTTATGAACAAGAGAAGAAACCTCCCAAGAGGCTCCGACCAAAATCCAATGTGTTTTGGTAATTCTGGGCTGCCAGGGGATTGGGGGCCGAGTCACCACAAGATCTCCCCCGAGGCGCGCCGGCTCTGCGCAAGGATGTTCCGGGCACACAGGATAGGCACAGGCTGTGGGAGCAGGGGAGGTTAATGTAGAAGGAGCCACACACTGGGCACTTCAGCTCTTCATCCACCCGGACACTTTCCAGAACCATCGACATTTGCCTGCTGTCAGTACAATAGAAGAGTATAGCCAGGGAGGATAAATCAAGCACTGCACTATGGATGGTCGACTTTTCTGAAGAGGAGCGGAAATGGGGTTTCGGTAAAGATATTTCTTTAAAAAGACTTTGCAATTTTAATTTGACTTGGTGTTTTTTTTTTTCGTTGTATTCGAATACATTTTTTTTAATGTGATGTTATTGTTCCTTTAAATTGACTTTTAATGTAATAGGATTAAATTGTGATATATGATTGGATTGATGGTCACAGAGTTCAGATCTGTCCAAAGTTGTTTTGTAGAATAAAACTTGCTTAAGCTCTTGCAGTCATACTGAATAGATAAAGTTGAACACATAGCAAAACAATTATATGACTATTCTGAAAAGAACACAATGAAAAATATTTTTAGCACATATACTGTATACTTTTATTTCTTTTAATTAAAGGGGTGGTTCACCTTTAACTTAAGTTTTAGTATGTTATACAATGCATAATTCTAAGCAACTTTTCAAAATCGCCTTCATTTACTTATTTTTTATTGGTTTTATTTAAATGATTTGCCTTCTGACTTTTTAAAGCTTTCAAATAGGGGTCATTGGCCCCCCATCAAAAAACAAATTCTCTGAAATGCTACACATTTGTTGTTACTCATCTTTCATGTATGTGTTCATAAGAGTATATTATGGGAGCCAGGGCTGAGGGGAAGTAGCACACACAATCTACTAATGGTATAAGGAACAACCCAAGTAAGACCAATATAGAAAATGTGCATAACCAATTATACTATATTTAAGTGTGAAACCATTATGATTACTCATTAAAATGTACATTTTAGTATCTAAAAATGGCACCAGCAGGGAGTTAGAATTGAGGTCAGGTGAGGGAGGAATGACAGTTACAAATTTTGCTGGTAAATTTGTAAGATCGGCCTTGGTTGGTATTTTACCAGCTTGGTGGCAACTCCAGCTGGCAGGCATAAAATTGGCAAGTATGTATTAGTTATATTCTTTCACAGGGCCATAAGAAAAGTCCCAAGGGGCCTGTGCAATTGATCCTGGGAACAGATTGTCCCAAGACTGACCCTGAGGATTGATTGTCCAAAGATAATGTTGTCTGCTATCTGGCTCCTCCTTGCAGCACCATGATTACTTCAGGCCCGTATCAGTGCTCCTTCAGCTGCCAGCAACCATGCCACTGAATTACAAGTACCAATTGGTGCAAAATCGCTGTCATTAGGGCTCATTCACTGAGCACTTGTGTCTGGGGCACAGTGGTGCTCTGTACCTTGCAGCAAATGAAAAATGTGAATGAAATGCAAATTAGAGCCAGGCAGAGAGGGACCTCTGTTCCTCCCCCAGTCTGCCCCTTTTAAATAGAGTACAGCCAAGCATAGAATGCATACCTGTGCCGTCTGTTAGTTTTTGCACTTGGTAAATTAACCACTACAGCTTTACTTGAAAAGTGCCCATACCTGCATCTTGGTAAAGCTGGTAAGCCTGGTCTTCCTCGCCACTAAAAACACCAAGAACACCAACATCATCGCCATCTCTAAAGAATTCATGCACCTGCTTGACAGCTTGGATCTGCTTTGAAGGTGGGCCAGCCTGCTCAGTCATATAGTCAACAATACCTGCAAAAATTAAATGTATAACGTTTAATCATACCATGATTTAATAACTTAAAAAACATAAAGGCTATAATGCTTAAAGAATACATATCAATACTAGCCACACTGCCTAAGTTTTTCAGCAACTATATACAATTTAAAACCAGACTGGCCGGAAAAGAGGTCACATGGGCTCAAAACAATTGAACTGCAAGCAACCTGCCTGCAACCTTCAAGTTTCTAACTAGTGTGTCTCATGACAGCAGTGGAAGAAATAAAAAAGCACTGTTAAAGAAGCATAATCATATGTACTGTACACTAAATATTTGTTCCTGCTTAATATATTTGCTTGCATTTGGCTGTAGATATGGAGATCACAAAACTATCCTAAAAACTGTTACCCCAAGAAAATACTTAAGTAAAAACAAAACATTTTGTAAAATTGCTTGGTAATTGGTAAATGCATTTAAGGAAAACAGGTTGGCAGTGAAAGTAAAGAACATTTAAAAATGCAATATTACCATATTTTTCTCTTGGTCCATTGTAATCAAAAGCCTTTCCTTTGCGGAAAATCTTCAGAGTGGGAAAGCCAGTGACTCCATATTTACTCCCCAAGCTACTTTCGACAGTAGCATCTACTTTTGCCAATGGTATAGGTGGGGAACGATTACTAAGCTCTTGTGCTGCCTTCTCATATTCTGGTGCAAGCTTTTTACAATGTCCACACCTGCAGCACAGAGAAGCAAGAGGTAATAAGTATACAACCGAAATAGCAAATGTGCAGTTCAATCAATCTACAATCAATAATACTTTCACAGTGGGGTGTCAATAGGTTAGGTGAATTAACCATTATGCGTGTTGACCAGGGCTAGTGATCATGAAGAGAGAAAAAAACCACTAATACAGTCCTGCTATACTACTTACCTTTCCCAAACAGCCCTCAGCAGACTTTGACTTGACTACATTAGAGAACATATTTCAGATTTTACTGTACTGCTCGTGTGAAAATCTAAGCCTGCTTGATATCACTCCAACTTGCAGTACAGCAGTAAAGAGTGACTGAAGTTTATCAGAGCACAAGTCACATGAATTGGGGCAGCTGGGAAATTGACAATATGTCTAGCCCCATGTCAAATTTCAAAATAAAAAAATCTGTTTGGAGCCGGGCCTGTCCAGGAGGCGGACCAACTGTTTATGAACACTACGAGTCTACAAAGTACAATGGAATCTGTATTGAAATCTATATGGAGCAAACCGATTTTTTTGGATTTCATTTTGAAATCTGTTATGTGACTTGTGTTCTGGTAAACTACAATCACTCTTTACTGCTGTACTGCCCCGCGACAAATCTTCTCTTCTTCGGACTTCTAATTTCCCAGAACTGCCTTCCACTGGAAGAATGTATTCGATGGAGAGATGGCAGTCGGAAAGCTTCATTTTTTCAAAGTCGACTCACAACGAAACGTCGGGCGACTTCAGAAACAGAATCATTTCAAGTGCCAACCAACTGGCAATTTACATTTCTGTCTGACAGGAAGGCACTTTGGGGAGATTAGTTACCCAAAGATCAGGGGATTTGTCGCTGGGTGACCAATCTGCCCAAGGAGCCACAACCCCGAACTAAAAACTTATGCAAATGTTACAGTACATCAATAAAATGAACAAGAATTTAATGCAACATCCTTTCCACTTGCAGGAGATGCATTGTACGCACAGGGACAGCTCACATGTCATCCATGCCTTTATGACTTTAGCACAGCAGTCTTTCTGCATTTCACGGATGACACTACATCATCATGTTCCTGCTCTCTACTCACTAGGGGTTATTTACAAACCACAGAGGTGTAAATAATGCAGTCACTGATGTATTAGTGAAAGGAACCACATCATACAGTGGGCACATTTTTGTTTTAATAATGGCCCATTGTGGCTCTTTTTTTTCCTGAAGCTTGAACACTGTGCAGTGCATTGCAAATAAACCATGCTATCTATAATTGCATAGCCTATGCATTGGCATAATTTTAGGAAAAATGGTACCTGTCTGTATGTCTTGATTGTGGATTCCAAAAATATGAAGGAAAGAAGATTTAAATAATTTCTATTTTTATACAGTTTATTTTGCTCAACCAACATGATAAAATAGGATTTGGAATTATTTCTTAGGGTTACAGGTACCTTTTAATTTAGAACCCAGTATATACTTATGTCAGGCAATTATAATATGTTATAAATTGGTAGCTCACTGTAAGTTCATATTTGTGCACACATAAAATGTACTTTTAAACTTTAGTGTCTACACGGTGAGGAATATAGAGTTATAAGGCAAACACACAAACAGCAACTTAAAGGGGCAGGATACATCTTTATAGACACTTTTTTTCAGCCTAATACAAGCTAAGTAATTAAAACGTATACTGGAAATACATTCACATTCTGTTACTTTTTTGGTAAGCAGATCAGCAAAAATGCATTATACAGGGGAATTATTTGTTCAGATAATCCAATTAGTTTGCGGGAACCATATGTAAAATTAAGCTATTCTGTATTCACAGTTTATATTAAAATTAAAAAAAAAAAAAAGTGTGTGCTTAAAAACAAGCAAAAAGTATATGTAGCACAATGCCTGTTCACTGAACTCATTTTAATATAATGCCCATTAAAAGAGAACATTTACAACTGTAATCAATTATAAAACTAGTATATTTGACCAAAACCTATTTAGGAATTACAAAATTGTCCTTACGCAATTCAAAACCTTCAGTTTTACAAAACAAATTGAAAATCTTTGAACCAAAATGACCAACGACATCTCTGCTACAATATACTTACCAAGGTGCATAAAATTCAACCAGTATGATGTCTGCATTGTTAACTACTTCATCAAAGTTGTCTTTTGTCAATACAATGGTTGCTTCCGGAGGTGGCTGCCAGTCAGGTTGGGCTATTTCTTTTACTTTTGCCACAAGTGCTGAAAAATAAAGGTTATACTTTTCAGGTTATCATTTGAAAGCCCTGTTAAGGGAAAGAACATTAAATAAAATGCACGGGGCTATTGAAATGAAATTTACACCAGATGTCGGCAACAACCCAAATAATTACCAATAAGTCCATAAATTAATTTAAGTGTAATAAAGTGGAATGACACAGGGAATAAGTATTGAACACATTTAAGGAAATATATGCCTTTGTTGGTAATGACAGATTCAAGATGCCCTCTGTATGGAGAAACTAGTCGTGTACATTGCTCAGGTGTGATTTTGGCCCATTCTTCCACAAAAACGGTCTTCAAATCTTGAAAGTTCCAGAGTTCTATGAACTTCAGTTCTTTCCATAGATTGTCAATTTGATTCAAGTTGGGTGACTGACTGGGCCATTCTAGCAGCTTTATTTCCTCTCTGACACCAATTGAGAGTTTCCTTAGCCGTGTGTTCGAGATCATGGTCTTGCTGAAATGTCACCCTCAGTTATATGAAGACTGACAGAACCATATGCTAAAAAACAGCCCCACATCGTTATGTTCCCACCTCCAAACATCACTGTTAGTGTTTTGGGGGTGATGTGCAGTGCCATTTTTCCTCCAAACATGGTGCATGCAATGACATCCAAAGAGTTAAACTTTGGTCTCATCTGACCAGACCATATTCTCCCAGAATATCATTGGCTTGTCTGAATGTTGTGCAGAAAACAATCTTCAACATGCTTTTCAGCAGTGGAATCTTGCATGGTGAGCATGCATACAGGCCACGTAGATTGAGTGCGTAACTTATTGTTTTCTTTGAAACAACTGTACCTGCTAATTCAAGGGCTTTCTGAAGCTCTCCGCAGGTAATCCTTGGCTCTTGGGACAGCTCTTCTGATTATTTTTTTTGACTCCTTTGTCCTCTTCAGAGGAGCAGTTGGTCATGGCCAGTTTAGGGTGAAATGATGTTCTTTACACTTGTATGTATGTATAACTATTTGTAAAGCACTGTTAAGGACCCCGCAGCAATGTACAGTGCATAAAAGTACAATATAGATAAGTATACATGGGTAATCACATAGATATATAAAGAATCATAGGACAAAGAGCATAATTGCTATGTGGTAAAAGTGGGAAGGAGGTCCCTGTCTGTAGAGCTTACAGTCTTACACTTCTGGATTATGACCCAAACAGTGCTCACTGGAACACTCAGAAATTTAAAAATATGCCTGTAACCAATGCCATCAGTATGTATAACTTTATTTGTATAACACTTAAGGACCCGCAGCTATGTATTTTTAATAAAAATATAAAGCAATGTTGCCCTCCACTGGTAAAACTGCAGTGTTTGCTTCAGAAGCTGTACTATTGTTTATATAAATAAGCTGATGTGTATAAAAAGCTCAAATTACACAGCAGATAGCAGATAAACTCTGTAGAACATAATGTTATCCGTTATCCATTACTTATCCTCTGCCATATAGCCATTTTTCAATTTCCGCCATTGCTACTTA
>CM044441.1:65684762-65714450 GCA_024363595.1 Xenopus borealis
CCCCCCCCCCCCCACACACACACACACAAAAGGTGCGGGAAAAGTCTGTTAGATGCCAAAGTAACTATACACCCATATGTATATTAATGTGAGAGTGAAAGCCAGAAGTTAAGGCTAGAGCCACACAGGGGCTACTACCCTACCGTGGGCAGTAGCCTCCTCTCTTTTCCACATTCAGAAGTACTGAATCGGATGCAGAGTGAACAGATGCAGTGGATATTGGCCAAGAACCATGAGTCTCTGCATTTTGAGTTGAAATCCACCAAAATCTGTGCAACGCTTCCAATTCAATACTTCTGTATGCAAAAAGAAAAAAGGCTACTGCATGCTGTAGGGCTGAAATCAACTACTGTATTTTGGCTGCCTAGTGGCTCTAGCCTAGTAGATTGAAGCAAACAACCGTGTTCTTGCCTTACCAAGCATGTCGGTTGACCCGCGACACTTTGCATCTCTGATATTGCTACTAATACACAGTACCTTAGCTTACTCCACGAGACAAGTATGAATCTCTCCAATGTTATTTAAAATTGCACTGTAAAAATAATATTGCTCAATGGTACCATAGAAACAATGCACTTTCTTATAGCATGCCTCACTTATCAAATTGTTTTTCCTACATTACCACATCACTAGTCTGGGTAGTCCTCCCCTCTACAACTGAACACTGCACCAATTTCTACCCACAGTTATCCATTTGTTATATCCTCTTATCAGGGAATTGATTTATCGGATTATGGTTTACTTTATCATAGAACGCTAACCTCTGACTTGTGCTTGATACATTGTTTCTATCTTTTGTTTATATCACAGAACACTATATTGTGGAGTTAAAGGAGACATATAAGATAAATGAAACCCCCAAATTTTGTAGGCAATAATGTATACTACATGGTGTTTGAAAAAAATTTATATTTTCTTTTAAAAAGGCCTCTATTGAAGCTCCCTATAGATCTGCTAAGGTCTCTGTTCAAGAGGGCCTTTAGGCTCCCTGCCAAAAGCACAGTAGGATGGAGGCAGCCAATCACAGACATGCAGTCACACAAGCAAAAACATGCTTCAGTTCTCTATGAGCTGCTGAGAAAGGAGACCTACAAGTACCATCTCGGGCGGTACTTGTAGGTGTTTTGCAGAAATGTATAATAAAGTAACAAGAAGCAGCTTATTCAAGCATATTCCTTCTATATCTTAAAGAGTTAAATGCATTCAGGCCTGGCCTGGCAATTTGTGGGTTCTGGCATATGCCAGAGGGCCTGCTATAAGATGCCATAGACCAGGGGTCCCCAACCTTTTTTGCTCATGAGCCACATTTAAATTAAAAAAAAAAAAAAAAGTTGGAGAGCAACACAAGCATGAAAAAGTCCATGTGGATGTCAATTGGCTTTTTGGTAACCCCTATATGGACTGGCAGCCTACAGGAGAGCATGTTTTGCAGTACATTTGGTTTTTATACAACAAAAACTTGCCTCTAAGCCAGTTATTCAAAAATAAGCACCTGCTTTGAGGTCACTGGGAGCAACATCCAAGGGGTTGGAGAGCAACATGTTGCTCGCGAGCTACTGCCATAGACACTTACCATTTATTGGGCTGGTGGGGGCTGTTTTAGCCTCTGTGTACTTGAAATGCCAGGGCCAATTTTGACTCCCAGTACAGACCTGAATGCACAATACATTCTTGTCTTTCACATAAAAGGTCTGTAATGTTCATTTTTTTGATACAAGGTTAATAATATGAGCATTATACATGTTTTTATTTGCTCAGTAAGGCAAGAATTAATGTTTTTGCTTCAGTTTATTAGCTTCTTGCTCCCCACATTAACATCTGGGCGTTTACTATGGCAACTAACAGATCTCCAGTGATTTCAATAAGATCTGCTTGCATGCAGTAACAGGCAGGGGAGTGGAGGTCGGCCCAAATGCGGAAAAAATAAAATAATAGGCGAGAGATGTGAAGTCAACGCTCCATAAGAGCTTAAGTCTGACATAGCATGTCTACTTTAACGATAGAAACATGATGCATAGCATCTGAGGGTGCATTCGACGTGTCCTTTATAGCATCTGATGGCCAGTAAAACACACATTGTTCTGGGCTGCTACAGTTAAAGTTCTTTGAAGGAGCATTACCAAATGCTAATAAATATCCTCTTGTTGCCTGTTGAAGTTACCTTCACAGGAAGGTGGCGTGAGGCCACGAAACGCGTAAATCGTGAGGGTTGCAACACTATTGTTATCTATGGAATTTTTGTTACAATAAATTTTCAATGTTAATATATACCAGATGCTGCCTGGTGCTCCATACAGTTTGCTATTAATGGACAATCTCCTTAACGTTATACCAGAGACGTTTCTGTACGTGCCAGCACGGGCTTCCCGGTAATTCATTTTGACCGAATCGGGGTGAGTGCTCTCCAATTTCATGGTTTGTTTATGAAGTTACCTTCACAGAATGAAGCCCAATTCTCCATGAAATATGGAGATTCAGAGCTAAAACATTGGAGCAATGGGAATTCCTGTAAGTTTAGGGAAGTACACAGACTAATACACAAGGCTCATCACTGTATCCCAATCATCAGAGGCAGACAGAGAAAAGCAGACAGAAAAAGACAGTTTGGTTATGTAGACAGGGAAAATTTTTATCACCTTCCTGTGTTCTTGCACCATCATAATCAATGGGTTGGCCTTTCTTTAAGATCTTGATTGTAGGATATCCACTAATGTCATATCTACCAGCGATACTAGTTGCTACTGTGGCATCAATTTTTGCAACTGGAACTGGAGGGTCATTTTGGTTCAGGGCACTGGCAATTTTTTCATATTCTGGAGCAAATTGCTTGCAGTGTCCACACCTAATACATAAATAAGAAACAAGAACGTTAAAGAAGAGAAACTACAGGGGGTATATATATATATATATATATATATATATATATATATATATATATATATATATATAAATCATATCTGCTTATTTAAGCTAGAAAAAGCTACCTTTACAATTGTATTATTGTTTTTACATATTGTGGGTAATTGCTTGTAGCATGGGTAGGGGACAGGTAACTCAGTTCAACAGACGTGACACCCAATGAGGTTTGCAAAACAATTTGCATGCTTCTACCTGTGGTTTATTTTTACAACACGCAAAAGAAAACAAAAACACAACGTCTGTGCTGAAAAGAGGGAAAAACAAATCAACAAAGCAGATTCTTTCAGCAAACACTAAAAAACAAAAGTCCAAACTGCTGTCACAAGGCAGTCTCTGAAGTACCAGTGTCAGAGGTAATGTGTTAGAAATTCAGTCTTTCCCTCAAAGCCTCTCCAAGCTCTCTGCATGCCCGAATCACACAGAGATTCCCCCTAATGTTCTACCTGGTAATTAATTGACAACAGTACTCTTCAAACTGCTCCAGGTGCCTAGTGCGTCTGCGACCATCAAGAGAAACTGTGGGTGGTGTGCAGGGTCATAAATCATGATAGATAGATAGATAGATAGATAGATAGATAGATAGATAGATAGATAGATAGATAGATAGATAGATAGATAGATACAAGTACCTTAAACTGTTAAAGTGTAAAAGTAATTTAATTACATTGTACAAACATCAGATATAGGATATACATATATCTATATATATCTATATATCTAAATATATTTCTGCACATCAAGAGCAGTAATTATTTTCTGTCATTGAGGATCAAAGCACTAAAACTATTCTTACACCTTTGATACAACATTTTTTTTTGTTCCAGACAGAAACATAATATAAATGTTATGGGAGTAGTTAAATAAATTTACCAGGGTGCATAAAATTCTAGAAGTACTATGTCTTTATCACTGACAAAGGTGTCAAAGTTTGCATCAGTCAGCACCAAAACACCATTTTCATCCTTCACTTGTGTGTCATCCTCATTGGCATCCACATTGTCAGGGTGTCCCTTTGGGTCTGTTTTGACACAAAAAAAACATGTACACAGCACTTTACAACAGATTTTTCCCATAGTTATAGACAAGAAATAAACAAAATGTAATTTTAAACATTTGATGTACTATGACATCTTATACCAAACTGATTTTTAAAGGGTATGAAGTGGCATCATATTAATGGCAGTCATACACGGGCCAACCAGGTACACTAACATACTTATCAGCCCAACAGGTTAAATGGATATTGGAGTATGAGGTTCCATACATTATATGGCTGTGGTTCTGCTTCACTTACCAAGTGCACTGGCAGAGAAGGAAGTGACATTTATAAACCTGCCCAAACCAATATGTATCCATAGTACATGGATATCAGTCATGATCAGTTGTCAGTCAAACACATACCATTAACAATCTCATTTCACGTGATAATAATGTATGGCCCACCTTAAGTTTCTAGATTTTAATAGAATCAATTCAAATACGAATAAAATTATATTGCAATTAATTTCTTTTTACCTATTAAAAGCTCTGATACTCCTGAAAGGGCTTGCTGGCTTCTCTATTTGTATACCAATAATAAATGAGTACACCTGACAACTAGAGTGGCGTCAGCCTTAGGCACCATGCTTCCTATTGGCTCGCAATCCCCAACACAGATAAAACTGCCATCAAATATCTTTTAACAGCTAAAAAGCAAAGTATAGTATATTACAACATAGGGGTGGTTTTAGGTTTTAGGTTATAGAATGCCCAATTCTAAGCAACTTTTCAATTGGTCTTCATTATTTACTTTTTATAGGTTTATACAGGTATGGGACCCGTTATCCAGAATGCTCGGGACCGGAGGTTTTCCGGGTTAACAGATCTTTCCATATTTTGGATCTTCACTAGTGATGGACGAATCTCCTGCGAAAAATTAGCGGAAACGAGTCGCTGGACGCGTTTGACGCGCGTCATTTACGATGCGTCGCTTCCGACGCGCATCGCGTCGTTTTCGGCGCGTCGCGTCAAAAACGACGCGCAACTCGTTTTTTCGGCGAAATTTCGCTTGCCGAAATTTCACTGGTGATTCGCGAATTTATTCGCCAGCGGCGAATCGCGGGAATTCACCCCAAATTCAACCCTGGCGAATAAATTCGTCCATCACTAATCTTCACACGTTACCTAGAAAATCATTTAAACATAAATTAAACCAAATAGGCTGGTTTTGCTTTCAATAAGAATGAATTATATCTTGGTTGGGATCAAGTACAGGTTACTATTTTATTATTACAGAGAAAGGGGAAATCATTTTTTAAAAATGTGGATTATTTCATTATAATGGAGTCTATAGAAGATGGCCATTCCTTAATTCGGAGCTTTCTGGATAATGTGTTTCCGGATAACAGATCCCATAACTGTAATTATTTGCCTTTTTCCTTCTGAATCTTTGCAGCTTTCAAATGGGCGTCGCTGATCCCTTCTAAAAAGCAAATGCTCTGTAAGGCTAGACATTTATCGTTAGTGCAAATTTTTTATACTCTTCTTTCTATTCGGGCCCTCTCCTATTTATATTCCAGCGTCATTTGGACCTTAGCAACCAGATTACTTAAAATGCAAATTGAAGATCTGCTGAACAAATAGCTAAACAACTAAAAAAAACACATAATAAAATAGGAAAACCTCTCTACATCATACTAAACGTTATCTCCAACAACCACTTAAAGGGAATCTCTAAACATACAGGGATGCCATTTCATTACATTTAAGCATTGAAAACTGCAAAATGAAATATTCAAGCTATCATTTTTGTAAAATTAGAGAAAAACGTTGGAAATAGTGTAAAAATATGCACATCAACTATTAATGTAAACCAAGATATTGGATCAAACAGCTTTTTGATGTCAAAATATTTACAGTAACCAAATATTCCCACTGAGACAATTGTCACATAATAGACACAATAACACGTACTTATTACAGGTCAATTAGACACCTCACAGGCACAGAAGATTCTCTTGGGAATCATAATTGTAGATGTCAGTTATAGAAAATGCTATTCATGCCCTGCATCTAGTACATTGCCATTCCCAGAATGTCACTGTTACTTAGATGGGAGACATCTCTGATTTTCTGTATCTAGGTACTTTACAGAGTATGTGGAGTTTAAGGGCAGTATATCACCTTGCTCAACATGAATTCAATGGATAGGACTTGTTCCAAACATGGTTTTCAACTTTTGTTTTGATCACAAAAGAAAATCCCAAAAACCTGTTTTTTGTTCATTCTTAAAGGAACAGTAACACCAAAACAATGAAAGTGTTTTAAAGTAATGAAAATATCATGTAGTGTTGCCCTGCGTTGTTTAAATTGATCTGTTTGCTTCAGAAACACAACTATAATTCATATAAACAAGCTACTGAGTAGCACAGGATAAGAAGTGGATAACAGATAACATTACGTTATACAGATCTTATCTGCTATCTGCTGTGTAACTTGAGCCTTTTCTCCTTTGAACGGCTGCCCCATGGCTACACAACTTATTTATATAAACAATAGTCATGTTTCTGAAGCAAACAGCAGTTTTACCAGTGCAGGGCAACAATGCACTATATTTTTATTACTTTAAAACAATTTCATTTTTTGATGAAGCTAATCCATGCGTAGTCATTAAGAGGCAGATGGATTTCCAATATACACGCCTCAAACTTTGTTTTAGCAGGAGTCTGTTTGGTCTCTTACACAGGCATTCTTTTGGGCAATTGATGTGGGTTTAAGATACAGTTCTGAGTGCACCTAAATGCATTAGAGAGGTGTATTCATGTGTGTTTACAGTTGTATTCTGTTGCAGACAAACTTTATTGCATTTTTTCTAAAGCAATATTCTGCATTTCTTTCCATTCACATGGAACAGAAATATGCACTTTGAACTTTAAAAAGCATATAAATGCAATATATGTGTTTTCAATGTGAAGCATATATTGCTTTTATATGCATTTTTATGGGCAAATATTATTAGAGTGAACTCCATTGATTAATATACCCAAGTGCTAAGCTAATGGCAGGAAGATCTATATTTGTTGGAATCATTAATACATTCCCTCTAGTAGATACAGAAGTAAGAGCAGGGCAACACAAGACAGGTTTTGAATTTAGGGAACGAATATTTTATGCAGATAAGGGAGTTGTTGAACTAATATAGATGCACAAGTGCAACCAATCAGATCACAGTTTTCATTTTTTAACTGGTAATAGACTGATCAAAACTACTTTCCGAGTGGTTGATATGATCAACTATATTTGTGAAATTTAATACTGTGTTTGAAAATAAAATATTGTCTATAGCCAGGATTACCATAACTGAACAGCATTTCGCTACTATCAACTAAGACTTTTCCAGAAGATCAAGTCCACAGGCACCAAATGAATGGACACAGTGCTGACATAAGGAGAAACAACTTCTGGATTAGTTTTTAAAATAAATAGTAATTGTGTGTTACCTACACACAAAAAGTCCTTTAGATTTCAGGATATCAAAAATACATGTAGTTCTCATTCTAAATATTTTTTCAGGTAAGTACACCAGCACTGATGACCGCTTGTCCCCCAGTGTTCTATCCCTTTGACTATTTTCTAATATTAAGATTAACCTTGAAATTTTTCCTTTATGGCTCTTTAAACTAATTTGCTACATTGGGTGATACATTTCTCAGTAGATGGATTTCAGCAAATAAAATACAAAAATTAAAAGTGGATTCATAAGGAAATTAAAACGGAATGTCGCAGCAAACAATGTTTTGCCTAATAAAAGAAAACATTATTCTTAGCAACCTTACAAAACACATACATTCCGAATTTTCTATGGTTTTTAAATTGTGTATATGTATTGCTATTGAAAGCAGGGTTTGTTTGTCCCTTTTTAATCCCTGTCCTGGCGACTCAGTCTGTTGATACAATGTAAAACAAACTAGCAGATTAACAGGCATATCTTTGATGGGGAACCAAGCAACAATTGTTAAAAAAAGTAACAATCAGGAGTTAAGCAAATGTTGCATTCAATAGCAATTGTTTTTACAAACAACTACAAAAGCACTGTAGAAGTAGAAGGGAATGTAATTTACAATAATGTTATCTTTTATTAGATAACTTTTTATTCTGGGGTTGACTTGCCCTTTAATGCATATACAGTCAGCAACCCTCACCCCCTTACTGCTCCTGGAAAACATCAGATGTTTAAAAAAATAAAAATAAGTAAAACTTAAATTGGGGGGGGGGGGAATAAAGAGAAAAAATATTTCTAGTGTAATATACTAAGAAAACAGCATACGTGAAAAAAACTATTTGGAAAGTAAACTATGCCTTCATTTCAGAGAAATAAAATGTACTACACACCTTAAAACTGGATACTGTTAAAACATTTTACTGAAAAACTAAGTCATAAAAAAAGTTGAACATACTCTAAGAACTAAAATTACATTGCAAGACATGGATTTTTGACGTACAAATCAAATTTAAAAGGAACAGAACACAAAGACAAGTTTTAGGATTTCCTACTATATGCATTTATGAACCTAACCTTATTAACCACAATTGTTTTTTGGTATGAACTTGGAGAAACAGACTGCCATTGTCACTGGTTGGTATGTGTTCAGCCTTTTGTACAAATTCAAGATTGAATGAATAGGAACTGAGGTTGCATGGGACAAAGCACATGGCAACAGACTTTATTACATCCTCTGGTGGATGGAAGTCTTTGAATTGATGCTGAATCTTGTTTCTCATAAAGGTCAAATAAAAATTTTTTTTATGTAATAAAAATATAATGCAATGTTGTCCTGCAATGAAATAACTTGCGTGTTTGCTTCAGAAACACTATTATAGTTTATATAAATAAGCTGATGAGTAGCCATGGGGGCATCTAATCAAGGGAGAATAGCTCAAGTTACACAGCAGATAAGCTGTTATTCATTATTTATCCTGTACTATATAGACTTTTTTAAATTTCTAGCAGTTGTACATAAGAACTATAGTAGTGTTTGTGAAGCAAACAAACCAGTTTTACCAGTGAAGGGCAACACTACATGATACTTTCATTTATTTCATTTTTGGTGTTACTGTTCCTTTATCTTCTGGCTCACAATAGTTGGAATCCAGTGCACTCCCTCGAATTCAGCAAACATACAACATTAAGGAACACAAATCAAAGTAAAACAAAAGGATAAAGACTACTAAACACATTCTAATGTTTTATGTAGTACTGAAGCTAGAAACCATATCCTGGCTATACAACGAGCAGAATGTAAAAAAATGCTTTAAACTGTACCTAACATTTACTACTTGTGTGGCAAAATGCATTAGCATGCAATTAAATGTAACCAGGTTAACTGGTTAGAAGCTTGTACATGTATAAAAAGGAGGCTAAATAAGGCAACCCTGTAAAAATTTTTCAATACTTCATGTAAAATATGTGTTGTAGCTGGGGCTGCACCTCAGATGCAAATTGCAATCAAATGCCACCACGGACTGGAAGAAAAAAAGATTTAAACATTTGTTGGGCCCCCCCAAAAAAAAGCAGAACTTTGATAATGCTGTCTTCTGCAGAATAATGATAATAATAAATCTTTAAATTACAAATAAAAATGCACTTATATTTAATACTAATGTAGATCAGGTTAACAGCGCTACATGTTCAAACATAATATACTTTTGAAGTAGAATTGCCAGAAAATGGTTTTAGCCCATAGAATATTGGAACCCTTCATAGAAATATGCGACTTTCTGTCATTTCACTAAATTTACGGTGCAGCAATATTGAATCTAATAAATCACAACACATAACCTGGGGCTGCTGTACTTTAGCCTATTGTTTTAGACTTATTCTCACTTTCTCTGTTACAGGAGCTGGTTTAGCGCTGCAACGCTATTTTATATGGAACAAAGAGACTGCTTTTATGCCAAGTTTTTTCTAAACTAAACAAGTATGGATTAGACAAGTGTTAAACAATGAAAAGCATTCCGAGAGTTTGGTTACTGCCCCTAGTAAACTTTTACAGAGATTCCCAAAACTTTGGTCTGGTGTTACCACCGATACAGTTTCAGCACTGCCCTTACTTTACCTGTCTCCTCTTGATCACAGGTTACGATAGCGACATGCGCTAACCCCAAAAGAAGCAACAAAAGATAAGCCTTCTTCTCCATATCGCACTCTAAATGCACAATCGAATCACCCATTCACTTATTAAACTGCTCTGCTAATATGCAACGTAACTGCCTACGGAAACGCCCATCAAAAAATCAATGAGTGCGTGATTGGCTAGATACTCTTCCTCCTCCCCTCTGGCACGCCTCAAGAGTTTAACAATTCATTTGGCGACAAAGTAATTCTACATTGCTTGCTTGCGGCAGTCATAGGGCTCATTATTAACCATGACTAATCGGTTGTGTGGTTGAGTTTTTGTTGGTTCACACGTCATTCTATAATGCGCTCAGTATTTGCGAGACGTTTCCATGATTTGTATACGCTAAATAAACGCAACGTCGCGTTCTTCTGAGTTGCCTTACGCCTATTGGCTGTCGATCCCAGCCGCCAATCGTACGCTGCCACTTTACGGAGGCGAGGCTCTGACAGTGAACACGTCAATGTCTGATTGGTCTAGGGCCGGGTTTTGGGAAGGGAACGGCGGTTATTCAGTGATTGGTTGGAGGGCGCTACAGGGCCACGTGTAGTAACGTTGAGCGATGTTCTGTGCGTTTATATTGAAATTAATTTATTGGTGTGGTGTTACTGGTCATGTTAAGGTGAAGGCACTTGTATTATTTAACAACTTAGGAAAATCAAGAAACTAAACCCAGATTTTGTTAAATCACTAAAGCAAGTGAAAATATGTGAGGCAAGTATATCCAGTGTAGTGAAACATAAGTGAAGAATAAATCAGCACACAGGTCACCATTACATCAGTTAGAGGCCTGCCGCCTGCACAATTCCACAATGTTCCCAGATATACGTACCTCCCAGCAGGACTGGACTGAGAATTAAAATAGGCCCTGGCATTTCAGGTACACAAGAGGCCCATCAGCCCACATAGAGGCCCAAACAGCCCCCACCAGCCCACTAAACACTGACTTTCTATGGGACCTTATAGCAGCCCCTCTGGCATTTGCCCTAACCCTCAAATGGCCAGTCCGGGCCTGCCTCCCAGCTTTTGAAAATGGGAAAGCAGGATAAGTTCTGGCGCAGGTAAGTAGGGTTGCCACCTGGCCGGTATTTTACCGGCCTGGCCAGTATTTTTGATGGTTGATCCCAATGTTATTAATAGGAAAAACAGATAAATATATAGGAAGGCCGGTATTTTTTTCAAGAAAAGGTGGCAACCCTACATGTAAGGAAAAAGAAGGGGCAGAAATGACCTTAGAATTTGCACCTCCCCACCCACCTGTTCCAAAATCACTTGAAATGCAGATCACCAAAATTGGTAAAACATAACTTTCAATCTATACATTTAAAATAAATGAATAAAGTGTTGAACCATTAAAAGAAAATCAGGTACGGGGAAACGGATCACCACGGGTAAGAGGTTCATTCAAACCGAATGGGTCTGGTAATAAATGTGAAGGGTTTGCGTAATTATTACAGCAACTGGGAAAGAATCATGTGGGGAGCGATATCAGATCAACTCTTTCAATCATATAGATATCTGTGGGTTGAAATATCAGATAGGCTACTATTTCCTGTGTCCGCCAAACTGCGGCTTCTTGTTATTAGCGGTATTGATGCTTAGATACCGAGGCTAAGCCACTCAGCATATCCAAAGAGTCTCATTCACCCGCTCCAACCCTCCCGGTAATTACTATGAGAATCGCTATCACTTGCGATATTCTAATCAGGATAAGAAGAGGGCAGAGTTGCCGATGTCGGATTGCATCTCAATGTAATCCAGCTATCAAGTGAAGCGCTATGCCCAAATATCACAGCAAATCGTATGATATTGCAGTATAATATGACCAATGAATAGAACACAGTATCCATCTAGTGAGCTGCCACATCTCTGGGGACTTCCTTATTGAAGCCCACTAAATTAGCATCTATTTACATTGTATCTTATAAGTACTACATTACATACCATTGGTAACAAAATGGCAATTAGAGTTATTTACATAATGTGCTGCTATAAATCGCATATCAGGTGAAAAATAGGTAATGCCATTGGATTGACTATGAATCCTTAACTGTGATCTAATATGAGTGGTAGTCAGTCGGCCTATTGTTAGAAACACAAGTGATATTCAGATATGTGTTTCTAACAATAGAACAACCATCATTGATGGTTGGTGCTCCCCAACGACATTTACGTATTGAGTTATAAGTTCTGGCACATGCAGCTCTGCAAAATAGTTTTGTCCATGAATATTTTGTGGCCATACCCCTAAACACCATGGCTAGTTCTTCTTGACGAGGGGGAGGTTCCCTGAAACATTGCACTCTGCATACAATAAAATTGCCCTGCTGAACGAATTCCTGTGTGCCGGTGTAATTCCTCCAGGAGATCTGCTTATCTTAATAGTTACAATTGTATCTTTGCTTATCCTAAATAATTACAGATGTATGTAAGTGCAGGTGCTGTGTATTCTGGGCTCTCTACCAATAACCTCTAAATTAATTAAGATTCATAAACGTTATCTTTTTTCTGACTATTCAGAAAAGTCGGGACTGTCCCAGGAAAATTGGGACAGTTGGGAGTTATGCATATAGCAAACCACATTGTGACACTCAGTAGCATTATTTCCACACCTGTGAATAAGAGTGAGAATACCTGAAAATTGGTTTGCCACCTTTTGTAAAAATTGTCAGGAGCACTCTGTTCCGGAGGACTTCTCCAATGTTTTCTGCAAGAAGTCAGCAGTAGTGATGGGCGAATCTGGGGTGTTTTGCCAAAATTTTGTGAATTTGTAGTAGAAATTAGTGAAACAGTGAAAAATTCATGAAACGCACCCGTCCAAAACGAGACGCCAGTGAATTAAAATTTTTCTGGCGTTTTGCAAATTTCTTCGCCTGCAGTGAATTGCAGGAATTTGCAGCGAATTCGCTCATCGCTAGTCAGCAGAATTACTTTCTCCGCACCACCCCTAAGACTGCCCCATTGACATTCTCCCTGGTACTATGCCTCGCAGAGGTTGCACATACACTTTGTCTCCAGTCGAGACCTCCACAATGAAGGATTACAGTCAAGAGAATCTCCAGAGGGATTTCAAATGTCCCTCTTTTTCCCCTGCTAGGGCTGGATTCTTCTTCATGGTAAAGAAGATGGGGGTTATGTTCAAGGTCAAGAACCGATACTCCCTACCTCTCATCTCCGAGCCCTTCGATCAACTTAGAGGTTCAAAGATCTTCACTAAGCTAGATTTACATGGGGCATACAACTTAATTCAAATATGTATGGAGGATGAATGGAAGACAGCATTCAACACGAGGGATGGGTATTATAAATAACTAGTAATGTTCTTCGGCCTTTGCAACGCCCCTGCCGTATTGTGAATCACATCCTTAGAGATTGTTTGGGGAAAACAGTAGTCGTATACTTGGATAACATTTTGGGGAAAACAGTAGTCGTATACTTGGATGACATTTTAATCTTCTCCAAAGACTTGGAAAATCACTGCTTCCAAGTAAAAGGGATCCTGTTTTTTCAAAACACATCAGTTAATAGTGCTGTTCCAGAAGAATTCTGCATTGAAATCCATTTCTCAAAAGAGAAAACAGATTTTTTTTATATTTCAGTTTGAAATCTGACATGGGGATAGACAAATTGTCAAATTCCCAGCTGCCCCAAGTCATGTGACTTGTGCTCTGATAAACTTCAGTCACTCTTTACTGCTTTACTGCAAATTGGAGTGATATCACCCCCTCCCTTTCCCCCCCAGCAGCCTAATAACAGAACAATGGGAAGGTAACCAGATAACAGCTCCCTAAGAAAAGATAACAGCTGCCTGGTAGATCTAAGAACAGCACTCAGTAGTAAAACCCATGTCCCACTGCATACTATTACATTGAGAAGGAAAAACAATACCCTGCCAGAAAGCAGTTCCCTCCTAAAGTGCTGGCACAGGTCACATGACTGAGGCAGCTGGGAAATTGACAAAATGTCAAGTGTCAGATTTCAAAATTAAATATAAAAAAATCTGTTTGCTCTTTTGAGAAATGGATTTCAGTGCAGAAGTCTACTGGAACAGCACTATTAACTGATGTGTTTTTTTAAAAAAACATGTTTTCCCATGACAGTTTCCCTTAAAGGAGCTACTCTCGCATTTGAGGAAAAATTTCCCTCTTTGCCAAGCTAGAGAATTGTGTCTTTGAGGTGTCCAAAATTCCCTTCCTGGACTATACCATCTCCCCAGAGGGTTTTGAGATGGACCCCTCTGTAATCATGTAGATTCAAAAATGCCCCCTCCCCATGTGTTTCAAGGCCATGCAAAGGTTTATCGGATACTAGAATTATTACTGGCAATTCATTAAGGGGTTCTCCTTCTGTATAGCCCCTATCCTGGCCCTCATCTGGAAGGGAGAAAAGCCTAATATATGGCCCCCTCATGCACTGGAAGCCTTCCAATCCTTGAAGGAAATGTTCTCTTCTGCCCCTGTCCTCTGACATCCAGATCCTCAGCAACCCTTCTCAAAGTAGATGCTTCAAATGTTTGGGCCGGGGCTATTATCTCCCAAAGACACTTTGCGGATGGGAAGTTACCTATGTGCTTATTTCTCTAAGAAGTTCTCCCCTGCTGAACAAAATTACAATATTGGGAATCGCAAATTACTGTCATTGAAACTTGCTCCCCAGGTGTGGCGTCATCTATTGGAAGGTGCATCTCACTCTGTATCTACACAGACCACAGAAACTTGGAATTCAAGAGACTACACCTATCACCCTGGTTCCAAGAATCTGAAGGCAGATGCCCTGTCCAGGAGTTTCGTCCATGAGGATCGTCACATGTTTTAGCTCCCTTGTCCACACCTCTTCTCTTCTGCTCCCTCCTGTGGAATTATTGTTTTTGTTCCTCTACTGTTTATTTCATTTTCTCATTCTCACCCTCCCTGTTGTTTCTCTGGTACCCAACTTTACTCCCCCAGTTCTTACAGTGTTTGTGATATCACAATTTCCACTATTCTCTTTCTCCTTTGCTTTATTTCTGTGCTGGCTCAACTCAGCATTTGCTCCCTTTATGTAATCATACAACTTTATGGAGGGGTCTAATGACACATAATACACAGTCATGGAGCTTTGTTTGCAGAAGCTGAGTTGCTGTTTGCAGAAGCTGAGTTGGCAGGCGAGAAAATTAATTTACACTTTTTTCATTTGGGGGTCTGTACATGCTGTACCTCATTCTTTGGTATGCATATTGGAAATCAAACTGTTCAGTAGAACTCTGACATTCATATTTTTTGTTTTGACACAATGTGCAACATTTTCAGGTGATTTTTAGACATGCCATCAAAACCAGTAACTTTAGAAAGCTTTTTCTTTTAGTAAATTGGATTAAATTATTCATCAGAATGTATACTTTCCAAAAATATATAGGTATATGTATATATCTAATATATATCTGATCTTGATCTTGGCTTCATTTGGAGTGGTTGAATTTCATGGACTTTAGTCTTTTTTAAAGTGGACCCGTCACCCCCAAAAAATATTCAAAATCCTATTTCATCACATTAGTCAAGCAAAATGAACATTAATTACACTATATAAATTATTTTAATCTTGTTTTCTTCAGTCTGGGAATTCATAATTATAGCAAGCAGGCAGGAGCCATTTTGTGGACACTGTTATTAAGGCAAGCCTTGCATCATCTCAGAATCTTGTTTGTGCACGAGAATGGGGGACCCAATGTCTATTCCCATGTCCTGGCTACACAATTAAATGGTTAAGAGAACTGGGGGAATATGTGGGGAGCAGTGGTATCTAGGAAGTGCTGAATGGAAAGTGAAAGTAATTATCTGCCCCGCCTCTATGCCTAAGGCATAGAGGAGTGGCAGACAATATTTGATTGACAGCTGAGATTTTTAAATGAGCTTAAAACAGCTATGAATGCTTTAATAAAAATTAGAATTTGGATTTCATGTTTAATTTGAAAAGGACTTTTATTATACAGATTTTTGTGTCTGGATGACGGGTCCACTTTAAACCCAATTTAACTATGTTACTATTTCAGAGTTTCTCTCTGTACCTGTAGCAAAAAGTCAAGGTGTGTCATGTCAGTTCTGTGACAGGATCAAGTAGGACTGACCCCAAAACAACAGACATTGATAATAACATGTCTGCTGTGTATCTAACACATATAAACTATATATACCAATATCTATAGTAATTGTAGATTTTAGTATCACAGTAGGTTATGATATTATGCTTCTCCAAGAAATCATCCAAGCCCCTCATTAATACAACATCACCTGGCAGGGCATTGAACAATCTCGCTGCCCTCGCTGTGAAGAAACACCTACATTGCTTCTTTAGTCTGATCCTTTAGTCTAAAGGGGCAGCCTCTGGTGCGTTGGATGGTTTTATGGAAAAAGAGAATCCACCCCTATAGGGTCCTCTATTATCCTTGTAAAGAGTAATCATATCCTTTTGCAAGCACCTTATCACCAGATAAAACAACCTCAAACTTTAAAGTATTGCTTATTCAAGATGACACCTTACCAGAGACCTATAAAGAGGCAAATATGTTTTCATCCCTTGAGTTGATGCACTTTTTTAGGCAAGACAGTACTTTATTTACTGTAGTATTTGCTTTATTTAATGACTTTGCTGTTTGCTGACTTTGTTGTTAGTGGGGTGTGTTGAAGAAATTGGAAGAGCACTGACTAGAGCAGTGATCCCCAACCAGTAGCTCGCGAGCAACATGTTGCTCTCCAACCCCTTGGATGTTGCTCCCAGTGGCCTCAAAGCAGGTGCTTATTTTTTAATTAATGGCTTAGAGGCAAGTTTTGGTTGCATAAAAAACAGATGTCCTGCCAAACATTCTCTCCTGTAGGCTGCCAGTCCATATAGGGGTTACCAAAAAGCCAATCAGAGCTCTTATTTGAAATACCCATGGACTTTTTCATGCTTATGTTGCTCTCCAACTCTTTTTTAAATTTAAATGTGGCTCACGAGTAAAAAAAGGTTGGGGACCCCTGGACTAGTGACTGCAACTGAGATGGAACACTAACAGGACAGGGGTTTGTGTTTGTGCGCGCTGTGTCAGTAAATTTTCATGCAGCTTAACAGTGATCTGTTAGGAAGGTGTCCATGAGAGACTTGGCCATTAGACTTGTTGCACGAGTTACATAATGTATGGCAGGGTCATCTAGTGGTTCTCTAGGGATTTTATGGGGTGAATCCAAATCTTGCTGGAAAAGGCCAAATCCCAAACCGAATCCTGGATTCGGTGCATGCCTACTTCTTTTAAATATAATTGCTTATATCTTCTGTGTTTATTGCATCTGTGAACCAGATTGTAGGTATACACTGGATAACTGAAAGTCTTTTGGCCCCACTGCAAAATTTAGTCTCTGCAACAGAAAACTTGTGTATCAGTTACAGGGCAAATACTTCATTGCCTCTGAACAGATTTGTGTTTTGGTCTTTTCCACTGGCTGAACTACAATTTAGATAGGAACTATAATTACAGTTCTAATATATGCAAATTTTCCTGCTATTATTTCCTATTCATCTCTTTTTCACTAGACTGAGCAAAGAGGGAATGGTAGATAAGAGCATGGAAAACTAATATTAGTATAATTATTAGCAAACTATTTTTATCAAGGTAAATCTGTTCTAGATAGTATTATCAAACACATAAGCCATGAATATCTTGTAAATGATATCCTTATAAACAGTGAGTTCTGATGTTATCAGTTATAAACGGTGAGTTCTGATGTCATTTCTGTCACATGACTCACTGAAAATTGTATATTATAATAAACTAGACATTAAGCCCGTTAAATTAACGGGCGCTAGAACATATGTAGTCAAACATTTATAAAATCAGACTTGTTCCAGTCCAAAAAAAAGTGGACAACCATGGTGGACACCTAGAGTGCTTCTCAGTAGTTTTAAAAATACTACTGCTTCCTAAAGAGTTTGGGCAATGTTTGTTTATGGTATAGATCACACCAGTGTTTTTTTTTCACAAAAAAATGTTTTCCTACAGAATTTCAGAGGCGATTCTGACTCAATGTTACTTTTAGAAAAAGAGTCGCCTGACTTTGTCAGCTCAGCATCCCTGTTGCCGAAGCAACGTCGGGGACATGCGCTGAGTGAGCGGGTCCCGCTTCTAACAACGCGAGATTAAAGATAGGAACAGTTGGCACCGCCCCTTCCTCTTGATCATTCGCGCTTCACATGCGCATGCCCATTTTCCGCCAATCATATTTTTTCCTTGGTGTCCTGTAGGCGGAGTTGAGTGAGTCAGAGAGATGGAGGTACTTTCACAGCTATGGGAGGCCAGACAGTAGCTGCTCCTCTGTCACCCGCCGGCCAGCAACGCTCTATCCCTCTGCCATTGGGCAGCACAACAAAGAGGGGCGGGGCAGCGCACTGGGATTGGCTGCGGCTCTCCCGTGAGGGCAGGGCTTTTAGGCAATAAATAAAGAGGCAAGACGCTCTGTGAGGAGCTGGTGGAAGTCTCTCTCTACCCCGACCCCCCATTTACCTTTACTGACTGCGCCGCAGACTCCCCGGGTCACACATCCCACAGCTCGAGCTGCTCCTCTGTCACATGGTGCTTGGGCATGTGTACAGCTGGCGGTGTAGCGGTGAGCAGAGGAGCGGCACACCGTTATGTAGCGCCGGTCTTTCCATAGATTGAAGGCAGCAGATTATAAACCACTAACGGAAGTCTCTGCGCTCCAAGTGGGACATTCACTAAGATCCGAAAAATCACTAGCGCAGGCTTCGCGAGCGTTCGCCGCACTTCGCCAGGCGAATTTTCGCCGGCGCTACGCAAATTCACTAAAGTGCAAATTTACGCTCTGTTCGGCGAACGGTAACGTATTTATGCTAGTGTTACTTCGCTAGGCATAGCGCAATTTCCCTAGCGAAGCCTAATTTGCATACGGCGCAAATCCTATATAATAAAGTTCAAGTGTCTCTGCATCCAGTCCCTGTGTCCGTGGGATTGCGCTACTGCGCATGTGCCCCACGGACAGCCAGTGCGAAGCGTCTAACGCTAGCGCAAATTCGCCAGCGTGACGTCAAATCGTAATCGCAAATTCAGGAACACCGACTCTGGCGAATTTACGCTAGCGAAGTAGATAGACTTGCGCAACTTCGCACCTTTACGCCAGGCGAAGTTGCCTGGCGAAGGATCGTAATTACGCAAATTCACTAAGATCAATTTTTTGCTGTTCCTTAGCACTTACGCTAGAGCAATACAATAGATAGGAGGTTGAAAAATTTTTTTTTTAATTTTTCTAAGTCCCAAAAAACGCTGTTGCGTGTTTTACCATTGTGGGTAATAGTCTGAAAAACATAGTTTTTTTGGGGGGGTGTTACCCTCCTTCCCCCCTACATTTCCTGACATATGGCAACACTACTATATAGGGGGCACATGTAGGGCAATAGGACAACTTTATTTTTTTTGATTAAAGGTGTCCTGGGCATGTGTAGTGGCTGTAACATACACTTCTTTTTCAGACTATCACCCACAATGGTAAAACAAGCCACAGCGTTTTTTGGGACTTAGAAAAATTTTCAATTTATTTTTCAACCTCCTATCTATTGTATTCTATCTACTTTGCTAGCGTAAATTCGCCAGATTCGGTGTTCGTGAATTTGCGATTACGATTTGATGTCACGCTGGTGAATTTGCGCTAGCGTTAGATGCTTCCCGCTGGCTGTCCGGACACAGGGACTGGACGCAGAGACACTTGAACTTTATTATATAGGATAAAGTAGCCCAGTTGCAAAATATGAGGCTATGAGAAGTAACCTCAGAGTTTCATGAGCTGTATAAAAACACCTGGCCTTCAGTCTTGTGTTTTTATATGGTCATGAAACTCCTTATAATGTACAAGAGGGGGTACTTTATTCACTATATAACCATTTTAGGTTATTGGGCTTCTTTTTCTTGTGCTGTATGATAGACAGCCCCCAGGTAGATCCCCTGACAGAGGCCAGGTGTCAAGAATAAATCCCAGGTTAACAACATCTGGGCACCCCTGATGTAGAAAGTGTTACTCGGACACAAATTGCAATTAGTTTTCATTTTTATTATTTGTTTTTTTAGTTATTTAGGTTTTTATTTAACAGCTCTCCAGTTTGCAGTTTCAGAAATCCAGTTTTTAGGGTCCAAACCATGCATTGATTTGAATAAGAGACTGGAATATGAATAGGAGATGGCCTGAATAGAAATATGAGTAATCAAAAGTAGCAATAACAATATATTTGTAGCTTTACAGAGCATTTGTTTTTAAGATTGGGTCAGTGACCCAAAGTTGAAAGCTGGAAAGAATCAGATGAAGAAGGCAAGTAATTAAAAAAGTATTCAAAAAATTAAGAGCATTCGAAAATTTACTTAGAATTGACCATTCTATAAAAACTAAAAGCTAACTTAAAGGTGAGCCACCACTTTAAGAAATGTTATTTATAATTACAGCTTCATACCATGATTTACTGCTATTTATAATTACTGCTTCATACCATGCTTCCTTTGATTGCCTGGTTCTATTGATATATCCATTTTTTATTTAATTCCCAGGAAGCACAACAGTGATAGTGTTACAGAAACCAATGACCAAGTATCTTACTGTGAAAATGAAAATTGAATGTAAGCTTCATCATACTGAAATAAGGTATTTTCTAATATAATCATTTAGAGAATCAATTTGCTCTTCTGTTTTTTCCTCTCAGCATGTCTCTGTTCATTCTGTTTTCATGCAGGAATTGGGAGTCTGATTTTGATTGATAATTAGGTGTAATACAGGGGGTGCTAGCCTAGAAGAGGTATCAGAGCTCATTCATAAAATCACCAGAAAACCTCTCTCTACATACACAATTTGTGCCAAGTCAGTTATTTTGTTTGTACTGGAAACATTACAATTGTTATTTGCGTTAGCTCTTATATGTCTGCTTTGAAAGGGAGCCCCAAGAAAATATACTGATCAAAATCAGTTCCTGACTATTGCATGAAGAGAGAATGAAAAGGGACAAATGCTGAGCGGGGGATAGTGAAGATTAACTTGGTTATTTCTGAAACTGTGATTACAATCAGGTAGTTTCTTATTTCAGTATGATAAACTTTTTTTTTTTACAATAATTCTAGTTTAATTTGATTTTCAGATCACATAAAGGGTATGAATGTTGCTATAGTAACTATCTATTCCTGTTGACATAGGCGGTCACATCACATTGGTTGATGGGAAAGTTGCCAAGATAACAGTGATAGGAAAGCAAATAATTGGGTCCACAACCCTTGGTCTTCGGCCTACTCTACATCTACATGATAACCCAATTGTTTAGTCAGCAATAAATGAATCAGACATTTATCTGGGATATTTCCACTTGTCTATCAAATTTTCCTTTTCAAATCTTTAAAACTCTATTATGCTTAATATAGCAAGCAAATTAGTACGTATGAGATTCAAGCAATTCGGCTGATTTCGGTGTGTGAATGTGACCACTTGCAATTCTTCACCAAAGTCAGCCATGTGTGTCTGCACCAGGGCCAATACAATTGTTCCGTGTGCAGGTAGGACAGGATACTAATGTCAGCGTAGGGGCTGATTCTTAGCCTGAGTATTTCAGCAAACCAATTTTCAGTCTGTCTGGTATTAGACTTATACAGACGTCAACCCCCAGAAAACCCTTTATTTCTCCTTGCCGTAATTCTCACATCATGTCTAAATCACAAGCAGCTCATTTCAGCTAGTTCACTTTTCTGTTCTGAGCTCTTCTCTCTTTGAGGTATATTTATCAAAGAGTGAAGTTAGAGATCGCCACAGTCCT
This sequence comes from Xenopus borealis, assembly GCA_024363595.1. Classification (NCBI taxonomy): domain Eukaryota; kingdom Metazoa; phylum Chordata; class Amphibia; order Anura; family Pipidae; genus Xenopus; species Xenopus borealis. The sequence goes on from CM044441.1 coordinate 65,706,641, forward strand.
CCAGAATGAAATTTTACCACTCTCCATTCATTTCTATGGGATTTTGAAAAGTGTATTTATCAAAGAATGAACGTTCACTTTCACCAATTGATAAGGCTACTCACACCAGGAGGAAGCTCCCGGTGCGAGAAGCCATGTGCAGTCCCTCGCATGCGCATAATGAAAAGTGGCCCTGAATCGCTCAGTATGCGCATGCACGTGATGTCACATGTGAATGAATGGACATAGCTGCTTGCCGCGGGAGCTCCCTCCTGGTGCAAGTAGCCTAGCGCTGGCGGGGGCATTTTGTTTTTTTAAAAATACTACTGTTATCCCCAACTGGAATGCGGGCTCTATCAGCCCGCACCTTTGGTTAGGGATAACATTTTTACCCAACAGGTACCCTTTAAAAGTGAAAAACAAATGCACATGTTACAGTAGGTTTAGACTTAGAAATTTAAGTTAATGACCTTGCAGTAGGTGCTTGAATATTATTTATTGAATTTTATTTAAGAATTTGCACTTTATATTTAGGTCCCATTGTAACTGTTAGGGTTCTGACACACAGGGCCCTTCATTGCCTGGTGAAAAATCTTCTCTCCAATGCCAAAAATACCTGCCCTTCACTTTTGTTTAAATTACCCTTATTTACAAGATATCTCTGGTAATAAGGGAATAGATTTGGAGTGCAGGAGTGCCATCCTGGGACCAGCAGCCATGGGAGCAGAAAGACCATTATCACAAAATGGGGCATAGAAGAAACAATTTCAAATATGAGTGTTTCTTGTCAGGGGTGCATCTGGGTCTGCTGCCACCCCATTACTTCTCATTCTTACCTCCAGTGCACTGATGGGGGCTCTCTACTGTAAAGAGAGCAAGAAAGTCCCACCTGAGGTGACTTACCCAACGTTCCTCATGGCACAAAAGGCACAGTAGTGCTGCCATAGAATGGCCTAGAAAACAAACAAGCAGAAAATCATAGTCTACCTCTACATGGGATACTGCAAGAACCACCAACATAGCCCTTAAAAAATGACAAAGATCCCTTAAAGAACAAGTAAACGTTTTTTTTTTTCTATCTCTAAATTTGCTCTAAACAGCCCCTCAAATTAATGTACCTTAGTCCCTGCTGCAAGTCTGCTCTGGTTTCTGTGTTATCAGCAGCTTGTTTCACCTTCTTCCTGGTGCAGAGTGAAGCCCAGCCCCTTAGCTTTCTGAGCTGACCTTATATCTTGGACTAGTCCAGGAGATCATTTGCATACTATGACATAGCAGAGAGCAGTGTGTGTAGCAGCTTTTGCTTGGGGAAACTAGCTTACTAATGAAACACTGGCTCCCTCTTCCTCTCTATTGTGGAACAGCAGCAAATGGACTGCTCAGTAAACTAAGGGGCTGGGCTTCACTCTGCACCAGGAAGAAGGGAAACAAGCTGCTGATAACACAGAAACCAGAGCAGACTTGCAGCAGGGACTAAGGTACATTAATCTGGGGGGCTGTTTAGAGCAAATTTACAGAAAGAAAAAGAAAAACAATTACTTTTCCTTTAAGGTGGCCATTCATAAATAGGTATCTGAGAGTTTGACCGTCTGGGTTTGCCACCCAGACGGTATTTTCACCTGCCAATGCCCGTTCAAAATTTACCTTTTTTGCTTTCTTATGGCTAATAGTGTGTTCAGGCCCTGCCCCTTTACAACACGCCCCTTTCTATGTCTAGGGGGAGGGTAAAAGAGAGCCCCACAGGCATACTTCCTTGTTTTGTGACGAAAAGTCACATGATTTTAAGGATTTGGAATCCTGGATTCGGTGCATCCATAGTTATATAATAAAAGGCACTATGTTTGCAACCAATCATCAGGTAGCATTTATTGGTCACCTGTTTAAAGGAACAGTTCAGGGTAAAAATAAAAACTGGGTAAATAGATAGGCTGTGCAAAATAAAAAATGTTTCTAATATAAGGTTGCCACCTTTTGTGGAAAAAAATACCGGCCCTCCTATATATTTAGCTTTTTTCCTATTCATAACATTGGGATCAACCAGCAAAAATACCGGCCAGGCGGCAACCCTATTCTAATATAGTTAGTTAGCCAAAAATGTGATGTATAAAGGCTGGAGTGACTGGATGTCTAACATAACAGAATACAACACAACATCCTGCTTTTCAGCTCTCTAAATCTGAGTTAGTCAGCGACTTGAAGGGGGGCCACATGGGACATAACTGTTCAGTGAGTTTGCAATTGATCCTCAGAATTCAGTTCAGATTCAAAAGCAACAGTTATGACCCATGTGGCCCTCCCTCAATTCACTGATTGGTTACTGCCTGGTAACCAGGGTAACCAGTCAGTGTAAACAAAAGAGAGCTGAAAAGCAAGAAGTAGTGTGCTGTTATGTTATGTTAGACTTACAGTCACTCCAGCCTTTATACATTACATTTTTGCCTAAATAACTATATTGAAAACATGTTTTATTTTGCATAGCCCATCTATTTACCCAGTTTTTACTTTTATACTGAACAATTCTTTTAAAAGCAAACGTCTTATTGATTGCTATGGGTTACTGCATATGTTATGTGTATGTGCAGCTTTAGGCTAATGTTAGATCAAACATTCTCTCCTCTGGTGGAGAAAATAGAAATAATGCCCATTGCGAACGTGCATCTTGTAACAGTGACGCTTCTTATTTGGTAACATATTTACTTCTAATAGGAAGCAATAGGGTGCATTGTGTGTAATTGCCTTCCCCACCCATAAATATAACCTGACCCATGGTTAGTTAAGGTGGCCATAAATTCATAGATATTATATTATGAAACAAATTTTCATACTATATTCGGTGTATGTATGGCGGAAGACTTGGCTCGGTAATCCACCAAGTCAGAAAATTTTGATGGCACCCGAACATTGTCCAGTGTTTACTACTGAATTGTCAGATACAGAAAGAATTCTGTTGTTTCTACTTGCATATGTGATGATTCAGCTCTAACTGTCCATAATGAAAACAAATGAGGTATGAATGTGTAATGTATGGTATCCCTAACCTAGAACCAATGTTCCGGTCTAAGCTCACTCTTCTTCCTTTAGCAGCCACATTTGGCTTCGGGTAGGGCCCTCCTCTCCTCAATCTTAATACGGAAGAACAAGGGAGAGAGTTCTGAGCAAGCACTGGAACCGAACGTGAACTGATAGGACAGAGAACAACAAGCATGGTGAGGGACCGGTCGGGTCAAATCCCAAACAGACAATATGGTACCGAATCAGGAAGCTGAAGCGTAGTCGAGGTCATAGGCCAAGGTCAAACACAGAGCAGAATGAAACGCAGTACCAAATCAGAATCAAGAGAGTTGTCAAGCCAGGCAGGGTCAGTACGGGCAGCAAGAAGCAAAGTCAGGGACAGGCAAAGGTCAATGCACAGGAATTCAAAGTAAATGTGCACTGGTATATTTACCCTTAGTAATAAAATCCACAAATCCAAAAGAGTGGCTATTAATACCAAGAGGCGCAGAGGTACACTGCTGCAAAGTGCCTTTAATCAACAATACAACATGTTTCAAGATGAATAACTATTTAACAATTGTATAATACACTTGATAAAGAGCTATTAAGCTCAAAACATGTCGTGTTGTTGATTAAAGGCACTTTGCAGTAGTACCTCTGCCTATACACAGGAATTCACACAGCATATATCGGACCCAGGAACTATGAAACATAGACCTATACTGGGCAATGAGTCATAGTAGTGTAAAGGGTTTATAGCCAGTAAAATTGCTTACACAAATCACCTGTGGCCAGATTGGCAACAGGTGAAACAAACCATGCTTACTAGCTATACCAAGCATAGCCATAGGAGTAAACCAGAGTCTTAGCTGTCTGCTTGCATAAAGCAGTGGTAATGCAGACAGCATAGGAACATGAAGTCCATGTTTCAACTCCAAGCAGGTTTTCACAGAATGGATGCAGGAAAGATTGTAACTGATACATGTATGGCCACCTGTAGTAACACAATGTTAGTCAGCATTATTTCAATGTAAAAAAAAGAGCAGCTGCCCTGCAGGTTTACTATTCATTGTTATATTTTATACAGGTTGTTTATTGACTGTCATCCTTTATATTAGGGATAAAGACTGGTTGTTCATGTTAATGCTGGAAAACCCTTCCTATAAAGAGAATAATAAATACAATAAGGTGAAGCAAACTCCCATATTTCATCTGAGTCAACATCTGCTACTTTGTACCAGTCTACTATGTACTTGCCATGTGGAAATGTGCAGTTAAATAATAACAGTATGTGTGTTATTTGCCAGCACTTGGACTAGAATTAACACAAGTCATATTTCAATTTACTATTGGTGAAAAGGTACAGTTCTCATAAAAATATGCAAATTAGGCGTCGCTAGCATAACAGCGCTCTGCTTAGCAAAGTAACACTAGCACAACTACGCTACCGTTCGCCGACCTGAGCGTAAATTAGCACTTTAGTGAATTTGTGTAGTGCTGTCGAAAATTCGCCTGGCAAAGTGCGGCGAACGCTAGCGAATTTGCGCATCTTAGTGAATTGGCCCCTATTTTTGTCGCCCATTTAGGAACCCATCACACCTTGTATATGCAGACAAATATCAGCAAACATACTGTTACTTGTTTATTGCTGGAAATAAACATAATTACTTGTCTTCTTGCAATTGGAATATGAGTAACCCAAAAGTAGGTTCACTTGCGGCTGGGCCCAGAGGGTATCTCTCTCTATGGTAATGGCATGTTCATTTACCTGGTTATATCTAGTCCCTCCTTAAATGCTTAAGCATCTGGGGGTGGATTATTTAGGTCTTTTCACTGGATTATGAATGAACTAGAATAAGTCTTCTCTCTTTCAGCTCCAGACAAAGACATTCTCCAAGATGCCACTAATGCCCCTTTGGAACAGATTTTTTCCATTCCTCAACATGAAACTAAAATATTTAGGCCACTAAATCTGAAATCAGTGTTACGATAAATTACTATGTCTCTTACCTGTTGGTCATAACTACTGTGGCGGAATGTATTTCAAATTATATATCCTACATGATATCCCATTAAAGGAACAGTAACAAAAAATTTAAGTGTTTTAAAGGAATGACAATATAATGTAGTGTTGCCCTGCACTGGTAAAACTGGGCTCTTTGCTTCAGAAACTTTACTATAGCTGCTGTGTAGCCATGGGGGCAGCCATTCAAGCACAGGATAAACAGTAGATAACTAGATACCTAGCTCCTACAGAGCTTATCTGTTATCTGCTGTGAATCCTGTGCCCTTTCTCCTTTTTCATTTTTAAATGGCTGCCCCCATGGATACACAACAGCTTGTTTATATAAATAATAGTTTTCTTTCTCAAGGAAACACACCAGTTGTACCTGTGCAGTGAAACAGAACATTATTTGTTATAAATATCATTCATTATTTTACAACACTTTCATTTTCTGGTGTTACTGTTACTTTAACGGCCACAAAAAAAAAAAAAACAGTTTCTAATGCCATTCATTTAGAAAAACAAATCCCCAAATGTTCCTTTGCCCAAGATCACTTCAGTACAAAACAAGGAAGATTTGACTTCCCTAACTTATTTTAAAGGGGTGGTTCACCTTTACGGTAACTTTTATTATGTTATAGAATGGCCAATTCTAAGCAACTTTTCAATTGGTTTTTATTATTTATTTGTTATAGTTTTATAGTCATTTGTCTTTTCGTCTGATTCTTTGCAACTTTCAAATGGGCGTCGCCGTCCCCTTCTAAAAAAACAAATGCTCTGTAAGGCTACAAATGTATTGTTATTGCTACTTTTTATTGCTGATCCTTCTATTCAGACTCTCTCCTATTCACATTACAGTCACTTATTCAAATCAGTGCATGGTTGCTAGGGTAATTTGGGCCCTAGTTACAAGACTGCTTGAAATCCAAATTGAAGAGCTGCTGAATAAAAAGCGAAATAACTCAAAAACCGTAAATAATAAAAAATGAAAACAAATTGCAAATTATGTCAGAATGTCGCTCTCTACATCAAACTAAAAGTTATCTCAAAGGTGAACAACCCCTTTAAAATATTTATACAATGCAATGCTATAAGCTAAACTAGAGAGATCGGTGGAAGAACCCACAGGGCCGGATTTAGATTGCTGGTGCCCCTAGGCCTGTTGTCGTTTGTCACCCCTGTCCCCTCCCTTTTATTTGCTCAAATTTCCATAATTGGGATGGAGCAATAGGAATTGGCACACGGAAAATTAAAATTTCTGATCCAATGTTGGTGTGGTTGGGCAGCATGCCACCCCCTAAGATCCTGCTGCCCTAGCAGAGCCAGGCCAGACCCGACAAGTGCCCTAGACAACGTTGCCAGGCCGGCACCGGCTGTACGCGCATGCATGGTAGTTCACGCTCGCACGTACTGCCTTGCGCGCATGCGCGAATTCCCCCTGCGCACATGCGTAGAAGCAGGAATCTCTGTGTGCGAATGCGCAAGAGTGCAAATACATGAATGAGAGAGGCGACTGGACACAGGGAAGGCAACAGAGCAGGTGCCTGGTGCCCCCCCAGCTTTGAGCCCTAGTCATGTGCCTACTCTGTCTACCCCTTGGCCCGGCCCTGCACCCTAGGTCCGGGGCTGTGATCCCCATTTCTCTAAAAAGAATGAAAAGAGAGCTGTGAAATTCACTCCCTTGTGATATATAGCAAATTTTTTTTGATAAGTTTGCCCAAATATATCTGTGCACCAGGACTTCAAAAGCCTTTACCCTCTTCTTACAGATGACCATGATGTTCCCAATACTTATGATCGCCTGTTGTCCACATCTGTAGCTGTTATTATTGTTTATATAGCACAGACATAGCTTGACTTAGATTATACTGTACATCAGTCTCTGTACCAATATAGCTTACAATCTAAGGTCTCTCTGACACAAACTCAGCTATCATTCTATCATAGTCTGCTCCATGTGTCACTTATACCAACATGCTTTTTAATTGACTGCTTCATCCGGGTCTTCCCATGTGCCATATTGATTATTGTACAACTAAATTACATTTTCTAATAGATTAGTGTGTCCAGGGTCGGACTGGGCTGGCCAAGATCCCCACCCTGCACTGCTTCTCCTCTTCCACACACGATTCCACTCATGCGCACAAGTGCGGTGGGGACGCCGGGGGGGGTGTCCAGAGGGGGCCCTGAAACTGCAGCCCCAGTGTGCCCCCCAGTCCAACCCTGAGTGTGTCCCATACCTCTATTTTTGTTTAACTGGTCAAAAAGACCAAAAAAAGTAATTGGAAAAAGTCTATTTCTGGTGAATAATCTGAAAACAAATGAACTGAAAAAGTGTTTGAAAGGTGAACAAGCCCTTTCAGTTTGGACAGAAATATGACACAAACACTAATGATAAATTGTAAGCATGCTGGCCAAATCATTGCTTTTGCTAAAAGTCTCCATCCATATGTCAGGGTGCCCCTATCTGTTTCATACCTGTTGGTTCCATTAGTTCCCAAAATACTGTTATGGCGAGTAGCACAGGGGTTACCTATGCGGACAACTTTTGTATCTCTCTGTACAGGTCATGAGAAAATGTCCATTAAGGGTTCAAATTTGGTCCTGTCAGGCCCCTGGTAACTGAGCCTTCATTGCAGGATCTGGCTGACTTAGCTGAATGTTTGGCTGACCAACTCAAACCCCTTGATATGACCTGATTTTAGACTGCTGGATAACTGAAGGTGATCTTTTTTATAATTTTTTTTTGGGGGGGAGGTGTGTAAGGTCTGCGGACTCAGGGGAAGAGGCGGACCAAGGAGGAAACAAGTCCAACAGCAAGGTACAGGCAAGGTT
>CM044441.1:65732621-65743730 GCA_024363595.1 Xenopus borealis
GCTGTACGTCATGCGAAATGTTCGCTACCTGCCAGCAGAATCCCTTAGCGCGTCTGCCTATTTGAATCTACCGCTCAATAATGAATTTGCGCAATGGAGCGGTCACATGGTAGGACCACATGACCGTGACGTCAGGTCCTTTCCGAGGATGGGAACCAGCCGCTACCGGATAGGGAACTGTGTAGAATACTGTTCAATTAGGTGTGAATAACAATTTTTCACCGGGATTTGGTGGATAGTTGCAGCAAAATTTAAAAAAATTAACGAAAATCAGAGGATATAAGAAAGTAAGTGTTTGTTTATGCATTTTTTTTTAAAGAACAGGCACTGGAACTTGCGCTGTTATTATACCTTGATTATTGTTGCAATAGCGCTTTACAACAGCAGCAGCTTTGTTAATATGCATTTATGTTTCTTTAACTATACAATATCACAAATGCCTCCTACTGAAAAATTCTGAAAATCACAATATTAAAAAAACGAAAGCGTAGATGGTCATTTACATTCTTGAGAGAAACTGATTTTGCACGACCTAAAAATGTAATTGTATACAAAACTGCAGATATATATTAGAGAAATGTAAAGCATCATACAATACAAATGCCACAGGTCTTTTGCGTTCTTTGAAACAATATATTCCAGGCATAAGTAAGGACCACTTTAGTTGATTGTATTTGTGGGTGTGCATTAGGGCTCTTACACATGGGCGTTTTTACCTGCGCTCCTGTGTTCCACTTTGTTCCGTTCTGCTGCAGTGGAGCACAGGAGTAGACTGTGGATTAGGCGCTGAATGCAGGTAAAATGCAGCATGTTGCATCTCAACCTGCATTCGGAGCCTACATGCAGTGCCGCCATCAGGGGGGGGACAAGTGTCACAGGCCTGAAGGGGGGGCCTGGCGGTGCTGAGCTTTAAGAAGAGCCGAGCGCCTTCCGATGACTGTAGGAATTCGGAATCGTTGAACAGTCGAAGTGCTGGAGCGGCTGGAAGACACGAAGGAGCCAACACAAGTCCTGAAGCGGCGAAAATACCGAATGTCACGAAAGAAGCTGACACTGAAGTCCTGAAGCAACAAGTTCAGTTCTACTGACACCAATGAGGTTTTTTTTTTAATATTAAATCCCCTGGCCACCAATGTTTTATTTTAATGCTCTATAGGCATCTGCAGACTTGTGTGGAGGAGTTCAGACATGTATTTTCCCTATACCAATATGGTATCGGTTATCCAGAAAGCTCTGCATTATGGAAAGGCAGTCTCCCACTGAGCCCATTTTATCCAAATAATTCAAATTTCTTAAAAATTTTCATTTCCCTTTTCTCTGTAATGATAAAACAGTACCTTGTACTTGATCCAAGCTAACATATAATTAATCCTTATTGGAAGCAAAACCAGCCTATTGGGTTTATTTAATGTTTACATGATTTTCTAGTAGACTTAAGGTATAAATATCTAAATTATGGAAAGATCCATTATCTTGAAAGCCCTAGGTCCCGAGAATTCTGGATAACAGGTCCTGTACCTGTACTAAGATCCTTATTTGTAATTTCTCCAATATGGATCTTGCAGGAGTATGCAAGGTTTAGGCTGATTCAACTGCACATGCTCCTCCAAGATCCCTCTTGGTGAACTAACAGAAGTGGATCAGAAGACCGTAGAGGATGGCACCTTTGAACTCTGCTGTGCAGCTATGCAGATTTATGCAGGTCGGCAATTTTCAGTGGAATAGCTTTTGAGGGGAATGAGCTGTGGCAATATATTTTGCAACCTTTCATCTGAACTGGTTGCAGCTCTGTTGAGATTTTCCTTTGGACTCCCAGATGATGTTTGTAAGTAACCAACAGGGGTACATAAATGTCCTTTTGTCCCTCCTTGTTTTAGAAGGTCCCCCTCTTGGGCTTTTACTTGCTTTTTCATCTAGCAATAGTCTTGCATCTATATGCCTGATTAATAATTGTTTGCCAAAGATTGATTAGATTATGGTTCCTGTTCATGTTTTTAGAGCAGCATCAATCTTCACCTATGCCTTTTGGGGCCCTGTGAATTTCTGCTGTGAAAAGACGGGGAAAGGATCAGTCAGTATTTCTTCAATCCCCCAAAGTACAAAGAAACTAAAAACGTGACTTAATTAACCTTGTCCCTAGTTGGCATAAATACTCCTTTTTTGTCTCAAAAGGCTCTGATTGCAGCAGGTACTGTTGGCAACCAGGAAAAAGTATTTTTTTTAGTTCCCTGGCACAAGTCAGAAAGCTGAGCCAAAAACTTAAGTGACATATGAGAGGAAATATTGGGAGCTGAGAAAATACTTTTTTGTATTTTTCTTCTGTAACAAAAATAATACTAGAGGTGCAAGCAGAAGGGAGGAGATCTACTGCTAGTCTACTAGTCTGATTGTGTAATGCTAATCACTCCCATAAGGCACTCTGTGAATCAATACAATGTGTAGTTGTGACGCCACAATTTTGTTTTCTACAATTAAAGGAGAATTCAACCCCCTAGGTGCAAAAAAATCCCTCCCGAGTAGGCCCCCTCCCTCCTGGCCTAAACCCAACCCCCCCCCCCCCATCGGGGCTACTGCACATGCGCCCAAAAGTAATGTTTTCTGTTTATGGCCACTACTGGCCATAAGCTTTGATCCAGAACAGTGGAGTAGGACTGTATTGGGTTAAATTATTAAGTTTTCACATCTAATTTTGTCAGGAAGTCCCAACTGACAGATGCAATATAATATCACTTGGGATATATAGTGAATAAAGTACCCCCTCTTGTAAATTATAAGGATATTATAAGTTACCAAGGAGTTCCATGACCATATAAAAACACAAAGCTGAAGGCCGAGTGTTTTTATACAGGTCATGGAATTCTGAAGCATTTTTCTATGGGGTTGGATGTTTTTTTAGCCAGGGAGAAAATCCAATATCACTAAAATGATCTTTTAGCTTAGGGCTGTCTAATGTGGCCCGCTATTTCCCCTTCTGTGGCCTGCTGTGTCTGCTTACCATGTGTAAGCTTGAAAAGGTACCACTACAGAGAGCAACTGGCCCCTGCATTGTTTGACTCAATTTCAGACTAATCCCCTGTATTGTTCACACCTGTGACCTCCCTGCATTGTTCACACTTGTAACACCTCTATTGTTCACACCCCTAAAGCCCTGTACTGTTCACACCTGAGACCCAGACTGAAACTGTCCACATTGTTCACCTGTTCACACCTTATTCTTTAGTAAAGAGAACTAAACTAAAAAACCACAAACTCCAGAGCCCTTAGTAGTGAAAACAGACTTAAGAGAAAGAGATGAAAGGCAAGGTGCCGACGTGCGTGTTGCTTATTGCTTTTTCATAGGCAGAGTAAGCTCTTACTATGAAAAAGCGATAAGCGAAACGTGCCTCGGCACCTGTTTTTTATAATACTGGTTAAAGCCAGTTTTAAGAAATAACCCTAGGGGGTTTTCCTTTTTAAAGGGATTGTCCACCAATAACGACTTTTTCCATTTTCTGTCTATTTTCTATTTGTAAGCGTTGTTCTAATATTGAACTGTAAAGTGTCATTTTTCACCTTCTAAAGCAGCTCTTGGAGGGGGGGTTGTCCCCCCCCAGCTGTTCTAAACGGATACATTTAATGGATACATTTCTTGTCTTTGTCCCTGCTGAGCAGAATCTCTGGGTTTCATTACAGGCAGCTGTTAGAATTGATACAATAGTTGCTAATACTCCAGAGATGTTGCTGTGCAATGTATCAATTAAATATTGCAAAAGTGTATCAGTCTTTAGAGTCTGCACCTGAATTACTGAGCTGCTAGACTCAAATACCAGACACACAAACATTCAACTTTAAACTTGGATTTTGGAAAAACAGTAAAAAATAAAAAATGGAGAGTAATTGAAAAAAGTATTTATTTATGGAGGACAATCTGAAAACCACTGAACAAACAAAGTGTTTGGAAAGGGGAACAACCCCTTTAACATTATTTTCACCGTGAATGAACTTTTACTCCTTGCCTTTCATCTTCATTATGAAGGGCTCTGGAGTTTGTGGTTTTTTAGTTTAGGTAGTTCTCTTTAGTAAAGACAGCCAAGGTAAAATTTGAGACCACAGCTCCAGAAGCCTTGACTTCTCCATCTTGTGGGGTCCCAAATATAGCCAAACAATCAGATAGTTCACGGGACTTCTCCACCTACTATAATTTAAATTTTCTTACTTTAATTGGGCAATGGATTTATAGATATCAATTGTTTAATGGAAACTTCCTAGATCATTTACAACAATTATTTATATGGATATCAGCACTAGTCACTTCAGACTCTTTTCTCTACTTATTTGTATAAATTGTTTCACTACCTTATCTAAATGATGGATTGGCTTTTTAAAACTTTTTAGCTAATTTATTATTATATACTTAGCAGTTCTGATTTATATCATTTATTTTCACCTATGCACTAGCACTTTATATTTATATTACCCTTTAGGGAGTTTACAACGATAGGGATCTACCAGGAACACCCTCAATCAATACTTAATTGCTCACAGTCCGGGGGACATTTATGTAAATACAGTGTAATACAATTATTAGAATAAATGAGACAACTTATTTGTGACTTTTACAGGGCATCCACCTGACTTTCATATTTAAATTATCACAGGTTACAAAAGAATAAGAAAATGTATAGACGGAGAAAAAGTGGAAGGCATTTAAGAAGCAGCCATTACCCGTATTATAAAAGATATGTAAGTAATACATCTTATAATAAATTTTGAGGTAATTTGTATGTGTATAAAAATAAAGGCCTTTTTTATTTATTTATATATATATATTTTTGAATGTACATTAATAGTTTTTGTAATATTTTTTTCTGGCACTAACATTACATTTTAACCATTTTAACCAGACACCTCACTCTCCTGATTACTTTTATAAAGATGATGATCTGTACGATATGAGGAGGGCAAAAGCTGGACCTGTGCAGGTAACTTTAACAGAATTCAGGCTTTGTGGACACTAATGTGAGTGTTGACTGATAAATGGACTATTATGTGCATTATATTTGCATCGTTTAAATCAAGAGTTTGTTAATGTTCATAAATATGCATGTTAAATCACAAGTCATATTTTCAAATAGTACACCACAAACATAACTTCATTCAGTCTCGGGTTTTCAATCTCTTGTTTTCCTTTTAAGATGGTCAGTGATGGTAGAAGAGCGTAACAAGCAGTTTGGTAACTACTTCAAAGGACAATGAAATGCAAAACATTCAAATCCCATTTTAAACTTCTTTAATGAAAAAGAAATCTATCTCCAATATACTTTAATTTAAAAATGTGTACCGTTTTTATAAAAATCCTGACTGTATGCAGTGAAATTCTCCCTTCATTTACTGCTGTGGATAGGAATTGTCAGACGGTCCCTAACTGGGAAGCAATCATACTTATGAACAGCACGGAGAGCCCCCGCCTTACTTCCCAGCCATGCAGAACTCCAGCAGCATGCAGCCGTCAGCTGTGTAGAGATTTGTATTGGATTTTATTTTTGCCTTTATATGGCCTTTACTGTTTCCAACTCCAGCTGCAGGGACAAAGATCATGGAGCCAGATTTAAATAGATAAACTGGAATTCTGTTTGGAGGATTATTTTGCTGCTGCCCCTGATTCTGCAGAGTTGGAGAATATTTGTATTAAACAATAAAAAAACTATAAAATCCACCAACACAAGACCTAGGGCAGTCTGCATATTCAGATTATTAATCAGTCTTGCTGTATCGGCTTCTGGCAGATATTATTTGACTTGTGCTGTTTTGATAATTTGTGGTGGTCCCTAAGCAGCCCAGACCACACTGAGCATGTGCACAATCTTGGTCTTGCAATGATGTTTAACAAAGTTATGAGATGATAGCCCCCTGTGCCTTGAAAGCATAAATCATTTGTTTGATTATGCTTTATGGTGCAGTAAGTTTAGGTTAATGTTTAGTAAACAAAATACAGCATTTTTAACCCTATTCTATTTTAGACTTTCCTTGTCCTTTAAGATTAGTTCAGATATATAGTGTGGAGCAGAGATGTGAGCTGCTTTGAATATGAGGGGCACTAAGTAGATGTTGACAGGGCAGGGCCAAGGGGTAGGCAGAGTAGGCACGTGTCTAGGGTGCAAAGCTGGGAGGGGGTGCCAGGCACATATCTACTCTGTTGCTTACCCCATGTCCTGTCCCCTACCCCCTGTCATGCATTGCGTCCCCTCTCGCATGAGTGCTGGAGTCACTTTGTGCATGCACGTGCTCAGCCGTGGGCCGTGGCCGGCCAGGTTGCCTCTGGATGTTGAGGTGTATGAGATCGAGAGCAGCATGCTGAAGAAGGTCAATTAATAGAAAGTAACATTATTTTGTATGAGAAATGGAGGTCATGCTAAAATCAAAGATAATCCCTAAGTCACTGGACCTGGGAATAAATGTTTTCAGGATGTTATTGGTTGTTCTGGTTGGGAGTAAGAGACCCATTCCTATATCAAGCTGGCCATACATCTACACAAGGTCACCAAACAAGCAGATTTTCCCCTGTTATGACCATTTTGAGCTGGGTGATCTGGGATCATACAGGTGGTCAATGCAATCCTCATCCTGGGAGAAAAAATAGACCTGCCCTGTAAGGTAGTGGGCTGATATTTTGCCAGATAATGATCAGGCATGTCGGTGAATCTGAAATACAGGCTATTAAACTGCTGACCTGGTCCAGAAGGTCTGGTTCAGTAACTTTTATTGGGCTGTAGGGCCACCTTTTAGATGGCTTTAATCTAAAGGTAAAATAAACCTTTCCAGAGAATCTGATCACCACCTACTATTGAATGCAGAGGGAATTGCATCCTACTTTGCTAGATCAAAACCAGGGAGTCCACATTCTATCCTATCAATAAACGATGTTAGACTGTATCTAAATGGTAAGCTAATATAGAGGAAACGTGCATATGCTAAAAACTGAACAAAATAATGCTGATATTTATATTAAACCCTATTTACATACATTTTCTGTAAATATTAAATGAATACATGTAGATTTAATACACATAGATTGATGCCTTCATTTAAACGAGAAAAGGTTTAAATGACTGACCAACCGGAGATCTGAGTTAATAGATCTGGATCGAGATTTGGAGATAAATAAATCTGAGTATCATCAATTCAGAGGTGGTATTAGAAACCAAATAAATGTTTTAGTTAGCCAAATCAGGAAGTATACAGAAAAAAGCAAGGGGTTTAGGACAGAGCCGTGAGGAGGCATAAAGAAGATTCCTTTGCGAAAGACAGTGAAAGAGGAAAACTAGAAGAGTGTCACAAAGGACAAAAATCTGGATGGACTACTAAGAGATCTAGTAATATTGATCATGAGATATGTTTTTGCTTTTTACAATAACAAGCATTCATTATTTGTGGTGTACTGTTTGTAAACAAAGCGTTTTGAAAAAGTGAACTATTCATATATACCGTTCAGTATTTGGAAGCAATTTGCTCAAGGGTATTGTTGTTTAGAACAATGCTGAAATAGCAGTTTTTTCTTTTGCCTTCTTGTTTTGCAGCATTGCTTACCTCCCAGCACACAGAAAAAAAGGGAGGGGGTGCTTTAGGCTGTGCCTGAAAACCTGTTTAGTCTTGACATGTCCCTGATCCATCAGAAACTCCATTTCCCCCCATAAACCCCCTTGCTTTAGGGGGTCAGTGATTTAGGACTGTCCGCCTAAATTGGGAATATTGGGTGTGTATGGCCATGTCATTTTCTTTAATAATACTAATTAGAAACAACTTATTGCTAAGTGTCCCAAGTTCACGATGTTGGTCCAAAGATTTCCTGCCGTTCTCTCCGCAGTCTCCCTGCTGCGTATACAAATCCCAACGGAGAAAAAAAGCTTTTTCTGTGTAGAGAACAGCGCCTAAGGCAGTGGAAATTTTTTGAAATATAGTGTAGTAGTTTCAGGAGATGTGGGAATCACCCTGTGCTCTTAATAAAATTTATTGGTTGTGCAAACACTCTGTTTAAAAGTTAATGTATATATACATGTGTGTGTATATATATCTCAACAATAGAGTGTTTCTTCTCTTTCCCCTTGGGATAAACCCGTGAGACTTCCGCTATAATATGGGGGTTTGTGACGATTATATTAAAACGACTCCACAGGTGTACTTCCTTCCTTCACCAAAGTAATTGGCTGAAGTGCCTACTTACAAACCACTCGGATGGTATATCGTAATATGTTTAGACTCCTCCCGGCATTTCCCCCTTCTTGTGTCCACGTATATCCGTTCCAATATATAAATAAAGTAAAAGGCAAAAGAGGAGGAAATAGCGTAATACTATTTTAATATGTAAAAAAATTAAAAACAATGGTTACACTCACACTTTCCCCACGGGGTACTTGCATATAAATTATAAACTGCTGCTGGATTAGTTACAGTAGAACCCCCATTTTACATCCCCTGATTTTAAGTTTTCCCTCATTTTACATTGTTGTTTTGTGGTCCCACCTATATATTATGCATAATACATTTCCCTGATTTTAAGTTTTCCCTCATTTTACACCATTTTTTTCTGGTCCCCTGAAAAACGTAAAATGGGGGTTCTACTGTAGTTGTTTCCATCAGCTGCCCCTCTGGGTCCTCGTGTTGGTGTGGTTGTATTCCCTCCTCTCTCTCTCCTTATTATCTCTCCCCTCTCCTTTTATTAAGAGCACAGGGTGATTCCCACATCTCCTGAAACTACTACACTATATTTCTAAAAATTTCCACTGCCTTAGGCGCTGTTCTCTACACAGAAAAAGCTTTTTTTCTCCGTTGGGATGTCATTTTCTTTGTTGAATCTGTATAAAATATCTATACAATGCTCTCTATAGCTTGAAATACAAAAATATTTTTTTTTTTAGGCCAATCCTCGATATGTACATACGTGTGATGTAAGTATTTTTGTCTTTTTTCAATTTCTTTGAATATGTTGACACTTAATAAATGTGTTAATAATAATCCATAGTACTGTACATTGTGCCAGGCATTTCAGAACACCCAAATGTAACCATCAAACAAGCCTGGTTTGGCAATAACTGAAGCATCATGCACCCAGTGTAGCCGTGAAAAGTCTGCAATAGCAGGTTCTCCATACAACATTGAAATAACAAATTATAGCATGAGCTTCTGTAAAGAAATATGTTTTAAGAAATCACTTAAAGGGGTTGTTCACCTTCAATGTCCAAATTTTATGAAACCACAAAAAATGTGCTCACCGTGTTAGACAATCCATTTTCCATCAAATGAAGTAAATAGGTAATTGTAAATGCTAGTTTATATACCATTTAAATCTGTCCTTCTCCTGTCTCTCTGATCAGTTTTCTGAAGAATGGGAGTGGCCTGTTTTATACCTGCACTTCCTATATGCTTACATCATCACTCCCAGGCTTTGCCCTTACTTGTTTCCTATTGGACATTGATACTGCCCACCCCCTTGTAATTCATTGGTTGCTAGTGCACTTGTAAGCAGTCACATAAATTCAAAGGCCATTGGTTAATTTCTTCTAAACTACAGTTGGGGAATGTCTCCCTTGCATTGGCTGCTATCTTGTGTACATTACTTGAGTCTCACATAGGTATAAAGACCCAGCATATCCCACATCTAACACATTTTACTATGCAAATCAGCATATACATTAAGCACATCTTTCTGTGTATTTGGCCCCGTGTCCCCAAACATAAACACCCCAGCCTTGGGACAAACAAGCACACAGCCATGCACATAGGGTGCACACCTGCTGCTATTTTACCCACCAGTCAGTAAAATGATGCACTTTGCCAATGTTATAAAAAGGGCAGAAATATAAACACAGGAAGGACAGTATTTTACCAACTTTGCAATTTCAGCCATTTGGTTGCTAGGGTCCAAATTCCCCTAGCAACCATGCACTGATTTGAATAAGAGACTGGAATATGAATAGAAGAGTGCTTGAATAGAAAGATAATACGGTGGTTATAACAATAAATGTGTAGCCTTACACAGCATCTGGTTTTTTTTAAAAGGAAAGCTGGAAAGAGTCAGAAGAAGGCATATAAATAAAATACTATTTAAAAAAAATGCAGCCCAATTGAAAAGTTGCTTAGAATTAGCCATTTTATAAACAAGTCGGCTTAAAAGTGAACCACCCCTTTGGAACTTTCCTTTAAAGAGGTAGTTGACATTAATTATTTCACTGCCAGTTAATTTGGTACTTTTAACAAAACAAAATTCCCCCTGCTTGCGCTGGCTTACTCGCACCGGGAGGGAGCGTAACTGCGCTTTGCCTGGTGAACTAACGGTAGCGCTACTTCACTAACATTCACCGCCCTGAGTGCAAATTCGCATCTTAGTGAATTTGCGTAGTGCTGGCGAAAATTCACCTGGCGAAGTGCGGTGAACGTTAGTGAAGCCAACACTAGCGAATTTTCTCATCTTAGTGAATTTGCCCCCAGGAGTCTACAAGGATGCCCAATATTCATAGATATACAAAAGTATGTGGTTATGTATGGACCCCAAATGAAAATGGTGCATATACCAAAGTACCAAACCTCAATGCTATGCTAAACACATAAAGAACAATACAGGGATAAAATTGTGTAATTTGGGGTCATCCCATAGTCATGCTGCCATTGTATGTAATGGGTAAAGTACATGTGTGCGCATTTTATCCTATCAGAGGGGAATCAAAACAGCAAGTAGATCAGATGCATGTGGATGTATCCAGAAACCCCCAGGTCTCAAGCATTCTGGATAATAGGTCCCATACCTGTGCAAATAAAACAGTAGCTTATACTTGGGTTTATTTAATGTTTCCTTCATTTTCTAGAAGACTTAAGGTATAAAGATCCAAATTCTGGAAAAAAAGGTCCCACACCTGTACCACAACAAATCTCCAAAAAAAAAAAATTTGCAGGTGAACTGCTCTCCGCAGGCGGGCTGGCGCCGTCCTTGCATATACATACCAGCATGGGCGCTGCATTATGGGACACTGCATTGGTTGATTTGGGGGGGGGGCTCTGGACAGCAGCCCCTGTGGACCCCCCAGTCCGACCCTAAGTTGGTGTGTTAAATAAATCCTGTTACTTCAGCAAATACTG
>CM044441.1:65745163-65792037 GCA_024363595.1 Xenopus borealis
AAAACACACAAAAAACTTAAGGTTCACCTCCTTCAAGTCAGCCCCTTCACATAACATACACGTGTGTACATACATGCTGCCACACCAAATCCTATCAGAGGAGTTCTCATCTCCTCTGGCCCAGCCCCACCCTACAGTGCAGTGTGTATGCAAATTAACCACACTGACTAGGGATCAGAAGCTGACTGACAGGAGAAGCAGCCAATCAGAGCTAAGCTTCAGAAACGGCTGCATTTGTGCCTTCCTGGTGCCGCCAGGAGTGTGTATGATGTAAAATAAGGAAGTACAGGAAGTCACTGTAGTGTTTTTTGGGGGTCTGCGACCAACCCCCACTGGGGGCCCATGATGAAGGGACCCCATCTGCAAAAGGATCCATCTGAGGTGAATATCTCATCAACTGCACATTTTTGGTTAAACATTTATATGGCAAAGCTTGTTATTTCTACATGAACTGTTACATTTTTTAATGTTCTATGAAGGTGAACAACCCCTTTAAATAAGAGGGATTGGGAAATGGAAATAAGCTAAGTAACATGGTGGAGCAGAGTTGAGATCTGCTTTGAAAACAGTAGCAGAAGCCATTGCGGGGATTTGCTGGAAGGCAAGAAGAAAAGTTGACAAGTCTCCCCTGCCAATACAGAGTTGCAGTAATTAATCTGTAACATGATGTGAAAGGGAATTAAAAATTTCACAGCCAGTCTCTGTCATAAATGCTAGTATTGTTTATAAAGAAGGAAAGCTATGGAGGCATTTTATTGCCAATAGATTAGTTGCAATAATGCAAGATAGAATGTTATATTTATTCTGTAGAATGTTTTACCTTACCTGAGTAAAAAGCTCTAGAAGCTCGGTTTATTTAGAATAGCAGCTGCAGTATTAGCTTGGTGTGACATCACTTCCTGTCTGAGTCTCACCCTGCTCACTGATAGCTCTGGGCTCAGATTACAACAGTGAAGGGAGGGGGAAGTCTGATACAGAAGCTCATGAATACACAATAGAAGGAAAGAAATTCAGTGTTTATTTTGACAGAGAGCAGCATTAATTTGAGGGTTTACTGGTATATTTAGGTGGACCTTTATGGCTTACTTAGTTTTAACCTTTCCTTCTCCTTTACAACAAATGCGACATATTTACAGTTAGGGCCATAAATATTTGGACAGACAACTTTTTGCTAATTTTGGTTCTGTACATTACCACAATGAATTTTAAATGAAACAACTCCTATGTAGTTGATCTGCAGATGTTAATCTTTAATTCAGTGGATTGAACAAAAAGATTGCATAAAATGTGAGGAACTAGTTTTTTTTACATCAGGGGCACAAATGTAATTGGACAAATTAAAAAACTGAAAATAAAATGTTCATTTCTAATATCTTTGCTGGCAATGATAGCCTGAAGTCTTGAACTCATGGACATCACCAGATTCTGGGTTTCCTCCTTTTTAATGCTCTGCCAGGCCTTTACTGGAGCGGCTTTCAGTTGCTGTTTGTTTGTGGGCCTTTCTGTCCGAAGTTTAGTCTTCAACAAGTGAAATGCATGTTCCATTGGGTTCAGATCAGGTGACTGACTTGAACATTCAAGAATATTCCACTTCTTAGCTTTAATAAACTCCCTGTTTGCTTTGGCAGTATGTTTTGGGTCATTGTCCATCTGTATTCTCAAATGCCTCCTTATCAATTTGACTGCATTTAGCTGTATTTGAGCAGACCTTACGTCTCTGAACACCTCAGAATTCATTTGTCTGCTTCTGTCCTGTGTCATCATCAATAAACACTGTACAGCCATGCTTGCCCAAGCCAACACACCTTTGACATGTTTTACAGATGATGTGGTAGGCTTTGACTTTTTTCTTGCCATCATTCTGGTAGAGGTTGATCTTGGTTTTATCTGTCCAAAAAATGTTTTTCCAGAACTGCGCTGGCCTTTTTAGCAAAGTCCAATCTATCCTTTCTATTCTTGAGGTTTATGAGTTGTTTGCACTTTGCAGTACACCCTATGTATTTGCTTTCATGTGGTCTTCTCTTTATGGAAGACTTGGATATTGACAAGCCTACATCCAGGAGAGTGTTTTTCACTTGTTGGGCTGTTGTGAAGGGGTTTCTCTTTCTCATTGAAATGATTCTGCGATCATTCACCATTGTTGTCTTCTGTGGACTTCCAGGTCTTTTTGCGTTGCTGAGTTCACCAGTGCTTTTTTTCTCAGGATGTACTAAACTGTAATATCGTAGCAATTTTATGGATGTTTTTTCTGTTTTTGCAGCTCAAAGGGGACCTGTCACCCAAAGAAATAATTCCAAATTCCTTTCCATCAAGTTACTTGAGCAATATAAATTTTACTTACACTGTATTTATTATTTAAATTTTGTTTCCAGTCTTGGCATTACAAAATCAGAGAAAGCAGACAGCAGCCATTTTGTTGACACCGTTATCAAGACAAATATTGTATCACCTCAAAATTTTGTGTATGCACCAGAATGGGGGACTTAATGCCCATTCACAGTGCCCTATGCAATTATAGAATGTGGGGAGAGCAGTGACATCTAGAAATTGATGAATGGAAAGTGAAAGTAATTGATTTGTAATATTTGATTGACAGCTCAGATATTTAAACGCCTTTATTAACAAGTAGGGATGCTTTAAATAAGAAAATAATTTAGGTGCTATGTTTAATTTATAAAGGTCTTTTGTTATACAACTTTTTATGTGTGGGTAATAAGTCCGCTTTGAGAGCTCCTTTGACTGCATGTTGTCAACCACATGCAAGCACCCCCCCCCTTCAAAACAACTCCAGGGCTTTTATCTGCTTAATTGATAATGACATAATGAAGGAATTGCCCACACCTGCCCATGAAATAGCCTTTCAGTCAGCTGTCTAATTACTTTTGAGCCCCTGAAATGAAGCGATTGTGTTAAAGGAGAAGGAAAGCTTTAAAAATACAACCCCTCCCAGATATTTGTCTTAAGCCCCTCTCCTGAAACGCTGCCTTATTAACTTTTACCATTCTCACACATTATTAGTTTAAAAAATCCCCACTGTTTAAAAGCTTGCCGCCGCCATATTCTTCTGTGCACGTCACTTCCCTTCCTCCACTGTAATGCTACTGCGCTCTCACCAGAATTTGACCCCACCACGTCATTTTTAACTTGAATGCACTATTGTACACACCACTGTCAGACAGACCTGAACGCAGCTGATTTATCTGTGTGCACTGCTCCTCCGCTCCCTTATACACTGAGGATAAAACAAGCGAGCATAGTAGCTTCAAAACTTATCTTAACTATGGGCGTCTCCATGGCAACGGGACAGCAGTAATCCTACTGGCGCTTGAGCTAGAGCAGGCGGGGGCAGAGAGGTCAGCAATGACTTTCATGTCACATGACATCTATACACTGGGCAAAGCTCTGGAAGTTGTGCGCATGTGAAGGGCACCTCAGAAACGAACTGCTCATGCGCCTGCCCTGAATAGTAGAATTTATGGACGGCAGCAGAGGTGTACTTTGCAGAACAGCTCAAAGCTTATTTTAAAATAGATTCCACCTACAGAATAACTGACTAATTGCAGGAAAAAATGACTGATGGTATGTAAATGGACATTTTATGGGCAATGATTAGGGCTTTATTTATTTTTTGCCTTTCCTTCTCTTTTAAAAAAGGTTTTAGTTCCTCACATTTTTATGCAATCTTTCTGTTCAACCCACTGAATTAAAGGTGAAAGTCTGCAGTTCAACAGCATCTGAGTTGTTTCATTTAAAATTCATTGTGGTAATGTACAGAAATCCAGCTAAATGCAGTCAAATTGATTGGGAGGCATTTCATAATACAGATGGACAGTGACCCAAGACATACAGCCAAAACAACCCATGAGCTTATTAAAGCAAAGAAGTGGAATATTCTTTATTGTGACAACTGGGATAGGGTAAAAGTTGGAATCAGGGAATGTTTCTCTAGTTGACTGTTCAGACCTGACTATTTACAGATAGAACCATGGCAAAGTATGCATCTGATTAGTATTTTAAACCTCTTTATTTCACTAATAATAACTTTCACAGAGGACAAACACAAATTTTAGGGAACGTTAGGACAACATTTTATGTAATTCTGTGAAAAGGTGAAAAATCAGGGAAAAACACCCATTGAAATATATTTTAAATTGGCAGGACTTTTAAAAAAAACATGG
Source organism: Xenopus borealis (assembly GCA_024363595.1). Lineage (NCBI taxonomy): Eukaryota > Metazoa > Chordata > Amphibia > Anura > Pipidae > Xenopus > Xenopus borealis. Next base: position 65,749,342 of record CM044441.1, read on the forward strand.
GTGGAGAGGAAAAGTGAGGGTACTAGGGAATGTTCCAATTTTATACTATTGTGAATTGTTGTAAGATGAAAGTCAGAGGGTTGCCTTAAATTTCTATAACTAGCTGTGTGGAACTCAAAAAAAAAAAAGTGTTACAACACCAGAGAAGAAATGGAAAAATATCTCTTCTTGACTGAAGAGACAAATATGTTAATATTAAAAGGGCTATAGTCCAAGAAGAAAGGCAATGTTTCAGACCTTGCAGGGTTCTTTATCAAGCCTTGATAAAGGACCCTGTGAGGTCCGAAATGTTGCCTTGTCGACTTTGTATGATCCAATAAAATAACACAACAAAAGATTTGATTCACCATTAACAATGTGCAGCAGCTTCCTGGACTATATGCTACTTACCAATCTGTTGCAGGTTGAGTAATATGCTGTCTGGCACCTGATCATGAATGAAGGAATACAGGGGTAGAGCACTCGAACATTGTGTGGAATCCAGTAATAAAGGGGTTGTTCGCCTTTTTGTTAACTCTTAGTATGATGTAGAGAGTGATATTCTAAAATCAGTTGCAGTTTTTTGTAGAGATACACCGAATCCACCATTTTGTATTTGGCCGAACCCCCGAATCCTTCGAGAAAGATTCGGCCGAATCGAATCATAACCCTAATTTGCATATGTAAATTGGGAAGGGGAAAACATTTTTTTTCCTTGTTTTGTGACAAAAAGTCATGCAATTTCCCTCCCCACCCCTAATTTGCATATGCAAATTAGGGTTCGGCTGGGCAGAAGGATTCGGCCGAATCCTGGATTTGGTGCATCCCTAGTTTTTTCAGGTATTCAGTAGCTTTTTGTTTAGCAGCACTCTAGTTTATTTGGCAGCTTTCTGTTTGCTAAGGTCCTATTTTCCCTAGCAACCAGGCAGTGGCTTGTATGAGAGACTGGAAAATGAATGTGCAAAGGACTGTATAGGAAGATAAAGAATAAAAAACAACAGTAAAAGTGTAATTTCATTTCAATTTTTGAACCTTGAACATTTGAAAAAAATACAATCTTCAAATTCAGAAATGTGCCTGTTTTTAGTTGCCAAGGTTTTTCATTAAAAGTTTTGCATATTTTTCTATAGTAAAATAAATCCCAATAAATTAATGAACCAAACAAGTTGGTGAATATTTGATTATAAATAAAGCACGTAAGGGAAATAGTCTAGGCCAGTTGGAACTCCTCTCTCCTACAGGACATAGTTAACAGAACAGGGTTTTCTTGGCCATTAGTAGCATTAACCCCTTTCATCTCCTACATTCTGTCCTCAGTAAATCTTTTTTTCTCCAAAAAATTTACTTAAACAACACACTTGAAGAGATAATCTGTGAAATTAGTTCAGAAATTCCAGAGAACGATTGTATGTACTGTATGCAACATGCTTCTTGGTTTTACTATGCAGTCTGCAATAATTCTGCTCTATTTCAGCCAGGCTCCTGATTCAGTGCTTTTATTGTCCTTTAGTTTTCTGGTAGGCATTCATTTATTCAGCCTTTATTAATTTGGCATCAGGTACTCCGGGTTTACCATTGCCTATAGATAATTGCCGGCTCACTGTCGGTAGTCATTTAAGCTTGTTTGTGGGAACTTAGATCTGAATCTGCAATGCTTTGGTTTCTAATTCCTTTGTGCTGATTTCATGGTTTTTGGTCCTGGTTATTAGTTTGTGTCACCAAATGTGGTGGTTTATCTAGTTCTGACTTGACTTGGTTGATTTAGACAGAAGAGCACACCTAAACTTGAATCCAGATACTTCCCTGGGGTTTGCCTTATGTGTCACCATATTTCACTGATCAAACTTGTTAAAAGGTTTCTATTAAACCCCCACCCTTTCCAGCTATAGTCAGGTGATCCCACTGGTGTATAATAAAAGGGCATCCATGATTGGGAGTTTTACTTTGAAAGCAGCAAGTAAGTTGCAGGTAAAACTTAGTCCCTTTGTAAAATGTTTAATGAAGTAATGGAATTCTTAATGAATCAGATGAAAATTGAGCGTAGGACTGGCCAGATATGGGATGACTTTGACGTAGTTGGCCAGCTTAAATATATTGCAATATATGGACAAACAATCCCTGTTGTTTAAAGGGTAAGGCATTTTTTTAGTAGCTGAATGCACAGAATGTCTCAATGTCTTAAATATATTGATAATTGGTTGAGTGCAGAGGACCTCTTGCATTTGTCTATATGTATTTTGTGGTCACAGCCTCATTGCACCCCCGCCTAATGGTTTTAAAAATTAGTGGTGAGCACAACTTTTTCTTGTTTGTTGTAGTTATACTTTTGTAGTAGCATGGGCCACTGGGTAATCCTAAATAGAAACATGGTACTTTTAAGTAGTGCTGCCTCCTAGATCCACAGTTCACAGAAGAAACAAATCAAAGGCACACATATATGTAAGGTCACATGAGCCAATTAATGGACAAAGTTCTATCTTTTACGCCCACACTTCTTCCTGTTTCAATAAGTGCTGCATTATTTGTGGTGATCTCTGAGAGCACACAGAGAATATATAACATTGGTAATATTGGATAATAAGCGATACGAAATAAGTTGACACAATAGAAATACATTATAATTTGTTTTTAGTAAGCTCCAGTCCTTCTTAATAAACGGGCCGCAGGTATGGCTCCCCGTCCTTCACCCACGGTGCTCACCCTTAATTAAGGTGGGCCCGGGTGCAAATGCCCCGGACCTATCGCTTCCCCCAATCTTACTCCAAAGAAAATGCTGTGTAATAGCAGGCTACTCACCGCTCCTTCAGTCTGGTCCGGGTGCTCTGCCCCGAACCCGCAGCTTGAGGGAGAAAATTTCAACAAATGCTTCCACTCGGCCGAATGGAAGCAACTATAGAAATACATGTTAATAATAATATTGTGTCTCAAGGGAAAATATGTAAAAGGGCAATATTTACTGACATCTATAGTCCACTTTGGTAAGATTCTGTAACTGGCCACTTAATGTGCTATATACTGTTGGTTAAGTAATCATTCTGGGGGTATAGTTTTCCTTTAAGACTATACTGTGGTACTCGGCTAACAACACTTATTCAGTTCAACTATTTTCCATTTACCACCACTCTTTGTAATAAGCATTTGAGTCTATAAACCTATGCTAAAGATGTTTAAATTCCATTTTTTACAACTTCACTCTTATGTTATCATACATTGCCTGCGTTAAATTTTGTCTACTTTAATACTCTGAAATCAAATTAAAAGTAATGGCTTAGAGACCAACTTCATGTGACTCAACTTTATCCTTTAGCCAGTTCTCTATCCAAATACAAATATTATCTTCTAGGCTAATATTACTTGGTTTAACCTGTAATTTTCTGTGTGGTAGGTCACATCAACTGCCACACCATTGTTTTGATTTGTGCTCATAGCTTTATAAAAGGCAATAAAAATGTGTCTGGCAAGATCTAGTGCGCAGAAAAATATGCTGTAGTAATTTTAAATTAGCAAGACATTATATGAATGTCATATAAACAGATTAATCTCCTTTAAATACAGGGGATCCTTGAGTTACATACACCCGACTTACATACAACTCATACTTACAAACAGAGGCTATTACAGTAATTCTGTGTTTGCTTGGACTTTATTAGCATTTAGCTTTAATAAACCACCTGCCACAATCCCCTCTGGTGTGTTATTGTCTACTGCAAAGCACAGAAAGGTAAATATACATATGCACAGAAAGGTAAAAATAAATACTATGTTAAGACAAGCATCTGTCTTGTTGCATTTAATAAGTAAATGTATATGTTTCAACTTACATACAAATTCAACTTAAAAACAGACCTAGAGACCCTATCTTGTACATAACCCGGGGACTGCCTGTAGTTATTGTTTATTTTAATTATTTCCTTTTGAAGGTTTGTAAGATTGTTTGTACATCTGCTTACCAACTGGATGAACATTTATTAGGAATGAAACATAAGGTAAGATCTAAATTACTGAAAGACCCTTATTATGTTTTAGCTGCATGATCAGCTTTGGCCTCATTTCATATGTATTTATAAATAAAAAGGTAAAAAAACAGATTGCCTTTTTTTACACTAAACTCTGGCCTATATTTATCAGTTTGCTTAAATCATTAGGAAATGGTAAAGGATTAAAGCTAACGTTAGACATAACATATTCTTTTCCTGCGGAAAAAAGCAGCCTGTATACCTGGAACCAGGCAAGGAAAAGGGCTGATGCAGACATAAGGGCTTATTCTTGGCCCGCAGGCTGAGAATACGCCATGCCTGGCATTAGCCTTAGAAATAACAGAAAATAAAAATGGAACTAAAATATTTTCTAGTGTAAAAATAATTGCTTATACAATATAGTGAATATTAGCTGTTTGAGGGAAATAAAACTCCCCAAGCTATTCCCCATTTTCCAAATTGACACAGTGGGGACCAGTAGTTACGACAACCAAAAATAATTATAAATATTTCATTTTTGGGTGTTCATTCTCTGAACTAGCTGAGTATAATGAATTTTTCAAATTCCACCCTACACACAGGGCTGTTTCTAGGGTTCTGCCACTTGAGGCAACAGCCCCAATGCTGTCCCCTACCTGCTCACCACTTGAAGTCAAGGTGATCACTAGTGCAGAGAGAGTTGTTGCCATGAGGCAAGCCAGTTACTAAAGGCAGATTTTTTTGCACTAGCTGCTCGCTGCTTCCTTGAGCAACCTTGAGCCAAACCTGCTAACACAAATTCAGGAGGTGTTGTTGTGGAATAACTCGAACAGAAGTAGCAAACAGTATGGGTAGGGTAGCTTTTTCAGTTAATTATGTACTGAAGTTGCCCCTGTGAATGTTTGAATCCAGAATTTTTTGAAATGTAAACTCTTCCGAGTTCTACTGATTTAGGAGGGGAAGGTAAATGTCCAGGAAAAGTAGTAGCTGCGCTGGTTTCAGATGACCTACACGGATGACTGATGAATTCATAGGTTTTGAGGTAATTTGAGATCAATGGTGACCAGGTAACGTTAAGTCCAAATAGTTACCATGAGTAAAAATAACTCCTATAAATGAAACTGGTTGACCAGAACCCCCTGTATAATATTCTTGCATTGTCAGCTTTATGCCTGGCAGCAAGTGCTAAATGCATATCTACCCATGGTTATGTTGTGTTTTTATGCAATTAAGCACTTTTTGCTTGCTACAAGTGTTCAATCTGCCATGTTAAATTGAACTTTTTCTTATTTAAGCAAAATCTGAAGTTTCAAAACTCTAAAGCCAGCCACTCACACAAATTAAAATATGCAAAAATAAGTTGCATACCAATTTCTGGACATATATGAAGCCCTGCCATTTCTGACCAATATTCATGTACTATAGGATGAAGCAAGTTTGAAAATGTAATTTGCTGATGCACCAAGAGAGGAACTACTCTCCTTCCCGCCTTTCCAATGGTTTGGCTGTTTGCCTGAACAATTGATCAGGAATGCAGCCATAGCTTTTCTGGCTCCTTGCTCCAGGAATAATGGCAGAAAAAAACCACAAATTATTGGCTATTTATCAAATCAACACTACACTGTTTTGCACGGATTACTAAAGACTAGTGACAATTAACATAATCTAAAAAGTAATGGCCATAGTTGTAATAAAACATGATTAAATTACTAATGATTCTTTTTTCATATAAATTTGCAGTGGCACTAACACAAATAATCAAGATTTACAGCAGATTATTGATATAGCAAACATTTTCAGTGTTAATGGGCTATGCGTTATAGACCATTTTCTCTCAATTTAGTAAATTAAACAGAGTTATCCGAGCATATGGTTGGTGGGAGTTTATTCTGAGATCAGATTGGATGAGGATGGGTGGTATTCTCCTGGTTCAGTGACATCACAGCAAGCGTTTGGCCACATCCATTCAGTTGTAACTTAAATTAGCTCTCAAAGAATCCTAACAATCTGTAATATTATTAATTATAATATTGTGAATAAAGTGGTTCCTATTGTGAAATATAAGGATATCGTAAGTCACAAGGAGTTCTGTGGCCATAGCACCAGGCACCATGTATAAGGATATTTACAGGATATTCATGGTTCTTGTGTGCATTATAAATATAAACTAATTCTTTAACCACATTGTCAGTCTGAAGTATGTGGCAATCTTTATTTCGTGCTATTTCTTCCACCTTGTTCATTTTCTAAGTTGTGCATCTACAAATTTTACTCACCTACATGAACTTACAGTATTGTGTTTTTATTTTTTTAAAACACTTTTATAAGCACTGTGTAAATTCTAATTTAGATTATCTTGAGTTGCACATTAATGCACATTAAATGCATATACCTGTACCAAGACTTGCAGTTGGGGGTGTTGTGGTCGAGGAATGAATCAAGTATTTGGTGCAGTTGTGAAGGAAGTTTTGAGGAGTTTTGTCCTGGAGAAGGGGAAGTTTGTTGTAATTGGGCACTAGAAGCAGATATGTGGGAGCAGTGTTCTCTAATATGGAAGTTGGGGGGCAATGTGCTGCTGTAGAATGGAGAGGGAGAACTGAGATATGGACATAGTGCAAGCTGTACTACACTGATATTGTGGGTCATAGTGAAGACTAAGAGTGGCACGGAAGTGAGCAGAAGGTGATGGTAATTGGAGAATCCTAACTGTGTAGAGAAAAAGGACTGCTATTTTCAAATGGCCAGGCAATACTTAGAAGAAACTCAACAGTCATTTGGTTAATTTGACAAGCTTATTGCCTACTCTTAGCAAACAGTACTGTATAAATTGCTACGTTTTTACCCACGTTTTTCACTTGCAACACTGACTAGCAACTTACACATACACTGTTCTTTTTTTATTTTAATGACTGGTCAAATTTAAACCTTTTTTATGACAACTTTTAAAGCACAGCTTTTTAAAGGATCATGAAGCTACAAGAATCCTGGGGAAAAGACTACACTTTTAACTTTTTTATGAAATAGTAGAGAAAACTTTGTACCTCCTATTAAACTGAACCTAGAATATAAATTGGGTAATAAAAGGCAGTGATAGGGCTGCTCTTGGTAAGGGAAAATATAGGACGTATCACATATTTATATTAATGTGAGGTAACTACTTTTTCCTGTAATTCATTTTTTCTATTTGCTTCACAGTCAAATGCGGAAGAAAATGTCTCTACAGCAGGTAATAGCCTTTTGTACATTTGTTGGGTTGTATTGATAACTTGATTATCCAGTTTAAATACTGGATAATAGATAACACTTAATTTATAGATGAGCTCTGATACACAGAAAAGGTAATTTAATTTGGAAAGAAAACATGGTGTGTTTGGATACACCTATATGAATCAAGAGAAAAATCTTGATCTGCTTTGGCCTAAGATTTGGGAGCTGGGTTCTTTTTCTTGTACTTGAAACTTGTACTTGTACATTCTTACAGTGTGCTCTAGTGAGTGATTTTTATTGTTCTTTTTCTGTTTGTCTCTCTATCATCAAAGATTCAGTGCTCTAGATTTCAAAATCTCTATTTTTAGGTTCATAATGAAATGACCCAAGTGCTGCCTATGTTAAACTAGTGAGGGGAATGGAAGGTGGGCTACAAAAAAGTTATTCAGTGGCTGTAATTCTTGAATAAAAGGGTGTGTAAAATAAACACCTTTTGAACAATAAACATGCTTTATAACCCTATTGTTGTACTATTGTAATTACCTTGTAGACTCTGGGCTACACCATACTAAGGTTCATGGCACAAGTGGTGAAGTGGTGGAAAATTCACAGTTGGTTTTTATTATTTAGGTTTTTTTATTCTGCAGTCTTCAGTTTCAGCAATCTGCTTGCAAATTACCCTAGGAACCATTCCCTGAGTTGAATAAAAGACTGGAATATGAATAGGAGAGTGCCATAATAGGAAGATGAGTGATCAAAAGTAGCAATAACAATAAATGTTTAGCTTTACAGAGCATTTGTTTTTTTAGATCGGGTCATTTGAAAGCTGGCACGAGTAGTGGATATGGCGTTCTCTTTAAGTTTTTGTCAAGTATCAGAAAAAGTGAAACATTTATAAAAATATAACAAATAAAAATATGAACACAACAAACAATGGGTCAGTCGTGTTACAGAACATACCATATGGGAAGGAAAAGGAGATTATAAACAAAGAAGTAGAACCGTTATTTCGAGGGCAATCTCGAGTGAGGCCACCAAATCCACGGGTCCCAAATTTTCTAAAAGTTTAGAAAAGCTAATTATCTAATCTAGTTTTGACCAGTTACATATCAAGGGTAGGTACTCCTGCAAGAGTACCACACTGCTACCATCTTCCATTGGATCTTCAAGATTTCCGGTCCTGGTGCACATGCACATTACAATTAATGGAACAGTTCAGTGTAAAAATAAAAACTGGATGAATAGGCTGTGCAAGATTAAAAAATGTTTCTAATATAGTAAGCCAAAAATGCATAAAGGCTGGATTGAGTGCATGCATAACAGAACAGAACACTTTTCAGCTCTCTAAGTCTGATTCAGTTAGCTACTTGAAGGTAGAGGGCCACATGGGACATAACTGTTCAGGGAGTTTGCCATTGATCCCGCAGCTCAGATTCAAAAGCAACTGTTATGGCCCATGTGGTCCCCCCTCAAGTCACCGATTGGGTGCTGCTTGGTAAACAGTGGAAACTAAGAGATCTGCAAAGCAGGAAGTAGTGTTCTGGCTATTATGTTAGACATCCAGTGACTCTAGCCTTTTTACATTACATTTTTGGCTAACTAACTATATAAGAAACATTTTTATATTTTGCACAGCCTATCTATTTACACGGTTTTTTTTTTTACACTGAACAATTCCTTTAAAAGCTGTCTCCCCACTATATAGTGCAATTATAAGAAAAGATTGAAGAAGTGGAAGAACTTTGCAACATGGTACTCCTACAGAAGTACCCAGGAACAGTGCAATTTTCAGTGAAAACTGGGTATAAGGTAAGTTATTATAGTAATGTGGGGGTGCCTAGTTTTTGTTATTTTTAAGACATACCTATTAGAGGGGGAGATTGTACTAATAATCATAGACAAGTTAAAAACAATTCTGTAACCTCATAGGTAATAAGGGAGAACACAAGGTTAAATCACTGGGAGGTGCCAAAAAGTTAGGCACCCTCCAGTGGTTATATTTGTTTACCTGATACCCTGGGTCACTGCTCCTTTTAGCAGAAAACTCTAGGGGCCCAGGATATTTATGTAGAAGCTCTTACAGCCCAGTCTTCTTCCTCTTCATTTATTTGGGCGTTGGCAGGTACATGCACACTAGAGCAAAAACGGGTTTTTTTCCTAGCTTCCATACTGGAACAAAAAGAGGACAGAAAAAAATTAAGAAAATGGTGATGAGGAGCTTCTTCAGGAATACCTCAGTCCTTTGTATTTTTTTTATTGAACAAGAGCACCTGCCTGAGGTATCAGGTAAGCTACTGCAATAACTGGGGGGCGCTTAATATTTTGACACCCTCCGTAATTTAACCTTTCATTCTCCTTCAAGGCAAATTGTACATTTTTGGAATGTCCCATTAGAATGACCAAACCTTCCTGAATTCTTTTTGCATGCTTCTCATCTTTCTTGAAATTTTAGTAGATTTATAACGAATGTTCCTGCTATGCTGTATGACTGCACACTAAAATATTGTGTGGAAAAACTGTTTTCTACCTATTCACGCCGCCAAAAAGAACACTGGTTCACTAGATTTAGGGTCAGTACAGTAAAAAAAAAAACTTGCAAAGGGCTTTGGAAACTACCATATACTGACTTTGTATTTGCCATGTTTTTGTACTCTATGTGGAGGCCATGTATATCTTTTTAATGCTTTTCTTTTGCTTTTCTTACAGAAGCAGAAAATACTTCAGTAGAGTTAGAGAAACTGGACAGGTAATTTAAAAGTCTGTGTATGTCAGCAATAGTACCATACAATTATTTGCTTGTTTAAGTCCAACCAAATGCAATGTTTTGCATAATAAAGCTGGTTTTGTATGATTTTTGGACTACGTTGGCTCTGAATAATTGCACCTACAATTTCCTATCATGGCAATCAGTTTTTTAGTAGACCAGACAGCTTAGAAAATTCCTTCTGGATGATATTATCTCTGCATGTATTGCCTATTTGACGATATCCATGGGTGATAGTCACTGCTATTTCCTGGACATATGTATGATTGTTGTCTGTCAGCTAATGGTCAGAACATCATCTGATTTGTTCCTACTTGGTTAGTTTTAAATTGTCACATTAAAATGAAAGCTCAATATCCAAAAGTTTGTTGTATACTGATTTAAGTTCTGAACGTGTATGGCCAGCTTTTGAGAAGTAACTTCTGCTAGGTTGTTTCAAGAATCAAAAACAGGAGAAAGTGTCATGAACAAACATGTCTGCCTCAGGTTAGTGATTGACACACACGCAAACTAATACACAAGTTTTTTAGTTTTAAACTTTTAGGGGCCGATTTACTAAATTCACGCGAATAGATCAAAGTTCGAACGAATTTAATCGAATTTCGAACGTAGGATTTATTTGTTTGGTCGAATATGCCAATCGAATAGCGAATGGTCGAATGATCGAATACATTCGAATAGAGTCGAATGAACGAATATTCGATCATATGATCATTTAATCAGCAAAGGATTTAATTTTTTTAAGTTTATTCGATTGCCTTCTTCGGCAGATTGGACCTACCGAATTGCAGCAGAAGCCTATGGGAGCACTCCCATAGGCTTCTGAGGCTAAAGGTGGCCATAGACGCACAGATAATATCGTATGAAACGAATTTTCGTACGATATTCGGTGCGTGTATGGTGGGAAATGAGCCGACGGGGGATTAAGATATTGGTCGGCTGGTTGATCGGACTGGACGGAAAATTTTGATCGGATGCCTTTGAAAGGACCCTGAACATTGGCCATTGTTAGTGCTGAATCATCAGATACAAGTAGAATTCTATTGTTTCTACCTGTATATCTGACGATTCAGCTCTACACGTGTGTGTTGAAACGAACGATCTTTCTTGGAAAGATCTTTTCCGAGAAAGATCGTAATTGTTACGTCTATGGCCAGCTTAAGTCCTGATTGAATAGGATTCGTACGATCGAAGTCTTCGATATTTCGAATCGTACGAATCATTTGAATGATCGAATGATTTATTGGACTGATAATGTATTCGATCGTTAAATGATCGAATAAAAGGTAGCCTAAAACTATTCGTTTAGCATTCGACGACCGAATGCTAATCGAATATCGAATTTGGTCAAACTAATTTTGGGGAATAATAGTAAATTTGCCCCTAAGTGTGATCACTAATATCACTGTTCAGTTACTTTTATATTTCTTATTTTATTGCTTTTCTAGTGATTGTATTTCTTTTCAAAACTATTTTATTGCATTTTAATGTTTTCCTGTGAACATTTTGTGAAGGAAAAATGGGAGAGCTGAAGTTTATTGCATGTGCTGAAAATTATTATATTATTGCTATCTGGCACTGGGAAGGGTGTGGGATCCCTTTGGTCTGGGATAAAGGATATAAACTTAAATTATCATTGGTGTATGCTTCAAACCACCAAGTATAAGTGAGGCAAATTAAAGGGTATTCCAGTTGGGGGTACTAGTACTTTTTTTAAAAAATGCCCCCCGCCAGTGTGCTCACACCAGGAGGGAGCTCCCGGTGCGAGCCGCCATGACCGTTGCTGCGCATGCATGTTTGCACACGCGTGACATATGCAAATTAAGAAAAGTGACAGCTTTTCTTAATTTGCATGCGCATGACGTTGCGCGCAAACACACACGCGCAGCAACTTTTGGTTGGGGGTTACTGTTTTGTACAGATAGGTGCCCTTTAAGCCCAGCTAGTATTGCAAATCATTTTGGTTTTTTTTACCTGGTAAAAATGAAATAACATGTGGGATTATTTTGCAGAGGCAACTCTATAAGGGAGTTACTGAAACAAAATTTAAGACACTGCAAACTTTGCCAATATAAAGGCATATCTGTAATATATTGACTGGGAAAGACTTTCCACAGGTTTAAACAAAGAATGAAAATGAACTTAATGTCTGTAATGCTGCTTAATATATATACATATCAGTATATTCTTGGGATGCACCGAATCCACAATTTTGGATTCGGCTGAACCCCCGAATCTTTCGAGAAAGATTTGACTGAACCGAACCCTAATTTGCATTTTTTACTTCCGTTTTGTGACAAAAAGCCATGCAATTTCCCTCCCTGCCGCTAATTTGCATATGCAAATTAGGGTTTGGGTTCGGCTGGGCAGAAGGATTCGGCGGAATCCAAATCCTGCTGAAAAAGGCTGAATCCCAAACCGAATCCTGGATTTGGTGCATCCCTAGTATATTCCCCTTGTAAGAAAGGAAAGACATCATAAAGCAAAAACTTTTTGGTTCAACAGAAGTGTTGGTGTTGAGGATGGTAAGAAAAAACATGCTTTTCAGCCTGGGATAGCCAACACAAAGAGGCCAAGAAAGCATGCAAAAAAGCTGTCAGACAAAATAAATGGTTCACAAAACTCACCAAGTACTGGAAAAGGCCCTGTTGCATGCCCAGAGCCTACAGCTAGTAGAGCAGATCCAGAGCAGGCACTCCCAGGTAGATGAGTAAAACCCACTAGAAGTACAGGTATGGGATCTGTTTATCTGGAGATCCATTATCCAGTAAGCTCCAAATTATGGAATGACTCCATTCTAATTAAATAATCCAAATTTTTTAATGATTTCCTTTTCTTTGTAAAGTACCTTGTACTTTGTACAAACTAATTGCTTCCTTATTGGAAGCAAATCCAGCGTTTTGGGGTTATTTCATGTTTACGTAACTTTCTAGTATGAAGGTATGAAGATCCAAATTATGGAAAGATCAATTATCCAGAAAACCCCAGGTCCTGTGCATTCTGTATAACCGGTCCCATACTTGTGTATTTTGGTACACATAGTAGCCTTATGCATTTCATAGGTCAATGATTGAATGTTTAAGTGTTTCCTGGTCCCCACCATATTTGCATTTTTTTTCATTACATAGTCCAGAACACAGTGAAGAATACGCGTCGGAAGAAAAAAGTGAGGATAAGGTAAGAAACTTGAAAAACAAATTACAAGGTATATTTGATATGCTTTTTTTCTGCTCTTTTCCAGTCTTGGTTATTTCATGCAAGTTTTTAAAATTGTTAACAAAAAACATTACAGAGTGATGCAGAGTGCCCAAACTTTACTGATCAGGCATCTACTCTAGTAATGCTATTTCCTAAATATATGTCACTACTTTGGCATTGTTCTGCTATAGTTTCATGCAAAAATATTAACTTCATAATATTTTCCTTTTAGAAAATACAAACTGCTATATGTAAACAAACACAATGTATTTCTTGAATTCTGGAGAAATTAGAAAAAAAAGCAAACCATATGACAAATGCTCTGCTTCTAGAATCTAGTTATCACCATCTGATGCAACTTTTAGTCACCCATACAGTAAATCTGTATGTTTGGTTAGCTATAATGTATTTACCATTCTCTTATGCTTTGTATATCATTTAAACTGCTATAGGTTACTATTTGTAGGTGAACTTTACTATTTTGGTCCAGTCTTTAATCCATTTATTGCTCAAGTCATGTTCTCTTTTCTCTTTGTGTATACAGTATGCCCTAAGTAGGACATTGTGGACTGTAGCTTTTTCAAGATATTTCCAGTGCTTACATTTTAAATGGGTACATGTATATGTAGCCAGGGAAATTAATACAGCTGCTCAGATTTTTAATTTATTTGTGTTACCAGATTTTTCTTCATCCAGGTGAATGTCTGTGATATAAGAAATGTAGTATTGGATATATTACACAGGCTTTACATGAAGTCATATGTGGCTGCTATAGTGAAAATTATTCTTGGACTTATTGTACTAGGGGTGGTTCACCTTCAAGTTAACTTTTAGTATATTGTAGAAGGTTCAATTCTAAAAAAAACTTTTCAATTGGTCTTCATTATTTATTTTTCATAGTTTTTTAATGATTTGCAATTTTCTTCTGTTTCTTTGCAGCTTTCAAATGGGGGTCACTGACACCATCTAAAAACAAATGCTCTGTAAGGCTACAAATGCATTGTTACTGCCACTTTTTATTACTTATCATTCTATTCAGTTCATCTGAATGAATGCAGGGTTGCTAGGGTCATTTGTACTCTAGAAACCAAATTGCTGACACTGCAACTAGAGAGCTGCTGAATAAAAAGCTAACTATAAAACCACAAACAATAAAAAATTAAAACCAATTACAAATTGTCTCACAATATCACTTTCTACATTATATTAAAAGTTAACTCAAAGGTGAACAACCCCTTTAAGCTAGTTATCGGCATATGTGCTGTACAACCTCTGTATCATGTATTCCTGTATTGTTGGCCATAGTTGCTGTACTGTTAATGCTCAAGAATCAGATACTACCACCCTATCCATTACAGAAACCTCCCTTAGCTGAAATTATATATTATTATAAGTCACATTATTTAAAATAAGCACTGAGCAGTAATTATAACTGATAGCCTCTATAAGCACTGTTTATATAGTGAATAAAGTACCCCCTCTTGTAAAATATAAGGATATTATAAGTTGCCGAGGAGTTTCGGCCGAGTGTTTTTACACAGGTCATGGAACTCCGAGGTAACTTCTAATATCCTCATATTTTGCAACTGGGGGTGCTTTATTTAATATAATACACAAGTTTCAGTGAGTCGTGTGACAGAAATGACATCAGAACTCACCGTTTATAACTGATAACATCAGAACTCGCCGTTTATAAGGATATAATTTACAAGATAGTCACGGCTTTTGTGTATTATAAGAAGCATAATATTCCTGACATTTATCGTGTGTTGTGCTGAGCACATATTTATGAATTGCATGTTTTTAATTAAAATATTTGTTTTCGTGTATCCTAACACTAAAGGGCCTTTTTAAGACTGCTCATGGTTTACGGCAAAATAAATCCCCCGTGTTGGTTTCCTAACTCACGCTGGGTTTCAAGCAAAAACAGTCCAACAATTTCTGTAACTCAGGCTTTTGGACTGAAGAAAAACTTTTACATAGCTTTTCGTCAGCATTTAGGTGCAGTTACACTCTTAACTGTCATTACATTTGCAGTGTTTTCATTAGGGATGCACCGAATCCACTATTTTGGATTCGGCCGAACCCCAGAATCCTTCCCGAAAGATTT
Organism: Xenopus borealis; assembly: GCA_024363595.1. Classification (NCBI taxonomy): domain Eukaryota; kingdom Metazoa; phylum Chordata; class Amphibia; order Anura; family Pipidae; genus Xenopus; species Xenopus borealis. The sequence goes on from CM044441.1 coordinate 65,764,556, forward strand.
GTCCGAATACTGAACCAAATCCATACCCTAATTTGCATTTGCAAATTATGATTGGGAAGGGGAAAACATTTACTTTCTTGTTTTGTGCCAAAAAGTCACATGATTTCCCTCCCTGGCCCTAATTTGCATATGCAAATTAGGATTTGGTTCAGACAGGCAGAAGGATTCGGCCGAATCCCGAACGGAATCCTGGATTTGGTGCATCCCTAATTTTAATAGCAGTCGACCGATTTTTGCCTGTCACATTATTCTAGTACCAATGTCAAATACAGAATACAGGTTATAACTAAACTACTATTACTAGCACAGTTATTTTTCACTGCTTTAATAAAAATACATTGCTACACATAGTTTTATTACATTTAGTGAAACCTGCATGTAACAACTGTGCCAGCAAAAATTATGTTTGTGGTGTATATAATTTGATTTTACTATACATATATGTCGAGATTATGAGCAGTCGGTGACTTGCGCTTTATTTCTTTCAGTTGTTTCAGCAAGCATTCTCTATCTTCTTTTTTTTTTTATTTATAATCTCTTCGATCTTCATAGAATGTGGTACCCTATGCAAATAGAGGTGTTTAGATTTAAGGAAACCTTAAATTTGGATTTGTGAAGAAAGAATCTATATAATCAACACATTTCAGCTACTACTGGATTCTACTAACCTATTACATAATAATAATAATATGCTAAGGAACATATGCAAAGCAAACTCAATTTTTACGTTTACTGTGGGAGTAGAAATTCCAGAGCTTTCAGTTTCTATAATACCTCCATAGAAACCGCAGTATCTTTGCTCATTTATGTTTACCATCTGTTTACCTACAGGACAGTGCATTAGCAGTGATACAGACCAATAAAGAGCTTTATCAGTTTCTGGTACGTATTCCCTCTTATATAATTGTACTGTAAAGATGTTTATTTTGCTTGATCTGCTGAATTTCTATCCCCAAGGTTCCTTTAAGCATTGGGATAGCTGATCCATTTCTTATTTGTTGATGTCCAGTACAGATTACTTGGGATGCGTGGGAGACATTGCCCTGAATTTAACAACAGTGGGGTAAAGTGCATAAATATGCAAAGCACTAAGCTTATGGGTGGCAAATCTTTGGGCTCATGTAGTACATAGGTTGTGGCAGCCCCATTCATTTGTGCAAGCTAGGGAGCATAGGTGGCTGCAAGACACATGGTAGCTCTGAAATTATTGCATTTAGACATAAGAGGTTGGATTTAATGGACATGTCTCTTTTTTCAACTTAAGTTACTATGTTCTTGACAGTTTTGGGTGAGAGTTGCAAGAGTGGCAAGCATTCACATCAATAGTCTTGCCTTAAAAGGTGGAAGATGTTTATATCACAGGGTTGCCCCCTGTCTGGCTTTCACCCGAGCCAGCCCAGTATTTGCAAAGGCTGTCCAGTTGAAAATGGCCTGTCTGGATTTCCAAATTTAGGAAATCTGGACAGGACATTGAAGTTAATGACCATTTGCAGGTTTGTGGTTTTTAGCAAATATTTAAAGTACCTTTTTTGTTTTGCTGTCATTGAGCTTTAAATGTGCTGTTCCTCTTTGCAACTGCAGTTCACATTGTTTGTTATATGTTGTTATCATATTCAAGTTCCATTAAAGGGGTGGTTTTCCTTGAAATGCACTTTTAGAATGTTCTAGAATGCCCTGTTTTTAGCAAACGTGTAATTAGTCTTCATCATTTATCAGTTATAGGTTTGAATTATTAGCCTTGCTTTCATATCTTTCTAGCTTTCAAACTGACCCTGACAGCTAAACAACTGTTGCTCTGAGAGTTTACAATTTTATTATATTTGTTATTCCTTCTTTTTCTATTCAGCCCGTCTTCTGTTTAGATTTCCGTCTCTCATGTAACCCTTCTGGTGAACAAGACACCAGCAACCTGCTGCTGCTGAAATTGGAGAGCTGCTAAACAAAAAGCCAAAATAAATGAAACCCCATAAAAAATGAAAACCACATGCAAATTGTCTCAGAATATAAGTCTATATCATGCTAAAAGTTCATTTTAAGGTTTACAACCCTTTTAACATGAAATACATTTAAAAAAAAAAAAAAAAACCTCCTTACTTAATTTGGAGCTTTCTGGTTAAGGGTTTCTGGATAACGGATCCCATACATACAGCGGCAACTCGACTTACCATTGTAGTTGCCATTGTATTTGTAATTTGGTATATATTTATTATTATTTATTATTTTATTTATTTATATTATTTCTATTCAGTCCCTAGCATCCAAATATCCTGTACAGCATTACTTAAAGATGAACTTTTACATGGGTTTCAGTTATGTTTTTAATAATTTGGTTATCTAAGGTTCAACTAGATCCTTTTTCTGAGAGGAGAGTGGAAATCTGACTTAATTTCTACAAAATATATTTACATATGCTCAGATTTTTATTTTCTTTATTTCAGTATAAGCTTTTATAATAACAATATTGTTTCCTTAACTCTAGGAATATTATGAAGTGGCAAGTGACTCTGATGTCTCATTCATCTTAAAAGTTGCAAAAGGTTTTCGGTGTGCTCTCCAGAGGTTTAAAGGTGATCATTTGGGAAATGAGGTAAATATTTAAACTGTTGTATTTTCTGAATTTTCATTGCTCCTATAACCTCAAAGGTTACTGGTATGTGTATCATGCCATCTAGCTCATTAACCCATGAGATCTGTGATGCATGATCATAGTCTTTTTATTATGTAAAAACAACAAAAGATAAGTCTGTATCAGCCAGAAAACCAGTTTGTGTGGGACTGAGTGAGTTAAGAGTAACTGTTTGTAAACAGGGAGCATGGCTACCTGTGGTTGCTGCACCAAGTGACCACACCACATCTGAGCAGGAACTCCAGTGCAGAAGTTATATTTTATTGTTTGTATATAATTTCCTATCTATATGCTGTGTTTTGTGTAAGTAATCTCATTGAGTGGCAGCTTTGTCTAAATATTTTTCTAATTTTCAAGTTTACCAGTCCTGCTTCTACAGTATTAAGAACACTTTTCAATATAAACATTTATTATTACCAAAAATGTGTTCACATGTTAAATGAAAAACTAAACCCTCCTTGCTTTGATCACAGACATATCAGACATAAAACTAAAGGGGGTTTGGGAATCCCTGTTAATTAAAAATACTTTCACGCCACATGTATGAGCCAATTAGTTAAATGGCATGTTCCTCCAGGTTCCCTACAATGAGTTACAATTGATATGCCCAATGTCTATATGCACTACTTGTTATGGCTACCCAAGATGATTCATCCACCAATACTAACCCTATTTATATCGCACAATACTAACCCCATTTATATCACACTCCCTCAAGGTATGGGAACATTGTTTAAAAAAAAAAAAAAAAGCCTTAAATCTGACTATATACTGGTTATGTCTATCTCTGCCCTTTCCCAAGGTCTTAAACATCTGAATGGGGTTTGACAACTGTTTACAAATGTGACCATTACGCTACAATTGTACCTGCTGTGTACAAATTAAACAGTATATTCAGCCACTTTTACCCATCACCACTTATGGCACCCTTTCTCAATTTAAAATATATATAACTTTAAAGGAGGCATATAAGACAAGGAACCCCCCTAATGTTTTAGGCAGTAATAAATAATATATGGTGCTGGTTTTACATGGGAAGCTGTACTAAATAAGCCAATCAAAGGTATATTTACAATGATTTAGTCTATATCACTTACATTATCAATGGTATCAAGCAGACCATTGCAGCAGCCTGGAAGACCCATTCATTAAAATATTAACAAAGTTAAGGGACCAGTAACATAAAAAACACAAATTATACTTTAAAACCACAAAGCCTTTATTAAGAAATAACTTACAGAAACTCCACTTCCCCTCCTCTTCAAAAAAGGCAACAGTGTGACCATCCATCCTGCTGCGCTCAATTTCTCCTCCTGGCTAGTCTACTGACAGAGTGTGAAGGAGCAACATGGATGCGATGCAGTGACTGCCCGGGCCCCCTCCTCCTCCTGCACTATAGATGAAAAGCGGCTACCTGGACACTGGAGGAAGTGATGGTAGTGGAGGGAGCAGCGGATTAATATTGGCTGCGGCAGCAGCTTCTCATTGTCAACTACTGAGCAGGCTCCCTCCTCTTCCACTGCTCCCTGCCCCGGTCGCTCCTGCTCCTCTCCCTGCACTGGGCTGGCAGCAAGCCAGAGAATTGCACATGAGCGATTGTTTCTATAGCATTTGCAACTGCCTGCATTCCATTTAGCTAACAGACCTACATGTCACTTGTAGCTGCAGTCGCGTTTGCGAGGTGTTCCAACCTATGGCTTTGCGATAATTTAAACACGTTTTACATGCAATACACCGACACCTTCATATCTGAATCATTTCTCCTAATATTATAGGAGGAGGAGGGGGCCCGGCAGTCACTGCATCTCATCCAGCTACAAGCGACACTTAGGTCTTTTAGCTAAAAGGAATGCAGGATTTTTTTTTTTGATATGTACTTATGTTTTTTAAAAAAAAATCTTTTGATGTTACTGGTCCTTTAAGCAGATGTTGGCAAAGGTATACTTATATGAAAAAAAAGCTCAATCTTTGAGGATCTACAGTGTATCAAAATATTGCACCCATGGCAAATGTATTACCAAATCGATAGCACTTAAACTATACAACCAGTGTATGTGTTATAAGTTTGGTTCCTTGACTGGGATGGTTGACCACAACTGATCTGTGAAATCTTCTATATGGTATGTGAAATTTGCCAAAAATTTTTCTAACTCTTTCCATTATTGTAGTTCTGTTGTTTCTATTGTACATGCGATTTGTGTTCTTAAAGGAACAGTAACACCAAAAATGAAAGTAAATTTAATGTACTGTTGTCCTGCACAGGACACATAGTAGATAACATATAAGTTCTGAAGCATACCATTGTATACCACAGAGATTATCGGTTATCTGCTGTGTATCCTGTTCTCCTTTCTTTTTTAGCTTTGAATGGCTACCTCCATTGCTACACAGCAGCTTGTTTATATAAAATATAGTAGTGTTTGTGAAGGCAACACACCAGTTTTACCAGTGCAGCGCAACCGTACATTATACTTTCATTACTTTAAAACATTTTAAGTTTTTGGTGTTACTATTCCTTTAATTCACCTGATAAAGGTGCTGTTTAAACCTTGAATTCTAATGGTATTAACACTTAATGTTTGTGTAACTGTTGAATGTTTGTTTTAATGTATTTTGAGCTACACTTTGCAAAAAAATTTAATCTACCAACTTCTTCAACTTGCTGGTTCATACAAGCTTCTTAATACAATCACCAGTCTGCTGAGATGTTCTCTATATAAAGGGCTGCCCCTTATCTCAAAGCCTCACAAAGGCTGCCACTGGGGAAAAGAGGGGTTTCTATATACAGTGGGCTTTTCAGTTTACCAGGAAGTTGGAATGAGACTGGCTTCCAATAAATATCAAAAAAGTATACATTTCCTGTATAAAAAAAATTACAAAAAGTTTCTTCAAAACAAGTCCTATTTATTTATTTATTTATTTATTTATTTTTGTTTGTTTGTTTTAGGTGTGTCAAGAGGCAGTGCCTAGTAGTGAAAGAAGCTTTTCTGGAGGTTTGCCAATTGCTACTGAAAGCTCAACTGAACCTACAAGTAAGCTTGGTCATCAGACTGATTGTCTGTATTTTTTTTTTTTGTTTTGTTTTTACATCCCCTTGTTATTCTTTACATTTACAGTCATAGGCCCAGATTCACTAAAGGCATAATGATTACTTTTCTCTTTTATCTGTTTACCAAGAAAACGGACACACACACATTTTCCAGGCTAATTATGCATGATTTAAATGTAATTGGCACAGTTTGTGGAATGCTTTGTGGGCACTGAAATTTAGCAGGTAAAAACAAACAACCTTTTTAAGCAAAGGTAATCTTACCATTCTTAAGTGTGCTTTTAATTTGTTACTACGTGGCACTTAACGCCTCTCACAAAAAATCTTCAGAGGTGCCCAGAGTGTACAGGATCTCTATACAGCAGACCTTGTGATGACCAGATGTGTCATCACTCAACACCCTTTTGGCCATAAGAAAACCTTACCACCGACACTGCAAAACAGAAAGAATCCTCTGCTTAGCGAAGTGTTAGTTCAGTGATAGGCTAAATATATATTTAAATAAACAGCTGTACAACTGAGGCTCAAGAAATTAAGCCATTACTTTAAAAGTGTCCTTATCACGTACGTGTTCTCCATTGCTGGTAATAGAAGCCCTTTAAAATCATATTTTGAACTTACTGGAAACATTTTTTAGTATAAAAAAGAAAATATTGTACATTTCATTTCTGTGAGAATACTTAAATTACTGGGCGTATTTACTGGAGGAAAAGATCAATGGTGCCATGAAACAAAACATAACTGCTTAGTGTAAAGTCAAAAATTATATTTGTGCACCAAAAGAAAATGGGTGACGATTTTGAATGAATGTGAAGGTGGTGATACACAAACCAGAATCTGCTGACTTGGTCCCTTTAGACCAAGGGCCAGGGCTGGAACTAGGGGTAGGTAGAAGAGGCACCTGCCTAGGGTGCAAAGCTTGGGAGGGCACCATGCACGCCTACCATTAGTCCAGTCCCCTGTCTCCACTCCCATCAATCTTTCAAATTTATGCCCATACATTTTAAATATGCTAGTTATGTTCAAAGCAACCTTCTGCCCTGTAGCTAAGCATGTATTGATGGTAGGTAAAGTAGCCATAGTGTTTAGTTTAAAGGGCAAGTAGAACTGAGAATGATCTGCAAAGCAATAGAAGCTGAGACCATATTGTTGGATCATATAGTAGTAGTTGTGTAGAGGACTTTGATGATAGCTACTATTTCTTGTTCATTGGTACTACTGAATGTTGAACACATGTCTGGGCATTGATATATGCCCTTCTAAGAGGGCTGGTGAGTCTTCACTTTGTTCCATCTGTGTGATACATGTGTATCAGATCAGCATATAAAATTAGCTTTCACTTTTAGTAAGAACAGGACATTTAAGATGTTTGTACATGAAAATGTGGCTATTTGAGATGTTATGAGACCAGCGTTCTTAGCTTCCTCCACAACCTCACAATCTTGTTTTTATACTGGGATACTGATTAGCCATATGGCTGCTGGCTCCCAATGTAAAGTGCTGCTGTTCTTAAAATCAATTTTCAAATAAATCAGTCTAAAAAGATACCCTAAAACCTACTGGAGTGTTTTAATATTTGAATGGTGTCTAGGCATGAGGAGATCCTATTGTCAAGTATGGACATTGTATATTTATACACTAGTATAACCAACAATCAGGTACTTTAGCAGTAAGTAATTCTCTGTAGTAATACCAGGTTTATGAAGCAGAGTTTGTTTCTGTTGTTTTGGAATTCCTACATCTACAGCTTGCATTAATGTTGGATTACTTTGTTCATTTGTTTTGAAAACAAATCATATATGCAGGTGTCACGGTCATGGTGCCTGTATACTCAAATGTATATATATGCACAAATTATGTCATCACTAAATATTCTTTACTTTTAATTGTTTTCTGATTTTTTGTCAAGGTGTCTTGGGTTAATCTAAAATGATGGTGGATGATTTGAATGGCTTAAATTGTTCAGTAAAATTTACTGGCTGGGGGAACCATTTTGCTTTTTTCTGTGTATGATGCCTACAGATTTAAATATACTTGTACATTATAAAAGCTTCCAAGAGTCTGTGAAGAAATTCCTTCCAGTCTCTTAGTTTTGTAGGGTATTGAGCAATAACCGTTAATTATGAGTCTCGGTTGTACCAGACATGGTAGAGGTTAAGCGAGAGGAGATATCCAGAGTCAGTTCTTAAACGAGCACTGGCTCAGGCTAGAAGTAGGGGGTGTACAGACAGGTATCTGAAGGCATTGTGACACAGTCCTAATTTGGTATTTAGTATTACCTATAATACTATATCTGCCTTCATTGGTAAGTATGTCAGGAAACACTGGCATAGAATTATAGGCGATCGTGACTTGCAAACATTGATTCATTGTTATCCAAGTAGATGAGGTCATTTTATGTAAATATGTAATATATGTACATTAGAAAAACTCTATCATTGTTGAGTTCTTTACCTGACAAGTTAGCATTTTTCTCGGACTTTTAAGGAGCACGTCAGAGCACTTAAACCCTAAATAATGTGAATTTTGGGCAGTAGGATGTTCAGTCTTTACAGGCAGTAACCACTCTTCTGATCGCTTGGGCAACAGATGTTGGGAGCCTGCACATGTAAAAAAAACGAGCAGATAAGTTCGGCAATACAATGATAAACAGCACTAGTTATACTTATATCTTCAGCGATGAATGTTGGGGCAGGACAGGGGAGTGCTTATAAATAGTTCAGAATTGTACAGCTACATTTCAGGCAACAGGATCCGAAACTGCTGATTTCAGTAATAAGTGCTGGGGAAGGGAGGGAGTGAGCGGAGCACTTGTATGTTGTGTAAATATAGCTTGAATGACAACAAAGGTCAGGCTTCAGTTTTTGATCTGAACTGACCGTATTCACATTTGGGGAGAACATATAATTATAACTTGTACAAACTCAGTATATTAAGCATGGTGCTGTATGTCAAATCGGCTATTGGAAGATTCAAGTGAGGGCAATCCTAGGTTTGTGAGTCATCACACTCTCACATGACTTGCACTGCCAAGGGAAAAGATGTTCCTCCCTCATTCGGGTATGTTTTAAGTTGCTTGTTATGCATATTAGATACAATTTTGCACTGCAAATTGTCTTATCATGCTGGGGGGGGGACATAATTTCTAGCATTGTGAGTTTTGATTAGCGAAGGTGGACAATCCCTTTACGTAAACCCAATAGACTGGGTTTGCTTCTAATAAGGATTGATTATATCTTGGTTTGGATCAAGTATAAGGTACCATTTTATTATTGCAGAGAAATGGGAAATCATTTTTAAAAATTTGGATTATTTGGGTAAAATGAAGTCTATGGGAGATATAATTACATAATTCGTAGATTTCTGGATAACAGATCACATACCTGCACTGCAACACACTTTATATAACATGCCCATGCAACCATATGTTAAATACTTTATCACCATTGCGTCTGAATGAACATTAATTATTGTGATCTTTAAATCAATGTTAATAGTTTATATGTATCGATGCAATTAAGAATATTTTATCTGTATTGTTGCAGGTTGCTTTCTCGCTTTTGTAAATCCTTTTTACTGCTTCAATCTAGAACAACTGGTTCAGCAATTAACAAATGTGTATACTGAAGTACAACATGTGTATAGTCTATCCTATTTTCACTTATATCCTACTAATTATACTATATACTCTGTTATACTGTTTTCTGCAGATTCTGAAGCCTACAATGCTACAAACACACCAATGGAGAGTGAAAGTATGTCGCTGGAAGATTTAGTTCCAACCTGTAGTGATGAGGAGGAATCATAACATAAAAATGTATATTTCTTTATAACTCTCCGTATACCATATTTCTTTTAAGGTATTCCATGTCCAAAATTGTTTATACTTTTTCATTTTTAGTATGTACTGTTATATTACCACTTATTTTTTTTCTTGAAATAAAACTGCTTCAGAACAAACTACAATGGTTGGTCAATTATTGATAGTTAATTTACAAATTTTGAATGTTTTTTTTGTGAAGATCAATTTGCCAAAATGTCATTTTGTTCATCATCCTGCAGCTGGTCATTTTGCCCATGGCTGGCTGTCTTGCTGTTAGTTTTTTTTTGGGAGACCTACTGTATCACCCAGACAGAAAAAGCTAGATAATAAAAGTTCTTTTCAAATTCAACACAAACCACCATTTTCTTAGATTGAAACATCTCTATCTGCTACAAACTTGTTTAAAAGTCTCTGCTGTCACTCATATTGTCATTATATTGCCTGTCCCTCCTCTTTGTCTTTGGCAGGCCTGGCCATGATGAAGATTTGCTAAGGCCCTGTGCAGATATACCTGGAGCGGTTTCCATTAATTGTATTGGTCTACTAGTAAATTGTCTGAAAGGCATACCTAGGTTATAGGTACCTACAAAACATATACAGAGCAAAAGATTATCTTAAAGTCTGTAACTGTTTTAGTTTGACATTGTCCACAATATTCTATATTTTGGCAAAAATATGCAGCCCATCTGATCATTTCTGGTGTGTAGTAGTTATGTTTCCCTAAGGAGGTGTCATTTTTACTAGATATGTAATGACCCCTGAACAATCCAAAAGCTTTTTGAAAGGCCTGCAGAACTCTAAGCATTGGTTGTACAGGGATAGTCCTCTGTATAAGATTTGATGAGGGTCGAAAGAGTGCCCACCAGTGTTGCTTCTAAATAGTAAAATAGTAAGGTTGGAAAAAGACACACGCCCATCAAGTTCAATCTTTTACTTCTATATATAACCTGCCTAACTCCTAGTTGAGCCAGAGGAAGGTAAAAAAATAAACCATCTGAAGTTCTCCAATTTGCCTCAGAGGGAGAAAAAATTCCTTCCTGACTCCAAGATGGCAATTGGACTAGTCCTTGGATCAACTTGTTCTATGAGCCATCTTTAATAGTCATGTATTCCCTCATTTGCTAAAAAGCCATCCAACCCCTTAAAACTATCTATAATATATCAGCCAGTACAACTGATTTAGGGAGAGAATTCCACATTTTCACAGCTCTTCTTCTAATCAGGATGGGTGCCCTTTTGTCAGTTGGAAGGACCTACTGGTAGATAAAGCATTGGATCCCCTTATATATTTATACAGTTATATCACCCATTAAGCACCTCTTCTGCAACAACCCCAACTTGGCCAGATTTTCCTCATAGATGAGATTTTACATGCCTTTTACCAGCTTAGTTGCCCTTCTCTGTATCCTCTCTAATTAAATAATGTTTCTTTTGAGCACTAGAGACCAAAACTGCATGGCATATTCTAGATGGGGCTTATACCTCTGTACAGTGGAATAATAACCCCCTCCTCCTGTGAATCTATGCCCCTTTTATTACATCCTTGAAGCTGCTAACTGGCATTGCTTGTTACAGCCAAGTTTATCATCTACAAGGACTCTAGGGTAATTTTCAATTATGGATTTGCCTAGTGCAGTCCCGTTAAGGTTATAACTGGCTTGCATATATTTTCATCTTGTGCATAACTTTACATTCAGTATATTAGTGCTGCCCCTTGTAACTGGTTGTTTGCTGCCACCTGAGGCAAGGTTCTCACATTGCTGGCAGGAGCGGCCCTGGTCTTGCCTAAAAAAATGGTATTGGCATATACCTATTTTTTTTTTTTTTTACTCACACTGTACCAGTGACCACCTGCTTTGTCTGTTTTCCAGATCATTTTTTTCCTTGATCCTAAACCCTGGGTCCACCTCATTCAACCCCTGGTGGTCTACAGTGGCCCCTGAACCTGACAACACCTAACAATGTGAGGTGCTAATATCTTTTCTGCTCAAGACAAAAGCAACAATACCAAATACAAAGGTGCTTGAAAGTTTGTGAAGACTTAAATTTTAAGTATTAATGCATAAATATGACCATAATTTTGATCTGTCAAAAGTCAAAACATACTTGTTCATTCATTCATTGAGAGAAATGACCCAAAAGTACTTATTGTTTATGTGTCAAAAGTAGGGAAACCTTTGCTTTCAGTAGCTGGTGTTCACTGCCTCCTCTGGGCAGCACTCCTCTCTATGCTCGTAAGCTTTTACAGACAGATCACTTTCTCATGAAGTCCCATGCTACGGTTGGATAAACACGCCCTTTCTCTGATGCTTCCAGGACACTACTTACATGAGGCATGGAGAAAAGCAAATCTGTATATTGAGTAGGGTGTGCCATGCTGCTTTTCTTTGTACAGAGGTTTTGGGGAGTAGAGACTACAAAACAATCTTGCCCTTCAATTTGGATAGTCTCTCTTCATAACAGACTTTCCATACCGTTTACCAGCTTAGTTTACCTTATTTAGACTCAGCGTTCTTGAATAATATCCAGAGACCAAAATTACACTACATGTTCAAGAACAGGCCTTCCCAGTGCTTTGTTAAAACTCTCTCTCTTCCCCTGAATATGTGTTTTAAAGTGGTTGTTCAACTTTGAGTATGATATACAGAGTGATATGTTGAGATCATTTGCAATTGGTTGTCCTTTTTTATTATTTGTGGTTTTTGAGTTATTTAGCTTTTTTATTCAGCATCCTTCCAGTATGCCATTTCAGCAATCCATACATTAATTTGAATAACACATTGGAATATGAATAGTAGAGGGCCTGAATAGAATGATGAGTGGGTAGTCAAAATTAGCAATACTGAAATTTGTAGTTTTATATAGCATTTGTTTTTTGTATATGGGGTCAGTGAATCCTATTTGAAAATTGTCTGAAGAAAAAAACAAATAATTAACCTATAATAAATAAATTATAAAGCCCAATTGAAAAATTGCAGAAAATTGGTCATTCTATAACATTAAAAGTTAAAGGAAAACTATACCCCCCCCCAGACAATGTAGGTCTCTATAAAAAGATATTGCATAAAACAACTCATATGTAAAACCCTGCTTCATGTAAACAAACCATTTTCATAATAATATACTTTTTTAGTAGCATGTGCCATTGGGTAATCTTAAATAGAAAATAGGTATTTTAAAAAATAAGGACAGCCTCATGGATTCAACAGTGCACACAAACATACCAAGCAAACTATAAAGTTAGGTCACATGAGCCAATTAACAGACAGAGTTGTGTCTTTTGCTTCCACACTTCTTCCTGTTACAGTTAGAGTTGAAATATTTCTGGTCAGGTGATCTCTGAGGCAGCACACAGACCATCACAAAATGGTGGTTCAAGGCAAGAGATGTAAAAGGGCAATATTTACTTAAATATATATTCCAGTTTGGTAAGATTATTTAATATGCCACTTAATATGATATAAACTACCAGTTGCTCAAGTATTTATTTTGGAGGTATAGTTTTCCTTTAATCGACTCTTTAATACCTTGTTTGCCCTTGCAGCTGCTGACTGCCATTGTTTGCTACAGTCAAATCTATTCTATAAAAGTACTCCTAGGTCTTATGATAGATATACCTAACACAGTTGTATTAAGGGTATTAGTGGTTTGCATATTTTTTACATCCTAGGTGCATTCAGTTTTTTAACACTGAATCTCATCTGTCACTCAGAATACCAGTTTCTCAAGATCCTGCCTCTTGAATGGGATTATTTGGCCTGCAAACACCGATTAATTACTTAAAATGCCCTCATTAATTAACAAATCCTTTGCCTGTCACGTACATAGGCACTATGTTCTTGCAGGCAAAGGCCCTAACTGAATATGAACATGCATGGGTGTTTACAAGCAGGGGGTGTTTACAAGCAGGGGGCAGGGGGAGGCACTGGGAGCGGGTAGGCATTAAAGTCTTCATAAGGTACCTGCACCGCTCCCCCCCCCCCCCCCCCCCCCCCCCCCCCCCCCCCATTGTTGCACCCTAGACAGGTGCCTCTTTTGCCTACCCATAGTTCCTCAAACTAGGTATGTTGGGTGCTGGTGCTATTTTGCCCATCAGGAGTGAGATTTCTTGTGGGAAATATTGTGAACCATCTGCCATTACCCTATTCTACAGCACATTGGTAGGATGTGATTTGACTGCCACTGCTGTCAGGGAAAACCAGCAGTGGCTAAAATTGAGAATTCATTATTTTCAATATGCACAGTGTAATATAGTATTAAAAACAAAACGATAACAATCATGACAGACGGTGGGACAGATTCCATTTAAATGGACTGTGGGGCCAGATTTAAGGTGGATATTTGAGCAAATCTGTTTTGCACATTTAGGGGACTCATTGTTTATCACCCTTTTATTGCAGGCAGTACCCTAAGTTATCAGGACGTCTAATTTCCAGTGGGGGATATACGTTCCTCTATTCTTAGCAGCCCAGTATCTGTCCAGTAGGTGTCATAGTTATAGCCTTTCAAAGGGCAAGCCAACTCGGCCTCTTTGGATTCCACCTGTTGGAGGAGGTGGATGGCACTCAGAGCCTGGGTGAAAGTAGGCCAAATAAGTGAAGATAGTTTGAGTATATTTTGGAACAGCTAGCTCTAGGAGTGAGAGTTGGGATCAGGATAGCTAGTGAGCAGCCTGATGCTGCAATAAGGAAATTGAAGGATTAGTAATCCTGGATGTCACCAGGCAGAGTAGAAACTCCAGAGTACAGACCTAGGGATAGAGTTATTCCCACTGAGGTTTCACTTTGAGGGCCTGTACTCCGGGCTAGATGCTTTCATTAAGACTAAATCCATTGACTGTTAATGATCCCTGATTTGGGCAAGCGCTGGTAGAAGCTATGTTTGTAAATAATTGCTGAATAATAGTACTTTAATGTTTGTGACTATCCTAGATTGCGCTGCATTACTGTTAATAAAGAGTTATCATTTGTTTTAAGAACCACTGGCTGAGATTAATTAGAGAGTTGTAGTTTAATGACACCCTTCCTCCACTACTCCGCAAGTGAAAATCCTGAGAATAAGAGTCACATGTAAGACAGACACTTGGTTTGTAAGACAGATATTTGGTTTGCAGGGAGTTGCACATGAACTACCACAATTTTGGTATGCAATGAGTATGCAAAGGGAATACATAAAATAACCAGTGCTCTATAAAGTGGAAGAATGACCCCTTCCTGCTGCGAATCAATGCCCCTTTTAATATAGCTCAAGACCTTATTTGCTCTTGGTGCTGCTGACTGGCATTGCTTGCTACAGTCAAGTTTATCATCTACAATGGGGATCCCAAACCTTTTGAACCTGCGAGCAACATTCAGAGGTAAAAGGAGTTGGGGAGCAACACTAGCATGAAAAATTTTCTTGGGGTGCCAGATAAGTGTTTTGATTGGCCATTTTGTAGCCCCTATGTGGATTGTCAATCTACATTGAGGCTCTGTTTGGCAGTATACCTGGTTTTTATACAACCAAAACTTGCCTCCAAGCCTGGAATTCAAAAATAAACACCTGCCTTGAGGCCACTGAGAGCAACATCCAAGGGGTTGGAGAGCAACATGTTGCTCAAGAGCTACTGGTTGGGGATCACTGATCTACATTCTACAAGGACTCCTTTTCCATAATGGATTTGCCTAGTGCAGTCCCATTAAGGGTATAAGGCTTGGATATTTTTTACATCCCAGGTGCATGACTTTACATATATTAACTTTTAATCTAATTTGCCATTAGCAGATTACCAGTTAGTCAAAATCCTGTTGCAATGATTCCACTTTCTGGATGGAATTAATTGGGCTGGATAGTTTTGTATCATCTGCAAACACTGATACATTACTTACAATAACTTCCCCTAAGTCATTAATGAACAAGTTAAATAAAAGTGGACCCAATACTGAGCCCTGAGGGACCCTACTAAGAACCTTACTTCAAGTAGACTCAAACGCTGAAATTCTCACCCTGAATCAGTTGTACAAGCTCATCCATTGGATAGCTTTAAAAAAAAAAAAGGGGGGGTTGGATGGCTTTTTAGCAAGTGAGGGAATACAGAGTTATGGGAGATAGCTCATAGGGTTGGAAAAGAATTTTCCCTCCTCTGAGGCAAATGGAGAGGCTTCAGATGGGCTTTTTTTGCCTTCCTCAACTAGCAGTTAGGCAGGTTAAAAAGTGAAAAAGTTGAGCTTGATGGACATGTGTCTTTTTTCAGCCTAACTTATGTAACGCTAATTTGGGCTAGGCAGACCACAGATAGTTAATGTCCAGCTAGTGATAGCAGCATGGTTTACATGAGACCCACTCTTCAGGCTATGGCCTTCGCTATGCGGAAAATTTCCTGCAAGATGTTGCGGCGTTAGCAAGGAAGAAGACGTCGCTGTAGAACAGGGGTCCCCAACCTTTTTTGCTCGTGAGCCACAATTAAATTTAAATAAAAGTTGGAGAGCAACACAAGCATGAAAAAATCCATGGGGATGTCAAATAAGAGTTCTGCTGGAGGGGACCTGCATGGAGTGGTAAGTAGCAACTTAGGGGCATTTGCCCCGGGGGAGAGGTAGGCGGGGGGAAGAGTGAGGGGGGCCTAGGGCAGGAGGGGGTTGAATTCCCCTTTTATCACTAAAGGGGCTGGTCCATTTAGGGGAATGGCTTTACTGGGCCTTGGTGTACCCAGACTCAATGGGCACATCCAGCTGAAAAGGTGCCAGCAACCAAAGAAGAAGGAAAGTGGTAGGAAGTGGCCATTACACCTTTAGATACATGGGCTTTTACCTAGTAATTAGAGAAAAGGGGGGAGGTGGGGAATCAAAGACATAGAGGCATATAAAACCTATGTCCCTACATTTACTAGGTTACTTACTGTGTTGCTATGTTTGCTGTAGCTTTAGCTTCTCCCTAAAGCTGGCCATAGACGTAACAATTACGATCTTTCTCGGGAAAGATCTTTCCAAGAAAGATCGTTCGTTTCAACACACACGTATAGAGCTGAATCGTCAGATATACAGGTAGAAACAATAGAATTCTACTTGTATCTGACGATTCAGCACTAACAATGGCCGATGTTCAGGGAGCTTTCAAAGGCATCCGATCAAAATTTTCCATCCAGTCCGATCAACCAGCCGACCGATATCTTAATCCTCTGACGATGTCGGTCGGCTCATTTCCCACCATACACGCACCGAATATCGTACGAAAATTCGTTTCGTACGATATTATCTGTGCGTCTATGGCCACCTTAAAGCTGGCCATAGACGCAAAGATCCGATCGTAAGATGATTCCACGATCGGATCTTTGCATCTCCCGACCTGCTCCCGACCTGTCACTAACCTTCAGATCAACTATAAGTAGTAAAAAGCACAGATAGCTGACGTTCTGCCCCTGACAAGGATCGTACGAAAGTTGTACGATTAAAAACCTAGTGACGGTCTCCCACTGAAAATCGTACGATCTGCAATAGACGCAAAGATATTATCGCCAGCCGACAAAAATTTTCTAACCTGGCCGATCGACCAAACGACCGATCGGCATGGCACGACAAATGTCGGAACACTCCACACACGATCCGAAAGTCGTACGATAGTCGTACGAATCCTCGATTCGTACGACCAAGTCGTTGCGTCTATGGCCAGCTTAAGACTAACAGCACACTGTTTTCAAGAGGCTGATCCATCTTTTCTACAATTTGCACTGACAAGCACTATATGCCAGTCAGTGCACACACCACAGATTTCTGTGCAAAATTGCATACTTTTTGTTTCTGCACCAAAATCATCTACCCCATGTGTGTTTGCTGAAAGGCTGATCCCATGCCTATTAAATAGGGTGTGATGGGCGTGATTCCGCCTTAGGGTAGTGACACACTGGCATATTCGGGGGGAGATTTAGTAGTCTGGCAACTTCGTATGACTTTGGAAAACGAAGCGCCACTAAGGTTGTCACCTTTTTAAAAGGAAATTACCAGCCAGTGGTGGGGGTGGGTACTAAAGGGGCAGGACATGATGTAAAAGGTTGTGGAGCCTCTGCGGTGTGCCACAAGAGGGCCCGAAGACAAAGATGGGTCCCCTTTAATAGTATTACAAATTACCCACAGCTACATTGCAAATTGTAAATTTGCAATACTGGCCCAGGCAGGTATTTTACTTTGTTT
This sequence comes from Xenopus borealis, assembly GCA_024363595.1. Lineage (NCBI taxonomy): Eukaryota > Metazoa > Chordata > Amphibia > Anura > Pipidae > Xenopus > Xenopus borealis. The sequence continues at coordinate 65,782,219 of CM044441.1, forward strand.
CCTATTAATAACATTGGGATCAACTATCAAAAATACCAGCCAGGCCGGTAAAATACCGACAAGGTGGTAACCCTAAAGGCAGTTTTGGGAGATTGTCACCCAGAAGAAAAGGCAATAAGTTGCCAGGCAATTAAATCTCCCTGAATCTGCCCGTGTGTCACTACTCAGTACCCTTAGAAAAGCAGGCAGATAAAACTCTGAGAGTGTCATTGGCCTAAGTTGTAAAAAAATTGGCACAATTGTGCACAAAAAACATTGCTTAAACTCATCGGATCCTAGCCTAGGCGGGATGTGAAATGGTTTGTGTTGACTGACAGGTCAGTGTGCTAACAAAAGAAAAAACTGCGGACCTCGGATAAAATATTGGAAGCAAAAGGTCAGATGGCATACCTTCGCATTTTGGAAGTAAAAAGCGGGACTTCACACATAGCGTGGCTACATTTTTGACCATGCCTATTTTTGTGGCCACTCCCCCTAATTACCATGTTCATTCAAATTTGGCAGGTTATGGAAGTTTGAAAATATTTCTCCTTATCTAAACTGCTACAATTACTTATTTTCTTATCTCAAAATTGTTACAAAGTATTATTATTAACATGTATTTCTATAGCGCCAACTTGTTTCGTAGTGCTTTAGTATCTTAGTTGCTTGAAAATATTTCTCATTATCTAAACTGTTACAATTACTTATTTTCTTATCTCAAAATTGTTACATAGTATCTTAGTTGCACCTGTAGTAGTTAGCTGTTCTGGGCTCTCTGCCAAAGGCCAATTAAGTTAGAAACGTTGTTTCTTTTTCTGGCTGTTCAGTGCAGAAAAAAAGGGACTTTCCAGTACAAATGAGGGACTGCAGGTTGAACTGTAAAAAGAGGGACTGTCCCTCCAAAAAAGGGTCAGTTTGGGTTTGGGAGGTGTGGTGGTGAATCGGGAAAAACTCTCTTCTGTATGAATGATATCTAGCACAAATCCGAGCTGTGAAAAGAAACATATTTTGTTTGTTCGCTGACACAATTTTCACAGCGCTACTGCCGCTACAGAGAAAACATGATTGCACTTCTGACAAACTACTGGGAGGCTGGAGGCTTTTTGTTTTTTTAAAATATGTTCCCCTGGGACCTGGCACAAACAAAATTGCGTGCCGAACGTCCCTTAAATTAATCATGCCCGTGTAAACTGTTCGACGATTGGTCGCGTCTCATCTCGCGATATTGTGAGTGCGGGCCGGAAGGAACGGAGGCGCTTGTGCAAGTAAACAGAGGCGCAGTACTGCCGGATATTAGGGAGGTATGTTTTTGCGAACTTAAAAGCAATTAATTCGGTTATTACAATCATTGTGTTCCTTGCAAAGAAAGTATTTATTTTGGAATTTTATTTTTAGGCAAACATGGAAAAAGCAGACGGCGATCAGCCTCAAGAGACACAGTTTTGGTGCAATGTAAGTATGTATTCCATTGGCAGCACTAACGCGTGTAAGGAAAAAACTTTTTACATTGGTGCAGTTGTTTATGTGGTAGAACAAACTATATTCACCAATCATCAACCCAGTCATCTAGAGTACGTCAGCAAAGAAAGCACGTTATTAGTGTGGTTTTTGTTACAAGTGTGCCAGCATGTGTTCATTTTCCTCACCTTCAAAGGTGCATTATATTAGTGTTGCCACCTTTTTGGAAAAAAAAATACTGGCCTTCCTATATATTTATATTTTTTCCATGTTAATAACATTGGGATCAACCATAATTTTTACCGACCAGGTGGCAACCTTAACTATACCCCTGCATACTCCTTGTCTAAAAACAAGCAGAATACATAGAATGGAATAAATTGGAGTTGTGAATGTGTTCTACCTATTTTGCCTTTTGAAAAGAAAATAATTTTCCTGATGTGTGGTCATTAAAAAGCAAATGTGTTAACAAAAGCTATAGCCTTTATAAGGCTTATGTCAAATGTGGCATTTTCTCCCTTGGCACTCTCCTCTCTAATGATCCAACTATACTAATGATCTAGACCTTTAGGGCCAGGGCACATGTAGCTACGAGGTGACTAATCTCGCCAAACTGCCTTCCCACCGGCTAGAATTTAAATCACTGGCGAGGACACTTAGGGCAAATTCAGAAAACTGAAGAGTTCCAAGTGCCATCCTGCCAGCAATTTACACTCTAGCTGACGAGGATGCAGTTCATGCAGATTAGTCGCTTGAAGAAGAACCGATTTGTCTCTGGGCGACTAATCTCCCTTGGTAGCTTTGTTTGTCTCTGCCTTTAAAGTTCAGAGGTCTTTGTAAATTTTCAAGTACAAGCATAAAATGCAGCTGACCTGCCACATAAGCTGTGCTATAGGCCTGTACTTGTAGGATGTTCAGTAAATCAGCAGAAAACAAGATGGGGAGTTTCTGGAGGCACAGAACTCCCAGCTAAAGGACCGTGGTTGCCTTGACCTGGTACACAAGCCAAAAGAAAAATGTACATGTATGCCCTACTTCTTTAGGTAAAATAGAAAATTAAGAATTTGACAAAAAAGTTTATATTTCTTAGGCTAGTGGTGTCTTGCTGTATTTGGTGTAAATTTTGGAGCAACATCCAGCCTGTGTGCACAGAAGGATGGCATGCTTGTCATAAAGAAAACCTTGCTGCACAAGTCCATGAACATTGAGTACATGTTGAAAAATGCACGGTACAATCACTTTGGTTCAGGGAGCAGAAATGAAGGAAACATTGCTGATACATCTTATATTATAGTTCATCTGCATGTTAGGAAGTTAAAAATGAGCTGCAGCTTCTATTCACTTCCTGCTGTTCTAAACATTCAAGGTCTGTGCTGAGATTATCTGAACCATAGAAAGTCATGCTATTTCTTTTCCCTGATATGCTCTCTGTCTGATCAGCCCATGAGACAAATGGTCAAATAACTAAGTATCGGGACCTGCCTTTATACTTTTTTTTATTCTAATAATCTATATTCTATGTATCCTTACTAACTTTTACATATTTTAAAGATCTGCAGAATTGGATGTGCTTCTGCACTTAACCTTCAGAGCCACTTTATGGGATTCAAGCACCGGCAGGTAAGGAATATATTATAGTAAAATACAGACAGCACTCACTTAATGTTATGTGAGCCGAAGTACTGTTACTCGCAAGTATATATATTATGCATGAGTGTGTATTTGGGTCGGCTGTTCTTAGCACTTTTTTGACCACTATTCTTGGATAAATCATAAATACTGCAGCATGATATTTATCACTATCATACCAAAGATAGTTTAGTCTTTATTAATCTCTTCTACATTAACGGAAAACTATACACTGAAAATCAATACTTGAGCATCAGATAGTTTATATCAAATCAAGTGACATATTAAAGAATCTTACCAACCTGGTATATATATTTAAAGGGCACCTATCATCAAAAACAGTTACCCCCAACCAAATGTGCGGGCTGAGAGAGCCTGCATTCCGGTTAGGGTACTGGTGTTTTTTTTTGTTTTTTTTTAAACTGCCCTCTGCCAGCGTGCTCGCACCGGGAGCCCCCTCCCCGGTGCGAGCAGCCATGACAGTCTCTGCACATTTGTGCGCGAGTGGCGTCATGCGCATTCGCATTAAGTAAAGCAGTCCGTGTTGGGGCCACTTTTCTTAATGCGCATGATGTCACTCGCGTGCAAATGCGCATGCGCATTGACTGTCATGGTGGCTCGCACCAGGAGGCAGTTTAAAAAAAAACACAAAAAACCACCAGTACCCCCAACCGGAATGCAGGCTCTATCAGCCCGCACATTTGGTTGGCGGTAACTGTTTTTGACGACAGGTGCCCTTTAAGTAAATATTGCCCTTTTACATCTCTTGTCTTGAACCACCATTTTGTGAGGGTCTGTGTGCTGCCTCAGAGATCACCTGACCAGAAATATTTCAACTCTTACTGTAACAGGAAGAAGCGTGGAAACAAAAGACAGAACTCTGTCTGTTAATTGGCTCGTGTGACCTAACTTTATAGTTTGTTTGGTATGTTTGTGTGCACCGTTGAATCATACAATCCCAGGAGGCTGTCCTTATTTTCAAAAATGGCTATTTTCTATTTAGGAAGACCCAATGACACATGCTACTTTATGCAATATCTTTTTATAGAGACCTACATTGTTCAGTGGGTATAGTTTTCCTTTAATTTTCCATAAAACGCAAATTTGCATATTTTACCTCATTGATATGGTATCCATTTAATTTCAGATGATTAACATAATTCAGAAATCACAGATTAGTTTTGAGATGACTAAAAAGTTTGTTTAAGAAGGTAAACTTGCTGTGCTAGAGAGCAATACAGTAAACAAAAGTTTTTAGATTAGGACAGCATCGCAGTAGGAAACCATAAAGTAAAAAATATATATGGACACCAAAGTCACAGTTTAAGGTTGAAAACTCACCAATATGATACAGTGGTCCAGGTGCCAAGAACAAGAAAATGTGTGTGGGGGGAACTCAAAGAATCCACACATAGGCCAACAAAAATATATTAAAATGTAGAAAAATGGGGGTGTGGCCTCGAGCTGAATGTGAGCGGTCGCAAGTGAGGGAAGCTCTGTGCCCTGACTTTATAAAACCCTGTTTTATCCTGATAATCCGGCATTAACAACGGAGGAAAACAACAAACTGTGGGAACCGATTCTCACAAGATCTCTAATGGGCCAAAAGAGACCACCAAAAAAGGCCTCTGAAGCTGCAGCATGCTTGGAGAAATACGCCAGGGAGCCTCCTGTGGAATAAGAGGGCGATGTTCAACAGCCAGCAGGCCCAAACGCTGATGTCGCAGTACCCAGCTGCCATACCCATAGGAGCCTACTATGGTCCCCTACCAGCCCTTGGCTTAAGTTAGGGATCCTGATCATCTCTAGGCCAAGTGACATAGATGACCTGCCAAAAAAGGAGACCTCTGGGCCAAATCCATAGATAAAAATCCTGAACATTGACTCTCCCAATTTTATTAAAACAGCAAGCATAAAGTTAACAACTTATTGCCCTGAAGTGGTATCTATCCCTTTAAAACCCGGTCGAAAGTGTAATCTAACCCTAAAAGTGATAGTTTGTTGGTCCCTGCTCTCTCAGGTTATCTGTCTGCCTACCTAAGCGCATAACGTTTTTGTTTAATTCATTATGTCTCTATAAAGTTAAGAAACTGTACATGTTTTATCTTTGAATGAGTCACTAGACCTTAAGGCCAGGGGCAAGAGTAGGCTTCACCCTCTAACTTTGTGTTAGTCTGGTTGTAATTCCAACATGAGCAATCAACCAGAGAGGCCTGGCAACAGCAGGTGCCCCCACAGCATACTTGTTTATGGAACAAATTCTGCCTACAGTTCGGGAATGGGGCAGAAAGGGAGGGCACAGGGGAAAGTTTTTCAAGTTCAGACTACGTTTGTTCAATGTTTAAAATCAGGTAAGATGATGGCAAAAAGATGCAATGTTTACTCCATTGTTAGTCCCAAGAAGGGGAAGCATGGTGATGCTGCGCTCTCAGCCCACATTAAACCATGGCTCTTAAGGTGATAATCTGGAACATAAGGGGCATAAATGACGCTATAAAGTGTAAACTGGTTCTATCTCAAAAAGTCAGGAGCCAACATACTAATGCTCCAAGAGACACATCTTACTGGGTCCAAAACACTAGCCCTAAAGTGCCCATGGGTTGGGTGGTACTACCATTTTGAATATACAACCCACTCCGCAGGAGTAGCAATTTTAATATCCAGGAATACCCCTTTTAGACTATAGTCGGTCAAGACTGATAGCAAGGGCAGATTTCTATTTATCCATGGCTACCTGCAGGCACAAGAGGTAGTATTGGCCTCCATATATGTTCCTCCCCCATACTGCAATGCCTGCCTGGTTCAACTCATCCAATTTATGTCCCAATTTCAATATGCCAATGTCTCTGCATTAGGAGATTACAATGCAGTGTTGGACAACAAATTAGATAGGCTTCCGAAAACCCCTTTAACAGGACAGGAGCCCACCACAAACATTAAAAGGCTAACCAAAGCAGCAGGGCTGGTGGAGGCCTGGAGATATTTCAATCCAAACGCAAAGCAGTGTTCCACTACCTCCCATACAGTTATTTCGAGGATAGACCACTGCTACGTCACCCAGTTGTCCCTTGCACAAATCAAAAAGATTAAATACCTCCCTAGGGGAATATCGTATCATGCCCCCGTGGTGCTTGAGATCTCACTTACCCAGGAAGCCACAAGGCCCAGGTGGTCACTGAACCCAGTATGGCTCAGTGTACTTGATCACTATGAACCCCTAGAGGCGAATATTGAGGAGTTTATCCGGCATAATGAAGACACGGTTGACCCATGCACTTTATGGGATGCCCTTCTTCTTTGAGAGAAGTTCTACATACTGAAATTTGTGCATATAAAAAGCAATCCATGGTGTAGGTGGTGTTGGCCGAAAATCGAATTACAGAAATTGAAAAAGACTTGGTAGCACTTCCATGCCCGCAAATATTTAAAGATCTACAAGAAGCCCAAGACAATTATTCTCACCTTATGCCAACCACAAACATGTCTTTAATAAATTAAGTATATTAGAATATGGGGAAACTGCAGGGAAAATGTGCGCTCACTTCACAAAAGTCAACTCTACCCCCCTGCTATTACCTCAGGGACAACCAGGGGACACTCAAAACAGATCCACAGACCATACAAGATACCCTCATAACCTTTTACAGTACAATGTATCAGACCACACTAAAAGATATACATGTTAAACAAATAGAGGCCTCTTTGAATAAAGTCATGTCAGAATGCCTGACAGCGGACTAAAAAAAAATATTTGGACTCTGATCTGACGCTAGTGGAGATACAGGAGGCAATAGACTCATTCCCCTTGAGGAAAGCACCTGGTGCAGATGGTCTACCAATATTGATATACAAGAGGCACAGCAAAACACTAGCTCCCCTACTCCTTAAAGTATAGAACCACGCTGTGCACTTATCTGCCCTCCCAGAATCAATGTACAAGGCTGCCATTGCCCTTTTAGCAAACCCTAGTTGGGCAGAATCCTACCGCCCAATCTCCCTGTTAACCGCAGATGTCAAAAATCTTAGATAAGATACTCGCAAACCGCTTGAAAAAGGTAGCGCATAAACTAATCGAGGAACACCAGTTGGGTTTTTTGCTAGGGAGGACCACCGCACTAAATATAAGGCGCTTGTTACTAAACGCTCTCCACAAATAAAGGAGCAAGGGCAGTGGTGGTGTTAGACGTCGCCAAAGCCTTTGACACAGTAGAGCGACCCTATCTTTGGAGAACCCTACAGAGAATGGGGTTTGGGTGCGGATTGATAGCCATGGTTCAACATCTCTATATTAAACTGACCACTGCCCTCAGACTTGGAAACTCTAGTTCACCTCTATTTACCTTGACCAGGGGCACAAGACAAGGTTGTCCCCTGTCACCCCTGTTATTTGCCCTGGCAAAAGAGCCATTTGCAGCTTCGCTCAGGTAAAATCCTCGAATAGAGTGCTGGACAACTAGCTCAGGTGTAAATAAAATACAACTATATCGACACCCTGGTGTACTTGGGAGATAGGGACAAATTACTGGAATAACTGCTACTGCTGGTAGCAGGGGAAGACCTAGACCATTGTCCCCTTCCTGTCTCGCCTAAATTTGTGTATCTAGGTGTAACAATAAAACTTCCCATAACAAGCTAATATGAATTGAATGTAGCCCCATTACTGGAATTATTAAAGCAAAACTCTTGGCCTGAGCCCCTCTCCCAGTATGTCCAACGGGAATGATTGCCCTCGTGAAAATGTATATTCAATCTAAAGTAATGTATGCCTTGTGGCATGCACCACTCCTCATTCCTAGGGCTTTCTTCCACAGAATGAAAAAAAAAAATATTTGTGGAAAAGAAAGACCCAGACTCAGCTTTTCCAACCTGGAAAGGCAACAAGGTAGGGGTGGCATGGCAGTTCCAGACCTGTATACCTAACATTGCAATTGTCTCACCTGGCTGCTCTAGTAACTGGGAGGGCTACGACAGCTTTGCTTCAATCCTGGATCTCAATACTTCCAAGGGAGCAATCAATACTACAATCGCTGTTGTGCCTTGGCGTAGGGAATAAACAGAGTACAAACCAAATTTTCAGATCCACCTATGAAATATTTTGCAGGGCTCCAAGGCTGATGGCAATAAATACCACAGACCAGGTGACACCGATCTAGGGGAGTGGGGCATGCAGGGGGCTGACGAACCTTGACCCCCCCTCCCGGTAAAGTTGCATCCAAATGCTTGCCGATGTGTGAGGAACAGACCATCCCAGCACATTTAAATCACTCCAAAATAAATTTGGGCTTCAGGCCTCTTGATGGTTAAAACTATAATGAGACATGCACTTTTGCAAAGGCACCCCTATAGTGATGAGACTATCCCTTAGTGAATCTGCTGAACCCCAAGTGCATTATCTCCTCTCTGTATAAAATCAAGGAAGCCTCCTTGAAAGGTACCCCAATTAGATCTAGGACAGCCTGGGAGGATGACTTTGGAATTCTTACTGACAAACAGGGTAATCCCTCATCAGGTCACCTAAAAAGGTGTCCTTTAATCCCAGGCACAAAATGTTACAGCTGTTTTTGATACACAGAGCATATTATACCCCTGCCCGCTTGCATAAAATAAATCCAGATCTCTCTCCCAACGGCATTAGGTGAAAGAAAGCTGATGGTCCCCTAGCACATACCCTCTGGGCTTGCCATGAACTTCAAAATTACTGGACACCAATAGTAGACGCTCTTTCGGAGGTGACAGGCATAAAGTGGGTTCCAGATCCTCTATTATGCATTCTGGGTCTGTTTACAGGTGAACAATTACTGTCCCCCACAAAAATGTTGCTGAACAAAGCTCTGTTCCAAGCTAGGAGGCTATTGTTTCTTAACTTGAAGGTAAACGGGCCGGCCACTCTAGAAACATGGCTTAACACCATGTCTGACGTGGTGACGTTGGACTTTCTAATTTTAAGGAAGAGGGGGCAGTTGGCCAAGTTTCTTCAGATCTGGTCCCCTTGGTTAAGGAAGTATCCTATTCCCAATATATTGCTACAGATAAATCTCCTTTAATTCTTTATAGTGATACAATATCAACTGCTCCTGTGGGCATATACTATATGTCTAATACTGTATGTTTAATAAAAGTCAACAAAATGCAGAATGTATAAAAAGGCATCACTGTTAAATGTAAATCTGAGCTGTAAACTATTCTAAACAATGTGATTGTTTTTGTTTTTCAAGACTGCCAATAAACCTGAACAGAAAAAGAAAAATCTTAATGCTATCATCTTTAAAACCTTATGCGTTTCATGTCTGAGAGACGCTTCATAATTTGATTGAGGAGTCCAGCAGCAGTTGACCTATGCAAACCTGCATGCACAGGCAGGCCTCTAAAGCACTTTATGCCTAGTGCATGTCAAGAGTCTAGTTAGTCTTTGAGTAGAAAGAGTTAAAATAAGTGAATATGCTTGTAAATCAGTCAGTTGTCTCCTCCAGTGTGTGATAGAGGAACCAGTGACCACTGATCAGAAAACAGATGAAAAACATTCCCCATCATGTTGGCCTCGTAAATGTGCATTTTAGCTAAAAGTTTATTAATAGTCCAGTCTTATATGCTTCCCTAAAAAGGGAAAATTGCTCAACCATACAATTAATTTTTTTTTTTTATTTTTTGCAATGATCTAGCCGGATGTGGGGAGAATAAGGAATATGTGATATGTTGATTATATCATCTAGGAAACCGTTTCCTCTTTACTCCACGCATTCTTCTATTTTT
>CM044441.1:65792047-65807980 GCA_024363595.1 Xenopus borealis
TTTTTTTTTTTTGCACCTTTCTTGTACTTTTCACATTGTCTTTCATTCAATAGCGACCTATATTTCACCACCTGCCCTGACACTCTGAGTCCTTGCCCCAATGGTAGCAATTTGAGAAATCTACAATGATTTTGAGAGATTACTTTAAAATTTGTTGTATTCCATGTTTTAAGAAAGTCACAACGGTAAAATGAGTTTATTTAAATAATCTAAATGAGCCCCAGTTCAGTAACTCATAGAAACCAGGCATACATTTGCTTTTCATGATTCCAACTGAATTAAAATATCTAAAGCTAATTGGTCATTGGTTTCTATGGGTTACTGGAGTAGAGTGAACTGGCACTATGATGAAACACCGGATTCAATAATTTTTAAGAAGTTATGCTGAAAATAGAATATTTTTACACTGAATGCTAAATAACTAATAGAAGTTACTTTATAAATGTTAGAAGGGAAGCTTAATGATTGATCCCATTACTTTATTCCAGGTTGAAGAATCGCTTAAAAACCATGGAGCCGGTATGTGCAGATTTTTGGACTTCAGGTTTATAAAACACTTTGCTTTTGCTTTGAAAGCAATATTGATTGTTAGTATATAAATCATGAGCATTAGCTTAGTAATAATGTATCAGTAAGAAAGTTTGTTTTACAGGCTGTTTACTGTCTGTGAAGTCAATCTATACTGATTCTAGGTATGGCATCTATTACCTGGAATACTTACATATTGATTTTTTCAAGTTAAAATGTGTCTAACTTGGAGCACCATTCCTTAACACTACTAAAAACAGTTGCATCTTAAGATATAACGTTAGGATTGTTTTGCCACAAAAAGATCCCCAACCAGTAGCTCATGAGCAACATGTTGCTCTTCAACTCCTTGGATGTTGCTCCCAGTGGCCTCAAAGCAGGTGCTTATATTTGAATTCCAGGATTAGAGGTAAGTTTTGTTTGCATAAAAACTAGGTGTACTGACATGGCCAATCAGAGCCCTTATTTGGCAGCCCAGGAACTTTTTTCATGCTAGTGTTGCTCCCCAAATCTTTTTACTTCTGAATGTTGCTCACAGGTTCTAAAGGAAAGTATGGGTTGTGTAAATAGGAAACAGGGATTCTTGTATTTTGGTGCTTTCTGTATAATGATCAATCCCATCCCTGCACCATAATGCTTAACTGACCTGTACAGATTTAACACCATAAACCAACTATCTAGAGAACTTGTACCAATTTTTTTTAATATGGTCTTTAAAAATGTAAATAACACTAAAATGTGTTTTTTTTAATTATTCTTTAGAAATACCTGTTTTCAAAAGAAAGAAGCGTCAGTTTTGTAAGTTTATCTATTTAATAATAGACTATAAATCAGAATTTTATTACTTTCTGTACTTGATCTTAACTTTTTTTTTGTTACATTTTTATTTTAAATGCTACTATTAAGCAATATACATATCAAAGATATTTTATTATTCTAGACTTATGCTTTAACAAAGTTTTCATGCTGATTTGTGTCTGCTTTGTGTTAAATACTTCTTAACAATCCTTAGGCTAGTGCCACACATAGAGGATCTTCAGCCTGCAGGCAAACTAGCATTTTTTGGAAGCCACTTTACCCCTCCCCCCTCTTTCTGCCATGTCAGTCACCCACACATGTGACCCGATGGATTCCCAACTACCCCTCAGTACCCTGCTTGTTTCACCACATAGAAAGCATAATATCTTTTTGAACTTTCGAGCAGTGTGTTGTTTATATACAGATTGCCATGAAGGCAGCTCCACGATTTTCCCATACCTTTTGTCCCCCCCCCCCCCAATCTGGCTACTTTTTCAGAATACCCAACTGGCAATACGTATTAAGGAAATATATGTAAATGTTTTTCATGTAATGTTATGCCAAAAATAGTAAAATATTTAATTGCATATACTGTAGTTAGAAGTGACCAAATACTGCAGGAGTGCCCATAATTTTCTCTTGGGAGATCTACTTTTTGTGATGATATTACTTAAATATTATATTGATTTATGAGAGCATTTATATTGCAAAATTTAACAACAATTTCTTATGCAGCCTTAACGTAATAAATATGTGAATGGAAAGCATGAATAGTTGTGTGATGTAGACAAGTAGTTTGTCCACATTGCCTTGAGATCTACTGTTCCCAGCTAAAGGTCTACTGGTAGATTCCAATCTACCTTTTGGGCACCCCTGAAATACAGTATATATGGATGGCTTTGTGGTTAATGCCCTGTGCTGCCTTGTGGTGCTGGGGTCCTCTGTGTGTCACGCTAACACTCTTTTGTGTATGTGCTATGTGACTGTAATCTGTATAACAGGTCACATTCAGCTGTGCTTTATAAATAAAGCAAATGCGAAAATTTCCGAAAAAATGTGAAAAAATGACAAAATTTAAGAAACATGTATGCCAAATGTATATTTTGTAATCTAACAGCACCCTCTACACAACAGGTTTATTTCAATAGATTGCTTAGGACAGCACCCACTGATTTTCAGCGTTTTCAGCATTGTAAATTATTGCAATTCAAACAGTTTTCAGACAAACCCAGACCATAGAAAAAAGTTGGTCAAAAATTTTATGCATGTGACATTGGTCTCTGGTATCGTTGTTTACAGACTTTGAGGCCAGAATCATATAGGTAGTAATTGTGTTGTAGAATACAAAACAAATGTGATTCATGTTGAGCACATCTTTTAACACCGCTATTTTTTTCCCTTTGTTAATTTATAGTAAGACCCCACCTGTTTGTTATAACTTAATGCAAATGGCCCACAAAAATTATGTGGGTTGAAAAAAATTTAATATTTTTGTTACAAGGACAAAAGTTAATGCCATTGAACAGAGAGATTCTTTATCCTTTTTGTTCCCTTGGCCTGACTCATAACAATGTAGCAATAGTCTGTTCTCTTAGCAAGAGGTTTGTTAATCAGGTTTTTACAGTGTTTCAGGAGTCAGCAAGGAGTGCAGATAAGCCAGTGATATAGCTACTACTTGTTAATAGAAAATACATTTTTACATATGATTAATGTATTTTAACTAATGTATATTGGAAAGTTGCTTAGCATTAACATTTTCTTCCGCTATGAAAAAAAATGTTTTTTTGGCTGTGCACCCGTACGTAACTCAATACATTTTTATATTGCTTTAATGTGGAAATGTCTTCAGTGAGACATTTATTTATTTTTTACTGCGCGCGCACACACTGCCAGCCTAAAAGCTTCTACCATTGCACGGACCGATTATGATGTTAACACTTTATTTTCTCTGGCTGGTGGCCTAGCGCTTGTAGAATGTGAGAACATTGGTGAAATGATTGACAGGCTTGTAGATGTGCTATTCAAAGCCAGTGATTGTGAAAAACGAAAAAAAAAAATATTTAAAAGAAATTAAAAATAAAAACCTGTTGAATAGGCTTATGTTTGATAGTATATAAGCCAAACACTTGAAAGCCATATGGTCTTTTTTTTCAGTGACACTGACCAACAAGTAGCAGTTTTTTCCAATCTTGCCTACTGTGTAACCGCATACTGTGTAACCATGGGTGTGCTTACCATATGAAAGTAGACTTAGGGGCCGATTTACTCACGTTTGTTTTAAGTTTGTTTAAACAAATTGTATTTTTTAGTTCTGAAAATTGTGCATTCTAGTAATTACTCTAAACCAAAAATAAATCCCAATTTATTAAACAAAAAACACCAATGCAGTCTAAAATTGGTTGAGGTCATGTATAAGTCAATTGGATTTGTCCTTTTCTAATTGTAAAATCTTTCTTCAATTCAAGCTGAATGCTTTCAGTTTTTTTTCATTTGCACAAAAAATGTGAGGATATTGAGATTTCTGGTTTAGTATTTGGATTAGTTAAGCTTTTTTTATTTGATCAAACTTTTTTTTATATTAGGCTGCTTTAATAAATTACTTGCCATTCATGGTTTTAGCATTTTTTGTGGTTTCTAAAACTACTAAAATTAGATGGTTGATAAATAGGCCTCACCTCCTCTCGTATTTTGTATTTAGCTGATAATCCAGAGCCTGCAGTAGCTGGACAAACATTGGATGACCTACTTCAAGCTTGTAAAGAAACTGAGCCTGCATTGGGTAAGCAGAACATTTAAAATTCATACAATTTCCTCACTTTAGAACAGTGGTTCTCAACCTTCCTAATGCTGCGACCCTTTAATACAGTTCCTCATGTTGTGGTGACCCCCAACCATAAAATATTTTCGTTGCCACCCCAGAGCGGATTGTTAGGAAAGTGCAGGAGACAGCGTGGCTGCATAAAGGTTCTTTTTCCGTGCGTAGTGCAGAAAATTTTTTAGTGGCACCCCAATTACCATGTTAATTTTACAAATTTTAAATGGGCAGGGAGAGCTGTATGGCAGTCCCTACTAAGGGGATATAGAAAGTTGTAGTGCAACTGGCTTCCCTACACAGGTTACTGAACTACAACTCCCAGCACCAACACCCGGATAGCTACAACCTTGCCCCAGGGCTAGTGGGGAGAGAGATGGACCTGCTCTTGGGACCCCTGTGAAAGGGTCGTTCGACCCCCAAAGGGGTCCCGACCCCCAGGTTGAGAACCACTGCTTTAGAATATAAAACACAACTGCCATTAAAAGGATACTTTCATGGGGAAAAAAATCAGTTAATAGTGCTGCTCCAGCAGAGTCCATTTCTGCCCCAAGTCATGGGACTTGTGCTCTGATAAACTTCAGTCACTCTTTACTGCTGTACTGCAAGTTGGAGTGATATCACCCCCCCCCAGCAGCCTAACAACAGAACAATTGGAAGGTAACCAGATAACAGCTCCCTAACACAAGATAACAGCTGCCTAGTAGATCTAAGAACAGCACTCAATAGTAAAAACCCATGTCCCACTGCGTTCCATTCAGTTACATTGAGAAGGAAAAACAACAGCCTGCCAGAAAGCAGTTCCCTCCTAAAGTGCTGGCACAAGTCACATGACCAGGGGCAGTTGGGAAATTAACAAAATGTCTAGCCCCATGTCAGATTTCAAAACTGAATATAAAAAAATCTGTTTGCTCTTTTGAGAAATTTCAGTGCAGATTTCAGCGCAGAAGTCTACTGGAGCAGCACTATTAACTGATGCGTTTTGAAAAAAACGTTTTCCCATGACAGTATCCCTTTAATACATACATATATAAAAGAAAATGTCAATCCCAAGAGGCACTATACATTACGCACTGTGCACTGCCTGCTTCTTTGGTGCATTTGACCTGCTCTCGTTTCCAAATGTTGGTTTTTGTTTTTGCATTCGGGGGAATATATATATTCTATTACCCACTAGGCACTTTAATGGATTTTACATTTAATTCCAGGATCAGAGCCACTTCCCTATAAGACAATCAGAACAAATAACAAATAATTAATAATCATTTGCTACAATCCAGCTTGGAATGCATGTTGATGGCTAAACAGTGAGAGTGATAAAATGCTTATTTAAAAGGCACCTATTTCCCAAAAATTATTTTTCCCACCAGAGGTGCAGGCTAATAGCGTCTTAAAAAAAAAAAAAAAAAGGACCCTATGGGAGTGCCATGCTTAGTGACGCGCATGTGTATGATGAGTGCTTCACCTGACGTGCACGTTGTGCACATGCATATGAAGGTATAACAAGCTAGAGGTCTGGTATTCTGAGCGCCAAAGAAATAAAGAAATAAAATCCCATTTTTACTTTCTTTAATGAAAAAGAAATCTATCTCCAATATACTTCAATTAAAAAATATCTAACATTTTTATAAGAAAAGTGACTGTATGCTTTGAAATTCTCCCTTCATTTAGTGCTGTGGATAGGAATTGTCAGACAGTCCCTAACTTCTGGCAGGGAAACAATCATACTTATGAACAGCAGGGGGAGCCCCTGCCTTACTTACCAACCATGCAGAACTCAAGCAGCTTTGTTTTTATGATGATCCCTAAGAAGCCCAGACCACACTGAGCATGTGTATGTAGTCTAGTCTTACAAAGATGTATAACAAAGTTACAAGATGACAGCCCCCTGTGGCCAACTTTGAAAGCATAAATCATTTGTTTGATTAGGCTTGTGGTGCAGTAAGTTCATGTTTATGTTTAGTATACAAAATACAGCATTTCTAGCCTTATTCTATTTTAGACTTTCCTTGCCCTTTAAGCTCTAAGTGTTGCCAATGAATAGTATATATATATATATATATATATTTACCAGCAGGTATTCCCTCATTAGTTTTTCACTCAATATTTTTGCTGCAATTGATTTTTTAAAAAGTTTAAACATGTATGAAAAAGCATACCCTTGTTTCTGTCCAGAAATCCATCTGAATAAGTCACACGCATGCACAATAGTTTCCAGCCATGCCCTGCGCATGCACACAAAAATCTTTTGTCTTCCTTGTGCAGATGACGATGTGGTCACGTGACCTCTCTGCCCTTGCCTCATTAATTACAAGCTCCAATAGCCGATGCAGCTTCCCTGTTGCTAGGAAACTAGATGAAGCTTTGAAGCTCCTGCACTTCCTCTGCTTTTAATTTACAGTCTTGTCAGCAAGAGAGCACAGGAGCTGAGGAGGGGAGCTTAAAAAAGGTCTGTCTGAGGTCTGTAGTCGGTGTGGGGCCACAAAGGAGGCGCATGCGCAGTAAAGACAAAGCACTTGGCTGAAGTGATTCGCATTTTAAAAATGCCGGCGCCAAAATGTTCACAGCACCGAATGTTCAGAATATGGGTGCACAAAAACCACAGGGATAACAGAGTTCTTAATGCAGTGTTTCAGGAGGGGGCCTGATGGCAAACCTAATAATGTAGGTGTAATTTTCTTGGTTTCCTTCTCCTTTAAATAGATGTAAACCAAAATTTGAGTAGTGAGGCTGCTTTAGCAAATTCATGTCATAAAAACATTTTCTTCTTTCAGGTCTTGAATATGTGTATGAATATCATCAAGATGACAACTATTTTGCTTATGAGTGCAGACTATGCAACCTTCATACAGGACTGGCTCACATGTTCATGCATGTTGTTGGAGCCAAACACAGAATTGCATACCTGGTAAGTTATGTTTTTAATTTATCAAGTGGTTTTCATTAAGATTTATTTTCTTTTGCAGTGTTTGATAATATAGGTATCTGGATTTGCACACATCGTTAATGGTCTTATAATTTAGTTCCAATCTGAAAGGTCCTAGGCTAATCTGGAGAAAGAAGAGTCACTTTTGAGTCACTATTGTGTCACTTAAAGAACAAGTAAACGTTTTTTTTTTCTATCTGTAAATTTCCTCTAAACAGCCCCCCAGATTAATGTACCTTACTCCCTGCTGCAAGTCTGCTCTGGTTTCTGTGTTATCAGCAGCTTGTTTCCCCTTCTTCCTGGTGCAGAGTGAAGTGGGGGGCTGTTTAGAGCAAATTTACAGATAGAAAAAAAAACCATTTACTTTTCCTTTAAAGTATTTTTATTCATACCATGAATATTATTTAAGGGTGGCTTTTTAAAATTCTTGATAGTATTTCACACAGCAAATGTGTTGTTTTGAGAGAGTGAAACCATGATCAAAATAAAAATCTTTATCTAGGCTTAATTGTTCTCTTAACTTTGTTAAACCTGTTTTGCTGTCCCTTCCTTACTAGGAAAGGTTTGCTCTCCCCAATATGTGGCCGTGCTGTGTGGGTTTGGTAAGGCTGGATGTATAGTGAAAAATTACTCTTTGTCAACATTCAGGTAGACTTAGGGGCAGATTTACTATTGGTCGGATTTCGAATTAAAAAAAAATTGAAATTCGACCATGTGAAGTAAAATCCTCCAAATTCGAATATGAAATTCGATTGAACTTCGAATAGAATTCTTCACACGAATTTTGTAAATCTGCCCCTTAGGGTTGCCACCCAACTTAGCTGTTAAATCACCAGCTGGGGCTGTTGCAGATATTACAAATTAACCTGCAGTGTCTTTCTTAAAGATTTCTTACTGCCCTACTCACTTTTTAGCGATTTCCTTGTGCCTTCCTGAGCAGTGAATCTCCTCCTGCCCTAATCTGCCCATACCCTGCACCTGAGCTGCCCACAACCACCCACAGACTTGCCCACACTCCGCCCCCTCGCCTGACCACACTCAGCCTCTGTGACATCACCATTGTCCTACCTGAAATCAGGCTGGTATAACTGGGGGGAAAAGGTCTCAATCCTAGGTAGACCCTAGTACAATTAAGAAGCTTCTAGTTACTGTTTATACCTAGCATAGTGTATATAAAATCTTTCAATCCTATAGGTCTATTTAATAGGCATTTTAGGGTTGAAATTCAAAAAAGATTGTATATGGTGCATGACGACTAATTGTTATACCCAAGATGCTTTCAAATGACAAATGTTTTGCAATGTATGAAAGAAATTCTTGTTCTTTGTTTTTGTTTTTTCCTCCCTCCAACAGAGTAGACATCACAGTACTTTGGGAATCCCCAGCCACTTCCAAGTAAAATCTGCAGCTAAGAACAAAAAACTTAGAGATGCCTGCTTTACTGTTGAAAAGACGTCTGGAAGAAAAAATATAAATGTAATATTTTGAGTTTTATTTAAAAGAAAGGAAAGAAATAAAATACCAACTATATCAGTTCACATGTGTATTTTGTGCAGTTTAAACAATTTCATAAACAATAATTCATGTTCATATTTACTAAGTCTTCATGCATGTTAGGTTATTTTTAATTTAAAACAAACATCATATGAAAGGAAGAGAAAGAAAGTGAGGGGCAGTATCAAATCATAGTACCCTTGGTGCCAGTTGCACCAATTGGCATCAAATAGCTCAGAGCAGCCTTTTGCCAGATAACACAATTTCTGACTCAAGAGGGAGTTCACCAGTTTTTTCCTAGATCTTGGGATTTCCAGTTGCATTAAAAGATTTTTTATTGCATAGTGCAGTCACTGTAGTTAACACAACTTTTGAGGATTGCCCACATTGTAAAAAACTGACCTAGTAAGCAAAGGTCATAGTAGTGAATATCTGGAAGTGCAAGATTCTCCTGTAGGAATTGTACCCAAAAAAATTCTAAATTAGATAGGACTAGAAAACATCATACTAATGCGTTTAGTGCCATAGGATTCTCCATCAGAGCAATTGTCCTTTTATATTCACTTCCCTTGATAATTAAACTCTGTGCATTCTTAATATTTATAAAAGTGTATGGATGCACAATAACACAAAAAAAGCTGCATAATGTGTGTGTGTTTTAATGTAACTACGTATTGAACAGCAACTTTAAAACATACACAAAAACACTTAATACGATAGTAGGGTATGTGTGTTACACTTTTATAACCCAATAAATGTGTAGAATTGCTATTGATATTTTATTTGTGTTTTATTCGGGGCCTGAGCAATAGTTCACACATAGAAATGATGGATTTCTCATATTTTTATATTTGATATAAATAGGTCAGTTTTAACTCATGGCAGGGGAACTAAACCGCTATTAAATCTGGTTGTACTATGTACATCAGTAAAGAGAAACTGCAGCTCTAAGGGAAAACAATTACACTGTAAAGAGAACCCTTGGCTACATCTAATGGTAAAATACTTATAAGCTTATATTAAAAAAAAAAAAAAAGTGCCATATTTACATCGATGTCTATTTAAGGCTCACTTTTAGTATGGGTTACTTACAATTTAATCATACTCTTAATGTGCAGCACTGGTTTATTACTGAAATAGTGTACTGTACTGCACTGTACTGGCTATGTGTGAACTAATGCCAATATAAATGTTGCTGGGTCATTGTGACTGCTGCTGTCTTAAAGGGAAAAACAGCAAGGGTGAAAACGTCCCCCTCTGCCTGACACTACTTCCTATACTAATAAAAGCCTGAAGTACATGTAATGGCAACAGGTACATCTGTGTTCAGAAATGCTCAATAGCATTTTTCAGTATAGTTTTAAGAGGTGCTTTAAGCATAGCTTTTCGCATTACTTAAGCGGGCATACAAATTAAGTACACTGGAAGGCTGTACACATATTGGTCAGTAGGGCTGATTAGGGTACTTTTGTTTTGTGTTTTAGGGCTACTTAAAGGGGTTGTTCACCTTTGAGTTAACTTTTAGTATGATGTAGAGAGTGATATCCTGAGACAATTTATAATTGGTTGTCATTTTTTATTATTTAAGGTTTTTCAGTTGTTTAGCTTTTAATCCAGCAGCTTTTCAGTTTGCATTTTATGCAGTCTGGTAGCAAGAGTCCAAATTACCCTAGCAACCATGCATTGAGTTGAATAAGAGACTGGAATATGAATAGGAAAGAACCTTACTAGAAAGATAAGTAATAAAAAGTAACCATATATTTGTAGAGTTACAGAAGATTTGCTTTTTAGATGGGGTCAGCGACACCCATTTTGAAAACTGGAAAGAGTCAGAAGAAGAAGGCAAATAATTAAAAAACTATAAAAAAAAATGAAGACCAATTGAAAAGTTGATCAGAATTGGCAGTTCTATAACATACTAAAAATGTACTTAAAGGTGAAACTACCATTTGCCTCTGTCCTTAAAATTGTTAATCAAGAATATTTAATTTGTTTGTGGGGGTGTGATAAGATGACCTATAAATGGATTAATTCATCTAATGAATTTCTGTACTCTACTTAGGTTATTAAGGGATCCTTTATACCAAGAACATTTAGTGATGGTAAGCTTTTAAATTATTTTATTGCATGTTTCCTTAATGTTTTCCTTAGTGTGTACAAAAACAGGTCTTTGTGCTCCATTACCATGTTATGCAGAGCTATATTCAGGAGGGATATGAGAGGGGAGGAACTTAAATGTCCCCACTCACACTTGTCTCTTAACTTGAGCATTATTCAGGCATACAACTTGGGAAGTGACAGAAGACAAACTCTAATTCTGTGCTGATCTTGTGCATCGTGCACAGCTGTTTCCCTGAGCAATAGTGCTGTCTAAATAAGGACCAAGGTTTGCACTCCTGCATGGGCATGTCTTTATTTCTATAAGATTAAAATTAGGAGAGGTGGTTGGAAATGGAATTCACACAAGATTAATGGACAAAATGTAAAACAAAGAAATGCTGGAGAAATTGTGGAAATAGAACTGACACGCGGCAAATACTTAACTATGTACTTTAACCCTATTAAACCTTGGATGTCATATGTTCTCAAATATCTTAATTACAACTACAAATTGAATAGCTCTTTACTGGAAAATCCAATTGATCCTCCCAAAAGAAGAGCTATTCAGAAATTCAAAGAAAATGCAGAATAAAAGAAAGATATCTTGAACTCTCAGTAAACTTTAAAAAAAATCTGGAAATTAATGAGGCAGTACTTCAAGGACATTTCAGAAATGTATCAGTAGTCATAATATTGTCCTGATTCTGAACAGTACACTTAATTTTAACATTTACTAATAAGTTATGGAATTGCAAAACTTTTTGTTTCTTGTCCTATTTTTGCTTTCTTATACTTCATTAATTGTTAAATGTTTGTATATTTTACTTTGCACATTGAAAATACAGCTTCAGGTATATTGCTATTTGTTACATAAATTCATAAAATCAAATAAAAATATTTTGGGAAGAACTTTAATATGAATGGTCTTTTGCATGTGCAATTTTTTTTTCATGGCTGATGCTTTTGCCCTTGCAAAAATAACAATTATTTATGATGTATAATTTTTGTATGTCCAAAAACCATAACAGTTGGGTAAACCCATGAATACAATTATAAAAATGGGTATTTTAGAGAATTTAAAATGGGTAAGTACCATAGTCCAGATCAGGGAAATAATGAAGGGTGAAAAGATCTTTACATGAAATTTGATAATCGACTAAAACTTTTTTTTTTTCTTTTACATTTTTAAAGTCTTGCTACAATTAAAATTTAAAAGTCTTAAGGTTAATAATTTGCAAAATATGTATTTGTTTCTTCAATCTAGGCCCATTACCACCTCCTGCTCTCAATTATGGTACAGACAAGTTGAAAAAAATGGACTTTACTACTGATGATTTTGTTGATATAGAGGTGAAGCCTTCAGTCTCTGAACATGTTGTAACATTTCGAGGTAAATATATTTATCTTTTCAATGCTTGTGCCATATTCTGCAGTACTTTACAGATTGCTGATTATTCACAGTAGTCTATAACCTCTGATAATGCACTCACACTATCCACATATTTAAAAGAACCCATAACTGGTACCTCTTCTCTCCATAGTAGATGCCTTATGGCCATATCATGTGCATGTTCTTTGTTTGTTAACTGTGACTGCATTGGACACATTAAAAGAACATGTTATGGCATACAAAGATAGGAATGCCCCATACCGTTTCCTTAATTAGCATTTATAAAAAGTGCTGTAAAATCATTGTTTGTTAAACAGATTGTAACACTGGAATTTCATATTTCTATTTGCAACAATGGCATACTACTTTATTCAGCAGGTGCTTCACTGGGTGCATGGCCATGCCAATTTATGCATTTTTCTTAATTTTGGTTGTTGGTTGATTTTAAATTGCTGGGTAGGGGCAATTTTTACAACACACACTCTATAGTGAAGGTCTTTTTATAGGATCAAAATGTTGCCCATTATTATGAAAGGTTTCTGAGTAAAATATTGTGATGCCTCTGCAAGGATGATGCTGAATGGAATTAATTTGTCTGTGTAGTTTTGTGTCATTGGCAAACACTGAAATTCTTGATTTTTTTTTTTTTTTTTTTAAAGGTGGACTCCATGCAAACCCTTTCATACCCCTCTAAGAACCCTTTTCTAAATAATGAATTAATGTCTGAAAACCACCTTTTGAACATAAATGGCAGTGGTGTAACTACTCCCTGTTGGGCCCCGG
Organism: Xenopus borealis; assembly: GCA_024363595.1. Taxonomy (NCBI): domain Eukaryota; kingdom Metazoa; phylum Chordata; class Amphibia; order Anura; family Pipidae; genus Xenopus; species Xenopus borealis. Next base: position 65,804,879 of record CM044441.1, read on the forward strand.
TACAGGATAGTGGATTCGGTGTATCCCTTCCACAAACACAATAATGTTTTCAGCTATACCTTGATATTCGAAGAAAAATTATTTTAAAAGTGAGAAATTGTGCAAATCTCCCCCAAAAGGAAACTGGATTGTATGATTGCTGATTCTGATTTTTTTTTTCTACAGAGAAAATACTGTTCTAGTAAACATTTCACAAAAAGTTGTCAAAAGGAATAGGGGATCCTGTTTGAAAGCTAATTAAGTATTTTAAATTGCAGAATTAAAGGCAAGGCATGAAGAAAAACTGAAGGAAGCACAAGTGAGGTGAATATAACATGGAATGCTAAATGTAATTTTATGAAATTCCTTTACATATGGACATATGATTAGGATATTACAATCTGTTCTGTGTGGCCTTTTTTGTCAGTGAAATAAATAGATTCAAATTAAATCATACGTTTTTATTTTAACTGTTGGTTCTGTATTGTTCATTATTAATCTTTTAGATTGTAGCTTTTATCTTATCTATTAATTGGTCTTAAGCTGCAGCCGGAGCCACTTCACTTTACTTTTCTCATCCAAGCATTCTTAACCCTCTCAATGTCTGGTAATTAGCTTCAGACCACTACAAAAAGGACCGTTTCCAGATTTGTTTTGTGAGAAGCGCTCTGATACTCGGGTTTATAGCATGTGTATATATTTTACATAGATAAAGTCATATGAAAAAGTTTGGGAACCCCTCTTAATTCTTTGAACTATTGTTTCTCATTGGCCGAGCTTTCAAAGTTGCAACTTCCTTTGTGTTTAGGGTCATTGTCATGGAATATCCAACCCCAGCATAGCTTCAACTTTGTGACTAATGCTTGAACATTATCCTCAAGAATTTGTTGATATTGGGTTGAATTAATTTACTTTAACAAGGGGCCCCAGTCCCTGAACTAGGCACACAGCCCTACAGCATGATGGAACCTCCACCAAATTTGACAGTAGGTAGCAGGTGTTTTTCTTGGAATGCGGTGTTCTTCTTCTGCCATGCAAAACATGTTTTGTTATGACCAAGTAACTAAATTTTTGTCTCATCAGTCCAAAACACTTTGTTCCAAAATGACTGTGGCTTGTCTAAATGCTCATTTGCATACAACAAGAGATTCTGTTTGTGACCCTGCCATACAGATGTTCTTTGTGCAAATGGCGCTGAATTGTAGAACAATATACAGATCTACCATCCACCTCTTTGGAGGTGATCTTTGGGTTGTCTGTAACCATTCTCACAATCCTCTGCATATGTCGCTCCTGTATTTTTCTTGGCTGGCCAGACCTGGGTTTTACAGCAACTGTGCCTGTGGCCTTCCATTTCCTGAGCTTTTTTGTAGCCTTCCCGTAAACCATGATACTGAACATTCTTTGTTTTCAGATCTTTTGAGAGTTATTTCGAGGATACCATGCTGCCACTCTTCAGATTAAAGTCCAATAGAAGCACAACTTGCAAGTGGCCACCTTACAAACCTTTTCTAATGATTGGACACGCCTAGGGTTGCCACCTTTCCTGGAAAAAGATACCGGCCTTCCTATATTCTTGAAGTTTTTTCCTATTAATAAGATTGGCATCAAGCATAATTTTTTCCAGCCAGGCCAGTAAAATACCGGCCAGGTGGCAACCCTAGACACACTTGCCTATGACGTTCAAGGCTTAACAAGCTAATGCAACAAATTTGGTGTAGCCAGTAATCAGTATTACACAGTTACATGCTTTCAAATTAACAAAATTACAAGGGTACCCAAATTTTTGCACAGCCAATTTTTCACATTTGATTTAATTTCAATTGGGTAGTGCTACACTAAGAATCATTGTTCAGAAAACACCCCAGTCCTCAGATGGTCCTGGGAAATGAAAGACATACCATTGTTAACTTTTTTGTTGAAAGTGGAGTAAATTATTATGCAGGTTGAGAGGGGTTCCCAAAGGTTTTCATATTACTGTAAAACTCTGAGTGCCACTGATTTATTTCAAGTCCTGCAGCCAGCAGTCACCCATACATTCACACAGCATCTTTTTCTAACCCTTCATGCAATTGTGGAATCAAATAGGCTATCTTAATACCAAGTATAAAGTTGGCTAGCTTAAACTCAGTGTGTTTTACTTCATTATAGTGTTGAGAGTGAATACCAGGATCAGGATGATCAGGAGCAACAAGTAAGTATGGTATAAACTATACTCCTAAATAACAGAAATGTTCGTTCTTCTTTTTTCCATTCTGAATGGATGCTTTTGTGTTGATGGAAAAGATTTGTTGCTGAATATGGCATCAGAAAAGTATTGTATAGTCCCCATGTACATTTATAGTTTGCACTTCTTTGGACTTACTCTGTTTCATTAATATCTTTTTTGAGAACTGGATAACAATACTGCACCACTTACTTTGATGGGGAACCTGACTTGGTACCCTATTCCAAGCATACAAAGTACTATTGACAGCTGTCTGTGATACACAATCCTTAAGACCCCTTTTGTCCATGTACAAAAAGTAGTATTTAATTAATTTTTATGATTCGTTAAAAGTTCCTACATTTAATTAATAACAAAAAAGGCAACATTTATTTTACATGATCTATTTTTCAATAATTCTCCTGAACATATGAATACGTGTATTAATAAAAATGGCAGTAATTCTAAGTAGGTAAATGTTCTGATCCATTCGATCAGTATCTATTTTTTCTAGATGTTACAGAAATACTAAGCCAATGAGTTCTAGAAGGTAAATGATCCATTTTTTATTGATGTTCTAAATACAATCTGTAGTTAAAGGCATACTGTCATGGGAAAATACATCAGTTAATAGTACTGCTCCAGTAGACTTCTGCACTGAAATCAATTTCTTAAAAGAGCAAACAGATTTGTTTGTATTTAGTTTTGAAAGCTCACAAGGGGCTAGACATTTTGTCAATTTCCCAGCTGCCCATGGTCATGTGACTTGTGCCAGCACTTTAGCAGGGAACTTCTTTCTGGCAGGCTGTTGTTTTTCCTTCTAGGTGTAACTGAAGGAGTCGCAGAGGGACATGTTTTTTTACTATTGAATGCTGTTCTTAAATCTACCAGGCAGCTGTTATCTTGTGTTAGGGAGC
>CM044441.1:65826712-65846089 GCA_024363595.1 Xenopus borealis
TTATATAGAGATATAAGAAGTATGAGATGTGTGGGAATGGGCAAAATCTGGAGTTGGACGTCTTGGGAAATGTAGCATTATGCATTTCTTTTAGCAGCATCTAGTTCATACTGAAGCTATACTAAACTAAATGAGGGCAAGCTTCTCTAAAGAAAAATGTTTTAAGAGGTCTTTTGACAGAAAGAAACCACTATAATCTACCTCTAGGAACAATTTTCCAACTTTCATAAGCTCATGGTCATTCAACCCTCCCTCGCCTTGTTGTGAAGTGATTAGTTCTGATACTGTAAGTCCCTCCGCTTTCTTTAGTTGGTGTTGCACAGATTCTCTGGGGAGGAGTATTTTTTTCTTTTTATTTTACAGTTATATTATGGTGTGTTCTTACAAGTGCTTGTGTATTTACCACAGGTGCAGAATTGAATTTGGTCCAGTATCCAATATTCCGACGACCAATAAATAAACCACAATCATCAGCACCCATGTCACAAAACCAGTGGTCCAACCAAATGGCTACTTCTAAAAGAGATGGTCATTTTCAAAGCAGAGCGCCATTTCCACATGAAATGCAGCAAGAAACTCAACCAGTTAATTCTTCAAGACCTTTTTTCCCACCAGAGATGAATGTGCCCAAGGATGAAGCCACAAATGCGTTTTTTGCAAGCATAAAAAATATGGAGGTTTCTGAGGTGGCTTCAACATTGAATGCCATAGCTGCGAAAAACCCAGCATTCAGAGGTAAAGTAAATGTTTTGCTAACAGACAAAAACAGTAGTGATATAATTGCTTAGGTTTCTTCTTTTTATTTATTGCACTTACCCAGCACCCAGTTATTCAAATTTGGCTCTGTGTGTTAATAATCTGAAGAAGACTTTTCTGGGGCTGCTCCCCTAGGATAGGCTAATAAGCATGAAATCTGAGGGTCAATTTTATTAATGCATTTATAACTAATATGGCCAATCTTTGATCTCCTGAAAGGAAACTGGAGCCCTCAGCTGTACACTGGGGTCCCACTTGTCACCATTGCGCATAGCTACTCCTGCTTGTCATCCCCCACCTCATCAGCTCACTGTGGTGCTGGGGCTTTCTTAGGGCACCCCTTAGCATTGGACTTGCACTGCCTGGAGAAGGAGAACTAACCATATTCTTGCATATCTGCAAAAATTATGTCAAAATTAATAACACCCTGACACAGCCAAACATGACCACCATGTTTTTACAAAGACAAAAAAAAGTAAGTCTTTTGTTAATATAGCCAAGGCCCTGTGATAGAACTCCTGTTTAATAGTGACCAAATAGTGTCTTGTGAAATAAATGTGCGAAAACTGAACTGGCCTCCGGTATTTCTGTAGAAGAACTTTTGTGCAATCCTCTTTCTCTTCTGTTTTTTTTTTCTTTGGGTGAGGGCGCAGTAGAGCAAAAAGCAAGGGGCTTCTTCAGAAATACCCCAGGCTGGTGCAGTTTTTACAAAACTGGAGCACCAGCTAGGGGTATAAGGTAAGCAACTATAATCACTGGGGGGGTTGGGCGTAACATTTAGTCACTAATACCTAGAAGTTCCATCACAGGGTGTTGACAATATAAAAAAATCATATAGTCATATAGTAAACTTAAAACTGTGCTTCCTGAGTCATTTACCAACTTAATCTCTGTATAATTAGACATATTTATTATAATGTTTGCATTTGTCCTATATGTACATTATATATATATATATATATATATATTTATATACTCCTTATATAAAAATATAATATAAATAGTAAGATTGTTGAGTGCTGTGTATAATTGCATATAACTGATAAATATATCACTTATAATATAACTTATAAATAAACATGTACATACAAGCATAAGGACACATTTTGTTCATGATTAGGTGCTCAACTTGCCTATTTGTAATTTTGGTTGCAAGTTTTGCATTATTAACCATTAATTATTTTAAATTCACAGGAATACATGTACCAAGCCTGGTAAAATATTTAAATGACACTGGAAAACTGAAAACTCCACATTCTTTCAGAAACCTGTCGAAGTGATCACAGATTCCAAATTTGGTTTCTCACTAATACATTGACCAGTTTTATTGCTTTATAAAGTAATGATAGTTTTTCAAATGAAAGAGTGAAGTATTGCCTTGAAGTTAAGTAGTTTTTATATTTTGTTATAAAGAGGATGTCTGAGCAACATATTGTTTTGTAGTCTTCTTTTATTGCTGTAAAACCTCAAAAGACTAACGAATTACATTTTGCTAGGCAGTGAATGCAAATATACTTTCAGTGTAACCCTTTGAATTCAGCGTGGACGTCAGTTAAACTTTTTTGTTTTAATTTGTCTGTCAATATTGGTCCACTTTTAAATAAATTAAATGATGTCAATCTGAGTCTGTATGTCAGGGCCACAAATGGTTAAATTGGGTTCTCTCACCCAGACTGACCCAACCCCCCCCCCCCCCCCCCCCCCCCCAAGGGCAGGAGTCACAAAGATTACACTGTTCCTAGGTCTGATAAATACAGCTACAGTTATATAGTGGACAGAAAAATATATGATGTAGTGAAGACAAGTGGAAATCCATGAGAGCAGTCAAGAAACTATATAACCAAATTCTACACAAACCATTGATCTTTTTATTTTTCTTTAAAGTCCAAAAATCCTTTTGCAGTAAACATTAAAACAATCGTGTATACCTGTTTACAAACGAAAAACAAATACAAAATCTGGATATTTCCATAAGTATGCTTATGATATTGTCAACACTCAAACAACGAGACTCACAATACTGTATTTCAAACAATTATGCAACACTATACAATATTACATAAGAGCTTGTTTTAAGAGCTGTTTATGTATAAACGATTCTGGACTGTAATCTGTATTGAGTCCCCATGACCTTATTTATCAAAACCCAGATTTGTGTAATTTGAGTTTTTTTTTTACCAATTCCAATAAATTTACAATTTAAAAAAATGTATTTTAATAAAAAAAACCCTCAAATGAATAAGATTGTTAAAAAAAAACCTTGAATAAAAAAAAATAAATCAAGTTTACAAGCTCAAACAAACTATTGAACCATTTAAATGTTGCCAAGGACCACTGTTGCTGACAAAGGAGGAGCATTGGTTATACTTAACAAAGACTACTATTTGAATTAAATATTTACCCAGTTGTCTGGTATCCATGGCTACAGAAAAGTAACTGGTAATACCCTTACAGCAATTATATCTTCTGAAACCTGGACCTATTGTCTTGTAATTTAAGATGCTTTTGTAGCATATTCTTTATTTATAGATGGTGGAATCTCTGGCTTTGACTGTTCTTTTTATGATAACTGAGGCCTCTCTCTTCCTGATCTCATCACTTCTCTTCTTTGTATCCAGATGCTTCTGTTTTTCACCTGATCTTTCTCCATTTGTCTGCTTGGGGGACACAGAAACAGTGGGGTATAGCTGTAACCCCTAGATGGTAGGACACAATGAAAAAAGAAAGGAACATTGGCTCCTCCTCTGCTGGCAATAGCTTTCCCGATTGGGTGGAGCCCAGCTCTTTTCTTATTGTCCACTCAGGAGGTTAGGAAGTGTTACAGCTTCTTCAATTTCAGCTATGTTCTCTGACACAGGGAAACCCAGTCACCTACACTGAGTAGTGTGTGTAAGTTATTTCCCATTGTGGGGAAAAAAGTCTTGCATAGTCTTTCAGGTGCCTCTAGCATGGACTACTCAGCCTCACCATGTTCTAACTTCCTCGCAGAGAGATAGTTTGCCAACTGGAAGCCAGGTAATATGGGAGCCTCCTTTCCCTTCTGGCTGAGGACTTGGTTATTTTCCTTGCTCTGAGTCCCGCTCCTGTGGTAGGAGACCAGGACTGAGCCATTTCAGCACATATCAACAGTACACCTGTCAGCTACTTTTGTTTGATCTGTTTCTGGGTACAGGTCAGTACAGAGCTCATATTGGGTCAACCTGGTAAACTATCCTCCATTAGTCTGGGGTAATCTCACCAGCCCTTCCTAACTCTAACTTCCTCACTATGTCTGATTGACCTCAATAAAGTGCTTAACCTGTGCCAAATGACGCAAAAAGGTTATCTTCAGTGCATAGGGACATAATTCATAATTATTAGCCTTCAGGTCCCCCTTCTACTCAGGTGGACCAAGCTGCCCAGGTTGAATCTGCCGTCAATAGAGAAAAACAGTTTGACAGAACAACCAACTCCTTCTAGGGATACATTCTCCGCAAGCAGCCCATTCCAGAATGGGCAGCCCAGTTAACCACAAGGATACCACACTGCACAGCTGTCCAGAACATCAACAGTTCTTCACAACAAGAATAAGCTGATATTTCTAGCAGCAGAACACATAGCAACAGTACACCTGTTAACTACTTCTGTTTGATCTGTTTCTGGGTACAGGTCAGTGTTCAGCTCATTTTGTGTCAACCAGACAAACTATTCTCCATTAGTCTGGGGTAACCTTACCAGCCCTTCCTAACTCTGACTTCCTCACTGTGTCTGAGGTACCTCAGTAAAGTGCTTAGTCTGTGCCAAATGACAAAAAGGGCATCTTCAGGGCATACTGACCCTATCTGTTCATAATTCTTAGCCTTCAGGTCCCCCATCTATTCAGGTGGATATGGATGCCCAGGTCGAACCTGCTGTCTCCAATAGAGAAAAGTTTTACAGAACTACCGACTCCTTCTAGGGATACATTACAGAACCCTATGGACAAGGTATTAGGGGACGTCCTACTATCCTTGTTCATGTCATCATGCACCTCCCTTTTCCTGATTCTAGACACCGCCTTGAGTAGTAGGGGTACCAAATCCTAGTCACTGCTCCTGGCAATAACTTCAGGAGCCCCACGCCATGTACTGTCTCAATGGGCTTCACATATCAGGAAGCGAACGACTGTCTGCTAGGATTCCCTGGACACTGCTGAAGTCATCAGAATAACCTCAGCAGAATAACCTAAACAAAACTATTAGCCTAGCCACCCACAACCAAAAGATAGTTTGTCCTTTTGTGGGGGACGGTTCTACCACATTCCTCAACACAAAAATACCACGTACATCAGATACCAATTACTCAGGAGTTTTTGATTCTAATTTAATTTGATTCAATTAATTTATCTTGTGTTATGTTCATTCCTACGTTTTTCTTATCTGTTCGATTTATTAATGTTTTATGGCAGGATCCCTATCTCACATGGAAACATGAAACATCATTGACGAATATGTACCAACCATCTAAATGCATATTTTCACTGTCCCCCAAAATGCTTCTGGACTATCAATGTCAATGTTATAAAACATAGCAACGAAACCAAAAACCTTACATAAATCAGAAAAAATGTATTAAGAAAAATATGTATAATATGCTTACACTGAACACCTATATGTCATGTCATATTGAATTCTGCAGTTTACTAACAAAATAAAAAATACATTATACATCTTATACAAGACAGAACTTTATTTGCTTTAGTAGCTACAGAATGACACTGCCCAGAATTAGACTTATCTATAAAAACCCCAAGATCCTTCTCATTTAAGGAAACTCCCAACACACTGCCATTTAGTGTATAGATTATTTTTGCCAAACTGCATAACCATTTCTCAACATTGAACCACATTTTCCAGTTTGCTGCCCAGTTTCCCAACTTAGACAAAATCACTCTGTAAAGTGGCAGCATCCTGCAAGGAACCTATAGTTCTGCACAATTTAGTATTGTCTGCAAAAATAGAAACCGTACTTTCAATGCCCACATCCAGGTCATTAATAAACAAGTTGAAAAGCAAGGGACCCAGTACAGAGCCCTGCGGTACCCTACTTACAACACTGGTCCAATTACAAAATGTTCCATTTACCACCACTCTTTGTAGTTTATCTTTTAGCCAGTTCTCTATCCAGGTACAAATACTATGTTCCAGAGCAACATTCCTTAATTTAACCAGTAACCTTTTGTGTGGCACTGTATCGAATGCTTTAGCAAAGTCTAAGTAAATCACATCCACTGCCATCCCAGAATCGAGGTCCCTGCTTACCTTCTCATAAAAAGAAATTTAAGGACCAGTAACATCAAAAATTAAATTGTTTTAAAGTAATAAAAATATAATGCAGTGTTGCCCTGCACTGGTAAAACTGCAGTGTTTGCTTCAGAAGCGCTACGATTGTATATATAAATAAGCTGTGTAGCCATGGGGGCAGCCATTCAAAGGAGAAAAGGCTAAAGTTACACAGCAGATAGCAGATAAGCTCTGTAGAACATAATGTTATCTGTTATCCTGTGACATATAGCCGTTTTTCAATTTCCGCCGTTGCTACTTAGCAGCTTGTTTATATGAACTATAGTAGTGTTTCTGAAGCAACCAGATCGGTTTTAATAGCACAGGGCAACACTACATGATATTTTCTTTACTTTAAAACACTTTCATTTTTTGGTGTTACTGATCCTTTAAGTTAGTCTGGCAAGATCGATTATTACGCATAAAACCATGCTGGCACGAACTCATAGTATTGTTATTTGCTATGAAGTCCAGTATCCTATCCTTTATTAATCCTTCGAAAAGCTTTCCTACCACCAATGTCAGACTAACTGGCCTATAGTTTTTAGACTGAGAACAGATCCCTTTTTGAATAGCGCACTACATTAGCAATTTGCCAGTCTCTCAGCACCATGCCAGACCTCAATGAATCCTGAAAAATTAAGTAGAGAGGTTTGGCAATCACGGAGCAAGCTCGATAAGTACCCTGGAATGAAACCCATCTGGCCCTCGACCTTTGTTTATCTTTACATGTTCTAGTTTCTTTTGAATTTCGTCATGTGTAAACCATGCATCATTAGATGTATTATTAGAATTGGGACTATTAATAAGAAAACCTACATTAGCCGGTTCCTCATTTGTGTAGATAGACGAAAAGTATGCGTTCAGAATCTGAGCTTTTTGCTGACCCCCCTCTGATAATAAAGGTCCTACCCCTTCTGCAACAACGTTCCTCGCTTACAAGTGGAATACACTGGTGAATATTTATCAATCAGCATTTTTAAGACTTCCCATTTTTGTTTAGTGTTTAACATTGTGAAAAGCATTTCCCACTTCATATGTTGCAGAGATGCCCTTATACTGTCAAAGTTTGCATGCCTGAAATTCAATGTTTTAGTTACTCCCTTATAGAATTGCCTCTGCAACAGAATCTCAAAGACTATGTTATAATCACTATTCCCTAAATGCTCACCCACACAAATACTAGAGATGAGGTGCAGTATTAGTTATTTCAAGATCCAAAAGAGAGTTATTCCTAGTAGGTTCTTGAACGAGCTGGGATAAAACGTTGTCATTAAGCATATTTGCAAACCTACTAGCTTTATCTGTCTTGGCAACCCCATTACCCCAGTCAATGTCTGTATAATTGGAGTCATCCATAATAATAACTTGACCTAGTTGTGAAGCCGGTTCTATTTGTAAAAGTAGCTGGGCTTCATACTCGTCACTTATACAAGGTGGTTTATAGCATACACCAATGATCATTTTCTTTGTAACCTTTTGCCCAGTCAAAATTCATTACGACAAATTTTTGAATGTAATCCCTTAACAAGCCTTCAAATAATTTGCCCAACAGAGATGTCAAACCTACTGGCCTATAATTGCCAGTCTGAGATCGTAATCCCTTTTTTTTTTTTTTTTTTTATAACAAGTTTTATTTATGCATTTTAAACCTTACAACAGGTGAAAAAGACAACAGAAGAGAACCATCACATTGCATTGGACAATTATACAAGAGTGCACAAGCTAATTATTCCATACAGACATTTATGAGAATAGCTCAGTGAGTGGGCATACCCTGTTTGCAGGGACTGGGGACCCATTGGGAATACTACTAAGGAAAGCACAGGCTCAGGTTTCTAGTTAATCAGGAAACACTCAGGGTTCACATCTAGCCAAACCTGTTAAAATTTTTCTTGACAGCCTCGGCTTTCGTATGTCAGTTTAATCACAGGAAGCATTGTATTGATTAGTTGAATCCATGCCTGCTTCTTGGGTGATTGGGGGTCATCAATAGTTTATTTGCATAGAACAATAGAGCTCAGAAGAACTTCCTAGACTTGTTTAGCGGTAGTATTTCACTTACCAGCCCCAGCAGGCAAGTTTCTGGTGTGCAGAGGCCTGGGAAAACTAATTCATCAGACATGTATTTCACAATGGAGGTCCAAAAGGACCAAATCTGTGGACCAGGTCATATGGAGGAATCCCGCCTCTCCCTCCCCACGCTTGGGACAAATGGCCCCTGGATTTCTGCCCATTTTCTCCAGTTTTCTAGGTGTGATATAAATTTGGTGTAGAAATTTAAGGCTGTAATATACCGAATCTTTAGCCTCCTCCCATGTTGGAAGCATATTTTGCCACTTCCGCAAGGCAATGGTGTAGTGTCTGATTTGATCAGTGCTTTATATATTATGGAAATCAATTTTGTACGCTGGGGGTTTCTAAGGACCAATTCAACAGGGGTTGTGGCATAATGGAGTGTTATATCTGAGAATTGAGAGCGGAATGCATGCTGGAGTTGCATGTATCTGTACATTTGAATATCTTGATGTCCAGATCGGTCTTTAAGTTGGGCAAGACTGGGAAACTGCGTGTCCACCAAAAGCTCCCCCAATGTCTTAATGGCTCATTGAGGTCAGTAGCTAAAGTCTTACAAGTCTCTGAGATGAGGAAGGTTGCTGTTCAACCACAGTGGCAAGAAGGGGGAAAGGACAGGAGGGTTGCACTGTACTATTTTGCATGCGGTTTTCCAGGCTTTGAAGGGGTTTGCAATAGTGGATGGCAGCCTAGTATAATCTACTAGGCATCTGTAGGGGAGATTCCGAATCCCTGCCTATGAGCACACCAGGATCTCCAAGACGACCAGTCCCAGATCTTCATCCTTTAGGTGGAACCAGGTGTGGATATGATAGAGCTGAACAGCCTGGAAATATAGGTGTAAATGTGGGAGTGCTAGTCCGCCAAGTTCTACTGAGGCTGTCATGCTTTTCCAGGATAGACGGGGAGCTTTATTGGCCCAAAGAAAGGACGCAAGTATGGACGTGACCTGGGTAAAGAATTTTTGGGGTACCCAACCCGTAATCCCTTTTTAAATATTGGAATTACATCACTTTCTCAAATCCATAGGTACCATACCAGATGAAAGTGAATCTGAGAAAACCAGAAATAGGGGCTGGTCTAAAACGGAACTAAGCTCTCTTATAACCCGGAGGTGTATGCCATCAGGCCCTGGAGCCTTGTTTACATTGATTTTTATTTAAGCTTTATGAATCATATCCTGAGTCCGCCACTGACTAGATTGAGCTGAGCCATCAGTGCAGCAATGAAGTGAGCCTGGGAACACAGACTCCTCTATTGTATACACTGAAGAAAAGAACGGATTTGCACATTTGCCTTTTCTGTATCTGTTACAACCATACTAGTACCATTATTTAAAGGAGCACCACTCTCAACTTGCATCTTTTTACTATTAATATATTTTAAAAAACTTTTTGGTTAGTCTTAGCCTCCGCCACAATGCACTCTTCGTTTGCTTTTTTTGCCTTCCAGATTGCTGATTAATATGGATCCACAAGCTGTTCTAGCATCAGTAGCCAACTAAGCCACTTCACATATACTGGAAGGATCTAGATGTTAATAAATATTAAGAGGAGTGTAGTTATTGTAGTCTTATTTATATATGGTTATCATTATCCCCTCTTAATATCCTCTTCTCCAGTATAAACAATTACAGTTTTGAAAGCCTTTCTTCCTAACTATTATTTTCTATGTTGTTTTATCAGCTTAGGCACATGAGGATATTTGTCACCAACAGAAAATCTTTACTACCCAAGGGTGACAACTCCCCTCACTACAATTCGGATAACTGCATTTAATATACTTTACATGGGCGAGCTATCTTAATTGCTCTAAATGTGGAAAAAGGCATTAAGCTGGATTGCCGCATATAAAGTGTTTTGCATGAGGCAAAAATACATTACTGGCCCTTCCTGCTGCTGATTGACATTGCATTGTACAGCTACGTTTATTATACACGTGGATAGATCACAGCAACACTAAATGCAGGCCGTTGGAATGAAGATGCAGTCCTCATCCTGACGGATTTATAAACCTGTCTGATCAATATTTGGCCAATTTTCTGACAGATATATGTTGTGCAGGTTCATTGAAGGGCCCCTACATAAGTTAATAAGCTGCTCAGAAGGATCAAATCATCTGCTTTTATTGGCCCATATATGGCTATTTTACAGCACACTCACGGGCAAATTCATATGATTAAATAGGTAACCAGTAGTGATGGGCGAATACATTCGCGAAACGCCATAAAAAATTCGGCAAAAAAATTGAGTCGCGTGTCGTTTTTGAAGCGACGCGCCGAAAACGACGTGACGGAAACGATGCGCGACTCGTTTCGCAAACTTTTTCGCCAATTTTCGCTGGAAATTCGCGAATTTTTCGGCGAAGTGAAACGGGTGAGATTCGCCCATCACTAGTAATCAGTTTTACCAGCAGCAATTTGCATTGACTGCAACACAAAAGGTATTTTCAGGAGTTACTGCAGATTTTCCACAGGTGACGAATCTCCCCAAGTGCTCTAAGAAAGGTCTAGAGGAGTAAAAACAATAATCAGTTTGTCAGACAAAAACACAGCAAAAGGAATGACAATGATAGTCTAGGTAATATGCAATAAATGTTTTTTATTTTTTTTTGTGTTTTTAAATTATTTAGGTTTTTTTCGTTCAACACCCGTCACCCTAGAATACACTCTATTTGAAAGTAAATGGAAAAATCCAAAAATTTCAGGTGCAATGTCACCTATACAGATCGTTTTACCAAATGCAGGGAATAAATAAATGTATACAACTGATACACTTGACAGATTACATATATATTCACCTTTTTTTTTTTAAAAAAAGATGACAATATTTTAATTATATAAAATACACTAAACAAAAACGTGTTCCATTCCATTTCTTGTTGTTACTGGCACCTCAAAAAGGAAATAAAAAAATGTATTTTAAAGGAGTATTTTACCTTCCAAACACATTTTTTCAGTTCAGTTCATTTCAAATACAGCAGAAATATTTTCTTTTTTTCAGTTGCTTTCTATTTTTTGACCATTTTTCTAAACTTAAAGTTTAAAAGGATCGATTATTACAGATGCCTTTAGTAAATCAATTATACACAGTAAGATGGAGTTCAGAAATGTATTAGCCAATGAATCAGATTAGAACAGTTTACAGTGTTCTACACAGAGCTTCTCCAAAAAGATATGACTTCACAATTGTGTGCAAATAAGTAGTAGAGAGGGACAGAGACATATTGCAAATAATATGTCCAGGATATCTTTTAATAGCCCATCAGGGATTTTTGATCTGGAAGTCTCCAGAGACTTGATATACCAAGTCTTGAAGTGAACACATTTTCAATGAATTGACCCTTATCTCCAAATGTAATATTTTACCTTTTCCCAAATAGGTCTCTCTAAAAATATAAAATATCTAAAGCTAGGACGAAAGCTTTGATTCTCCTATAATGGCTTTTTCGACTTTCTTGAACTTATTGCGTTCTATTGCAAGCTCCCAATACTTGAGGTAAAGCCACATTAGCCTACCATTTCTACTCTTATTGGTGTTTGCAAAAGATGCACAGTGAGTATCATGTTTAAAGATGTCATCCAATCCAGCTTCCATGTTTAGTTCAACTGCAACTGGGTCAGTAACAGCTTTTATTATCAAGTTCTTCTCTATTTCTAATCGTTCTTTTCTAGATACTACCATGCTACAATATATATTCTGCCTCTCCTTGAGTGCCTCCTCAAATTCCTTCAGCAGACTGTTGGCCCTTTTTTGCCATTCTCCTTCTTTTAAGATGTAGCTTCTGTATAAAGCTCCTGCTGCACCAGATTCCTGTGCAGCTTGCTTCTCCTGAATAAGTGCCTCTCGCTCTTGATCAAATAGTTTCCTTTCCTCCACAAGTTTCTGTCCCTGGGTAAAGATGGCTCTACGATAACCAAGAGTTCGATTTTTCTCCTTTTCTAGCTCAATTTCTAAGTGTGCGATTGTGCGACGGCTTTCTGAAATAGTATCTCGATATTTTTGTTCAAGAGCTTTCTGAGCACTTTCCAGTTTCTTACTGCACTCTGATTTTGTTTTTGAAATTTCTGTCTCAGACTCCTTTGACCAGATCCAACCTGATTTAGAATAAAACATATAAAAATAAGTAAAACATAAATAGAACTATAAATCAATATATTGTAATACAGTCTGCTTTTGGTTTCGAGCAGCTTCTTCACATCAACTGAACTGGTTTGGGAGTTCTCGGCACATAGACTCTTCCAACAAACCAATCACAACGGCACATGATAACTCTTCAGGGTTTTTTTTTTTTAATTACTTATATTAGATATACTATGACCTAAATGAATGAAAAAGTTATATCAATTAATGTGGGGGGAAAGTAAACTAAAGAGATCTTACAGTAAAGCAGGAGAACATTACTCCAAGAGAATTATGTTATCTATGCTGGTCATTCTAAACTGTCATTGGACAATGGAGATTTTCTCAGAGACTTTTGTTTGGGTTACATACAGATTTTGGAAGATTCCAAAACAGACCAAATTCAAACAGAAAACACTATGGGGCAGATTTACTAAGGGTCGAATTCGAGGGTTAAAAAACCCTCGAATTCGACAATCGAATTTAAAGGGAAGTAAAATCCTTCGAATTCAAAGGATTTTACCGCAATTCAATCGCTCGAATCGAATTTTAAACATTCGATCGGATTTTTTTATTTGATTGAATTTTTTTATTCGATCAAAAATAGTTAAAACCAATTCGGTAGCTTGAATCTGGCAAACTAGGCAGTCGAATAAAAATTTAAAGGGTAAGTTATTCGACTGTTGAATATTCGAATGGAATTTTATTCGAATCATTCGATTTGATCGGATTGTCAAAATTCGATGGTCTAAAGGGTCTTCAAAAATATTCGAAAATTCGAATTCAAATCTTTTCGAATTTCGAATCATTCATGTGAATGTAGTAAATCTGCCCCTATGTGTCTTACAATTATCCAGAAAAGCAGGACTGAAAAAGACAGGGGTCTTAATTTTACATTCATCCGTGCCTGCTTAACACTTTAACAGTGTAAGATTAAGTAAGACTCACGAAAAGCAGCCAGTCCAAGCATAGGAACCAACAAAGCATAATTCCATTTACTTCCTTCCCTTCCATCTTCATCTGGATGGATATTCCACTGCTGAGGATCATTTAAGTTATTCATTGCTCAGGATCTAAATACAAGAAGATATAAATGTAATGAGAACAGAGAATGTTACAAAATTACAAGAAACAAATTAAAGAACAATTATTGCAGAATGTATAAAAATAAACAAATTAATTGTAAATAATCCCAAGGACAACATGTGGCAGATAACACAATCAGGCATAGTTTCTTTATTAAGGGCTGGGGCAATCAAAAAGCGCCAGCGCTAATACACACGCAGCGTGGCAATTTCTGGAATCGCCCGAAGTTACTTTGTGAGGAAACTTCGGGCGATTCCGGAAATTGCCGCGCTGCGTGTGTATTAGCACTGGCGCTTTTTGAGTTTAACAGGCGGCGGACAGGAAGAAGGCAGTTCGGGGAGATTGTCGCCAGCGATTAATCGCCAGGCGACAGAATCTCCCCGAATCTCCCTGTCTGTCCCAGCCCTAAAGAGGATTTGTTCACTACATTTTACTTTAGAAACAGATAGAAAATTACAACACAAAAGGCACATCTTGTTGGGGTAGCCAAGTACATTGGGATTTTGGGTTCATGGCAACAGTAAGGTTGCTTACTGGCACTGTTTCAATGGCATTGTGCCCACGAAACGCGTGTAAGCGCCGAACGCAGGTTCAGACGCATGAAAAGAATGAGGTACGCCTAGACTGTGCTTCCCTGCGGCCAAACGCAACGCAGTGAATCCATGATTCCGTTCGGCATTCGGCCAGGATTTGGCCATTTTCAGCAGGATTCGCCCTTGTCGAACCTAATCCTTAAAATCATGTGACTTTTCGGCACAAAACAAGGAAGTAAAAAAATGCCCTTCCTCTCGCTAATTTGCATATGCAAATTTGGGTTCGGATTCGGTTCGGTATTGGGCCAAATCCAAAATAGTGGCTTTGGTGCATCCCTTAAATGGTTTTCAAATCAAACATGAAATCCAATTTCAAATTTTAATTAAAGCATTCATAGCTGTTTTAAGCGCATTTAAAAATCTCAGCTGTCAATCAAATATTGTCTGACACTCCTCTATGCCTTAGGCATAGAGGCGTGGCAGACAATTACTTTCACTTTCCATTCAGCACTTGCTAGATGTTCTCCACACATTCCCCCAGTTCTCTTAACCATTTAATTGTGTAGCCAGGACATGGGGATAGACATCTGGTCCCCAATTCTGGTGCACAAACAAGATTCTGAGATGATACAAGGCTTGTCTTAATAACAGTGTCCACAAAATGGCTCCTGCCTGTTTGCTATAATTATGAATTCCCAGACTGAAGAAAACAAGATTAAAATAATGTATATAGTGTAATTAATGTTCATTTTGCTTGACTAATGTGATAAAATAGTGATTTTGAATATTTTTTTTGGGTGACAGGTCCACTTTAACTGAGAAAGATATGGGGATTTTTATGGATAACAACTGCATAATTCCAGGTAGTGTCATTCAGTGGCTACTAAAGCAAATCAAGTACTGTTTTGCATAAAAAAAATTTATTTGCAAATATAATTCAAGAGATGAAAACATAATTTTGCCTCTTTGTAGGTCCATTGTAAGGCCTCACCTTCAGTATGCAGTGCAGTTTTGGACTCCAGTCCTTAAAAATGATATTAATAAGCTAGAGAGAGTATAGATGTGGGAAACTAAACTGGCAAAGGGTATGGAGAATTTAAACTATGAGGGTAGATGTCATGTCATGGTTGGGCTTGTTTCCTCTGGTGAAAAGGCAGGGGGAGACTTTCCATGTTTGGGCTTGTTTTTGGTGAAAAAGTGGACACATGATTGCTCTTTTCAAGTACATTAAAGGACATTATAGACAGTGTGGTGATCTTTTTTCCCATAGAAAATATCAATGCAGAAGAGGCCATCCCTTAAGATTAGTGGAACAGAACTATATACAAATAATAGGTAATATATAAAGATAATTATACACAAGTACTATAAATATTTTATAAATTATATGTTTACAGATGGATAGACATATAGCCACTACTGAAAAAAAAGGACAGTAGAAGTTACCTTGGAAATCCATGACCTGCATAAAAGCACTGGTAATTGAATATATGGAATGTTTAAAGTGGACCCGTCACCCAGACACAAAAATCTGTATAATAAAAGTCCTTTTCGAATTAAACATGAAATCCAATTTAAAATTTTTATTAAACCATTGATAGCTGTTTTAAGCTCATTTAAAAATCTCAGCTGTCAATCAAATACTGTCTGCAACTCCTCTATGCCTTAGGCATAGAGGTGGGGCAGATAATTACTTTCACTTTCCATTCAGCACTTCCTAGATGTCACTGCTCCCCACACATTCCCCCAGTTCTCTTAATCATTTAATTGTGTAGCCAGGACATGGGGATAGACATCTGGTCCCCAATTCTGGTGCACAAACAAGATTCTGAGATGATACAAGACTTGTCTTAATAACAGTGTCAACAAAATGGCTCCTGCCTGCTTGCTATAAGTATGAATTCCCAGACTGAAGAAAATAAGGTTAAAATAATTTATATAGTGTAATTAATGTTCATTTTGCTTGACTAATGTGATAAAATATGATTTTGAATATGTTTTGGGGTGACAGGTCCCCTTTAAAATCCTTTTATTCTACAA
Source organism: Xenopus borealis (assembly GCA_024363595.1). Classification (NCBI taxonomy): domain Eukaryota; kingdom Metazoa; phylum Chordata; class Amphibia; order Anura; family Pipidae; genus Xenopus; species Xenopus borealis. Next base: position 65,842,625 of record CM044441.1, read on the forward strand.
CAGGGGTAAATAAGGGAAAAAGTATGTATGTATAACTTTATTTGTAAAGCGCCAAGGAGCAGCAGCGCTGTACAGTGCATAAAAGTACAATACATATAATTATAAATGGGGAAGACAAATCACATAAATATATACAGAATCATATAAGGTCAAAGTGCTTAAAGGGGTGGTTCACCTTCAAGTTAACTTTTAGTATATTGTAGAAGGGCAAATTCTAAAAAAAACTTTTCAATTGGTCTTCATTATTTATTTTTCATAGTTTTTTAATGATTTGCAATTTTCTTCTGTTTCTTTGCAGCTTTCAAATGGGGGTCACTGACACCATCTAAAAACAAATGTTCTGTAAGGCTACAAATGTATTGTTATTGCCACTTTTTATTACTTATCACTCTATTCAGTCCCTCTCCTATTCATATTCCAGTCTCTTATTCAAATGAATGCAGAGTTGCTAGGGTAATTTGTACCCTAGAAACCAAATTGCTGACACTGCAAACTAGAGACCTGCTGAATAAAAAGCTAAATAACTATAAAACCGCAAACAATAAAAAATGGAAACCAACTGCAAATTGTCTCAGAATATCATGCTCTACATTATACTAAAATTTAACTTAAAGATGAACAACCCCTTTAAGTGTTTTGTGGATGGTAGAGACATAGCGGGAAGGAGGTCTCTGTCCTGTAGAAGTTACAGTCAAAGTAGCTGTCCACACCTCTCCATTCCATTTTTATATCTCCCCTTTTCTCCATGAGGAAACAGATTTAGACCAGGCCAACATTCTGGTTAATGATCATGTGACGCGAATAGAACTATTAGCAACTGCAGTGCACGTTGCTGAAGATACGTGAACCATTATTACAGAAAAGCCATATTTTGTAAACGAATAAAAAAAAAACCCAACACGTTAGTAGTTCTGACAGCATTTCCGTGGTATCATACCTGTCGTCTCTGCGAAATATTTTCTTCTCTTCCTTTAAAATTGTTACTGCTAAGTTTAAATAAAGTTATCCAGATGCGCAAAGAACAAAAAACAAATGAATACACTGAGCTTGCGCAAGGAGGCTTAGATAACCGAAGTAGCACTAGAAATCCGTCCGCGCATGTCCTGTAAGAGACTGTCATCATTTCCTTAATAACGACAGGGAAAAGTAGGCGGTCCTGTGACGCAGTCTGTCGGAAAGCGTGGTGGTTGTTCAGGCAAAGGGTTCTACGCTTCATAGGGAACATGGCGTTGCTAAAAGTGGCACCGTCACGGCTTCTCAGCAGAGCGCTGCAGTTAGCCAGTAGAGTACAGGTAAGTAGGGTTGACAAGAAAATTGCCAAAATAAACGTAGGAATGTTGTATTTATTGCAACTAACTTCTGAAATGACCCCTGTAGGCGGGACTAATTTGACGTTTGGGCTGAAGGTCACCTCCTTGTTTTACTGTATAGATCGGTGTGACGTGTTGGTTATGTTGCGAACCGGATTGCGTCTATATGTTGATTGGGTTGGAGGCTGACTTTGATTTATGTAATGTTGCGCTCTACAGCGGAATACGGTTCACTATTCTAAAATTGCTGCTGTGTCACCAACTGCATGTACGTCATGGATTTCTACGTTTTCTAATAAGCATTAAATGTTATAAGTGAACGAGGCATCTTGATGTGTTTTGTGCTGCAGGTTCGATTTCTGACAGATTGGGGGATCGGCAAATGCTGTTATTCAATTAGTCCAGTTGCATAACCTTTTTCTCTGGGAATCCAAAATGAAGGGCTCTTATATAACCATTGTTGTGCCGCAGAAGTTGCAGGCTAACAGATCCTGCAGTACAGACGTGGTGGGTGTTTTAGTCCTGACACCTATAGGGACCCCCAGTGAGTCACCCTGTGTCTTTCAACTTGACCGCTGGCTGCCATTGGCTTTCTGTGCCCCAGGAGCATTTTTTGTTAATCGATCCTTGCCTTCTCTCACTTTTTTTTTTCTTCTGCTTTTCACTCACATTCAGCTCTCTTTTATTCCTTCTCTCTCACTCACTTTTGTAGCTGCATCGAGGACAAAAACTTTGCACAGATTTATTCTAATGTTTTCCAGGTGTATCCCCATCTCTTTTTTTTTAACCCATTTTCTTTTACCAACCTCTCTTGCCTGTACAACACCTTGCATAAGTATTCATGTATTTTGTTTGTGGTATATCCTGAAATAAATTTAATTGTTTTTTTTTTTTTATTTGATTTTCACAAGGTTTGAAGGCTGAATTGTGACAAATCAAAAAGCAGATATTTGTTTGCTGCAAGAAATCATGAAACTTTTCAAATGCTAACAAACCCCCTGAACAAATACCAGGCTCATGTCCCACAGGCAGAGCAGGGCGCACACAGAGCATAGGGAAGGCAGACTAGAGCAGGAGACAGAGAAACCCATTAGGACCACTCTTAAGGTGCCCCATTCGCATTTTGAAGAGGTGTTACAAATGTGAACAATTCAGGGGGATCATAGGTGTGAACAATACAGGGGGTTAATCTCAATTTGAGGTTTAAACAATGCAGGGGCCAGTTAATCTCTGTAGTGGTACCATTTAAAGTTTACACATGGTAAGCAAACACAGAAGGGCTGGGGGGTGCCAGTTGGACAGCCCTGATCTAGGAAACAGTTATACAGAAAACTCCAAATTACGGAAAGGTAATCTCCCATAGACTCTAGACGCAAATTTGCGGGTAGAACAATGAAAGCAAACACTGTATTGGTTGCCATGGGCTACTGTCCAGTTGCAGATTTTTCCCAATACAGATAAATGAGGACCTGTGTATTAAGGCTACATAGATGTGGCTGACTTTGTACATAGTGGAGATTTTGAAGCCCCATCTTGGCACTATATATGGTTCCTCTAAAAATGCACAAAAAGTGATTGAATTTGGTTTTGCCAAATTGTCTACTCAAATTTTTAATTGAGTAAGTGATCATGGTTTCCTGGACACTCAGATTACTAAATTCACATGAAGGATTAGAAGTTCAATCTAATTTTCAAAAAGATTTGAATGTTTTTGAAGACCACTTTGACCAGTGGATTTTGAAAATTCGAATAAAAATCTATTCGAATATTCGGCTATTCAACAGTGTAATTACTTCCCCTTTAAATTTTTATTCGACTAACTAGTTCGCCAGATCAAAGCTACCGAATTGGCTTTCATTATTTTTGATCGAATAAAAAAATTAAATCAATGGTTACAGTCGTTCAATTTTAACAATCGAATATTTTGTATTCGATTGAATTGCGGTAGATTTTACTTCCCCAACTATTCCCAACTATTCCAGTGGTCGAATTCAAGGTGTTTTTTTTTAACCCTTGAATACGACCATTAGTAAATCTGCCCCTCAGTGTAGGGACAATGTTGTACTCAACACTGTTGATATTGGTAGAGAGTGAGTAAGGATGTCTGTTAAATAGCCATGTTTCATTGAAAGCACATTTAAAATTTAGCAAACTT
>CM044441.1:65846540-65873687 GCA_024363595.1 Xenopus borealis
AACAGTTGAAATCTATTTCTATATTAAGCCCATTCAGTATAAGTGTTTTAGGTGTTTAAAGCAAATAAGTATCCTCTCATGAAAATACTTATACTCTATCGCACCCTCTCCAATTTCTTTTGTATTTTAACTTTGCCCATGAATGTCAGCCCACTTGGTCACTATTATACTTGTGCTGATGCGCTCTGTAAGGTTAAAGGGGACCTGTCACCTACACAAAAAAAGCTGTAAAATAAAAGTAATTTGCATTAAAGCTTCCATGCCTGTAATAAAGGTGTTTAAATATCTGATCTGTCAATCAAATATTACCTGCCCTGCCTGAGGTGGGGCACTCAATTACTTTCACTTTCCATTTAGCACTTTCTTGATGTCACTGCTCTCCCCACATTACCCCTCCCTCCTAACACTCTATTATTATCTAGGGTATTGAGCATTAGGTCCTCCATTTTGGTGCATACAGAAGATTTTGGGGTGATACACAACTTGTCTTCATAACAATGTCACAAAATGGCTCCTTCCTGCTTGCTGTGATTGTGTAATTCCAAAACTGAAGAAAACTAAATGTAAATCCTAAATGTAGTGTAAGTTATTTTTATTTTGCTCAACTAATGGGATAGAGAATAATTTTGTATTCTTAGGGTGACCGGTCCCCTTTAAGCAGAACTGCTGTCTTGTTGAATGTGATCCAGACCCGCCTCTGGCCATGTTTCCTCCTAGGACCCACTTGACGAGTGAGAAGGAAGAGTGTCATAGACAGACAATCAGCCAGCACTCACCACTTTAATTCCCTTCTAGAACGATCAGGTGCATGTCAAATGGTGTCCACTTCCACCAGTTTTAGAAATCCAGAAATTGCAGACAGCACCAATTATGAATATAGTTTTAAAAAGCCTTTATTGTAAGTTCATGGCCTTATAATCTGGACAGAAACAATTTTTCAAGCCACACGGCCCTTTATCAAGTTGATGTTTCACACATGGTTACACATTTTTATATTGCTTTGTATAGCGCCATCTTGTAGCCTAATCATTAAACACATCATACAATACAGATCAAAGTTACAATAAAGGCTTTTTAAAGCTATATTCATAATTGGTGCTGTCTGCTACAATTTAAGGAAGAGTGTCACCTACTGGCATTTGTAGTATGTTACTGGCAAGAGATGTGAGGACCAGTGCAAGCAACTGCAAACATATGACCGGTGAGATCAACTTTCCCCTACTTAATTCTTCATTCGCAGTGTGTGTGATTTCCTGAAAGATCTGACGGCTTTATTCATTTGAGTCTTGCTGAGTGGCTGAATGCATTATAGCGCATATCCTTTCTTGGCTTGTGTTTAAATGGTACTCCATTTTGCATGTTTTTGTTCTCTTTGAGGGGGCGGTGAGAAGATACAAAAGGTATATATTAAAAATGGACAAACAGACTATAAAAAAAGATTTCTTGTCACTGGCTTATATTGTTGATTGTTAGTTAGATCGCTTATATTTCCATCATATTCAGTTAAAATCTGAAAGTGCAAAGGGCACTTTTATTTCCTATGAACAGTGAGAACCTATATAGTAAGATATTTATAGTAGTAGCAACCTAAAGCCTAGTTACAGGTTACTTGGATTTTCCTTTTTTTTATTCTGAAAATTAAAGGGGTTGTTCACCATTGAGTTAACTTTTAGTATAATGTAGAGAGTTATATTCTGAGACAATTTGCAATTGGTTTTAATTTTTTATTGTTTGTAGTTTTATAGTTATTTAGCTTTTTATTCAGCAGCTCTCTAGTTTGCGGTGTCAGCAATTTGGTTTCTAGGGTACAAATTACCCTAGCAACCCTGCATTGATTTGAATTAGAGACTGGAATATGAATAGGAGATGGACCGAATAGAATAAGTAATAAAAAGTGGCAATAACAATACATTTGTAGCCTTACAGAGCATTTGTTTTTAGATGGTGTCAGTGACCCCCATTTGAAAGCTGCAAAGAAACAGAAGAAAATTGCAAATCATTAAAAAACTATGAAAAATAAATAATGAAGACCAATCGAAAAGTTTCTTAGAATTGTCCCTTATACAATATACTAAAAGTTAACTTGAAGGTGAACCACCCCTTTAAGTAAGTTACTTAAGATTGCTAAGAAAAAGAATAACTGCTGCTTGAGCAATGTGTACATTATATTAAAGTATCCAGCTTTTAAATATATCTTTAATACAGCTTTTATTTATGAACTAAAATGAACTGTATTCCTTTTTCAGAACTGCACACCAACTGTTACAACAGCAAGGCGTAACTTTCACTTCACAGTATATGGAAGGAAGGACACTTCAGCAAAAGTTTCTGATTCGGTAAATTTGCTTCTCTTGTTAAGCTATCTGTATGCATGTTCATTAATCAAATCTAACCTAACAAACAATATACTGGCTGATGTTGATGGGTTTTTTTTGCTGATGGTGAAAGCAGTTGAATGTAGTCAGCCAGTCTTTTCCGATTAAAAGAAGAAGGTGCACTATGTTCGGTGTCAAAAAGACAAAGATTAGCGCATCTAAGCTTGAAACAAGGCTGGCTTTTGGGCCTAAAATGTAGCCTGTCCGAGAACTAAAGGCATGAGAAGTGAATAAAGGCTTTTTAAATTAAAATGGAAACATCATTGTCTTGATGGTGAAAGCACCATGAAGTATAGTCTTTACTTCACTTCTTCTGGCTTCTTTACTACTGTAAGGCAAAACAAATCTAAATTTGTTGTGTACAAATATATTTTGTTTATTTTAATATTTCGTTTAGTTAGATGTTTTGTGAAAGTTTTGCTTATCTTGCCAGAAGTGGCCTTCTGTGGCTATGGTTGTCAAATAATTTTCCGTCTATGAAACCACTATTCATTTGACTTTTTGAGAATTTTTTAAAAATAGCACAATTTCAGTATTAACTCACATTGGTCCTGTGATAGCAATCATCATAAAGCAGACTCGTCAAACCATGTGTCTGCTGTTTGGAATGTGCCCTACAGTATCCTGCGCCCACCACTTACTTCCTGCCGCAAAGACTCTGCAATCCTGATATTCACCATCACTGACGTCAACCTACCTGCAAAAAACAAATATATAAATAAATAACAACCTAAAGTTTCTTATTTACACACATACACGCATTTACACATAAACACATGCATTTATTCATTCAAAATAAATATGTACCTTTTTCCCTTTCTTTTCTGTTTTTTTGAGCAATTTTACATATATTCACATGCTCACACAACTTTTATAAGTGTACATACATAGATACATATCTGTGCAACGCCCACATACTTTTTGGGTTTTACCTTTTTTATTTTGTGTTTTGTCCCTAAAAACTGTTTACAATATTTGTCAGTGTGATTATTGAATCTGGTATTCTGACCGCTAACCATGCTGTTGAATTATTAATAATTTTATTTATTTTCCTAACTGTATTTGACTCTTGTGATTTGGGCGGGATCGAAAAGACCTGGGTTGCCGGAAATAGAAATCCAGCCCTGCTAGTGGTAGTATATGAGAACAGCACTAAATAGCAAAAATTCAATTCAAATCCAGTCATGACATAAAGCCGTTCCATAGTGAAGTGCTGACTCTTTTTGAAAGCACATGACCAGGCAATTTAGCAACTTTAGTAAAAAGTCTATACCATAAAAATCATGACAGAATTAAGTTACGCATCAGCCGTCCACACACAGCAGCTGTGGGTTGGCACATGAACAGGAATATAAAGGTTTTGGCACTGTGTCCTGGTTTGTGTTGCCTAGCAACCCATATAGTAAAAAGTATGCAGCATAGGCACACCTCACAGCAAATTCAGGTGCACAGAAGGTAGGTGGGAATCTTCGCTATTACATGTGCATAGGGTATGGAAAGCAGTAAGGGCTTGCATGTACTTCACTGACTGCTTACACCAGTAGTTTAATGTCCATTTATTTTTACCCTCCTCTGATTTCCTCCCAATATAAACAGGGAGTAAAGAGCGAGTATAGATATGAGCCATCCACCCCTACCCACATGTTTGTATAGGCTGACATTATTGAGCACACAGTAGGCATCTAGTACTGGAAAGTGCCAGGTGAGATAGGGCCTGCCTGCTGACAAATTAATGTGGCCATTAGATATGGCAAATGGTCCACAGCTACACACACAGACAATCAATGTTATCTTGGTCAGAAGGGTTATCAGGGTCTGTGGGAAAAGTGGCAATATAGAGGATGAAAAAAGATTGGAAAGGAAGTTATTAAATGCCGGAGTGTATACTGTGCAATCATGGTTTTATTAGGCATATCAGACTTAATCAGGCATATCAAAGAAGTCCATCAATTAAACAAGCTCTCAGAATAAGCAGACAAACAGTGTAACAATTGTAAACTGAACTATACATAATTCAAGATCAACTAAATGTGAATATACATCCTAAGAGTCTATTATTACTTATTTTATATTCTAAAATTGTATATACAATTATATTGTATCCTATTTTCTATTTTTTACATGCAACATTCATTAAAGTGATACTGACACTAAAAAATGAATTTTAACATAGGAATGTACATTAATTGTTACCTATAGGTCATGTTGATCATTTTTTGCTGAGAGGTTTGTTTCTGTTAGCTGAAATTTCTAAGCCTGACTCTCTGACACCCTGACACTCTTACTTTGCCAACCTAACAGTCCCATCTCAGTCTGTTAGTTACAGTTTGTAATGATAACAGATGCCGGGTGCACAAATATGGCAGCCCCCTCATACAGGAACATGGGGGATCAGACAGGTAATGTAAAAGCATCATGCAAATACTTTATGGCAAAGTTAGAAGTAGCTTTCAAAGCCAGTTATTATAATATAGGTAAAAAAGAGTTTGACTTCAGGTGTCAGTATCTCTTTAACTGTTTTACTGTTAGCAAGCTTTTTCTGGGTATTACTGTTCTTTTACATTTCTATTTTTTAAAGATTATTTTTTTTCATGTTTTCGTTTTACCAGTAACCTATTACTTGAGTTAGTCATGAAAATAAATATTGTATTATTTGTAGATCATTTATTCACTATGTTTCTTTTATGTTACCAGATTTCTACACAATATCCTGTAGTTGATCATGAGTTTGATGCAGTTGTTGTTGGTGCTGGTGGTGCTGGATTACGGGCTGCATTTGGATTGTCTGAAGCTGGCTTTAATACAGCTTGCATTACTAAGCTGTTTCCTACCAGATCGCACACTGTTGCTGCACAAGTAAGTGATATATTGAGTAGACTGAGAAAAGTAGTGTAAAAACATTATTGCTATTACTGGGATTAGGAGAAAGGAAAAGGAATTGGTAAGTATTTTAAATTTATTTCACAAGATTTGGTAACCACTTAGCGTGTAGTTGAACTATAATCAAAATGAAAGACAACCCTTCATGTGGTTCCAAGTGAACAATGCCTAAGGTGAATTTGCTATTTGTATACAATTCATTAATAAATCAAGAGTTTAAAAGAACAATAACACTAACATTTAATAAAGAATCCATTCTACCCCCCCCCCCATAACACTTGGACAAAGTTAATCATCTAATGTTTTATACATAAATAATCAGAGAGAATCCCTCTTCCGGTTTTAAAGTGGGGGTGCAGGGAAGAACCAGAAAATATACACCACCCATTTTCCTTAATCCCTCTTCTGTGTATCTAGTTGGCTACATACACAGTTAGTAGATCCACTGACTTTTTTTCTTATTGTCATAATCTGGTGATGTCGATGACTGACCAGAAGAACTCTGTTATAGCAGCCCTTCCACCATTTTGTCTGCTCACAGTCTTTCTACTCATTTTAATTAGAAATGCTGCAGGTTTTTCTATTGTGTTCCATTATCAACTTTATGATCTAATTTCCAGCACTTTTATTTGCACATCTTCTACTTCTATATCTTTTTTCAGTTCAATACGTTTCCGATAGTTTACCAGAAATAAAGACTTTTCCAATTACTCTTTATTTTCTATGTGTGACTGTTTCTCTAATATTGAAGCGTAAAGGGTAATTTTTCACATTCTAAAGCAACTCTGGGAAGGGGGGTCGCCACCCCTGGAAGCTGTTCTAAATTGATAAGTTTAGTTGATACATTTCTTATCTTTGTTCCTGCTGATAGAGTCCTGCAGCGGGTCGGGTACCCATGGATTACTCTCATAAACCTGCGGTACCCTACGTTTTTCGGGTAGACGTTCCAGGTGTGGTTATAGATGCGGGTTGGCGGTTCTGTTGGTTTGTGGGTTGTGGATCAGGTCGCGGGTCTTCTCAATAGCAATTTTTACTCCTATTTTCTAACCACGCCTACTTCCGATGTCACTTCCAGTTTACAATTACAGCACTTCCTGATTCTTGATAATCAGCAGGTTGCGGAGAAGGTACTTGTGGGTCGGGTAGCACAAGTGGGTAAAAATGCGGGTTACGGGTCCTGGTTGTGGATTGCAGGTTATGGGTCGGGTACGGTTTCCCTACCTGCTGAACAGAATCCCTGGGTTTCATTAAAGGCAGTTTTAGAATTGATACAATAGTTCCTATTATGCCAGCGATGCTGCTGAAAAATGTGTCAAAGAAAATGTTGCAAAACTGTAGCCGTTTAAAGTCTGCAACTTAATTACTGAGCTGCCAGATTGAAACACCAGAGACAGGGACATTAAACTTCAAACTTAGATTTTAGAAAAACTGTAAAAATGGGGAAAAAGACCATTTCTTGTGAACAAGAAGAATCTTAAGAGGTAAAGCACAAATGAAACTTTTTTTTTTTCTCTTTGGCGCTATTCATTTAAAGGAAGGGGAAAATATTAGGGTATGGGGCTGACACTAAGGGTGTTATTTATCAACGGTCAAATTGTGTTCCCACCCCAAGTAAAAGTAAAGTTTTCAGGATAAAAAGAAAACTAACATTTTTTCAAGGTGTTTTATTCCCTGAAGCTATAAAAAAGCTTGAATCCAGAAATACTGCAGCAGTCATGTAGAAGTCAATGGCAGAGGTCTCATGAACCATTTGAAGATGTTTTTAGCCTTCAGGATTTGTCTTGAATACACAAGATATTTGCGGTTTTTTTTCTGATAACGCAATAAATTCGCGCATTTGAGCCCACCCAATTGCATTCATTGCGTTTTTTTCATAAATAAGCAAACATTAGAGTTGTGAGTTTATTTAATTCAGAAAGAAATCTCACAAACTCGACCTTTGATAAATAACCCCCTATGACGCTCCTTTAATAATCCAAACCACATGGTACAGCAAAAATATTGAGTTGAGGAAGTACATTAATACACCATTTGTATCTCAGAAGCTTATGGATGAATTCATTATAAAGGAATCTGCTACAGTTCAGATCCGTTTTTACCTGTCTGTCACCTGTTTCAGAGAGCTGCCACTGTTAAACTTTGTAGTGGTGTAAATGACAAAACAGAGAGATCAGATGGGGCTCCAGAATGATAAAGTATATAATAAATAGTAAATAGTTAACCAAGTGAATCATGTGGTTCAGGTTCACCAGCCCCAGACCCCCAGCTTCAGGGAGCTGTCAAACCGATGTGTACAGTAAAGAGAATGAGGAATCCACAGGGCCAAAAGTATAAGTTAAAAAAATAAGGTTTTATTGATCATAAATAAAAGTATAAATGCATCTCCATAGGCCCTACATTTTGTTGTGCTGAGCCCATGATTAAGTACCTTGGGGGGGGGTATGAAACGCATAGGGCCTATGTAGATGCATTTATACTTCTAATTATGATCAATAAAAACTTATTTTGTGTGCCGGATAGCTAATTTTCTGTGCTGTACACAGTTGTGTAAACGAAACATTAATATTAAAAGTTAAGTTTTAGTAAAATAATAAACCAATTGAAAAATGTCATATGTTGTTTGCTATTCGAAAAAGGTTTTGTGAAGGTTAACTGCCCTATGTTTGTTTTTGTTTTTCCCCAACCTCATCAAGGGTGGAATTAATGCTGCCCTGGGTAATATGGAAGATGATGACTGGAGGTGGCACTTCTATGACACCGTTAAGGGTTCAGACTGGCTTGGTGATCAAGATGCTATCCATTATATGACAGAGCAAGCACCAGCTTCTGTTATTGAGGTAAGTACCATTACAAACTTTTGAAATTAGTGTGCTTTATGTAGAAGTTTGTTGCTTTGCATTTAGTATTTTTAGGGAAATTCAGGTATAGCAGCACTAAACATGAATTGTGTTTTTTTTTTTTTTGTTTTTTTTTGGGGGGTGTGTATATATTTCTAACGTTATTTATACAAAGCATTGCACATTACCCTTTGCTTGCCAAACACATATCTCTAAGGGCAATGGCACACCGGCAGATTTGTCTCCCACATTTTAATTTTAGCAACTGTGGGAGACAAATCTCTCTGAAATTCTTTCCATTGGCAGTAAAGGAAATCACTGATGATAAAATGTACACAGCACTTGGTTTTCCAAAGACACCTGAAGTTACCTCTAGTACCTACTGAGAAAAACATTCTTGTCATCCACCACTGTTTGGCCTGCCCAACAGAAATCTGGTCGAACATAGGACAGATATTAGTCAAGCATGTTTAAAAGTCCTGTCATACAAGAAGCACATCAGCACACTGATGGAGATTTTGTCTGTTGGGTCCCCCTGTAAGGCCAAGGGCAAGCAATCTGATCAGCCCGTTTTAGAGTATGGCCTCCTTTACAAAGAAAGACCAGTTAACTTGGTATAGCGACAACTACTATATTGTTTAGCAGCACCTTGAAACAGACCTGCAATCTAAGATTTGTGCAACCTGAAGTCTGTGTAAGTAGCTAGAAGGAGGAACGGAAGTGCAGGAGATCTGTACATATTTTGTAACTGAAATATGTTGAAGATCTAGGTTTTTTTTACTTCACATCACCTTTAAAGTAGTAGGTGGCTTTCATGAGACTAAACACTATTAAGCAATAGTCCTCTTTCTATAATATTTTTCCGTAACTTTCTGGCCATAAAGTAAATGCAGGTATTGATGAATGAATGTAGTGCTGACACTTGTTGTTCTGCAGTTCATTGGTACCAGCTATTTCCTCATGACAGATTGCTACTGGGGTCAACATTCCTCTGTTCTGTTATCAGTGTGGCTTCACCCAGTCAGTGAAGGACAATTGGATGGCAAGAACGAGCATGATTTAAACCTCTCTAAAACGGAAATGGTTCTCTTTTCTCCAACTAACACCAGTAACATCCCTGAAGTATCCATCATAGTTAACAATTCCATTATCACCCCGTCTCCCCAGGCCTTGGGGTTTTCCTAGATTCTGCCCTGTCATTCACTCCTCATATCCAGTCACTTATTAAGTCATGTCACTTCCACCCAAGGAACATATCCAAAATAAGATCATTTATCACCCAAGATGCTGCCAAAATTCTTATTCACTCTCTCTTCATATCAAGTCTAGACTATTGTAACTCTCTTTTAATTGGCCTTCCCGCCAGAGACTGTCACCTCTCCAGTCCATAATGAACTCATCTATATGTACTCACCCAACCGCTTACTACGCTCTTCTACTGACCTGCTACTCACTTCTCACATGCTCGGATTCAAGACTTTGCAAGAGCTGCTCCCCTCTGTCCAACTTTCTCCCAACCTTTCTGCTTTCAAGAAATCTCTTAAAACGCACTTCTTTAGAGAAGCCTACCCTCACTCTTAACTACCAAATGCAACACTACAAACCGTACCACATTTCTCACCAACTTAATTCGATCTTGTCCATTCCCACATCTTGTGTATAACTCCCTTACCTTTAGATTGTAAGCTCTTTCTGTATAGGGCCTCACCTTTTTATCTGCATTAATTGTGATTGAATGTAACTCCATTTGTATGTAATTCATGTGATTTAGTTGTATAATCACATTTACTTTAGAGCGCTACGCAATATGTTGGCGCTATAGAAATACATGTTAATAATAATACATTTAACAACTTATTTTCATGCTCCAGGGGCGTTTACTCAGAGGCCTCTAGGGAACTGCTTCTATCTTCTGTGGGAAACCATTGCATATAGAAATCCATTCACCCATGAATTTATATACACTACTTTGAAAAATTAACGAATGAATGCATTACAAGTTATTAAAATTATATTACTTTTAATTCTATGAGTATTGTTTAAAACAAGTGTACCTTGGTGATGGTGCAGCTAGATGAGAGGATTGGTAAAGCTTCAAGGAGAGAAGTAACAAGGCAAAGGGGAGGCAGTAAGTATTTCTGTTAAAGGTAGATTAGATTAGGATTTGGACATAGTATGGCAATATGGTGGTGAAGATTTGTATGGAAGTATCCATGGCTGCAACAAACACAGGCAGAGAATCTGCTCCTATGCTTCTTGATGTGCATGCACCCAGATGTGCAGGTGCATGCAGTGGCTCTCTGTGTGGAAACAGAAGAGTTTGCACCCAAATCCAACACTTGTATCTGCATCCACGCTGATGTATGTATCTGGTGCAGGCACATCAAGAAGCATAGTAGTGGATTTTTTGACCTTCGTTTGTTGCTTTTTCTGCAAATACCATTTTTAAAGTGTTGCCTTCTTGAGTGCCACCTCCTGTTTGCAATCTGGGTACCTGAGCTGCAGATGAGAATTACATTAATTCTATTGTACGTTGGTCCCTTAGCTCAGAAACTGACAGCAGTACAGAGCATGTGCAGTGAATCAGCAGAGAAGAAGATGGGGAACTACTTGGGGCATCTTTAGAGGCACAGATCTTTACTGCTACAGGGCTGTGGTTGCCTTGGGGTGGTACAGAAGCCCAAACCATAATGTACATTTATGCCTTACTTCTTTTGTTAAGCTTTAGTTCTCCTTTAGTTAATAAGCAATTCTTGGCAACTAGCTGTCTGTTGTTGCAATATTATTTTAGAATTTTTAGCCTAATGTTAGAGATTTTGTAAAATTTTTTTTATTACACATTTGAGTGTATTTATTTTAATAGAATAAGATTGTATGTAAACTTAAGTTAAATGTTTATTATAGTTGGGGGCATAAAAATACTGCAATCAATATTATCAGTGTCGGCACCTTGAAAAGGTATCATTATGCCTCTATAAGGTTTTTTTTAACTACTGTTATTACTTCCATGGGTTTTTACATCAATAATAATAGCAACTTATCTGGTTTGCGAGTACACCAGTAAATTAAGTGATATTAATATTTTGTTTTTTATTTGTTTTTTATTCTTTTGTGTGGATCAGCTGGAAAATTATGGAATGCCTTTCAGCAGAACTGAGCAAGGGAAAATTTACCAACGTGCATTTGGTGGACAGAGTCTTAAATATGGAAAAGGAGGACAGGCTCACCGTTGCTGTTGTGTGGCAGACAGAACAGGGCATTCCTTGCTGCACACACTCTATGGAAGGGTAAGGCAATCATAGGTTTATAGATTAAAACTTGACGTTACATGGTTTCTAAAGTAAAAAAAAACTAAACGGGTTACATATATTTTTTTACATGAACCATGGGTGGTATTTAAAGGAAAATGATATATGCACTGTTCAAATAACGAATCCTTTTTTTTTTTTTTGTGTAATCTCATAGTCTCTTAGGTATGACACCAGTTATTTTGTAGAATACTTTGCTCTGGATCTTTTGATGGAAAATGGTGAATGCCGTGGTGTGATCGCTCTCTGTATGGAAGATGGATCCATACACCGCTTCAGGGCCAAGAACACCGTTATAGCCACTGGGTAAAGTACAAATCCTAAGTGTTGAATTTGCCAGTTCTATAGGCTATAATTTACTCCCCTATTTAACTTTATAAGGATGTTCAAATAACCATGATAAATCAAAAGGCAACCAAAGTAATAAAGCTATGTAATATCCTTATATTTAAAAAAATCATAGGTATGTTATGATGCAAAAGTGTCTATTAGGTTTTCACAGCCTATTTAAGATTTTAATTATATTCTATATCATAATCCTGATTTCGTTATATAGTGATGGCAAGTTATGCAGCACATCCTTTTAATATTTATGTAAGTTAAAGGGGAACTCTGGCTTCCAAACCAAAATTTGATAAAGAGGCCCACGTAACACAGAAATCCCTAATATACCCATCACAGTTACCTGTTGCTTCAAAAAGTATGAATAACTACCATCTGTGCTGAATTCCAGCTGTTTAACAGTTCTTCTCTTTCTGCATCATTTGAAATCCTGGCAGGGAAGGAGGGACTAAAACTGATGTTACAAATTGTAACAACTTCTCCACAGCTTGCAGACAGCATCCAGAAAGTACATAACCCACAATGCATTGCACTGTGGTGTTCCTTTTCTTATTGAATTCATGTGTGCAGGGAGGGGTTTGTAGGATGCAGGCTGAGGACAGCTGGCTGCTGATACAGTAGTCAGCCAGCTCAGCAAAGTAGTCAGAAAGATCAGCATAGGGCTAGGCTTAGGGAACTGTCAGAAACCATTCAAATCATGAAAAGTCTGCATATTTTTTGACTGATGTATATTGCAAAGTTGCTTGAAATTGTTTACTTTTCAAAAAGCTTAAGTTGTGTTTTTGTGGAGTTCCTCATTATTTAATAAGTAATACATAAGGTGCAAACAGGGGTAAATTTACTATTAAATACAAATCTTTAATATTACTCTGCAGTGAATTTAAGTAATTGTTGGATACATAGAATGGATGTCCCTGCCCCATAAAGTGCACAATCAAAGTGAGTGGGTAACTTACAGACACAAATAGAAGGATATTAACTGCTACAGTTTACAGTGTTTGTTACTGCATCGAGACATGGTCAGATTAGGGGAGTTTGAGTTTTCATCTTCAGGGAAACTCTCCCCAAACTTTCTGCCAGCTAGAATGTAAATGGCGGGCGGGATGACATGTGGAGTGCTTCGTTTTCCGAAGCATGAGGAATCTTCGGGTGATTTCGGAAAACGAAGTGCTCAGAGTGACATCACACCAGCAGTTTACATTCTAGCCGGCAGGAAGGCAGTTCAGGGAGATTAGTCACCCCGAAGAAGAGGAGAATTTTCACCGGGTGACTAATCTTCCAGAATCTGACTGTGTGTGTCTGCCCTTATGGGATACAGTCTTGGGGGAAACTTTTTTTTTTTTTTTTCTTTTTTCAAAAATGCATTAGTTAATATTGCTGCTCCAGCAGACTTCTGCACTGAAAACCATTTTTTCAAAAGTGCAAATGGATTTGTTTATATTTCGTTTTGAAATCTTACTTGGGGCTAGACATATTGTCTGTTTCTCAGCTGCCCCCAGTCATGTGACTTAAGCTTTCATAAACTTCGGTCACACTACTGCTGCACTGCAAGTTGGAGTGATATTAACCCCCCCTTCCTTCCCCCTAGCAGTCCATCAGCAGAACAATGGGAAGGTAACCAGATAACAAATCCCTGTTAGATATTAGAACATAACTCAATTGGAAAAGTACATGTTCCACTGCAGCTCCTTCAGTTACAATAAGAACTGGGTTGATTATTATGCGTGTGCCTTAAGAAGTAGCCTCTGAGTATATTTTTGAAGAGTCTGAGGGAAGATCCTCTCTGGAGGTAATGATAAATAGCATTTCAAATGTAAGGATCAGCAAGATACTGGGAAACGGCAGTAATATTGGGTATTGCAACACTGTTGCACTGAAAGGTACAGAGGTGGTCAAAAGTGTATGGTGACACAAGAAGATCTAGTAGTTCAGAGGCAGAGTTGTAAGAAGCCAAGTTGTTCTTTGATTTGTTGAAAGCTGTGATGAGAACTTCAGCAGAATGGGCCCGATCTCTCTTGGATAAGGGGAGGAGAATTCAAGGAACAGAATTAGGCTCTAGTGGGGAGAGATGGGAGTTACAGAGACCATTAAGTAGCAGGTTATAGTAGTCTATGCCAGATAGGATGAGAGCATGCATTGATATCTTGGCTGTTTTGAAAGAAATGGAAAAGGTGACCAGTTTTGACAGTGTTGTTGAGAAAAGGAGAGATGGCAGTCCCAAGATCACCCTCGGGCAATGTGCCAAGTTGATATGGTTGATACACGTCATCAGCCAATATAGTAAAGGGGGAGTTGGACCAGGTTCAGGGGGAGATAATCCGTTCAGTTTTTGTTAGGTTAAGTTTTAGGTGCAGACAACTAGAAATGAGTGCACACCGATGTGGTATAACTCAATCTCTAGATATGAAACGCGTTAGGACAAGGTTGTTTTAATGTATGGAATAAAATCGAGTTTTATCACATTGGTGTGCCTCAGGAGTGCGTGCTCATTTCTGCAGTTGCTTACACCTTCACCACAAGGTATGGGTTTGGGGCGCTGTACCCGAGCTACCACTTGATACTGGTGAGTGCAAATCACACATTTCACTTTGCCGTGTAATTTGTGCCTGAAAGACACGGACCTGGTGTTTATCGGAGGAGAGACTGGACCGAAGAGAATTAGCTAGTGCTGGAAAAACTATAGCAAGTGTATTCCAAAAAAGCACAGTGGGCAGGGAGATCCAGAAAATGTCCATCCTTCTGAATTGGTTTGTCTATCCACTGTTGGAGTTCAAAGGAAGAGGTAGACGGAGAAAAGAAAGAACCAAGGTTGTGAAGGATCATGAATATAGGTGTTAAAATCACATAGGATGCTGCAGGGCTATATGTAAGAGGAAGAAAGAAAGCAAGCAAGCCAGGTTTCTGTTGGGAAGGTAGCATATGAGGTGGCTGAGGATGATCTGTACCGTTGTATGGAAATTAGAGAGAATGGAAGAACTGAAGGGCATGCAGGTAAAAATTATTTAATGAGAAAACTAGAGAAGAGAAATTCCAACTACCACACCACGTCCATTTTTCCAAGTGGTGCAGTGTAGTGACTCTCCTTGTTAAACTCATCTTGATCACTTGTAAACAAATCACTATATATATGCCATTTCTTTCTCAGGGGCTATGGGCGTACATTTTTCAGCTGTACCTCCGCTCATACCAGCACTGGAGATGGTACTGCAATGGTTACTAGAGCTGGGCTTCCATGCCAGGATTTAGAATTTGTGCAGTTTCACCCCACAGGTACTGTAAAGTCTTCAATCATAAATATACAGTGGTAGCATAGAGTCTGAATGTTTTCTTTTTTTTTTCCTTCCAAAATATTTTTAGATTAGCTGACTTCAGATCTATTTTATGTGCCTACTGGATGTTAGGAAACTTAAACTTCAAGCAACCCGGAAGTAGGATATATGTGCATTATAAAATTCTGTTATTTAAGCTGGACTGTTGGTTCCATTTAAGTAAAATGGATGTATTGCCTGTATTTGCTTTTTCTGAATCATTTATAACCATATTATTTGAGTCAAGCTATCCGCCTGCATCTTTTGTACTATTTGTAAACTGAGACATTAACAATTTATACAGTATTAAGAGGTTTTCTCTTATTTTTCCAGCTGATAATTTGGATTCACTTCTCTTATAAAGTGATTTACTTTATAATGTCGTTACTTGCAAAACTGCAGCTTTGTGGCAGTTTTGCTTATTTTGAAACAGCTCTAATCTATTGTTTGAGCAAATTGAGCACATACCAATGTATTTGATCTAACTGTCGGTTCAAATCTGACTCCTCCATGAAAAAAGACTATGCTGAGAGGAGAATAGCAAAGAGCAACCATTTCAGACGCTGTACAGAATTTTAAAAGGATTGTATTTAGAAAGTTTTTCCATGAGATGCACCTTCTGTTATATTTCATTTTCAAGATTCTTACAAAAGTTTCTAAGGAGGAAAAGTAGAAGATAGAGTTGTGAAGATAGTTTAAGTAATATGTAATACAATTCTCATGTCTCAAAACTCGCAATGTATAGGAAGAGGTCCAGGTACACCACCCTGAACCTTCAGATAAGGCAGCGGATTACCATATTAAAGAGGAGCAGGCACTTAAAATACTAATCTTCCAGACAGACTTGTAAAACGATTAGAAGTTTATTAGGTGTATCAGGATACAGCCTTACGGTTGGGGCAGGTGGGGAGATTTACTAAGCCTAAGCCGAAGTTTCCTCACGAGGCAACTTCGTGCGATTCTGGAAATTAGGTATGCACCGAATCCAGGATTCGGTTCGGGATTCGGCCTTTTTCAGCAGGATTCGGATTCAGCCGAATCCTTCTGCCTGGCCGAACTGAATCCTAATTTGAATATGCAAATTAGGGGCGGGGAGGGAAATCACATGACTTTTTCTCACAAAACAAGAAAGTAAAAAATGTTTTCCCCTTCCCACCCATAATTTGCATATGCAAATTAGGGTTCGGATTCAGTTCGGTATTCAGGAAGGATTTTGGGGGTTCCTCTGAATTCAAAATAGTGGATTCGGTGCATCCCTACCGGAAATAGAAGTGCATTGGCGCTGGCATTTCTTCATTCATGCAGGCGGCGGGCAGGGAGCAGGCAGTTCGGGGAGATTGTAAATTGCCAAGCGACTAAATCTCCCCGTCTGCCCCAACCCTTGTGCGTTTTGTATCTTACAGACACTTCATCATAGGCTTAGTAATAGTCAATCAATTGTCATCTGGATATCCGGTTTCCAGATACGAAATAACTTATTTTTAAGAGAAATCATTTTGTCCACATTTATTATAAAAATTGGTAGAAAATGTTGTGAACCTGTATTTAAATTAGAATTACAAATCAATATTTGGTGGTTTCATCTGCAATTGTAGTTTTATTTTTTTAATTATTTGTTTCATACTTTTCATGTTCTTGCAGGAATCTATGGGGCGGGATGTTTGATAACCGAAGGTTGCCGTGGGGAAGGAGGAATCCTTATCAACAGTGAAGGTGAAAGGTTTATGGAAAGATATGCCCCTGTAGCAAAGGACTTGGCTTCACGAGATGTGGTTTCCCGTTCTATGACTATAGAAATTCGAGAAGGAAGGTACCAATAATCAATATCGTTCTTTCTTCTCAAAACAGTGTTTGGTTACAGCTTTGTTTTGTAACTAAGAATTGTTCTGATTCTTTCTATTCCAAAATTCTTTTGCTTATATGACAGAGGCTGTGGGAAGGACAAAGACCATGTGTATCTTCAGCTTCACCACCTTCCTCCCAGTCAGCTGGCATCCCGACTCCCAGGAATTTCTGAGACCGCAATGATCTTTGCAGGAGTTGATGTAACAAAGGAACCCATTCCTGTTCTGCCAACCGTTCATTATAACATGGGTGGTATTCCCACCAATTACAAAGGGCAGGTAAATTGAAAATGTTATTTTACATGTATAGTCTTAAATTTGTGTCTCTACTGGAGAACTTTTGGTGATTGGTATAGGACACAGTACTGGCATGTCTGACTGACACACTAGTGCTTTTTACATCACATCCAATGTATCATAAATGGTGTTCTTTTTTCTGTATGGATTACAGTAGAGCTAATCCCCAAATAATTTTTGATGTATTATAATTTAGTTAGGGATGCTTAATAAAAGGTTGCATGTATATGGTGCAAACCTGACCTTTCCTTTGTCTTTCCACATGTGCATAATATGCTCATGAAGCACTTGGAGATGAAATTTTTTCAGCAGGGCAATTACGATGACAGTCTGCAGAAATTGCAGAATTTACTGACAACGAAGCTGGAATTCATGCAGGCAGCTTGCTATCACACGGTGCAATTTCCCTTATGTAATAGCAGCTCTAGTTCTAGTTGTAACTTAAACTTTGTTTTTTTCTGGCACATAAACGAAACAAAGCAAGGACATATTAGTACAGAAAATGACAAGCGTATGACCATGCCTTAAAATATTGAGCTGGTACTAGAAGATGTAGCCTGTTTGTTATGTCATTGGTCTAACAATGTACATGTTTATGAATAACATTGAGATACACCATTAAATAAACATGAGTGAAGAAAAGGTAGGGTCCCTTGGGGGGGAGGTAGTATTTCAGATACTAGCTATGCAGTAGACCCAATTTTCTCTCATTGCACCCCAAATGTTAGCTGTCATGAGCTTCAGTTCCCTTATATCTTTCACCTTGCAAGATATATCTGTACGCTTAGGAGGGTTGGGTTTTTCTATTGTTTGTGTCTGGAATTCCTCGAACAGAATGTGGGACACCAGGCCTTCTACTTCCCTCGCAAGTGGGCACCCTGCAGGTTCTACACATTTCTCTAGACTGCTTTTTTTACAGCCTATTCAAGGCATTTTTTTTATTTTTAATAGTGTGTGCCGCTAATTGTCACATCTTAAATAATGGGACTTTCTTCCAGGTGATTACCTATGTAAACGGTGAAGATAGAGTGGTACCAGGGCTTTATTCATGTGGAGAGGCTGCATCTGCTTCAGTACACGGAGCCAACAGATTGGGCGCAAACTCTCTTCTGGATCTGGTGGTCTTTGGTCGTGCGTGTGCTCTTAGCATTGCAGAGTTGTGCAAGCCTGGTAAGTGTAAGCATCATAATTGACATGGTGCATTATGTCTCTGTGTACATGTAATCATCCTGTACATTTGATACACATGGTGGCTGCCAGTAACTAGATGTTACTGGGCCCCACAGCAAATTAACTTTAGGGCCCCACAGCAAATTAACTTTAGGGCCCCCAACATATCCAGAGGTTATCCATTTTACTAGTATACAGTATGTTGAAATTGTTCATTAGTTAGGGCATCATGGGGCCCCTTATACCTCTTGGGCCCCCCTGCAGCCGCAGGGTCTGCTTCCTCTGTAGTTACACCCCTGGTGGCTGCATGAGTTGCATGTTTTGTTGTATTATCAACACCACTTCAGTACTGTTAAATGCATTACAACTATTCCCTATGGCAGTTCTGTGCAAAAAAGCAAATAATTAAAACACTAGGGTGAGAAGTAGACTAATAACATATGGGTGTCTCTACAGCCTTGGAAAATGACACTAATTATTTAGAAAACACCCCATGTTTATCAAATCATGAATAACAAGTTATATGTATCATTCATAAACATGTTATGTCTATTAATGGTGGCTTGGGATATTTATTTTTAGGTGAAGCAGTGCCATCAATTAGGGAAAATGCAGGAGAGGAATCTGTTGCCAATCTGGACAAATTACGCTTTGCGAATGGAAGCACTAGGACATCAGAAATTAGAATCAACATGCAGAAGGTAGGTTTATGCTGAAATCTCTAAGGGAGGATTTGAGATCAAGAATTGCATTATTATTTTCACAGTTACACAGCCAGAGGTGCTTGATGTTGTTCACTTCATTTTGCAAAAGGCAAAGCATTCTGAAAAACAATTGGGAATGCTAGCTGTTGTAGTGCCAGTAAGAAGAAACAAGCCATGAGCTGGACGGATTCCATGGGGGAAGCATAAGCAGCTGTTTAATACTTGTATGTGTGGGTAAGGTAAATTTCCCATTTTGCCCAATGCACTTATGTGTCTGCCTGTGTGCCTTGATGTTTGCTAAATGCCAGGCCCATGTACCCATGCAAACCTTCTTCTGTATCTGCAGGATCTGAGTGTTTTAAACAGACTTTTGCAATGTTCAAACTTGAAGTTAGTTGTGTGGTGTTTTATATGTCAGGAGGACCTGATCTATAAAATTAAAAAACTCTTTATAGAGACTCAAATCCACCTTTGCCTGAAAATTATGTAAGTAGGTGCTCTCCTGACAAATTACTGCTTACAGGTCAAAACTACCTAGCTCTAAAAATCCACTGGCTGAGAATACTGAAAAAGAATAATGGGTCTGCTTTCCAGGCGATCTCTCGGGCTACTCTAAAGCTGTTGTAAGAGGGTCAGTGGAACTATATGCTGTCATCAACCTACATCATCAACCAGAAAAATACACAAAAGTGTGTTGCTGAGCATGCTTGGTTTCCCCCTGTTACACAAAATAGCAGATACTATGCCTATTTCCAGCAATCAAATACACCAGGTATTTATCATGCTGTGTAAAACATTGGAGAGAAACATCACCTGTGGTGTTGCCGATAGCAACCCATGAGATCTTTGCTTTTATTTTCTAACTTGCGGGTGACTGTTGAAATCTAATTCCTGATTGATTGCTATGGGCAACATCACCGGTTATTTTTTTCACCGATGTTTTACACAGCATTATAAGATAGCCCTTTGGTCTATGGTTGGCTGGCTGAATGTTACAAAAGCAACAGTAGATTCCCATACTTACATATAACTTGGGTCCACTGTCCACTTTTCTTTTAAAGCGGCCATGATTATAGTAATTCCCATGTGATCTCCCAATGACTTTCATTTACATAGATGCAAAACATCTCTCTATAAAACCAACCGCAAATATCACTCTCTAAATCATGCTAAATGTTAATTTAAAGGCGAGCAACCCCTTTAAGTGCAAAGATAGTTAATAAAGGTTAATGGATTGTACATTATGAAAAATGTTGTATTTTTGAGAACTTGTTCAAGGTGCAACTCACAATATGTGAACACATTCCCGATATTAATATAAATAAAGAGATGAATGTGCATAGTCATTTCTATTTGTGCGCATCAGGGGATTTAATGTATTTCAAGATACAAGATATTAAGAGGGTGATGCTGGATAGTAGTAGGGTGATTTAACCAAAAATTCTTTAAAATGTGAAGTATTTTGACAAGACCGCCCAATGACATAAAATTGATTTTTGATGTATCATGCTACACAGGTTCTCTGTGGGGTTTTAGTTTAGGGGCAGAGAGGGGGCTGTTATAATAATATATTCCTTTGCTTATTACTGTACATATATACCTACTATATATCTGTCAAATAGTAGGTTGATTTGCTTGTATTAATTCATATTGTCTTTGTATTTCGTTATCACTTTTGAAATGTCTTTTAACATTTGTTAGGAAGGATCTCAAGTTCCGTAGCTTAATCAAAAGCTTTCATTTTTGGTGTGGTTGTTGGTCAATAGTAGGTCAAACTACTGTAGTAAGAACCATCTCCGTGCGATTATCTTCCCTCCTTGGCTTGGCATGGTAGACAAGTCGGGTAAATCCACCCACCTCCTTTTGCTATTATCATTGAACTTTTGGCCATAAAAATCTGCAACTGCTCCCTGGTTATGGGCCTGCACTTGGGCAAAGCCACAGAAAAGGTTTCTATTTTAGCTGATGATGTACTGATGGTCATAGCAGAACCCAGAGACTTTAAATTAATTTAAAAAAAAATCACTTCTTTGAATTGTGCAAACCGTTAAATGTCTTGGCAGTGAATATTCCTTTGAGGAAATTGTATGCTATTTTGCAGTCATAGAAGGAGTGGCTCACTACAAAAGTATAAGCTAACACTATGCAAGTTGTTTTTTGCTTATGTCATGCTAGGTTTGATCTGGCAGCAACCTTGTCTAATTCTTTCAGCGGCTGCATATGTGGAATCTAATCAGTTTAAAGGGGCACTATCACAAGAAAGGAAAAGCTTAACATTCTAAAATTCATTAATTAAAAATGCTGAACTATTTCTTAAATACAGTAATCATGTTACTCTCTCCCTCTCGGCACCTGTCTTTCTTCATGCAGGAGTTGGGTGTCCAATTTTGAGAGTTAGATCTAATACATCTTTTGGGACAAGGCTCCCTTTTATATCATGTGTCAGAGCTCATTCCAATAACTGATTCCAGAACATACAAAAAAAGTGAGCAAACTACATCTAGGCAAACAACCAGCTGCAATCTCTAGTACTCCAGTTTAAATGTTATTGACCCTTTAAATGAATTGGCTGAAGCAGCAAATATTTGATATAAGGTCATCACCAGTAATGGAATCCCCTCCCCTCCTGAACAGTTTGCCCATTGCCCCACCCACTGTTGAATTACATAACTGGAAACTTACACATTTCCCTCTGTTTTCTAGACCATGCAGAATCATGCTGCAGTTTTCCGAACAGGTTCTGTGTTGAAGGAAGGATGTGAAAAACTGAGTGTCGTCAATTCATCAATGGATGACATCAAGACGTTTGATAGAGGTAACCAAATCATATGTATATTTGATTAAAACTGCATTAAAAACTGCTGTATTTTTTAAACTGAAAATATTACTTTCTGACTCGTGATACTGCTAGTCTGGTACATTTGATTGATCCGTTGTTTCCTCCATGGTGCATACTGAACCTACTGTACCACAGATGACTTTTACCACAGGACATTCATATAATCTTTCAAACCGACAGGCCTGAGAGTAAGAAGATTCTATTGATAGTGTCTTCATGTATAATTTGGTTAAGCATACTGGGCACCCTCTAAGTCTGTGCATGCAACTGTGAAAAATGTGCGTACTGTTAAAGGGGTTGTTCACCTTTGCGTTAACTTTTAGTATAATGTAGAGAGTGATATTCTGAGACAATTTGCAATCGGTTTTAATTTTTTATTGTTTGTGGTTTTATAGTTATTTAGCTTTTTATTCAGCAGCTCTCTAGTTTGCAGTGTCAGCAATTTGGTTTCTAGGGTCCAAATTACCCTAGCAACCCTGCATTGATTTGAATAAGAGACTGGAATATGAATAGGAGGTGGACTGAATAGAATGATAAGTAATAAAAAGTGGCAATAACAATACATTTGTAGCCTTACAGGGCATTTGTTTTTAGATGGTGTCAGTGACCCCCATTTGAAAGCTGGAAAGAAACAGAAGAAAATTGCAAATAATTAAAAAACTATGAAAAATAAATAATGAAGACCAATTGAAAAGTTTCTTAGAATTGGCCTTTCTACAATATACTAAAAGTTAACTTGAAGGTGAACCACCCCTTTAAGTATAGTGCAAATGGGAAAATGTTTGCATTCATCTATTGCCAGTGCTTGACCCTTCTGCAGTCAACTAGTTCTCATGGGCAGCATTTGTGTAGTTCATCGTCAGGGCTGGAATAAGGGTATGTTGTCTGTCTGTCAATCTGACTTCTGGCTCCTACAGTTTGAATATGTCACTGAGCAACCTTCTTGCAGTCACCTAGTTTTGTTGCAAACAGTAACATTATAGTGTTGTAACCAAAATCTTTTAGTCTACCCACCCAAGTTTAGAGAGAAGGATCTCCTTTCAACATCCAATTAAATTGAGAAAATCAGTAAGTGAATTCTGAATGAATTAGCATGCACAGTCACTTAGGTTAATTTTTGTTTCTTTTTGAGTCTTAGAAATCAAGAATTAGAATTGCACAACATTCTTGTTATATCCCAGAGCACTTCATTCATCTCAGATTAATGAACATCTGAGTAAAGCTAAAAAATGGCCTGGCTAAAACTAAAAAAAAGTCTCAAGGTTTTGTTCTGTTCTGTTATTTGTTCAAAAGCAGTTCCAATCAAAGGTTGAAGTAATGATCTTTTAAGTACTAAAATTTGCTTTATTGAGTCTTTGTTGCACAATGTGTGTTTTTTTTAAACATTACCAAAGAGGATGGTCACTATTACCAAATGCTTAAGTACTTGCATATTTTCTACACATCATAGATCACTAGATCATTAAATCATAATTTCTGTGACTTGAAATCTCATCTAGCAAGTTTAACAAAATGTTAAATTATATTTGATTTAATCCTTGCAAATCAAATGCTGCCGTATGCTATGCTACCAAAACTATTTATATCTGCTTGTCCTACATCTCATTGTCAATTTGAGGGGTTGGTTGCACCCTTGAGTGATGCAACATCTCTTCTGGTCTAGGAAGGCTATGTGTTATACTAGATACTTAAACCTTAGTTAGTGGGAGGTGCTTCCATACAGCTGTTGCCCACTCATGGTGGGCAATCATGGGTGGTTTGTAGTTCGTCGGATAGAAGCCGGTGCTTTGAGGTTATAAAACAAAGATTGCAGCCTCATGATAAATCAGGTCTTCACCAAAAATCCAGATGCTTAAAGGGGTGGTTCACCTTATAGTAAACTTTTAGTATGATATAGAATGGCCAATTCTAAGAAACCTTTCCATTGGTTCTCATTATTTATTTTTTATAGTTGTATAATTATTTGCCTTTTTCTTCAGACTCTTTCCAGCTTTCAGATGGGCGTCACTGACCCCTTCTAAAAAGCAAATGCTCTGTAAGGCTACACACTGCAACTTTTTATTGCTCCTCTTTCTAGCAAGGTCCTCTTGTATTCATATTCCAGCCTCTTATTCAAATCAATGCAATTTGGACCCTAGCTACCAGATTGTTTATAATGCAAATTGAAGAGCTGCTGAATAAAAAGCTAAATGACTCATAAGCCTTTAATAAAAAATGAAAACCAATTGCAAATTGTCTCCGAATATCACTCTCTACATCATACTTAAAGTTAACTCAAAGGTGAACAACCCCTTTAAATCCAATGTAAATTTTCCCTAAAGTTCCAAAAATCTCTAGATTTTTTTTTTTTAGAGACTTTATTCTACTCGGATTGTTACACGCTCAGATATACAGGACCTTTGTGAGTAGATCCTTACAGGTTTGTAGGTTAAAGTTGTTGAGTTGAGGTCAGAGCTCTCTTCAGCCCACTAAAGTTCTTCGATTCTAGATTTATCACTCCAGATAACAAATTTATAAATAGCCATGCTTACTCACCGGAGCTCAGCAGTGAGATTTCAAACTGAAGACATAAGATTTTATAATGGGTGTGCTGGCTTTGACAATATGTCCATTGTATATTCTCTAAGGTACAAATAATTTTAGAAGTATACAAAAAAAAATGACAAAATGCTGAATGGTAACATTTTATGTCTTTTTTCTCTATAAAGGCATTGTTTGGAACACTGACTTAGTGGAGACACTTGAGTTGCAAAACTTAATGCTATGTGCACTGCAAACAATTTATGGTGCTGAGGCACGCAAAGAAAGTCGTGGTGCCCATGCAAGAGAAGATTATAAGGTAAGAATATTTACTCTGAGATGGGAAAGTTTTGTCACAGTTACTCAATGCGGCTATATAGAATTTTTCCTTTAACTCTTCTTTGTCATATAGGCAGTCATAATATAATAAATAATGCAGAATTATTACCACCTACTCCTTAAATGGGTTGTGCAACTTTGAAAACAGCTGAACTGAAAAAAAGTTTTTGACTTTGTTCACCAGACTTTTTTTCAGTTGCTTTGCATCTTTTGTTTTTCCAAGTGTAAAGTTTAATGTTCATGTCTCTGGTGTTTCAGTGTGGCAGCTCAGTAATTCAGGTTCTGATTCTGAACTCTTACAATTTGCTACATAAATTGATATCTCATCAGCATCTGTGCAATGTAAGCAACTATTGTATTGATTCTAACAGTTACGTTTAAAGGGGTCGTTCACATACTTTGAGTGTGATGCAGTAGAAATTGCCCTAGCAATCATGCACTGATTTCAATAAGAGACTGAAATCTGAATAGGAGATTACCTCAATAGAAAGGAGTAATGAAAAGTAGCAACATCAGGGGTGCCCAGGACTTTGTTTGCGGTCTGCCAGTAGATCCCTGTCATGTTCCTGGTAGACCATGACCTGCCAGCAGTTTATATGGTGCTTTGTGGCTGTCTTGTGAGATGAGACTGAAGCACAACAGTAAGTCGGCCTACTATTGATTTCCTGCTGTCACGTGATCTTTCCGTGCTTTACACAGGGCTTACTCTGAGAAGCAGCCCTGGATCTGCCCTCTGACTGTAAAGTCAGTTCAGGCAGAGACCGAGAAGCGGCTGGTCTCCAACGATCAGAGACGGGGGAATAGGTCGGCTGAATCAATCACCAAGGCCTTCTTCTTTTTATCGCTGGCTTGACATTTTTAGAGGAGGAAGAAAACTGTTTAAGTGGGAGGGAATCTATTAAATAAGAGAAGTGTTTCGGCAAAGGACAGCACACAGAAGTGAGACTGAGAGAATCTTTAGCTTTATTTCCAGTTCCTTCGGAGCGAAACACTGTGTAAGACTAGTGTTCTACTCTGGTTTACTCTGCTTCACCTTTATAGCATGGGGCTATGAAATACCTACAGCTCTCTTGCTTTCTTCTACAAGCAGTGTTTGCCCATGGTGTGCTTGAACTTGTAGTCTCACAAGTGTAAGAGCGACTCAGATTGCCTTTTCCAGTGACCTAAAAATAATAAGGCAAGCTGCTTCCTCCCCCCCATACTCTGCCACTCTGGTTGAATCTCCCTTATCAAAGTTAGGTTACTAGTCTATCCCACATTGAGGAACTGCAAAGAATGGCATTAACCCCCAGAGGAGAGAGAAGGCGCTAGCTGTACATATAGTAATAAGGATTCTATGGGAGTTTGGGGCTGAGTACTCACAGGGAATCATAGGTAATTATGTGAGCAGTAAATACAGGGGTGAGGATTCACATGGCCCAGCCAGCACCCACTAGAATGGGGGCTTTTATTTATAGAATTGGCCATTCTACAAATACATAAATGTTATAAAAAGGTAAACAACCCATTTAGTGAAACTCTGGGATGCTCAGTGGGGCAAAAGACAAGAAATGTATCAACTAATGTATTGATTTAGAACTGTTTGCACAGTCAGTGACTCCCCTACCAGGTTCTTTGAGAACAGTCACAAATAGAAAGTAATTAAAACCAACTGAACTGGAAAAAAAAATGTTGGTATGTCAACAACCCCTTTAATTGATAATCAATAATTTCTAAGCATACATTTTTTAGTTTCCCTGTTTGCCATATTTACCAACTTTTTTTGTGATTAAAACTGGCAAAAAAAGTATGTTTAGCACCAACCATGTTCATTGAAGTCGAATGTGGGGGGAGGGAAAGAGATACAGCCCTTCTAATGTAATTGTTTTTTTCTTTTAAAACCTAATAATATTGACCATGTGAATCAGAGTGTAGCATCGCAGCAGATAGTTGTTGCCAAAAATAAATGATTTCTATGAATATACATATGAATTGCTACAGAGGGATTCCATCAGTAGATAAAAGAAAAAAGTTATAAACTACTTGAAGCAACTTGATAAGGTTCATTCCATCATACAGGCTTTGTATCTCTGCCTCTACCAAAAAGTAGCCACCCAATGCTTATATGGTCTTCCTTAGATAAACAAGGAAGAAATTCCACTCAGCATCAACATGGTGAAATATAACCTTGTGCAACACTTGACTAACCCACATCCTCCTTAGTTTGTTTTACAATACTATTATATGTGTAAAAGGGGCATTGCTTTAAAAACAACATGTGAGAAAGTGATACCGTCACTGGAAAAAAAAATTTTTTTTTCCCAAAATGCATCAGTTAATAGTGCTGCTCCAGCAGGATTCTGCACTGAAATATGACATGGGGCTAGACATATTGTCAATTTCCC
>CM044441.1:65875043-65885368 GCA_024363595.1 Xenopus borealis
TTCTCATTTGTATGGAATATGGTAGGAATCCATTGGTTGAGCTTCAGCCTTACCAGGAATTCAGTAGAAATGATAAACTCAGCAGGGAAACGGATCATTTCCCAAGATTCACGCTTTTTGCATTTTTTGGAATACTTTCTTCTTTCAGTTAATGCTCCAATATAATTTTGGTTACAAATGTATCCTAATTTTCTGCTTATCTTTTTATGTTTATCAGGTAAGGGTCGATGAGTATGATTTTTCAAAACCACTCCAAGGACAACAGAAGAAAAGTTTTAGTGAGCACTGGAGGAAGCACACACTATCATATGTTGATAAGAAAGGAAAGGTATGTTGTCACTAATTTATATAAAGGGTTTCTGGGATGAATCTGTTGCCAGACTTTGTTTTAGGTTTGCCTTGTTTGCTCTGTTTGGTAGCTCGCCAGGCAATTTGGAGCGATTTTAAAAATCGCGCCGCTCCGTGTGAACACGCGCCGGCGTTTTTAAGCTATGCCGGTGCGCAGCGGTGCCTAACTATTCGGGGAGATTCGGGGGCGATCCGTCGCGGCGAGAAGTCGCCAGGCGACGGATCGCCACCGAATCTCCCCGTCTGGCCTAAGCCTTAAAAGGGCATTCTATGACACAAACTGAAACTGCTCAGGTGGCACAATGTGCTATTACCTGTAAATAAGCTACTATATACTGTAGCCACTTTTTCTAGTTTCATTGTTCTGTCGGGTCATAGTCTAATTGTTTGTGTATAAAAAAAAAAAACAGATACGATGAGTGTAATTTTTTTAAATGAATTTATTACTACTTTAAAGCTTTGGAAAAATAATAAATAAATATGAAATATTAAATCATGATTTTATTTTATAATCACCCCAACATTTGTGTGCAACATATCATTATACAGGGTTAATGTTATGGCAGTGGCACATACATCATTTTGATTATTAGCACAGGTAGTGGGGATCTTACTGTTTCTATGCACCCCAGAAGGCTTTCCATTCACATGAAAGCGTATTGCTCAGCACCCACTGCTAGCACTTGAAGAGGTGTGCATGTCATTCGCAACAAAGTGTTTTATATTGGTAATATAATTATCTCCCTTGCGAAGACCAAACGTGGAGTTGCTTCAACTTCCCTGCTAGTTCAATAAATAATAAAACTATACATTTTTCAGGATGAAATCAGTAGGCAAAAGTTATGTTCAGCACAGTCATTAAAGGAGTGGTTCACCTTTAACTTAAGTTGATAGTGATTCAGGGTTTGGGTTTTTTTTAATTGAGCTAATTTTTTACTACCCATGTTGATCCGCTCCATGTTATCTTGTAAAACATAGAATTGCTGGATATAAGAAAAATCTCAGCCATGTACCACAATTTAAATGAATAAACAAAGTAAGCTTTAATTGACGCAGATTTCATTCCTTCTTACAGGTTAGCTTGGAATACAGACCTGTAATCGATACAACTTTAAATGAAGACTGTGCGTCTGTCCCACCAGCAATTCGTTCTTACTAAATTACTTTTACTCTGTTTAATATGAAACCATGAATTTTGCACATAATCTTGCTTTGCAGAATTCTGAGGAATCCAGTCTGTTTTGCCATGAAAATGTATCAATTTTGCATACTTGTGCATTATACACCTTGCAGATACATATCTTGTTTGTGTTTATTGTAGATGTAAAAATAAATGTGCTCTACCAAGTCTGTTGTAGCAAAACTGGAACAAACTAAAAACTTAGAAAAAGGATACCACTAACAATAAAACCAATATGCACACTTGCACTGCCAGGATGTCTATTAGATAGCAAAGGTTTACTGGGATAACAGGAGCAGAAATGACTCTATATAATAGACATACAGTGCCTGTATACTGTATATCTATACCCCATAATGAGAGGAACATAATATCAAAAATTCATCAATTATATTCTCTAATAATAAATTACTTTCACTTCGGTGATGAGCTGTTTTGGCAGATGCCAGGTACCTCAATGGGGGGTGTTGGGCCTACACTAATTTATTTGTCAGCATATCTTTCTCACACTATAACTATGTAACTAACTATTTATGCACAACATAATATCAATTGCTTTCATTTTGTGGGAAATTATATATTTTAATCATTCATAGAACAAACACTTAATGCCCCAAGGAAAATTTAGCTGTGACACATTCCTGGTAACTTAGGTTGAAAAGGCAAGTCTGTTGAGTTTAACCTTTTATGATCTTTATCTGGATTCTACACAATGTTGACACTTTAATTTTCTCAGGGGTCATAATTGATTGCAATATTGTAAATATATTGGTTTCCATCCGATTTAGATGTCTGAGAATATCATCTTATAGAACAATCCATTTATAGTTACACAGCTGAATTTCCTAGAAATCACTTTTAGTAATGCCCCTATCTAAATATCTACAACTGAACTTGGACCCAATAATTGTAGTAATTAAGAATCAAAAGTATAGTGGGGATCCATCTGTTCTTGACTCCTGGCAGAGTGTCCATTTATTAAATGGTCTTTCTCCTACAACTCCTCTCCTTATTTCAGAATTCATCTGTGAAGATTCCATTCCAAGTATTTAGGACTGCGGTTTGGTATAATTATCATATTCAGTTTTACAACAGCCATAGGAGGATGGGCCTTTTTAGAGTTGAGGCTGTTTAGCAGCACCACTGCAATGTTATAGGTTACTATAGACCCAACAAACACTGGGGGGGAGCAGGAAAATAGCCCCCCCCCCTGTGATAGTTACAGCAGTTTCAAAATTCAGAGCTACAAGTCTGGAAACAGTAGGCTCCTGATTTATTTAAGATTGAGGTTTGTATGCTAGACCCACAAACAGCTTGGTCTAGACTTAACTTCAACATAGTGCACATGAGAAAAAGGTCCAAGATAACTGCAGTTGGCATCTTAGCTCATAATCATTACAAATAACTCCTGAAAAACATTTATTGGGTGTTCGAGAATCTCTCCCTATGGCACACAAAAAAAAAAGTATGCATTTTCATGGTGGTCTACTGTGTGTCTGCACACAGGCCACGCAATGCTTATTGTTGCAGAAATACATGGGAGCTGATGAAGTATGTGGAATAATGATGATATCTGGTACACCTGTTTTATAAAAACTATAAATATATTGTCATAAAATCTTATACCTGAGAGCTAAAGAATCGTAAACTACAAAAACAGACTACTTGTAGAGTGTCTTACAATGATGATGATGCCCACCTCCCAACATTTTGGAAATAAAGAGGAAAAAAATGTGTCCATGCTTAGTGCAGCAAAATTTTTGACAATGTCCGTTTTTGTGGCCATACCCCCTAATTACCATGTTCATTTTACAAAATTTGTAAAATAAGTTTGAACATATTTGGTTTTTTTCCAGTTATTAGTTTTGCTAATGAAGGAGAATTTCCCTTTAAACTGTGAGTCTAACGTTTCCCAAGGGACCTGTTATCTTATATTGTTACAATTACTTATTTGCTTATCTTGAAACACCAAAGAGCGGAGCACCGGAGTGGGAGTAAAATCAATTTTAATAATCCAATTTAAAAAGTTTCATGATCAAAATTTCCATACAAAAAGCACATGTCAGGGTCCAATACTTAGTATTGGACCCTGACGTGCTTTTTGTATGGAAATTTTGATCATGAAACTTTTTAAATTGGATTATTAAAATTGATTTTTACTCCCACTCCGGTGCTCCGCTCTTTGGTGTTTCTAGTTGGATTTCTACCCGTGGAGGGACGTGGTAGCGTGCAGCACGGAGGTGAGTGTTAATAAGAGAGACAGGTT
Source organism: Xenopus borealis (assembly GCA_024363595.1). NCBI lineage: Eukaryota > Metazoa > Chordata > Amphibia > Anura > Pipidae > Xenopus > Xenopus borealis. The sequence goes on from CM044441.1 coordinate 65,878,838, forward strand.
GCTCCCCGTTCAGACTGTTTGGATTATTTGCTTATCTTGAAATTGTTACAAAAGTATCTTATCTGTGAGCTTGGCCTGACCACTGATGGGATAGCACGCACAGGAGCTCAGCAGCAAACTCGTCTTAAAATCCTGAATAATCCACCGTAATTTTGCAAATTGGAACTGAAGGTCCCTAACTGGCAAGCACTGCTGCAGAGAGTGCTAACAGATCAACACTGGGTGCAGAAAAGGGCATCGGAAGCAGCAGCCTGCTTAGAAAAGTATGGCCCACGAACCCACACAAAATGGCGGATATAAGAGCCATGCGGCGCAACAGACTATCACCGGCAGAGAATGAGGAACTGGGACCTAGTGAGAACAGAAAGCAATCGTTACCAGTAAATGCACCCACTGAAAAGCCGACCCTGTGGGATGTTATGTAGGAGATCAGGTCTCATTAATGAAAAGACTGAAAAAATCAAAATTCACCTATCGATCATAAAGCATGATCTCCAAAAGCTTTGGGAAAGAACAGCGGTAGAGTCACGCGTAAGTAGGGATGCACCGAATTCAGGATTCGGCCTTTATCAGCAGGATTCGGATTCAGCCGAATCCTTCTGCCTGGCCGAACCGAATCCTAATTTGCATATGCAAATTAGGGCCAGGGAGCTAAATCACGTTTTTGGCACAAAACAAGGAAGTAAAAAATGTTTTCCCCTTCCCACCCATAATTTGCATATGCAAATTAGGGTTCGGTTCGGTATTCGGCCAAATCTTTCGGGAAGGATTCGGGGGTTCGGCCGAATCCAAAATAGTGGATTCGGTGCATCCCTACGCGTAAGCAACCTGGACGACTCTTGCAGAGACATCCCGGAACAATACTGCACTGTACAGAAGGTGATAGAGGACTGCCAGCACAAGTGGATGATCTGGAGAATCCCTTACGTCGGAGCAATCCCAGGTTCGTTGGCTTCCCAGAGAAGATGGAGGGAACCGCGCCTGAATCCTTTGAGTACTGGCTAAAGGACACCTTCGGAACAGATCAACTCTCTGACATATTTACAATAGAGCGAGAACACGGTCCCCACTAGGCAAGCCCCCCTGGGGGCCCCACCAAGACCACTGATTGCGAAGCTGCTTAACGCAAGAGACCATGACAAAATACTCGCGCTGGCCAGGGTGCAGGGACAACTATGTTTTCAGAATGCTACAATATCCATCTACGCAGATTACTTGGTTCTGGCAGCAGGCAGGATTCCCAAGTGGTAATAATAGTCTCCACACAGCTGAGCTTACATATGATATGCTTTACCCGGCCAGACTATGGGCGCTAGCAGATGGGCACTCTTTTTTTTTGACAGCAGCTAAACCAGTGGCTGCATGCAAGGGGAGACTGTTGGCACAGACCACAGGAAGGGATTTCTGCCGGGGTAGCCAGTACAGGCAGTCACACCCAGAATGTAAGTACGGTTATGCCTATTGTGGCTACTCTAATTTATAACTGACCAAACAACACTGTTATACCTTTGGCTCCACACCAACGCCGGAAGGGAGTTGGCTCCACAAAAGACAGGTGTCTGAATGATCCTAATTGACGGACACTTGCACTAGACATATCGTTTGTGCCTGTAGACGATGGCAGCCATATATTGGTACACCCTGGGGTAATGAATATAATTTACAAGATTAAAAACTGAAATGGGTTCTCAGAGTGCCCCCTATGCACATCTCTGATCTATATAAGTCTTCAATAGTAATGGATAAAGCCTTTGGTCACTATAGGGTGGTTGCGGGGCCAATGGTAGTCAAGTGCTGATTTATGGATACACCACCTCTATCACTATAGTCTGTGCCAGTAGAGTGGCATGTCTCGCCCCTAACTAAAACTAAGATGACCGTTCAAAGGGATGTTTGGGGACTAATTCTGGCCAAAGTTACTAAGGGGGTGGGGGGAACAGTACAGGGGAAGTTTTTTTTTAGTGCTATGGTTGAAGGTACATACTTTCATATATCAAGGCAGACAGGCCAATGGCAGTTATCATCACTAGCTGGAATGTAAGGAGTTGTAATAGCCCAATAAAGTGTAGACTGGTGATGGACTTCTTAAAAAAACATGCCACCTCTATAGTGTTTCTCCAAGAGATGCACTTAACTGGCTGCAAAATACTGGCCCTAAAAAAAAGCCATGGGTGGCATGGGCATATCACAGAGGGTTTTCCTCGCATTCATCAGGTGTCTCCATTGTAATAGGCAAAGTTGTTCTCTTCAGATTTGAGAGCCTAAAATCAGAAACTAAGGGAAGATACCTTTGTCCATGGTTACATACACTCCTGTGAAATCCTATTAGCTAACATATACATCCTTCCCCCCTTTGAAACCCATGTGATGCAGCGCTTAGCGGATCAATGCTACAATACCCACATGCTATATTAGTGGCAGCAGGAGATTTCCATGAAGTCATGTCCCCTGAGTGAGACAGGCTGTTGAAACACCTCAATAAACCACCTCCTGAAACACACAGAGCTAAGCAGAATGGTGCACTCCTTGGTATTAAGATACATGGTGGGTTGCCAATCCAGAGAAAAGGCCTTTCTCCTGCTACACAGCCTTTCAGCAAGCCCTGCCATGAATAGACATGGCCTTTATAAATGAGGCAGCGGTCCCATATGTGATCCACTCTAGTTCTCTTCCCAGTGGCATTTCGGATCATGCCCCATTACAAATCAAGCTCAAAGCATGACACAAACCCAAAAGACCCCACCTTACCATAAACCCTGTGTGGCTGAATATACTTGACAATTTCAAATCAGTGGAGTTGGCCATCTGTGAATTCCTGACTTTGAACTTATCCATACCCAGGGTATTTCCGCTAAGGGACTCCCTTAAGTTGTACAAAAGAAACACTATAGCCACAGAAATAGCGGAATACAAGAAACACCCCTGAGAACTTCAGGCTGTTAATGGAAGCCCAAGAGAAATACTGGAGTCTTAAATCAAAAACACCACCATTATTTCAATAATTTTGGAGTTTATGAGCATAGGGAAAAGGCAGGTTGAATGCTAGCGCACCTGGCAAAGACTCAACACACACCTCCTCCAATCCCAGTTCTAAAATCACTGCTTTTTTACACTCTGTAAACCCACCTGTCCCAAGAATTAAGGGACTACCTGGTAGGCCATCAATGCTACAATAGTATTGCTGTAATAGCAATAAAGGAGTAGGGAGACAAAATATAAGCATAGAAGTGCCCAAATAAAATTGAAAACTCACCAAAGTAAGTCGGTGGCCCAGGTGCTCCTGCCCCAATAGTATTGCTACCCACGCCAGGAAAAAATCTGCATCTTTGTGAGTCTTTTTGCCCCATCTCACTTCTTACAGCAGATGTAAAAATGAACCTCCTACCAAGGCTCCTATATCTTTTTGATACACTCCTGGTCCCAGTACCTAAGGCAGAAATTGGGAGTATGCAGTCAGCAATACTGAACTTTATTTGGGCACACAAACGTCATAGGGTACCCAGACACACTATGTATTGCTCTAAGCCTACAGGGGGTCTGGCAGTACCAAACATTCTAAATTATTACCTGGCGGCCCAGATCAACCAAGTAGGGGACTGGGTGAACTTCACCCCCTCCACTAAATGGGCCACAATAGAAACGGACTATATCCACTCCCCCCACCTAGCAGCTTATGTTTGGATGGACAGAACACCCACCCCTAAAGAATAAAGGGGGATGCTTAACTCCACAGCCCACACCTTACTTCTATGGTGATAGAGAATCTAAAGATCAAAAAATTCCCATCACAATTGACCCCACTAGTCAGGAATTTAGATTTTGCACCAGGTAGCACAAGAGCATTTGCAGAGCTGGCATCCAAAGGTGATCTTTTTCATTTGGGTAGACTATTCCACCCCCTCACAGGGAAACTTAAGCAATATCAGGAGTTGAAGGGAGAACCTAATTTGGAGGGTACCAATCTGCTATATCTACAATTGAGGCATTTAGCTCTATCTCTGTGCCCAGGTGGCTTGATGCCACAAAATAATCTACGCATATGTAGGGGGGGCTTCTCCCAGAGAAAACTGATCTCGCAATGGTACTCACTTCTCAACGAAAAAAACCTTACCAATGCTCCCCACCCATATATGGTTAAATGGGAAGAAGCCCTGGGTCACCTGGTGGGGCTAGAAACATGGCATAACATCTGGGAAAATGCAACCACAACTCCAATTTGCACTACTCTAAAAGAAAACATATATAAGATTCTGATGGGGTGGTATCATACCCCCTCCCTGTTACATAAGATGTCCCCACTAATGACCTCTCCAAAATGTTGGAGGCGCTGAAATATGGAGGGGACACTAATACATGTGTTCTGGGCCATGCCCAGGCATTCAATCTTACTGGACAATGGTGAGACATTGGCTACAAAGAGTACTACTTTTAGAAATGCATCCAGACCCTGTAGTCTTTATACTTGGCAAAAGAGTCCCCGGCCTTAAAACCCATTGCAGAGACTTATGAATGCGCTACTCACTGGGGCGAGATGCGCCATTGCAGGGAAATGGAAATGTACTCACCCTCCGACCGAGAGGGATTTCCTGGAAAGTGTCCGCTTCATCAGGAGAATGCAATACTTAATGGCACTCCGCAATGACTCAGTGGACAGCTTTGACAGAATTTGGTTTACCTGGGATTCTACCCAGATCACATAGGGGCCTCGGTGGAATGGACTCACTCAGGATAAATCACTGGGCTACTGCCTTACTCCAACATTTATAACCAAATTAGCCAGGTGTTGGGAGGGAGAGGGCTAACTAGGGGAGCCACGGCTAAAAGCCATAGCAACAAACAAGTTTACATAGATACCACAATGACACTTAAACAAGGAACCTGCCCAAGGAAGATTTGTTGCCCGATTTTTGGTTGGTTTATGTTTTCTTTTTTATTCTCTTTTGACATTGGTGGACTTGATCACTAGCAAGGATAAACGCTTCATGATTGTATTACTCAGGTGAACAGATGTATGCTCATTGAATGTAATAAGAATGCTTTAAGGTGAAAGATAATGTGAGAAACCAATGCTTTATTGTAAAAGATAACTTGAAAAACCTAATGCTTTGTTGTGATGGAAAATACAAAAAAAGTATACCTAGCAGACAAAGTTTAATCTCTGCAAGCATTGGTTGATCTCATACAGGACTTTGGCCAGGTCTCTGGTTTAAAAACCAACACAGATAAATCAGTGCTGTTCTTTGTGGATGAACTGCAACAGGGTGAATCGTTGGCAACTCGTCCCCTACAGACTGCAAACACGTTCACATACTTAGGTCTCCAAATAGCACTACCACTTATAAAGTTTCAGGAACTAAATCTTGAGCCGTTAATCCAATGGGCCCACCATAAATTTATAATGTGGGAAACACTCCCGGTGGGCCCTGCGGATAGGGTACAGCTGATAAAGATGTTAATTTTGCCTAAATGGCTATACACACCAATCTATATACCTAAAAAGCTACACAGTCTGATCAGGAGCCCCAGACCACGCTTGTGCCTAGCTACACTTATGAGCTCTCCTGGAGCTATATATATGTATTTCATAGCTGCACAAAAGCAGATAACCCAGATACAATCTGGAAAGCTCTTCTGGTTAAAAAACCTTGGAGGCACAGGTTACCCTTGTTAAGTCTACAAAGGCATATCCTGCATCTTGCACACAAAATGGTGGGCTATAACAGACTGGCCCCTCAGACCCCAATCTTGGGTAACCCTACATTCCCGGAACTGGCACATCATACATCCCTAGAGTCTGGAGCAAGCTTAAAATAGTGTCCATTGCTGATGTATGGGAGATGGACAAATTCATACCACTGCAGCTATTGCATACTACCAGAGAACTCCCCCTCACGCAGTGGCTAACACATCATAGACTCTCATTGACCTTAATGGATTCTTTTCAAGTGGTGGCTAACTCCCCAATTATTTATAAATTTTATACCCTGCTGGAAAATAACTTTAAAAGGAAAATGTTAGTTCTGTATAAACTACTAAGTAAGACAGTTTATGTTGATAATGAAATATGGGCCAGTGGTGCATGGGAGGAAGATGTAGGTACGATATCGGATGAGCAATAGGAATGGGTCCTGAGCACTCCCATGATAGTGGCACACTCATACAAACTTAGCCTACTTCAACTGTATTCATTACACAGAGAGCCTACTACACGGTACAGAGATTGCATGTCATGAAAATACTACCTTCCCCCATGTGCCCAAGATGTAAGACAGTACTAGCCATACTTATTCATACACTTTGGGGATGCCAAAAAGTGGAGCAATATTGGTTTGACATCACATCATGTTTGTCCACAATTGTACCTGGGTGGGGTACAGGAGATAGGAATTGTCTGCTAACAATTGACTTGAATGACACTCTGGATGTGCATACAAGATATTTTTTAGCTAAAGCGTTATTCCAGGCAAGGAGACTGTTAACTCTGCACTGGCAAGACCTTATGCCACCCCAGGGCTGCTATCGGGGGGGGGG
>CM044441.1:65922776-65938726 GCA_024363595.1 Xenopus borealis
CGTCTGCTCGGCGCTGGTAAGGGGGGCCCGGCTCTTCGGAAAATGCAGCGCTGCCGGGCCACCCTTCAGCCCCGGGACACCTGTCCCCCCAGTCCCCCCCCTGATGGCGGCCCTGACTAGATGTAAACAAAACCATGCTAACACTAAAAGAAGAACTAAAACCTAAAAATGAATAGGGCTAAACATTCCATGTTTTCTATACTAAACTTATTGCACCAGCTTAAAGTTTCAGCTTGTCAATAGCAGCAATGATCCAGAACTTCAAATTTGTCACAGGGGGTCACCATCTTGGAAAGTGTCTGAGACACTTACATGCTCAGTGGGCTCTGAGCAGCTATTGAGATGGAGTTGTCGCAAATTATCTGCTGCAGTTGAATTGGGTTGGTACAGAAGCCCAAAACAATATACAACAATTGTGGCCTACTTCTTTATTTTAACTTTCCTTGTCCTTTAAATGAAGCAGCAAATTTCTCATGTCCAGTGGTTTATAGCAAAGCACAAATAGAGTTCCACTCACAATCTAAACCTATGCAAAGGATATGTAACTTCTTAACTTCTAATCACAGTGAATTTGTCAAAGTGTAATCATAAACTTCCGCTTAATTAACTGTGTACTCCTTTCTTGTCTTAGTACAAACATCAAGTTCTTTTTAAAAAAAAAAAAAAAAAAAAAAAAACACTGCTTTAAAATGATTCACCATGCAATATTAGTGTAAACAAGGAAACCATTTTTGAGACGGGGACTGTGGGAGCAGAGATTGTAAATGATAGGAGTAAATGATATGAATGTACTTTGCCTTTTTAGGGCTGGGACAGACAGGGAGATTCGGATCGCAGGCAACAATCTCCCCGATCTCCCTGTCCACCGCTTGTTTAAATGAAAAAGCGCCAGCGCTGTGCACACGCGGCGCGGCAATTTCCGGAATCACCCGAAGTAACTTCGGGCGATTCCGGAAACTCGTCGCGCCGCGTATGTATCAGCGCTGGCGCTTTTTCATTTAAACAAGCGGAGGACAGGGAGAAGGGAGTTCGGGGAGATTGTCACCTGCGATTAAACACCAGGCGACAGAATCTCCCCGAATCTCCCTGTCTGTCCCAGCCCTAAATGTTAAGTTAACTTTTAGTATGTTACAGACTGGCTAATTTTAAGCACCTTTTCAAAGGGCCTTTTTAATCGATTTTGATTGATTTGCCTTCTTCTGACTTTTTCGAACTTTCAAATAGAGGGTCACTAATCCCATCTAAAAACAAATGCTCTATAAGGCTACAAATGTATAGTAAGTTGTATTTTTGTTACTCATCTTTCTATTCAGATCCTCTCCTATTCATATTCCAGTCTCTTATTCAAATCAATGAATGGCTGCTAGGGTAATTAGGACCCTAGAAATCAGATTGCTGGAATTGGAAACCGGAGAGCTGCTGAATTAAGAGCTAAATCAGGGCCAAATTCGAATCCTGCTGAAAAAAGGCCGAATCCCGAACCAAATCCTGGATTCGGTGCATCCATACTCAAAATATCACACTACATTGTACTAAAAGTTAACTGAAATGTGAACAGCCTGTTTAAGCACAAATGATTCAGTCACACTGATGAAGTACGTCTTCCAATCTGAGGTTCACATGTGTTGACTCTGAAACAGTTTAGTGAAATGCAGTGATCTGACCAGCATGCATCAGGAGGATTTATATTAAAGGCACAATCTGTGCTACATCACTCAAGTGTCATGTCACCATGGCAACTACTGAATAACTAGGTTCCATTAATGCCTTATGGAAACTTTAGTATTTCAGCAGTGACGTTTATTGGATTAACAGAAAATATGCAATATGCATCATAACAAAATAAGATAGATGCATACATTTGGGCACCCCAACAGAGATATTACATCAATACTTAGTTGAGCCTCCTTTTGCAAATGTAACAGCCTCTAGACGTCTCCTATAACCTCTGAGGAGTGTCTGGATTCTGGATGATGGTATTTTTGACCGTTTGTCCATACAAATTCTCTCCAGTTCTGTTCAATTTGATGGCTGCCAAGCATGGACAGCATAAATCATTGTATAGCATTTCAACGATATTCAAGTCGGGGAACTGTGATGGCCATTCCAGAATATTGTACTTCTGCCTCTGCATAAATGCCTTGAGATTGTAAAGTGTGTTTAGGATCATTGTCTTGTTGTAATATCCAACCTCAGCGTAACTTCAGCTTTGTGACTGATGCTTGAACATTATCCTGAAGAATTTGATTATATTGAGTTGAATTAATTCGACCCTCGACTAACAAGGGCCCCAGTCCCTGAACTAGTCACACAGCCCCACAGCATGATGGAAACACCACCAAATTTGACAGTATGTAGCAGGTGTTTCTCTTGGAATGTGGTCTTTTTTCTGCCATGCAAAACACTTTGTTATGACCAAATAACTACATCTCATAAGTCCAAAGCTCATCTAAACTAGCTTCTGCATACAAGCAACTTTGTTTGTGGCGTGAGTGCAGAAAGGGCGTCTTTCTCATCACCATGCCACACAGATGTTCTTTGTAAAAATTGCGCTGAATTGTAGAACGATGTACAAACACACCATTTGCAACAAGGTCTTTGGAGGCGATATTTGGGTTGTATGAAACCAGTCTCACAATCCTCCGCATATGGCTCTCCCTATTTATCTTGGACTGCCAGATCTGGATTTCACAGCAACTGTGCCTGTGGTCTTCATATCCGAATTACATTTCTTAGAATTAAAATTGACAGTTTAAACCTCTGTGTTGCTTTTTGTAGCCTTCCCCTAAACCATGATACTGAACGATCTTTGTTTTCAGATCTTTTGATAGTTGCTTTGAGGATTCCATTCTGTCCCTCTTCAGAGGAGAGTCAAACAGAAGCACAACTTGCAATCAGCCACCATAATTGGACACATCTGCCTATGAAGTTCAAGGCCTAATGAGCTAATCCAACTAATTTGGTGTTGCCAGTAATCCGTATTGAGCAGTTACATACATTCAAATTAGCAAAATTACAAGGGTGCCCATATTTTTGCACAGCCAGTTTTTCACATTTGATTTAATTTCATACAACTGATTACTGTTTTACTAAAAATCTTTGTTCACAAAACACCCCACCCCAGTGTTCATAGGAAATGAAAGACATACCATCATATCTTTTTTGTTGAAAGTGAAGTAAATTATGCAGGCTGAGATGGGTTATCAAACTTTTTCATATGACTTTATGTGACAGTGATAGGGACCAATGGGACATAGACTGATAAAAGCAAAGGCAGTGGTTTTAAACGGTTATATTTCTTATGGTTACACAGCTCTTTCATCTTATAATGAAGTTTAGCTTTTTAATTAAACCAGTTATTTTAATCTATAAATTTCACAAAGGTGCAAAAGCCAAAAGAATTGAATAAAAAGAAAAAGGCTTGCATAAGAGAAAGAGTTTAAAAAAGGAATTACAGATTATTAGGCATCACTATGATAACTATACTTATCTTGGGTCAGCTATAACCTGGCTCTCACCACATAATTTACCATATTTGCCATTACATAGAAATTCTTTGGAATTACCTGTGGAGTTACGAAATGATTTAGAATGACATTTTTCCATTACTTTAGAAATGTGGAGTGATCATTTACATTTTCTGACAATTGTATTTAAGAGGATACTTCTTGACAAAATCTACCCAAAAGATAGCATAACCAACACGTTTGAGGTGTCTGCTTTTTGCCCATAACCTCTCCAGCTTATAAATGGTATATTTGTTTATATATCTTTGCTTAGAAAGGATTACAAGCCACCATAAAACCACTTCTTACTCAATTCTGTTTGATTTACACATTTGGTAGCTTTGCTGTGCCATTTCATTGCAGTTGTTCATTGATCCTAAATCAAAAAATAGTAAATAGTTTTTCCACTTTGAGTTTAGGTTTCCTGATTCTGTACTTTGAAACAAAACAGAATAGCTCAACTGGACTTTTGTCTTTTTTTTTTTTTACCTAAATTAACTATTAACCAGGAATTCCTTTCTTTTTTATTTGGGTTTTGAAGATATCATAGAGATCACCTTTTTCACCAGTGAGTGGGAATAACAACAACATCTATTGTTACAATGGGAAATTTCTTAATATTTTGCTGCCACCGTATATTGTACATAACCACTTCTATCAAAGTTAGAATTGTATCTAGATTTGTGGTTAAAGCATAAGTTTTGATTTCTGGATTTATAAGTAAAGCCCATAGTGTATTTTGAATGTTATAACTTACAATCGAGATGTTTTCAAGGTCATCCAATACTTTAGCATTTTCTATAGTTACATCTACTGTCATGGTTTATGGACAGAATCTGACCCAAGCCTTAACAAGAAAATGCAAAATTTAGTGAATGAAGCTTGAATAAACGTGAATAATAAAAAGTGAAAGATTTTAATGAATCCTTTAATTCCTGTACTTCCCCAAAATACACAAAACTAAGTAGTCCCTGTTGGGAGACCAATTATATTGGGTATTAAGTAGTTAACTTGCAAACTATTGCTAAAAGCAATCAATCCATTATAGCTGAAGAATTTCCCATGTGGTCAGTTTAAGAGAATTAATAAAAAAACTGAACAGACTCAGGCAGAAATTCATTGTGAGAGCAGAACCTTGCGAATATTTACATGAAAACTACAGTAATCAAATGAGAATAATTACTAACCCCCCCAAAAGGATTCTATAGCTGCAGTATCTGTAAAGCACATACACTTGCCAAATATGGTAAACAATATAACATCAGAGGAAAACTTTTCACAATAAAAACCTCAGTGAAATGTAAAGCCATTTATATTGTATATAACCTGGAGTGCCCATATGGCCTCCAGTATGTGGGGGGGGGGGGGGGAGCTAGGGTAAAAGCACACAAAAAACAACGAATCTAGAATGATTTGGAGGTCATTATTATAGTTAAGAAGTTTAAGCCAAAAAGTGTGTAGTCTCCAGCTAGCATTTTCTTTACAGTTTAAGTCTTCAGTGATTAGAATATCTACTTGGGAATGACAGTTGTACAAAGGAACAGTCCAAAAAACTGGATAAATAGATAAACTGTGTAAAATAAAAAATGTTTTCAATATAGTTAGGAAAAAATGTAATCTATAGAGACTGGAGTGAGTGGATGTCTAATATAATAGCTATAAGTCAGCGACTTGAAGAAGGGCAACATGGGACACAACTGTTCATTGAGTATCCAACTGATCCTTAGCATTCAGCTCTGATTCAAAAGCAACAGTAATGACCCATGTGGCCCCCCTCATGTCACTGATTGGTTACGGCTTGGTAACCAGTCAGTGGAAACCATGAGAGCTGAAAAGCAGGAAGTAGTGTTCTGTTAGACATCCAATCACTCCAGCCTTTATACATTACAGTTTTTGCCTAACTTACTATTTTAGAAATGTTTAGAAATGTTCTATTTTGCATAGTCTATCTATTTACCCAGTTTTTATTTTTATGCTGAACAAATCCTTTAAGAAATGTGAAATCTAATTTCCCTTGGTGCTGGCATCATCAGGGCCGGACTGGGAGAAAAAAGCAGCCCTGGCAAAAAAAATCAAAGCAGCCCACTTCAGGTATGGGATTGGTTATCTGGAAACCCAGATCCAAATCCAGAAAGCACCAAATTACAGAAAGGCCAACTCCCATAGGCACCATTATAATCAAACAATCCAAATGTTTAACATTGATTCCATTTTCTCTGTAATAATAAAACAGAATGTTGTACTAGAGCCAAACTAAGATATAATTAGTCTTTATTGGGAGCAAAATCAGATTATTTGGTTTATCTAATGTTTACATGATTTTCTATCAGACTTAAAGTCAAGGGTGCCCATTCTGAACAAGATCCAATAAATCACCAAGCAGAGCCTGGAAAGAGCAGCCCGATTATACTTCTCTCACCTCTAGGACAGCAGAAGTCAGGCAGGGAGGAAGGATAGTAAAGGCAATCGTGAGGAAGCTGCTGCACATAAGCAAGGAGATGGGTTGTGGGCAGCTACTTACAGCAGGATGGGGGGTTGTGTAGGCAGCATGTCTCTTCCTACTCTGCCAAACTTGCCATCCTCGTAAATCAATGCACTGATAGGAAGTTTGCAGCCAACTAGTCTGGTTCACTCTCACCGGCACACACAGAGAGAAGTGGGAGGGGCGGAGCCACGGAGGAAGCTGGGATGAAGGAGCGGTCTTAAAGCCCGCTAGATTGAAAAAGCTTCTGAGCAGCAGTCAGTACTCGTCTCTCTTCCGGGATAGACCCGAGAGGCCCATTTACAGTAAACAAACAGCGGCCCAACGGGCATTTGCCCGAATTCATTTATGGCCAGTCCGGGCCTGCGCATCATCATGTGTCAGATGTGGAGAATAGTTTTTAGAAATAGCTCACCTTGTACTGGGGAAGCAGTTAATCTGCCCCTTACCTTGCCTGCACCTGGATCTGTTGCGTTGTCTTGGGTGCAGGCACATTGCAAACTCTTATGCTTCAGCACCAAAATCCATTGCATGTGCCTGTACCCAGCCGACGCAATGGTTCCAAGTGCAGGCAAGGTAAGGGGCAGGTTGTAGTGTAAGGGTTGATTATCTGGCCTGTGCTTTCCCTTAAAAGTACATGTTTTTGAAAGCACCGCTTCATATAAATGTTTCTGATATATATATATTTTAAAGAGAGAGTTGCAATGTTCAGGGGCTGTAGCTTCAGTTAAAAAAAAAAATGATAGTACCATCTTTACTAGATAGATAGGGATTTGATCCTTGCAGTAATAGAGAGGGGTCTATCACTTTGCCAGAATTTCAAGTTTAAAATGTTATGCCATTGGCAGGAAAAGATACCCAAGACACGGCCCTTATTTCCAAATCACCCTCCCCTACTTTTTTAAACAGTGAGTCCCCAGCCCCTACAGTCATGGTGGCCCCACCCGCTGAGCTATTAACATTAAGGGGCAAACTTACAAAATTCAAGTGAAGAGATCGAAGTGATCAAATTCAATCGAATTCCAATTGTATGATTTTTTCGGAGGATCGAATATGCAAATTTGGACACTTCAATCATGATCGAAGGACTTTAACTTTAAAATGTATTCGACTGCCTACTTCGCTAGATTGAACCTACCGAATAGCAATAGAAGCCTATGGGAATCCCCCATAGGCTTCTTTTGCAAAAACCTGCTGGAATACCTCAATCGTTGGAATCATACAAATTTTTTGACCGCCCAAAGGAAAAGTATGATTTTTTGTGAAATCGAACGATCGGTATTCGATCGTACGATTTCATCGAGAAATCACATTTCAAGGAAACAGATAGCCTAGAACTAGTCGATAAGCATTCGATAGTCGAATGCTTATCGAATTTCGAGGGGATTCGAGGGATTTTAGTTGAAAAATAGTAAATTTGCCCCAAGTGTTAGCATTGAACATTTAGCATCTGCATTCAAGTATAACTTGTCAATTTTAAAGTATGTTGGTTCTCTTCTTGTGTCTTCTACCACCTGTTGTATTGTTAAAAGCATAAATAAAAACTGTAAAAAAATAAAATAAATAATAGTGGTGTTTCATTTTAGTAATACTAATCATGCAAAGGCGATAGATAAGTAATTACAGTTGGTAAAGTAATCTAGTTTTGAAACTGTTAATGTGTAATGGTGGCACCTACATGTAGTACATATGCACAAAGGGGAGATTTGCCATGGATTTGTAAGCTTCTGCAATAGCTAAGACTAACCATCTATCTATAAAACACTTTAAAGCTGGTAGACCCTTTTTATTAGCACCGAACAGCACCAGTAGTTACTCTGATCTGCAGAATTCTGTGGTTCTGTGATTATTGAGTTTTAGTGCTCTTACTGCATCCAGCGTATGAAATTGTCTTTCTTTATTGTAACGTGGCTTTGGACAGAAAGAAGGAAGTATGATGTCTTGGTTGATGTGGAAGTCTGACATGACTTTTGGTAGGTGAGAAGGAATAGTACGGAGGACTACATTATCTTGGTAGAATATAGTCCATGGCTGCTGATGAGATAGCACTGCAAGGTCTGAAACTCTTCTAGCTGAACATATAGCAAGTAAGAAGACCACCTTTGATGATAGGAATTTTATTTCCACTGAGCCAAGCAGTTCAAATGGTGGCCTCGATAGTGCTCGAAGCACCAAGTTAAGGTCCCAGGGAGGGAGTGTGTCCTATCTGGGAGGGTGAATTCAAATTAGGGCCTGGAAGAACTGTCTGACCTCAGGAACCATGGCCCAATGTTTGCGACAGAGCAGAAACCTGCACTTTTAGGGCTTAGACTTGTGTCTACTCCTTCCTGGAGAAAGTCTAGGGTGTGAGTAGAAAACTAAGAAATGTCGTGTTTGGTTCCAGTCAATGAAAATCTTCCATACTCTGTGATATGCTGTAGACGTGGATTGTTTTCTAGCTGCTAACAGCATGTGGGATTCAATAGAAACGCCGTGAAACTTAGTTTTTGTATGTGATTGGCTAGTGCTGGGCCTTGCGATAGGAGGTCTGGTAGTACAGGAAGGGACCAAGGCTGCTCTGCCGACATCTATACTAGCTCCGCAAATAACACTCTGTGTGGCCACCAAGGAGCAATGAGATTAGTGGGAATTCCTTCCCTCCTTTTTAGTAGCATGTGCCATTGGGTAATCGTAAATAGAAAATAGCCATTTTAAAAAATAAGGACAACCTCCTGGGATCGTATGATTCAACGGTTCACACAAACATACCAAACAAACTATAAAGGTAGGTCACATGAGCCAATTAACACACAGAGTTGTGTCTTTTGCTTCCACACTTCTTCCTGTTACAGTCAGAGTTGAAATATTTCTGGTCAGGTGATCTCTGAGGCAGCACACAGACCATCACGAAATGGTGGTTCAAGGCAAGAGATGTAAAAGGTCAATATTTACTTAAATATATATACCAGGTTGTAATATTCTTTAATATGTCACTTAATATGATATAAACTATTCATTTTCGGAGTATAGTTTTCCTTTAAAAGCATTAACAGATCATCAGATAATCAGCCATCACAACATCACTCGGCAGTGCATTTCACAGTCTCACTGTGAAGAAGCACATACGCTGCTTCAAATGAAAGTCCTTTTCTACTAGTCTGAAGGAGTGGCCTTCTTTCCAGAGAAAACAACCCCAACCTGGACAGTCTACCCTCATAATTAAGTCTTCCATCCTTCTAGCCAGCAGAGTTGCATGTCTCTGCACTCTCTCCAGCTCCTTTATAACCCTCTTAAGGACTGAAGTCCAAAACGGCACAGTATAATCCAGATGACGCATTACTAGGGATCTATAAAGAGGCATAATTAAGTTTTTTTCCCTTGAGTTTATGCCCTTTTTTATGCAAGACAGAACTTTATTTGCTTTAGTAGCTACATAATGACACTGCCCAGAATTAGATAACTAGTTATCTATAAAAACCCCAAGATCCTTCTCATTTAAGGAAACTCCCAGCACACCGTCATTTATTTTATAACTTACATTTATATTATTTTTGTGCATGACCTTGCATTTAACAACATTTAACCTAGTTTTCCAGTTTGCTGCCCAGTTTCCCAACTTAGACAAATCACTCTGCAAAGTGGCAACATGGAACCTATAGTTCTGCACAATTTAGTATCATCTGCAAAAATAGAAACCATACTTTCAATGCCACATCCAGGTCATTAATAAACAAGTTGAAAATCAAGGAACCCAGTACTTAGCCTTCCGGTACCCCACTAACAACACTGGTCCAAATAGAAAATGTTCCATTTACCACCACTCTTTGTAGTCTATCTTTTAGCCAGTTCTCTACCCAGGTACAAATACTATGTTCCAGGCCAACATTCCTTAATTTACCAGTAACCTTCTGTGTGTCATTGTATCAAATGCTTTAGCAAAGTCTAAGTAAATCACATCTACTGCCATCCCAGAATCGAGGTCTTTGCTTACCTTCTCATAAAAAGAAATTAAGTTAGTCTAGCAAGATCTATGACGCATAAAACCATGCTGGCACAATCTCATGGTATTGTTATTTGCTATGAAGTCCAGTATCTTATCCTTTATTAACCCTTCGAAAAGCTTTCCTACCACCGACATCAGACTAACTGGCCTATTGTTTTGAGGCAGAGAATGGGATCCCTTTTTGAATAGCGGCACCACATTAGCAATTCACTTGGCACAATGCCAGATCTCAAAGAATCCTGAAAAATTTGAGGTTTGGCAACCTCTAAGCTCACTAAGTACCCTGTGATGAATACCATCTGGCCATGGACCTTTGTTTATCTTAACATGTTCTAGTCGCTTTTGAATTTTATCATGTGTGAACCATGCATCATTAGATGTATTACTAGAATTGGGACTATTAATAAGGAAACCTTCATTAGCTGGTTTCTCATTTGTGTAGACAGACGAAAAGTATGCGTTCAGAATCTGAGCTTTTTGCTTGTTCATCAACCAGCTGACCCCCCTCTGATATTAAAGGTCCCACCCCTTTTTTACTATTAACATATTTAAAAAATTATTTTGGATTCTTTTATGGCTTACGCCATATCGGTTTGTTTGTCAGATAATTTCTTTTGCATGATTTATTGGCCCCCTTTTATCTTATAAATGATTTGGTTGTCCCAGCTAACTTAAAAGCCTTAAAAGCATGTCTTTTCTTACCCACCTCAACACCAACACTTCTATTGAACCAAAAAGGTTTTGCTTTGCAACAACGCTCTTTGCTTACAAGGGTAATATACTGACATATTTATTAAGCAGCATTTTAAAGACTTCCCACTTAATATGTTGCAAAGATGCCCTTATGATTTCAAAGTTTGCATGCCTACAATTGTGTTTTAGTTACTCCCTTATAGAATTGCCTCTGCATCTCAAAGGAGACCATGTTATGATCACTATTCCCTAAATGCTCACCCACACAAATGCTAGAGATTAGTTATTACAAGATCCAAAAGAAGGTTATTCCTAGTAGGTTCAGGTTGTTGAACCGTGATGCCATGATATTCATACAGGGTGTACCCCACCTGCTCACTATTCGCTGGAAGATTGCTGGTTTTCATTTCCACTCTCCTGGGTCCAATGTATTGCAGCTTAGATAGTCCACCTCCCAATTTTGGATGCCGGGAATGAAGACCACTGTTGCACAGTACTGTTTCCTCCTGTTGAGATAGGCCACCTTTGTGCTGTTATGGTACTGAATCCGGACGTGCTTGTTTTTGAGATCCTCTTGCCAGTGGGTGAGAGCATGGTAGACTGATTTCAACTCTAGAGTGGCTGGTGTAGTTTTTGTTCACGTTGCGACCACATGCCTTGGCACACCCATTGTGGCCATGTCGCTCCCCCACCTTTGCGGCTGGCATCTGTTGTAACTACCTTCTGCACTGGAAGGTCTCAGACCCTGCCCTTGTTAAGGTTGAGAATGTGCATCCACCATGTGAGACTTTGTTTTAACTTTGTTTTTTGTGGTGAGAGGCTGATCTATTAAAGGGGTGGTTCACCTTCAAGTTCACTTTTTGTGTATAGTAGAATGGCCAATTCTAAAACTTTTCAATTGGTCTTCATTATTTATTTTTCATACTTTTTTTTAATGATTTGCACTTTTCTGTTTCTTTGCAGCTTTTAAAACAAATCTAAAAACAATCTAAAAACAAATGCTCTGTAAGGCTACAAATGTATCGTTAGTCACTTTTTATTAATCAGTCTATTCAGTCCCTCTCCTATTCATATTCCAGTCTCTTATTCAAATCAATGCAGGGTTGCTAGGGGAATTTGTACCCTAGAAACCAAATTGCTGACATTGCAAACTAGAGCGCTGCTGAATAAAAAGTTAAATAACTATAAAACCACAAACAATAAAAAATGAAAACCAATTGCAAATTGTCTCAGAATATCACTCTCTACATTATACTAAAAGTTAACTCAAAGGTGAACAGCCCCTTTAAGATAGATCCTGGTGATCTTTGTTCCATAATCTCAGGAATTCCCACTGGATGGGTCGTAGGCGAGTCCTAGTAAACCTCTAGCTCCGATGGCTGATTTTGAAGGACCACTTTGTGAGCTGCCTGTTGTAGTGGGACTGCTTTTGTGAGCAGAAGAGTCACTGATCTGTCTATGGAATTGATGATCATGCCTAGGAACTCTAGAGATTGAGTTGGTTTTAGCAGACTTTTTTTGTGATTGATCAACCAACCATGATGTTGAAGCATTTCTAGGCAATCTCGTGTGTGAATGATGGCTTCTGCCTCGGAGTCTGCTACCACTATTAAATTGTCTAGATGGGCTGTAACTTTGATCCCTTTGACTCAAAGAACTGCTAGCATGGCCCCCAGAACTTTGGTGAATTCCAAAGAGTGTGGAACTGAAAATGCTGTTGACTCAGCGCAAACCGATGGAACCACTGGGGAGTAGGATTGATCGGTATCAATTTTGGACATGAATATTCCTGGTCTTAGGCTTTTTATGATTGATAGAAGTGATTCCATCTTGAATCGGTCGTATCTTACAAACTTGTTTAGCATGTGTAGATTGAGAACGTGAGATTGAAATCTTTTTGGAACTCGAATTATGACTGTTGTTTAATACCCAGGGGTCTGTTATGGAGTTTTGCCATTCTGAGACAAAGTCACCCAATCTTCCTCTCACTAGAGACAGAATCGGCCTTGAAGGTCAGGAGTCCTGCCCTTATGCAGGTGTGGTGTTCTGGGTAGATTTAGGCTGGGGCTGCCAAGAGATCTTAAATCTTCTGTTTGACTGAGGCCAAGGTTGGGATCTAGAGGTCCTCAGTTGCTTGTGCTTGGACTCAGTGTCTCCCGACCACTGTTGCTGCCACAGGGCCCTACGAGCTGCAACAGACGCTGCTAAGGCTTTGGCGGCAAGTTTAGCTGTTTATATAGCTGCTTCTCCTAAAAATGATAGTGCCATCTTTATTTTTTCTAGCTCTGTAGAAAGTTGATCTGGAGCATCTGGGAATTGTTTTTGCAATTCCTGATACCAGTACTTCATTGTTTTTGCAACTGTAGCAGATGCTGCCGACGGTCTCAAGATGGCTTCTGTATTTTGATAGTCACGTTTAAGTGCCGAGTCTATTTTTTTGTCCATTGGATCTTTAAAGTGGACCCGTCACCCAAAAAAAATATTCAGAATCCTATATTATCACATTAGTCAAGCAAAATGAACATTAATTACACTATATAATTTATTTTAATCTTGTTTCGTTCAGTCTGGGAATTCATAATTATAGCAAGCAGGCAGGAGCCATTTTGTGGACACTGTTATTAAGACAAGCCTTGCATCATCTCAGAATCTTGTTTGTGCACCAGAATTGGGGACCAGATGTCTATCCCCATGTCATGGTTACACAGTTAAATGGTTAAAAGAACTGGGGGAATGTGTAGAAAGCAGGGGCATCTAGGAAATGCTGAAAGGAAAGTAATTATCTGCCCCGCCTCTATGCCTAAGGCATAGATGAGTGGCAGACAATATTTGATTGACAGCTGAGATTTTTAAATGAGCTTAAAACAGCTATGAATGCTTTAATAAATATTTGAAATTGGATTTCATGTCGATTTGAAAAGGACTTTTATTATACAGATTTTTGTGTCTGGGTGACGGGTCCACTTTAAGGGAGCCGGCATCTTCTGCCGGCAATGTTGTGTTGCGCATCATCTGTCTATGGGCGGGTCAACCCTGGGAATTTTGTTCCAATGTTTGTACGTATCTGGTATGGGATATTTAAATTTTTTTGCGTTAGACTACACTTTCTTTCTGGTTTCTGCAATTGTGCTTCAACATATCTGGTAAGGGATCTGCATACTGGGAATGCTCTGGGTTTCTTTGAAGTGTTACCTAATACTTTATCTACTTTGGACATGGATATTTGTTCTTCCTTGATTTTAAAGGTAGAAAACATATCTTTGATGATGTTTTTTATTTCCTCTGGCTGCCTGGATGATTCGGAGCCTGTAGAACGGTTGTCTGATGAGAAATCATCCTCTGATTCTATGTCACTAATTGATTCTGAAGAGTGAAAGGAGTGAAAATCAGAATCCTGTTGTGTAGGAGAGGGTAAACACTTTTGTTTCCTCTTGCCTGATTCTGGTACTGAATGGGAAGCAACTGCTTATTTGACTGAAGACTGGATAGTGGATTGAATCCATAATTTGTGAAAGGTCTGTAGATGGTGGTAATGGACTTGTCTAGACAGTGTCTAGTTGTGGAGACTGTGAATACTGAGATGCATGTACCATTTCTGTGGTAGTAATGTGTTTGCTGGGTTCAGCATTATTATCCTTGGATACAGGTGATGGGGATTGATCTCTATGTTTTGTAGATGATTCCGTTACTTTTTTAACTCTAGCCTTCAATTTCCTAGATATGTCGGGGAGGTTTATATGCTCTATTAGTGATAAGAGGACCTGATCCGGACAGGCCATTTTGTAATGCCCTGTGAAACTGTTAGAGAGGTAAGGTATTTATGGGCTTGCTAGCGTTAGCTTTGCAACTTATATTTGTGCACACTACCTTGTGAAGCTCAATCTGAAGCTGTGTCACCATGTTCTGTCGCCTGCACACTATTAACCCAGGTTGCGTTGCTATCCGGCTTCTCTGAAGAGGAACCCAGAAGTCACATAAGGGGCTTGACTGCGCCCGCTAACCATGGGAAAATCTGAAGCCCAAATACCTTGGCAAAGAAACCTGAAGTGTAGTCTGGCAGTGTGTTCTCTGTGCCGTGGGAGAAGCTCTATACTACCCAGGCATTCTCTCAATGGAGACCCATGTTACAGTGCTGGGCCTCAACCTGGACACAAACAGGGAGCTCTCCTGACAGTGTTGCAGGGTTTTTTGGGAGCGCGCTATAAGGGCTCTACCACAACACCCCTGTAAGATTCACGGATTGTGCACCCAGACAGGGATTTTTTCCAGAAAGCTGCCATTAGCTCTAAAGGTCATCTACTGGGAGCACGCACTGAGGGGCTCACCACTGGGAGCGCACACACAGAGGGGCTCACCCTGACTGTTTGTCTCAATACACCAATATCCTGAATGATCTTGAATTCCTTGTGCATTTGTTCTTGATGTGTAAATAAACAATAATAAATCTTTAAATATAAAATAAAAGAGGAGAAATTGCTGCCTCCAAGCAGGACAAACTGAAAAAACTGGAGCAGAAGGTGGAGCCAATAGGATCGCAGGGATTGGAGAAAGTTTTATCAGTTTTCCCTGCCTACAGGGAGGAGCAACTTAACCAAGTCGTCCTGCACTCACCGGTAGGGCCGACTGAGAAATATATTCAAGTAGATACAAATATTGTTATTGTAAAAAAAAAAATTCTATTAGGAGCAGCCAACAGATATCCATGAAAAGGAAAATACATTTTAGTGGGTTAATCTGGTACATAGCATAACTTAATACATTTAGAAGCCACAATCCTGTATGTAATATTAGTTTGTAGCAACATACCTTGTGTTCCAACTATCTCCATATGAAGATGAGCTAAACCACTAGCAGTGGATAAAGAAAGCTTCAACATTCCTTCTACACTCACTGTATACCGATTTAGGTAATCAAACAGTGATCCATGTTCATGGTAATCAGAAACCAACCAAAGCTGAGTCCATGTGCCATTATCTGTATTAAAAAGGAAAATATATTGTGTGAAATTTATTTTACTCCTGTTTCCTGTTCCCTTATTTTATAGGAAGTTAGGCATCTGAGAAACATTTTAAACAAAAGTCTTTTAAAACATACAAGTGGCAAGGAAGAAATAAAGCTTGAAGGCTTGATAAAGGGCTAGATTTCAAAACATTAATAATAAAAATCAATATTTTCACAATATTCAGAGTGCTGCGGCATGTATTTTCAATGAAGAACTAATATGCATTGTCATGATACAGGCCTGTAATAGCTAATAAAACAGGCCAAGATATCATGAAAAGCATTT
>CM044441.1:65949651-65959702 GCA_024363595.1 Xenopus borealis
AGTCAGGCCTAAGCAGATTGTGGTTGTAGGGGATTTAATTATTAGGAAAGTGGATAGGGTGATCCGTCGTCCGGAACGCTACAACCGAACAGTGCGCCGTCTACCTAGTAACAGGGTTCGGCATGTGGTTGATCGAGTAGACAAATTATTGGGTGGGGCTGGGAATGACCCAACGGTCTTGGTACATATCGGTACTAATGAAAAGATAAGTGGTAGATGGAAGACTGAGTGAGTTCAGGGATCTAGGCTCTAAGATTAAGGGAAGGTCTTCCAATGTAATTTTTTCGGAAATTGTGCCTGTGCCAAGTGCAAGTTTAGGGAGATAGCGGGAGCTTAGGGAGTTAAATGTGTGACTCAAGTCTTGGTGTAGGAAGGAAGGGTTTGGGTTCCTAGAGCACTGGGCTGATTTTTCCTTGGGGTACAACCAATATAGTCGTGACGGATTGCACCTAAATGGAAGGGGGTCCACTGTACTAGGGGCCAATGGCCAAGAGGATGGAGGAGTGTTTAAACTAAGCAAGTGGGGGGTGAATGAGAGAAAGAATTATGGGGAAGCTAGGGTAGATGGATAGTGGGATTAGTAAGGGGTCATGGGGGATGAGTGAGGGGGCATACAGTTTACCAGCTAAGGAGATTCCTCGGTTACAAGGAAAACAGACTAATACTAACTTAACATACAATTCCCCTCAAACTAATGTCCATTTAAAAAGTAAAAGTAGTAACCTCCGTTGTATGCTGGCAAATGCGCGGTTTGTCGGTTAAATGGGAGACCTAGAATTAATGCTCTAAAAATTGATATAATTGGTATCACTGAGACCTGGTGGGATAAAATATGTGACTGGACTGTGAATTTAAATGGTTACAACCTTTTTAGGAGGGACAGAGGGATTAAAAGGGAGGGGGGGAGGAGTGTGTTTGTATGTAAAGCCTGAAGTAAAGCCATGCACTAAAGATATAACCATTGCTGGCACTGGTGAGGGTGTGGCAGGCCCGGACTGGCAATCTGTGGGTTAGGGCAAATGCCAGATGGGCTGCTATAAGGTGCCATAGAAAGTCAGTATTTAGTGGGCTGGTGGGGACTGTTTGGGCCTCTATGTGGGCTGAGTGGGCCTCTGTGTACCTGAAATGCCAGGGCCTATTTTGATTCTCAGTCCAGTCCTGGGGTGTGGAATCCCTCTGGGTAGAGATTTTGACTGGGCATAAGGTTACAAAGAAAATTTTCATTGGTGTATGCTATAAACCACCTCATATAAGTGATGAGTATGAAGCCCAGCTATTTTTACAAATAGAAGCTGCTTCACAACTCTGTCAAGTTATCATTATGGGTGACTTCAATTATCCGGGTACCACAGGGCTCTGTACTGGGTCCCTTGCTTTTCAACTTGTTTATTAATGACCTGGATGTGGGCATTAAAAGTACGGTTTCTATTTTTGCAGATGATACTAAATTGTGCAGAACTATAGGTTCCATGCAGGATGCTGCCACTTTGCAGAGTGATTTGTCAAGGTTATGCACTTTGGCAAAAAGAATATAAGTGTAAGTTATACACTAAATGGCAGTGTGTTGGGAGTTCCCTTAACTGAGAAGGATCTTGGGGTTTTTATAGATAAGTTGTCTAATTCTGGACAGTGTCATTCTGTAGAAACTAAAGCAAATAGGGTTCTATCCTGCATAAAAAAGGGATGAAAACATAATTATACCTTCCTAGTAAGACCTCACTGCAGTGCAGTTGTGGACTCCAGTCCTTAGGAGGGATATAAATGAGCTGGAGAGAGTGCAGTGATGTGCAACTAAACTGCTTAGAGGGATGGAAGACAAATTATGAGGGTAGACTGTCCAGGTTGGGGTTGTTTTCTCTGGAAAAAAGGCGCTTGCAAGGGGACATGATTATACTTTACAAATACATTAGAGGACATTATATACAAATATCAGGGGACCTTTTTACCCATAAAGAGGATCACCACACCAGAGGCCACCCCTTCAGACTAGAAGAAAAGGACTTTCATTTGAAGCAGTGTAGGTGGTTCTTCACAGTGAGGACAGTGAGGTTGTGGAATGCACTGCCGGGTGATGTTGTGATGGCTGATTCGGCTGATGCTTTCAAAAGGGGCTTGGATGATTTTTTTGGACAGACATGATATCGAAGGCTATTTTGATACTAAACTCTACAGTTAGTATAGCTACTGGCATATATGGTTTGTGTGAAAGTGTGGAGGGGTGTTTGCGTATGCTGGGTTTAAATTTGGAGGGGTTGAACTTGATGGACTTAGTCTTTTTTCAACCCAATTTAACTATGTAACCTGCACCAGTGAGCATGGCAGTTGGAGGCAATTTATTTTTAATGCAAACAATTAGCTATATGTTTTAAAGTGATCAGAGTTTTAATCTTGGGCTAAATTGTAGACAGACCGAAGTTTAGGTGTAATAACCCACAAGCATTGAACTCATGAGATTACATCAGTGCTGGTATTGAAGTGGGACTTTTTTCCCACCAAATTGCATCCTGCCTGCAAAGGTTGCTTGTATCGGAGCTTTTTACATGTGTGTACGCTTTATGGTACAAATACTTTTATTAATTATTAAGTGAAGGACACAAACCTTTGTTGTCTGCTGCAATGAAACCAAGTATGTTCTCATGGCGCAACATGACTGTCTGATAGATTTCTGCCTCACGAAACCAGGAACGTTCTTCCCTTGAAGAAAATATTTTCACAGCCACTTCCTCTCCCCTCCACTTTCCACGCCAAACTTCACCAAATCGACCCTTTCCAATGCTTTCTTGCAAAACAATTGTTCTCGCAATTGTTCTTTGCACAAGTAAAGGTAGACCTGAAAAACAAAAATCAAAACTGTATTATAAGGCTAATGAAAATGGTTGCACAAGCTTTTTCAAATTAAAGTCATGCCATACCATTCAACTTCAGTTCAGTGGCCAAATATCCAGAATTGGATGGAAGCCTGGTTGCTGCATTCTTTGGTACTTATGCTACACTACAATTACACTCTAGTTACATTCCCCTTGCACACAAGAAAGTCACAGCAAAGCCATTATGGTTTAAAAAACAATGGTTAGATTTAAGATTGATAAGAAAAAAAACAAGCAAATCATTCAATTTAATGGAGTCAGGCTAACCAGCATTTCGTGCAAAAAAAAAAAAAAATCACTTTTTAAATATCTAAATTTTGTAAAACAAACAAGGAAACCCCTAAGAAAGAGAGCATCATAGGTACAGAACTGGTTAAATGCAGAGATTTTATACAGTTGTTTTTTCTAATTCAGTGCGGTCCAACTGCCGGCCCACGACACCCACATGAAAGTCTGCCTGCTGTGACTGCTTACCTTGTGTAAGCTTTAAAAGTTATCAGTACTGAGATTAACTGGCCCCTGTTCACAACTCCTATAACCTGCTGAAGCATGGTGACATTTTTCATATAGGAATGATCAGCGATATCCCTGCAGTGAGCACCAACCTTTTTTTTTTGTTGGTGTGCTGCCACCATTAATGTAGAAATGGTCTTAAAAATTCTTGTGGTAACATGGGTGAGGTTTAAAACAGGGAGTGGTCAACACTTTTTTTTTTATACTTTTTATATATTTTTTATTTTTACATCTTCGCTCACCGTCAACTTATGTAAATAATTTGGTTTATGCCACCTTACCAAATCTCCTACCCTCCCTTTTTTCACTTGCTCCTACTTGATCTACGTGACACATTACATCACCACAATACAGAACTATACAATCCACATATTGTGCATTTTAATTGTGTACTGTTACTGTACTGTTTACTTTTCTTTTATTTCACCATCACCATGGTTATTTGGTGTACTATACTGCTGTTTTTTTTTTTATACTGTCACATATTGCACTGCTGTTTTTATATTATATTTTTATACAATCTTCACTCACTGTCACTTATATAAAACAATATGGTTCATCTTGTACTACATCTGTTCTGCTGCTATACTTAATTTAAAAACATTTTAGAATTTTTTTTATTTTATATATATATATATATATATATATATATATATTTTTTTTTTTTTTTGTACTTAGTTGTAGTATTTAACTAGTATGTTTTAATTTTGCACAAAGAAAGTGGATCCGGATGCATTTAACTGCATGTTGTACTTGAATAACTATGCATGTGACGACAGGGGGATGTAGCAGAGCCGTCAAAAAACTGAACTGTAACAGGATTGCAGTTATCTTGAAAAAAAACATAACTTGAAACTAGACAGGAACTATCTATGCACTGCAGCTGCATGTAGCACCTTCCTGCCAAAGGATGCTTCTGAAGAAGCTGTTGCATCTAACTTACATCTTGAGAATGTGTGCACTGATCGCCACATAGCTGCTTTGCATACTGCTTCCAAAGAAGTTTGATTGTGAAATCTAGTGGAATGTGCTTTTACTGTAAATGGTATTATTTGTCCCATTGATTTATAAGACTCTGTAATAGTTGTCACTAACCATCTAGTGCTGGAAAACCTTTTTTGTTGGCTCCAAACAATACTAGTAATGTCTCCGATTTGCAGAAATCCTTAGTTCTGTGAATAAAGAATTTTAGTGCTCTTACTGCATCTAGTGTATGTAATTGCTTTTCCAATGTGCCTTCTGGCTTCGGAAAAAACAAAGGCAGTATAATCTCTTGATTGAGATGGAAGTCTGAAGTAACTTTTGGAAGGTGAGAGGAACTGTACGGAGTACCACTTTGTCTTTGTGAAAAATAGTCCATGGCTGTTGGTGATGGAGTGCTGTAAGATCCGATACCTGTCTGGCTGAACAGATAGCTAGTAAAAATACTACTTTTAGAGTCAGGAATTTTATATTCACCGAGCCAAGTGGTTCAAACGGTGGTCTTTGAAGGGCTTGAAGCACTAAGTTAAGGTCCCAAGGGGGGACTGGCTTGCGTTTTGGTGGACGAAGTCGGATTAATGCCTGGAAAAATTGCCTAATGTCTGGTACTATGGCCCATTGTCTGTGACATAAAGCTGAACTTGTACCTTGAGGGCTGCTGTACTGAGGCCTTTGTCTACCCCTTCTTGTAAAACATCTAAAATATGTGTAGAAAAAATTGATTGTCACTGAATTTTGTTGGTTTTGCTCCAAGTATTCCATATTCTATTATATGTTGTGGATGTAGACTGTTTCTGTGCTGCGAATAGTGTTCGAACTATTCAGTCTGAGAATCCCTCCTTCTTCCAAATGCTGGATTCAAGAGCCACACCGTCAAACTTAGTTTGTGTGCGTGGTCTGCTAGGGCTGGACCTTGTGACAGCAGGTCTGGGAGAGACCAAGGCTGTGCTGCCGACAACTGTACTAGCTCCACAAACCATGCTCTGCGTGGCCACCATGGGGCAATGAGAATGGTTGGAACATTCTCCAGTCTTATCTTGTGTAATAGTCAAGGAATGAGAGGTATGGGAGGCATCTACTTCTGCTGGAGTCTTGTGTCTTTGCAAAGAAACAAGGAAGTTGAGTGTTGAACTGTGATGCCATGATATCGACTTCCGGAATTCCCCATTAGTAGGTGATCTGTTGGAAGACTGCTGGGTTTAATTGCCACTCCCAAGGATCTAGTATGGCTTAGATAGTCCTCTTCCCAGTTTTGAACTCCGAAGAGGAAGATTGCCAATAGCGCGACTTGGCGTGACTCCGCCCATGACATAATACGGATTATTACTTGAAGTACTGCTGCACTTCTTGTTCCTCCTTGTCGATTTATATATGCGACTGTGGTACTGTTGTCGGATTGAATTCTGACGCGTTTGCCTCGTAACTCCTCTTGCCAGTGAGGTAGCGCATGATAAACTGCTTTTAATTCTAGTGCATTGATGTGGAGTTTTTGTTCCTGCTGAGACCATGTGCCCGGACACACTCGGGGTGGCCACGTTGCTCCCCAGCCTCTGCGACTGGCATCTGTTGTGACTACCTCTTGCACTGGGCAATCCCAAACTCTGCCTTTGTTGAGGTTGGATATTTGATTCCACCATGTGAGACTTTGTTTTGTGGTTGTGGATAAGTGTAGCATTTGAGATAGATCTTGATGATCTTTGTTCCACAATTTTAGGAATTCCGATTGGATGCGTCTAAAGTGAATACTTGAGAAGGTCACTGCTTCTATTCTGGCCGCCATGAGTCCGAGAAGACCGCGTATTAGGAAGGTGGAAGATTGAAGTTGATTGAAAACTTTGTGTAGTGGTATTGCTTTTGGATGCAGTAGAGCAGGGATCCCCAACCTTTTGAACTCGTGAGCAACATTCAGAAGTAAAATGATTTAGGGAGCAACACTAACATGAAAAATATTCTTCGGGTGCCAAATAAGTGCTGTGATTGGCCATTTGGTAGCCCCTATGTGGATTATCAACCTACATTGAGGCTCTGTTTGGCAGTGCACCTGATTTTTAGGGAACCAAAACTTGCCTGCAAGCCTGGATTTTAAAATTAAGCACCTGCTTTGAGGCCACTGGGAGCAACATCCAATGGGTTGGAGAGCAACATGTTGCTCACGAGCTACTGGTTGGGGATCACTGCAGTAGAGTTTCCTTACGATCTTGTGAATTGATGAGCATGCTCAGGAATTCTAAAGCTTGTGTCGGGTTTTAGTAGACTCTTTTTGTAATTGATCAGCCAACCGTGGTATCAGGAGAGGCATTCTCTTGTGTGTAAAACGTATTCTGCCTCTGAGTCCGCTACTACTATGAAGTCGTCTAGATAGGCTGTCACTCAAATACCTCTTAGCCAAATAGTCGCCAGACACTGGGTGCAGATATCAATCTGAATGGAAGAGCTCGGAACTGAAAATGTTGTTCTATTGCAAAACCTAAGAAATGTTGGCGAGATTGATGGATAGGCGTTTGCAGATAAGCATCTTTGATGTCGATTTTGGACATGAAAATGTCTGGTTTTAGACTTTTTATGATTGAAGGAAGAGACTCCATTTTGAAATGGTCGTATCTTACAAATTTGTTAAAAGTGCATAGATTGAGAGC
Source organism: Xenopus borealis (assembly GCA_024363595.1). Lineage (NCBI taxonomy): Eukaryota > Metazoa > Chordata > Amphibia > Anura > Pipidae > Xenopus > Xenopus borealis. The sequence goes on from CM044441.1 coordinate 65,956,649, forward strand.
TGGACGAAAACCTCCGTACCATGAAAAGGCTTGAGTAGAATCCCTGGAAACGGAAGTCTCCTGGAACTGGTATGATGACCTTGTTGTTTTGGAGCTCTGTTATGATGTCGAGGAGAGCCATGCGTTTGGTTGGATTGGAAGTGCTGGGGGGGCTTCATAAACCTGTTTTTTTTTTTTTGCAGCATTTACTAAAACCTTATCCACCTTGGACATAGAAATCTGTTTTTCCTTGATTTTTAGAGTAGAAAAGATATCCTTAAGAATGTTTTTTTGTTTGGTTGCCTAGATGGTTTGTTAGAACCAGTGGATTGGCTGTTGGACGAAGAATATGTATCTGAATCTATGTCACTTAACTCCTCTGAGGAGTAATATGAATCAGAAGTATGTGCAGGAGAGTGAGAACATTTCCTTTTCTTTTTGCCTGATTCTGGGATGGTTTGGACAGAAACTGCCTGTTGTACTGAAAATCTTATAGTGGACTGCATCCATGACATTATTTGTGACAGATCTGTAGCTGGAGGCATAGTGTAAGCCTCTACTTGTGAGGATTCTGGGTCCTGGGAAGCATGTACCATTGCTGCGATCATGTGTTTATGGTCAGGCTGCTTTTCCGTAACGGTAGGGGAAGCAGAACATTCTCTATATTTTGTGGGGCCTTTTGCAGCCTTTTTTAGTTTGGTCTTAAGCCTTCTGGCCTTATCAGGGAGGTCTATATCCTCAATTAAGGATATTAATTCTTCATTTGGATTAGCCATGATGATTTATCGGAGCTCCATATAAGCACTAAGTCAAAAAGAAGGCAGGGCCCCCGAAATCAACGACTCCACTATCTACTACTACGGATTGTGTCTGTGTGCTGTTATGGGAGCTCCGTTGTGCATCTCGTACACCTGGTGGAGTCTCTGCTGAGGTGCACTGATGTTATGAACAACTGTATTTGCGCTACGTGAAATCGCGGAAACAGATATGACAGTATCTGCATTCACGGGTATTCTCCTATCCTCGTGGTAGTTAATGCACCAAACGTCCTTTCCGTTTTTTTGACCAGGTGTTATGCTGGAGCTCAACCCTATCAACAGAATAAATCTGTGAGGGAGCTCTCTAGCAGCGAATTAGCGGAGTCGGGAGAATACTATAGGGCTCTACCTATGAACCCGCCGTCTATAATAAAATCAGTAGGAGAGCACAAAAAGGGGGCTCAACTAAGTTAAGTGGATCTCATCTGGGAGCTCACAAGTCATAAAAAAGTAGGGCTCGACCTTGCTCCGATCCAATTCTGTAATGCTGAAAAAAGGAAAATAATGCTTGATTGCTTTTTTTTTTGTTTTTGTAGAGAGTGAAGAATTGCTGCCTCCTAGCAGAACAAACTGAAAAAAATTGATCAGAAGGTGGAGCCAGAGGGACAAGAGTGATTGGAGAAAGTTTAGTTTATTCAGTTTGTCCTGCCTCCAGGAGGAGTAACTTAAACCCAGTCGTCTTACACGGACAGGTAGGGCCGACTGAGAAAAAACAAATTGATGTAAACTTACTTAAAGGAAAACTATACCCCGAAAATGAATGTTTGAGCAACAGATTTTTTTTTAAAATGGCTATTTTCTATTTATGATTACCCAATGGCACATACTACTAAAAAAGTGTATTATTATGAAAATGATTTATTTACATGAAGCAGGGTTTTACATATGAGTTGTTTTAGGCAATATCTGTTTATAGAGACCTACATTGTTCGGGGGGTATAGTTTTCCTTTAAGGCAATGAGCACTTTTGCATTTACATTACATTCACATTATCAGGCTTTTGGTTCAACTAAGAATCAGCAACCGTAAGTTTAACTGAATTCAGAAAGTATAAAGAAAATGTGAAGATAGTTGTGGCTGCTAGCACTCTTGGACATATAAAAATGTATAAAACTGTCAATATCTCAGAAACAGATAAGCATAGGTCTGGAGTAGAACACCACTACCTTCTTTCCAAAGAAATCCAGGGCAGGTTAAATGAATATAATCATTTGGAGGTAGAGAACAATTTGGCACCACCCCTGATTTAGAATTTCCTTCTCCATTAAAACTAGGCAACCAGAAATGCTGTGAGAATTTAAAAATCTTAATTAACAATCATATTCTTAACATCACTTGCTATCAATATGTAAAATAAACAGACCACATCTGTGCTGCCCAGAGAGAACCCACCAATACACTTATCCAGTCATGAAATTACCAGTCATATACTAGTGTATACTGTACCCTAAAGCAGTAGATACCAGATTATAGGAAACCCTAAAAGGGATTTTATTAATTTTTTACCTTAGGGAACACCATGTCAAGCATTAAAGGGTTTTCTCACCTTTAAATTAAGCTTTAGAATGATATAGGGAGTGATAGCCAGACAATGTGCAGTTGGTCACTTTTTTTAATTTCTTGTTGATAAGAGTCCAAATTACCCTAGCAAAGAGAGACTGACGTATCATTATGAGAGGGTCTGAATAAAAAGAGTATTAAAAAGTAATAGAATTGTAACCTCACAGGTGATGTTTGGTCATAAGGGACTGAGGAAATTCCAATTATTGCAAAATTTTACAGACTTTGGAATTAGTTAAGATAGTTAAGATCTTTCAAACTACAGAGGACTATCAAATTTAGGAATATATTTTCCATGTATGATTACATGCAGATCTTTAAGTGGCTGGCAGATAAATACTTGTAAAGGTCGGGATAACATCCTTGTGAGGCATGTTCATTGCTAAGTAGTAGTACAAATTTACAGGACCTGAAGAGACATCCCTATAAGATAAATTAATTCATTGTTTAAAGGACAGAGAGGGTTCTACAATTAATAGAACATACTTACCCACATTTGTATGTGGGCAAGAAGAATTAATCTGGTTGCACAGCATTTTAAATCTTTGCATAGTAGAGGTCCTTCGGTGATGCACTATTTAGGTACTAATGAAATCCCTCACCCATTTAGTAGCAATTACGATACAAAGAATTTGCACCAGATGGGTTTACTATCCAGTATTATAAAGAGTGTGCTGGACCTCTCCTCCCACACTTA
>CM044441.1:65973825-66002657 GCA_024363595.1 Xenopus borealis
ACTTGCAACGAGTCTTTTACAGCGCTCTGGAGGAATTTTGGCCCACTCATCTTTGCATCATCTAAAATTGCACAACTCTTTTCAATATACACACCCCAACGCTAAAGAATATACCTACTACTCTGGCGTCCACAAGACCCTTTCTCACATAGATTATTTATTTGTCTCCCAAACATTACTGCATACAATACACACATCAGAAACAAAGACATAATAATCTCAGACCATGCTCCCGTTCTACTACAAATGCAATACCCACGGCCCCACCCTAGATCCTCTAACTGGGTTTACCTTCAAACCTTTATAACAATGAAGACTTTAAACAGCACCTTAAAACCTCCTGGGCCAACTATGTGTGATAACATAGCCCATTGGGACAATATAAATCTATTTTGGGCTGCATCCAAACCAGTTTTACCTGGACAGATCATCACATACTTGGCTCACCAGAAAAGAATATATAAAAATGACAAACAGAATATCTTACAAAAAGAACTATCACGAGCGTATACCGTATTCAAGACAAATTCCACAACTGAATCATACAAAAGATACAAGGAAGTAAAAAAACTGTTTGATACCCTACTGACGGAAAAGCACAATGAAGTCTAGATCATACACCCAATAGATACTTCAGATGGGGTAATAAATCAGGCAAACTTCTAGCAAGTATTGTGAGACAACAAACCGCATAGTCATATATACACAATAACCAATCCTGGATAACGGACCCTGCACTAATCAACAAAACAATGGCACAATATTTTCAAAACTTTTATACAACAGAACTCGATGATCAAACAGAAGGTATAAAATTCATGCGAGAAGCTAACTTACCTAAGTTAACAGTGGAGGAGCGAGACATACTTGATGCCCTGATAACAGAAAACAACACAAACAATCAAATCTTTGAAACTAGGCAAAAGCTTAGGTCCAGATGGCTCAAGCACTGAATTTTTAGCTCCAGACATAATCCCTACACTTCACACACTATATAAAAATACACTTCTAGGTCTCCCTCACTGGCCAGAAGCATAATAAGCCCGTATAATACTCCTCCCAAAGAAATATAGGGACCCAAAAAAACCACAACCGTCCAATCTCCCTTTTAAACCAAGACCTGAAAATAATCACAAAAATAATGGCTGATCGACTACGACAAAGTCTGCCTAGAATCTTGACTCAAATCCATACATGTTTCACAAAAGGGAGGCACTCGGCGAGGGCCATTCACCAAATATTGGCTTCTATATACACATACAATACAGAAAAATGCAAACATGGGATACTAGTAAACTTGGATGCTGAGAAAGCATTTGACAGAATATATCATTCCCACATCCTTAGAAAATTCAACATTTTGGGAAGCCAACTACTTAAGCTCTTCCAAAACCTTTATGCATCTATAATTTTCCTTACAGTAAACAATATAAACTCTGACAAGATTCCAATTAAAAGGGGCACCAGACAGGGTTGCCCCCTATCCCCCCTTCTCTTCAACATAGCTTTAGACCCGCAACTTAGACACCTAGCATAAATAGATACACCACCTTTTCCGGTCTAAAAATTAACTACGATAAATCTGAAGCCATTAAAATCAAAAACACGATCCATACAGACTGGATGCAAAACACTACATTGCATACCAAGGCATAAAATTTGCAAATCACCACACAGATACTTACCAACTGAATATAAAACAAACTATATCCAGCATCGAGCATGAACTCGATAAATGGAAAACCGCAAACATCTCCTTTCTAGGCAGAGCGCACCTTATTAAAATGATATATTTTTCCAAATTAATATACAAGCTCCAAATGCTACCATATTATCTAAACACACTGATTTGAAACAAATCAACAAAACCTTCAGAAACGTTATCTGTAAAGGGAAAAGACCTTGGATTGCCTTACTTAAATTACAACAGCTCAAAATGAACGGAGGTATTCATTTCCCAAGTGAAGAAGACTACATGCTGCGGCATGCTGGAGACTGGATATATATAAATACAAACACATACAGTAACCTAGAACTTCAGCAAGATCTTGTGGAAACTACATATCTCAATCCCCTACTTCACCCCCCACCTAATGAATTGACACTTAAGCAAAAAACTAGGGATGCCCCGAAGCCACTATTTCGGAATTGTGAAAGATTCGGCCGAATACCTAACCCCTAATTTGCATATGCAAATTAGCAAGAGGAAAGTTAAAAGTCAGCCGCGCACGATTTGGATCGCCCAGGCACAAGGATTTGACTCAGAATCCTGCTGAAAATGGCCGAATCCTGAACCAAACCCTGGATCCAGTGCATCCCTACAAAAAACCAACAAACAATTCCCAAGTGGCCTACTAACTAACACATTTATCATCTGGCGAAACAATGGCATATATTGTACAAGAGACATACTTACCAGTACACTAAATATCATGACATTTGCGGTAGAATCTACCAAATATCCGTTCCTTAACGGGCAACATTTCAATTACCTACAAGCTTCCCACTATGCGAGAGGGGTCTTACGTGACAAATGACAAAACATGATATTTCTAGTCCACTAAACCATATATGGAAAAGGACTTACACATCACATTCCACATCTTATATATTCAAACTCACCAGAACAAATTTAGATACATTGGAAAAGGACACCTGCTTTGGGAAATGGGCAGATATAATCTCAGACTCCCCAATGACAGATATTGTAAAACTTCACTCCCATTCTATGCATATAATACCATCCAGCCACTACCAGATTATGACTCTACAAATACTACACCAATCATATCTAACCCTGTTATGAAGGTTTAAATTGCATCTGATGCCTCCCTAATTCACTGTATGTGGTTCTGCCCAGTGATCAAAATCTTTTTGGTTAGAGGTATACAGATACTGGCACTCGCTGACCAACCAGAAATTTCAACCTATTGAATGGGTTTTATTCAGCAAACTTCACAACACTCAACATATATCTAGGGCTAACAAAGCCTTTGCAGAAAGGCTAGCTGTAGCCACTACAAAGCTATCCCTATTCACTAGAAGCATCCCTTAACAAAATACCCCACACTAACAAATTTTTTGACATATGGACCACTAATATCCTAAGCCCCCCCCCCTGACATAAGGAAACTGACAATAACCACATTCTATCGAACCACGAGTTACGATCTAGAAAATTTCCAAGGTACCAACCCTTTAATCCTAGCAATGAGGACCTAAACAGGGTCGAACATACTGACTGCCTTCCAGGATCCACCAATATTCTCTGAAATGTATGTAACGGATGTATGTATAGAATTCTCTGAAAAGTATGTCTCTAGAAAGGGTGAATAAAGTGCTTAACTGATTTGTTTATTTTATGTTAATTGTTATGTTCTAAAAAAAGAAAATATACCTCACACAAATATTTGGTCAGAAGTAGTGGTGAACAGCGATGGGCGAATCTACCCCGTTTGATTTGCCGAAAAATTTGCGAATTTCGCTCGAAATTCGCGAACTGGCGAAAAAATCTGCGAAACGAGTCGCGGCAACTTCGAGGCGCGACTCGGTTTTTTCCGCGAATTTTCGCTGCCGTTTCGCAAATAAATTCGCCCATCACTAGTGGTGATCTTATAAAAGTGACCATTACTACTAAGTCTGTTAAACCTCTTAAATTTTATTTCTCAATACCGGTTACAACTGTACAATATGCTCATCAAATGTAACAACGCACAGACAAAATCGATTTTGATCAAAATGTCTATTGATTATTGGACATACAATCCTGAAACAACAAGGTCAATAATAAAATTGTGATGAGGCACTAATAAAAATATTAAAGAAAAAAATAAATAAAATAATAGACATTTTATAAAATACTAAAAATTAACTTACAGCCAAATCTCCTGTTTAATAAGCCTTCAAATAACTACCCCACAGATGTCAACTTTTACAAAGGTCGGGACCCTTTTTAAAAACTGAAATCACATCACCTAAGTGCCCTAGCTAACCCTAGGGTGTATTCAATCAGGGCCTGGTGCCCCTTGTTGCAGTATTTATATTCTTTAACAAAACAACTATTTATTGGCATCACAGGATGGATCCTGCAATTTCATTAAGTTTTTTTAAATGCATGATAGGCAACAGGACTTAATTTGATCTGCTATGAGAGCCATTTTATTGGCACCGAGAGCTTGTCTCACTTGATGTAACCAAAGCTTTCGACTCGTTTAAGTGGCCCTACCTATGGGAGATTATGAAACACTTTGGTATAGGCCCAAATTTCACAAACTGGGTCAAACTCCTATACAAATAACCAACAGCCAAAATCAAGGTCAACGGCTTACTCTCCTCCTCTTTTCCACTTGCAAGAGGCACGAGATAGGGGTGCCCTCTATCTCCTCTACTCTTTGCTCTGGCTATCGCACAAGTAGCCATTCCCATCAGACAATCCACCCAAATAGGCAGCCTCCGCAGGGGACCACTAGCAGATGAGCTGGCCCTCAATGCAGACCACCTCCCGCTATTCCTAGCGGACCTATACGACTCTCTCAGGACCACATTTACAATATTTGAACACTTCAGTAAATACTCGGGCCTCACAATTATATCGACCCGATACCAGCCGCTTATCCAGAAACAAATGAGGTATAATAGGTCACAAAATTGAAGTACCTAGACTGTCCTGGAAAAGCCCGACAGCCCCAGTGAATCAGGAAGGCTTGGCACTGCCCCACTTACATATATACTTCTTAACAAGCCAGCTGTACCACATACACTCCTGGTTCTGGCTGAAGGAAGATGATCCTGGATTAGTTCTACGGCAAGCCTAGTGGGCTCATGGGCAGACATTAGAAACCTCCCCAATCGGAGACTTACAGACTACAGCAAGGAGTCTACAACAATCACAACTGCATTTAAAGCATGGAGAGCGGCTTGCAGAGTGTTGAGTTGCTCCCACCGATCCTCTCACCCTCACTCCCCCTCTGGATGAACAGCAACCTTCCCCATCTCCATGACATGCAAGAATTCAGCTACTGGCCCGCACAGAACATCAAAGTCCTGGGAGACCTCTTAGTGGAGAACCAGTTTAACCAACGTTTAACCAACTCAAAGAGGGATCAGGACATACAATTATATAGATACTTGCAGTTAAGGCATGCATTACAATCTCAATTCTCAACCCTAATTATACAATACATGACAACTACTGGGCCACATTGGAAAAATAAAAGTTGTCTGGGGCCACACATGAAATACACAAACACTTTTGATTGTAAAAGTAAAGAAATGCACAGTGAAGAACTACATTACCTATTAAGTAACCAGATGGAGCTATACACTGGAATATGGGACACCAGGATATTAAATAGACTTATTATTATTACTACTAACTGGTCAATGGCTAGAGTGCCCCCTCCTGACTACTCCTATTTCCTTTGCAACATGACCTTTCCTCAGGAACCAAGCCTTTCAAGCTGGGCCGCATTCATGTCCATCCTGGGCAGTATGTGGCCCTCAGGCCACAGGTTGGACACCCCTGCTCTAATAGAACTACCCCCTCCAATAGCACCACTGAACTAGACTCGATAAAAGTCAATTTGTATTGTCATATGCAAAAATAACCTCCTCTACTGCACAACATAATATGTAATGGTTCTTTATTGATGTTTCTATGTTAAAAGCATAAATAAAATTAAAAAAAAAAAAAAGGAGAACCAACCCCTTTATATTAAAATTCCCTACCCCCCTTCCTTACATAGATTCCCATCCCTGCTCCCCCCAAGTTTAGGTGTTACCCTCAGTAAATACCTCTAACTCTTTACTTACCCCTTGTTGCAGATTTAGCACATCAGAGTTCATGGGCGCCATCTTCTCTTTGGTAATCTTCGTGAAGTAAGTGCAATATCGGAGCATGAGCAGCTGGAGCAGGCTTTCAGTTTTTGACAACTGGGCATGCACCGAAAGTGAAACTCCGATGCACTGAATATGCAATGAGGGGTAAGTAAAGGGTTTGGTTCTCCTTAAGGAACTTGTCAGAAAAAAATAGTTCTACCATGCATCTGTTTAGGGAAGGGAAAAGAAACACATACTATCTCTGATGCTATTGTAACAAAAATCATTATATTAACAGAACATATTCTCCTTGTATCCCTGAATCTTTAAAAAAGAATAAATGACTGTATATTTCAAAAGTGCTTAGAATTGTAAATTAACATATTTTTGTTCAACCCAATCATATTCAAAGACTGACATTTATCATAGCACAAGTCACATGACTAGGGGCAGCTGGAAATTGACAATACGTCTAGCCTCATGTCAGATTTAAAAATTAGATATAAAAAACTTTTCATTCGAGAAATGGATTTCAGTACAGAAGTCTGCTGGGGCAGCACTATTAACGGATGCATTTTGAAATAATTATGGTTTCCTATGACAGTATCTCTTTAAAACTACCTCTACAATGCCTCAGAAGCATTTCACTCCATCTAATTTTATCATGTTAAAATTATCCTAAAAAGAGTGATCATATAAAAATTGTTTGTTGGGTTGCAAATACAGACACAACACACACTAACTCCTAATGTCACAATAGCCCTGAATATTATGCTTGTTCAAGAAACCATCCAAGCCACTCTTAAAGGAGTACACTTGCTAATAAAAACTCCTACCACCCTACCGTACATGGACACCCCTCCCTGCCCCCCAGTCTAGGTGGTACCTTTGATAAATGCCCCTAACTCTTTACTTACCCCTCGGTGCAGATTCAGGGTATCGGAGTTCACAGGCGCCATCTTTTTCTCTTTGGTAACCTTATGGAATAGAGCAGCGTATCAGCGCATGCACAGTTGGAACAATCTTCTGTTTTGACATAACAGCGCATGCGCCAAAAGTCATGGAACTTGTCGAAGCGCCGGAAGACCCAAAAGATTATCGAAGAGAAGAAGATGCCGTCCGTGAACTATGATGCCCTGAATCTTCAACTTTCTATCAAAGTGCATTCCCCTGGCATTTTGCAACAATGAACCTCACTTGCCAGTTTGCTGCCAGGTTATGCAATTTAGTCATATTGCTCTGCAAGGTGCCAGCATCCTGCACAATAATATATATATGTATATAATCACAGGCAATTACATTTTGATACTTTATAATTAATAATGAACATTTAGAGCACGAAATGAATTCACACTGACACCTAGTGGAGAAAAAGGAATACAAGGCAACTGATTATTGAATGCATAAGAGACTTTTATTGGACACTCACAACTTGATCACATGATGTCGTTTTGGCGCCAATATTCACTAAGGAGGAACTTATAAATAGTATGCTTCACTTGATACTCAGAATCCTTGAAAAAGGTCCCCAGGAGGGATCGAAACGTCGGGCTGAGATGCACTGAAAATAAAATTATCACTGTTATTTTTCAACACAGTGTGTGCGGGTCCTTCTTTTTGATTGCATTTACCGTTGACCTGGCACCGCTGGCTTTGACTACGTTTAGAGTGCAGGTACTGTGGAATATATATATATATATGTCATTCCAAGTCATTAATAAACTAATTAAAAAGCAAAGGGCCAAGGACAGACCCCTGCAGTACTCCACTAACAACACTGGTCCAATTAGACATTGATCCATTTACTACCACTATTTTTAATCAATCCTTCATACAAGTCTCTCTCCAAGTACAAAGGAGTGTTCACCTTTAAGTTAATGTTTAGTATGATTTAGAATGATATTCCGCAATTGTTTTTCATTTTTAATTATTTGTGTTATTTAGCTGTTTATTCAGCACCTTTTCATTTTACAACTTCAGCTATCTGGGGGCTAGGGTCCAACTTACCCTAGCAACCATGCATTGATTTGAATAAATGACTGGAATATGACTAGGAAAGGACTAGAATAGAAAGCACAGGAATAAAAAGTAGCATAACAATAATTTGTAGTCTAACAGAACATTTGTGTTTTTGATGGGGCCAGAGAAAAAATGCAAATAATGAAATAAAACTTTACAAAACAAATAATGAAGACTAAGGGGCAGATTTACTATTGGTCGAATTCGAGGGTTAATGAACCCTTAAATTCAAACAATCGAATTTTGGTGAAATTTTAACCTTTCAAATTCGAATATTGAATTTGAAGAGTTTTAGCGAAATTCGATCGATAAAAAAAAAAAAATTGAATCAAATGATTTGAGCGATTTTAACCATTCGATCAAATTTTTTTAATTCAATCTAAAAATGCTGAAATAACCCTAAGGGAGCTTTCCATAGGGTTATACAGCAATTCGGTAGGTTTAATCTGGCGAACTAGGAATTTGAATAAAAATTTAAAGGGCAAGTCATTCAACCATCGATAGATTTTTAATCGAATCGATCAAATTTTTTTAATTTGATGTTCGAAGAGCCCAAAAAAGATATTCTAAAATTTGAATATTTTTGAAAATTCGATCGAATTTCGAATCCTTCACACGAATTTAGTAAGTCTGCCCCTAAATTCTAAGCTGCTTAGAATTGTTAATTCTATAACATACTAAAAGTTAACTTAAAGGAGAAGGAAATTTTCTATAAGTAGCTTATAGTGTCCCCCACCACCCCCCCTCCTGAAACGCCGCAATAAAACTTGCCTCAGCTCTGTACTTGATTGCGCTTGTTCAGCTTTGGCGCTGCCATTTTTGGCGCCGCCATTTTCAAATTCAGCACGTCACTTCAACCCAACAGCGCGCATGCGCATCTTTTTTGACCCCATGACGTGTCAGACCATGTCAGGCAGACCCGCTCGTTTGAATTCTTGCTCCTGCGCTCGCTCGCTGGCTGGCTGACTGTCAAGGCAAGCTGTAAATGAAATTTAGAGCGAGCGCAGAAGCTTCAAAGCTCAGTTGCTGAGAAACGTGGAAACTGTCTGCCGATAGGTTAAATGATTAACGGGGGCGGGAGCATGGAGGTCAACGATGACGCGTCCATATGTCACGTGACCAAGAAGACAGAAGTCAGCACGGCACTGAATAGATTCAACAGAGCATGCACAGGGCACTGCTGAAACCTACTGCGCATGCCTGTGCCCCAATGGAAGCGATTTCTGGACAGGAGAGAGGGTAGGAGTTTTTATACATGTTCTTAATATTATTAAAAACGAATAGAACATAAAAAAAAAAACGTAGAAAAGTACTGATTGAATTATTTATGTTACCTAAAAGAAGATTTCCTTGGCAATATCTATATATTTATTTCATTTTTGAGTTTCCTTCTCCTTTAAAGGTGAACCAGTCTGTGTGGCACTGTATCAAAAGCTTTAGCAAAATCTAATTGGATCAAATACACTGCCATTCCAGTCTGTGTTCCTGAATACCTACTCATAGAAGGCAATTAAATTAGTCTGGCAAGACATATGGCGTGTAAAATCAAGCTGGCGCAAACTCCTAGTACTGTGATTTTCAATATATTCAAGTATCGTATCCCGTATTAGCCTTCCATAAACATTCCACCACTGATGTAAAACAAACAGGCCTATAGCTTTTAGGCTGAGAATGGGATCCGTTTTATATTATCATACTTTTACCTATTGTGAAAATGAAGGTCAGACATCTGTATGCTGGCAATTGCGTATTTTTCATCATATTTTATGCGATGTACTTAGTTCATGGGTCATGATTACAGAGGCCGTTTATGTACAGGGTCAAACTGGACTGGCGGGACACCAGGAAAAAACCATGTGAGTCCCGCCGGCCCAGATCTGCACCCTGTGCCTTTTCTGCTCTTTCTGCCATGACCAGCCTGCATAAACACAGTTCTAAATACAAATATAGGGGCCCTTTGCTCTGGGCACTACCACCACTAAGCAGAGCTCTAAATGACCTATGCCCAAGCTGAAACACAAGGGCACTGGTTGGCTGAATGCCGAGGAACCAATTAGGTGAGACACCTGGGTTCTATTCTTAAAGTGACATTGCTCAGAGGGGTCACAGTCAATTCTGGCCTCATTGTATAGTATAACTTCAATCATCGCATATTCCTGGGGCAAATACAGTTATTATAAGGACCTCCCTCTCCACTGGCATATTAAGGGTTTGTTCCCTACCCCCACTGAACCCCTACGCCTCGCTGCTGTGCTGCACTGGAATTGCCCCAGGAATATTGCCAGTTATTCTATACAAAGATACCAGCCAGTCACGACAAAAACACAGTGCGCACGCAGCTGAGGGGCCCTGAGGCAGCATGGTGGGTCCAGGACCCGAAAATCTGACCCTGTTTACATACCAAACGGTATTAAAGGGCACCAGTCATCTGAAATAGACTCCCTCGCCAAAGGCGACGGCTAATAGAGCCTGCACTCCTGTTGGGAGAAACAATATTTGAATTTTTTAAAAATTGCCCCCATCAGCGCTAGGCTACCCACACCAGGAAGGAGCTAATTGTTGGGTCATACGCATGCACATAATGAGAGTGTGCCGCAAATTGCTCATTATGCGCATGTGCTTGATGTCAGATTCCCATTACACGTATGCATACTACATGATTTAAAACAAAAATTTTAAAAAACTATTGTTTCCTCCACCTGGAATGTGGGGAGTCTATTCCAGCTGACAGGTGCCCTTTAAATAAAAGTGCAATTTTGAATACATTATTTTTACTAAAAATGAAACATAACCCCCTTAATTCCAGCATTACTACATCCACATGGGGAGCTGAACCTGAGGCAACTGTGGCATATGCATAAAAATGTATGCATACATTCTCTGTGTATCAATGGAGTCATTTTCAGCACTCAGAACCAAAATGACATATGCACCCAATTTATTTTGGTTGCAAGTCTGCTGCTCCAACTGATACAGACAAATGTAGGGGGTGATAGCTCCAGGGTTCCCCTGCATCAACACAGGCACTTGCATACAATTCAGGCAAGAAATGGAGAGAAGGCAGAGGTTCATCTATATGGAAGTGTAAGCAATTTCATTCATGAACAGAAAATTTGCAAGATGACACTTGCAGTAAGTAAACAAGCCCAGACTTTCACAAATGTATAGAAAGTTAAGCTTAGTTTTTAATGTCAGTGCACAGTACTTTTTTTAATGCATACACACTCCCAGCCAAATTATACCAATTGCTCAGTTAGTCTTTATTCACAATGTGTTCAGGATAATTACAGTTTTAGCGTATTTGAAAGACATACGTTAGCATATGTTACCTTGGTGCAAAAGAGATATATTATTACTTCATGTCCACTAAATATAGTTCACTGTATTATGATAATTATTTTGATGTAACACAACACAAATATATATATATATATATATATATATTTATATATATATATATATTGTCACTCAGTAATGGCCTTGGGTGCTGGTAGCTCTTGGCCAGACAATGATTTCAGTTTGCAAATGTATAATTATGATTCTACTCTTAAGCATTAGAAGTATTGTTTTATGTGTAGCGCTATAGTAAACTCGAGTGCACCTGTCTCTATCTATAGGCTTCACTCCCAATATATTGCTCCGGATGAGACCTTAAATCTTAGGGAGTAAGCCCTCGCAGCGAGGTGGAGGCAGGGTGTAGTGCAACTGTAATAATATTCAGGGTGCAAATAATTGGGCGCCAGTGGTTCTTATAACTTAACTATGGAACACGTTTATTGAACATACAATCACCATTGGAGTGTACAGCAGTAACATAGCACAGCAGGATCAACAGTGGATAGGCAATACTCACAGTACCTTTGGTCAGAGACTGTCCCCTTCACACATGGGAGACAATGTACATGCAGCATTGAGGAGGTACACCCAGCTTTCAGCCTTTTCCCTAAGTGGAACCTGAGGAGACACTTTCAATCCTAGGTCTGTACACTTAGTCCCTACTCTGGGCAATTAGTACCCGGGATCTTAATCCCACTCACAATCCTCGTAGGAGCCTCAGACTGCTCAGCTAAATAATCCTGTCTATCTGTCACTCCTAGAGCGACCTATAACAGTGAGTAGCCTATCCTTACTAAGCCTGACCTGCTTAGGTTCCACTCGAATACTCTGCCTGCCTGCTCAGGCTAGAGCCAGCACAAGATGGACACTGAAAGCATGGCTTACAGTGCTTTTATACTATAACACAGTGCCATCTACTGGTCACTATGTGTAATAACAAGGGGCATGGACTAGAGCAGGAATGGGAAACAGCTCCCCCTCCTAACTGTATTTTAGGACCCAATTAGGTGTCCATAACACTTGGGGACTGCCTGCTAAATAACTAGGAGGTTAATTTAGTAGTCCCCTACATATGTTTAATTGGTGGAAATATGCAGAAACATTTAAATCACTCAGGCAAAGTAAGAGTGGGATGACAAACCATTCGAAACGTAGAATACAGCAACCTCAAGCAACAAATCAAGTAAAAGAAATACAGACCTCAATACTGGGGTTTAGAGACGACAAAGCGAAGAATCATGGACATGTATGAATACAATGCAGCAGACAGTGTCGCTTCTTTTGCCCAACAACACCCCCTCACACTTACTTTTACGCCATGTTGCCCAAGCTGGACAACACCTGCCTTGCAGTCTCCACAATTACTCACCCTCAGTCCCACAAATCAGCGCAACCAAAAAGAGCACGAAGAGCCTTTGCACCCTCGGCCAAGAAGCCGATCCAGACATCGCATCAATGTTCCTTCTATCAATCTTCCCTCCGATCCCTTCTTCCTCTCGCTCCTCCCCCTTCCCAATACCGCCTCTCGCGACGTCGATTAGGCCACGCCTTGCCCCGTACCTTGTAATACTGTTGAATTATCTAGGGCTGAGGCATGGTCTTCGCTGGGTTTTTCTGGTGTAAATACAAGACGTGTGCCATAGGCCTTAGAGGTAAATCTGGCATGCCAATTTCTACTAAATACACACACAGACTGATCAGCAGTCGACGTCTATATAAACAGGTCCCGATAACTGTCCAGCGACCCCACCTACAAACTCGTGACAACAATGTAACTGGGCGTGATTTAGTGGGTGCTGTTGGTGCGTGTCGTATTTTGTCAGGTTTTCGTGGTTATAAACTTTATTTTGATTACCCTTTCGGTGCTAGCCTAGCTGGTTACACCTTTCATTTGAGTTTAGGGCTAGAATTGTGAGAACACTTTATGGTCTTTTTTTTTAGTTTATTTTAATTTTCAGGACAACTTAGATTTTTAAAATATCTGTTTTTGCCATTCCTGGAACACGACACGGGCATACCTTAAGGTAGATGTAAAAAAGGTATACTTTCTGGTATCAGTATCTCTTTAAGTTAACTTTTAGTATGTCATAGAATAGCTAATTCCAAGCAACTTTTCAATTGGTCTTTTTTTTTTTTAGTTTATTGAATTATTTGCCGCCTTCTTCTGACGCTTTTCAACTTTCAAATGGGGGTCACTGACCCCCATCTAAAAAACAAATTCTATGTAAGGCTTCAAATTTATTGTTACTGCCACTTTGAATTAGTCAACCTTTTATTCAGACCCTCTCCTCGTCATACCACAGTCTCTCATTCAAATCAATGCTTGGTTGCTAAGGTAATTTGTATCCTAGCAACCAGATCACTCAATCTACCAACTGGAGAGCTGTTGAATAAAAACCTAAATAGCTAAAAAACCACAAATAATAAAAAAAAACTTGCAAATTGTCTCAGAATATCACTCTCTACATCAGGGGTGTCCAAACTGCGGCCCAGGATGAATATGAATGAGGCCCAACTTGAAATGCTCAGTTCCCGAGAAAACGTTATGTTGCAAAGGATGTAGGAGGAGGGGGGACTCTGCCCATTACCCAGTTATTAATAATAATATAATAATAATAAGTCTATTTATTATCCAGGTGTCTGTAATTCCAGCTCCATCTGGTTATCCAAATGGTATTTTATTTTTTTTCTGTGTATTTTCTTTACTTTACAAATCAAAAGTATTTGTGTATTTCATCTGTGGCCCCCAGACAATTTTCTTTCTTCCAATGTGGCCCTCAAAGAGTTTGGACACCCCTGCTCTACATCATATTAAAAGTTAATTTAACCCTTTTAAAGCGGTTGTTCGCCTTCCAAACACTTTTTTTCTGTTCAGCTGTTTTCAAATTGTTTCCCAGAAATAAAGACTTTTTTTCAATTACTTTCCATTATTTATTTTTTACTGTTTTTCATCTAAGTTTAAAGTTGAATGTTAGTGTCTCTGGTGTTTGAGTCTGGCAGCTCAGTAATTCAGGTGCAGACTCTAAACTGTTACAATTTTGCAACATTTAGTTGAAACATTTCTGGAGTATTATCTGCTCAGCAGGGACAAAGATAAGAAATGTATCCATTAAATGTAACAGTTTAGAACAATTGAGATAGAAGGGCAAGCCCTTGGAATTTTATTAAAGCAGTAGTGCAATGTTTCGGGGAAACGCCCTCCAGGGACAGGTACAGTGTCGGACTGGCCCACCGGAATACCAGGAAAACTCCCGGTGGGCCAAGGTGTCAGTGGGCCCTCATGCTGCTAAACTTTTGGCCTATTTCATGGCCATTCCCTATTTCTATGAGAACAAAGAGGCTAAATAGATGGAATAATTGATTATAGTATGTAAAGAAAACAACTAGGAGAATAGAGGTTGATTGAGGAGATAAAGAATATTAGTACTGAGAGTGGCCCCCTGGTTTAAGGTTTTATGGTGGGCCCCTGGTTTAAGGTTTTTGGGTGGGCCCCTGGTGTCCCAGTCCGACACTGGACAGGTAAAGTTTCCTCCTTCAGCTTCTTGTAGTTGGGAAACTGGCAATAAGTCGATCCCATGTCAGATTTCAAAATTAAATATAAAAAGTTCTGTTTGCTCTTTTGAGAATCGGATTTCAGTGCAGAATTCTGCTTGCGCAGCACTATTAACTGATGCGTTTTGAAAAATAAATTTTTTTCCCATGACAATATCCCTTTTGTTTTGAAGCTGCTGAGGTAAAGATGTCAAAGTGGTATTGTATGTTGATGACAAGCAGTGTTGCAGGTCCTCCTTCTCTGTTCAGGGATGGTTTTTCCACTTTTCCTTGGAATACAGAAAGACTGCTGAGTCTAGTCCTTAGGAGTTATCCCTTCCATGTTGGGCCATTCTCTTACAAAGTGTCATAGACATATTGTAGTTTTTCCATCTTTTTTTACCTGCTCCCACCTCCAAATTACTTCTTGCCTCTCCGTCCTTCCTAAAATACAAGAAAGTAAAACAGAAGAGTAGAGGTATTACTATATGTGATTGTTGTATATAGTTAAGTGCAATATAGCATTATTTTGTTTTTTCCTTTTCTATTCTGTCCTATCCATTAGGAAAGCACTTAACAGTAACACCTAGAAATGAAAGTGTTTTAAAATTATGAAAATATCATGTAGTGTTGCCCTGCACTGGTAAAACGGTTCTGTTTGCATCAGAAACACTTCTATAGTTGAAATAAACAAGCTGCTGTGTAGCAACGGCAGAAATTGAAAAATGGCTATATGTCTATAATAGTAGTGTTTCTGAAGCAAACACAGCAGTTTTTCCAGTTCAAGGCAACACTGCATTATATTTGTAATTGTTTAAAACACTTTCATTTTTTGAAGTTACTGTTCCTTTAATACACCTAGTTAAAAAGTGTATACAATACTCAAGGGAACACCAGCTATAGAACTAGATTCTATTGGATGCTTGTCTCTAAATGTTAAAGAACTGAAGAACATTAAATTGAGAAGAGCACGCAAAAAGCAAAATAATTGCTGTGGTTATGCTTTATTACAGAATACAGATTTACTAAGGGTCGAATTCGAGGTTTAAAAAACCCTCAAATTCAACCTTGGGAATACTTGAGAATAGCAAGGGAAGTAAAATCCTTTGAATATCGAATTCAAAGGATTTTACATCAATTTGATTGGTTGAACAATTAAATAGAAAATATTAAATCGATCAATAAAATCGTTTGATTCGATTGAACGATTTTAACCATTCGATTGAATATTTTTATTCAATCAAAAATAATGAAACCCAATTCAGTAGCTTTGATCTGGTGAACTAGGCAGTTGAATAAAAAATTAAAGGGAAAGTTATTTGACTGTTGAATAGTCGAATATTCAAATAGATTTTTATTCGAATCAATCGATTCGGTCGAATTTTCAAAATTCACTGGTCGAAGTGGTCTTCAAAAACATTCGAAAATTCAAATCTTTTTGAAAATTCGATTTAACTTCGAATCCTTCATGTGAATTTAGTAAATCTGCCCCTACATGTTTTGGGCTTAATGTTTTAATTGAGAAATACTTTGTTATTGGTAATACTGAGACCTGGAGGGATGAAATGTGTTATGAATGTAGATAGTTATATCCTTTTTAGGAACACACAGAGAGATTAGAAAGGTGGAGGTTTGTCTTTATGTAAGCAATGAACTAAACAAATTACCAAGGAGAGCACTGGGGACTGTGTTGGGACTGTTTTCTGTTGGATTGTTTAGAGAAAGATCATTGGTGTATTTTACAGACCTCCTACTGGTTTCCTACTATTCATGGTGATACAAATTATGGAATGACCCCTTATCTGTAAAACCCGATGTCCCAACATTCCCAGTTGGTAAATGCATTTGTTTCAGCCATACCTGATACCACTTGACTATCTGTCTCTTCTCAAAGGGACCAGTTCACCGCTTAGGGCTCATCCAGACGCAAAGATTCGGGGAGATTTGTCGCCTGGCAACTAAGCACCTCTTCTTTGGGGCGACAAATCTCCCTGAATGGCTTCCTGGTATCTCGCACCCACTAGCACTAAAGTCGCCTGCGCCTATTCACACGCAGCGACGCGTTTTTCAAAGTTGCTCGAAATTGCTGCTTCTGGTTAAATATGTTTAAAATGCGGGACATCATGTGATACAATTGTGAACAGACCTACAGACCTGCAGTCACAATGCTCTGGCCCAGCTTGAGGATAAAGCACAGAATAGCTTCATGATTTATCTTTTACACACTTCTTTTGCATCACACCCTCACGAGGAAGACTAGAACCGTTAATCTAAAAAGGAAACCACATCAAAGGCTCTAGAAGACTTTTATGTTTCTATGACAGGCAATCCCAAGATAGCGAACCTGGGCCCTAGCTCTCATGCACATACAGACATGCACTGCAGATAGTCCTGTTAGCTTGCTTTCAGACTCAAAAACAAGCGCAAGTAGTCCGGTTAGCTTGCTTTCAGACTCAAAAACAAGCGCAAGTAGTCCGGTTAGCTTGCTTTCAGACTCAAAAACAAGCGCAAGTAGTCCGGTTAGCTTGCTTTCAGACTCAAAAACAAGCGCAAGTAGTCCGGTTAGCTTGCTTTCAGACTCAAAAACAAGCGCAAGTGCTTCACACTTTCAAAAAGTCTGCTGCATAATGAATTAACAAATATGTCCGCTAATATCACCACACAGCATGAATTATGTGGCATGGGGTGGCATCCAAACAAGGTTGAACACAAAAACACAAGACCGACGGGAATTGGACAAGTTACACAGAACATTTAGTCCTAAAAGAGAAAATGGGCTATCTGGGAGTTATTCTCAGATTTTTCTCAGTGGTGGCAGTACATGGAGTTAAGGTGGCCATAGACAGGAAGATTCGCTCGTTTGGCGATATCGCCACACATTGAGGTGGGCGATATTGGGCTAATCCGAACGTGGGCCCTAGGGCCCAACAATCGGATAATAATGGAGGTGATACAGGCGGTCAGATTGCGGGGCCGCATACACACAGAGATGCGCCCGCGATCCGACTGGGTTTTTTAACCTGCCAGAACGAGATCTGGCCAACTTTCGGCCAGATATTGATCAGAGAAGCCCGTCGGATGGCCCCACACACGGGCCAATAAGCTGCCGACTCGGTCTGTCAGCAGCTTTTATCGGCCTGTGTATGGGGGCCTTTACTGTTGTTACCTCAACTATAATGCTCACCCATACAAAACTGATTTAGCAAGCACCACAATTCAACACAGGAGGGCACTCTGACCTGTAACATATCTTAGACAAAAGAAAATTATATATTGATTGTGTTTCCCATTAAGGCTTATATTTTTTTCACTTTTTTTTTTTAAGTTTTGCTTTTCACCCACTCAAAATAGAATGCAGAGAACATTGTATGGGGAGTGACATAGTTATTCACTAGTGACAGGGTTAAATGAGTAACGTGAGGCAGTAAGGGCACATAGTATAACAAACCATTGAGATACCTTTGATATAAAATACAGCCATTGTTATGTCAGCCAGTTTAGATAAGTCAACATATAAACCATTTTCCTACTTCTGTCATTTCTTAACGGGCAAAGGGGGGGGGGGGTGATGACTTAGCAAGGTAGGAATATCGAAGGTGTTTGTAAATCCACAGAGACCACACTAGACATTTAACTAAACATTGCATTTTTTGGGGGGTTGATCAGATTTCCAGTAGAGAGCTATCAGACTTTTAGCTTGAATAAATAAATAGCACAATAGAGCACTTTTGACTGGGCCATTCAATATTAGTAATGCTAGGGGGGTTAGTAGTGCCAGGATTTGGCTGGTCGCTCTCCAGAACCTTTGTTCAAGAGGGTAAAACCAAACCAGGTGAATATTGTAAGTGAATGGTTACATTTGGTAGAGTGGCTGAGGGGTTAAATAGGTCTAAACTTTGTCATTTTGGGGGAAATGTAATAATATTTGCAAAGAGCAAAACTTTGTGAATAAAAACTTGCCTGTCTCAATGTAATATTCTTTTATTGCATTGCACATCTTAATTGCACATTGTGAACCATTAACACCAGCTCTGGAGTTTTGTTAAATATTTTTTTTTTGCACAAACCAGTTATTACATTCAAAGGAATATGACTGCCAACTTTGCAAGGAAGTTGATGAGGTCTTAATCAGTCAAAAATCAAGCAAACATGGTCACTAACATCTTTTTGAACATTTTTTGCACTCATGAAGCATATTACATTCCCCCTTTGTCATTACACATTGCACTATGAGTTTCCAAGATATTGGTCCACATTTCCAGAGTATGGTGGAAAATGTCCTGTAACCATTTGTCAAATAGCATGTTCCAGGTTTGTTCAAATTGGAATAAAATTGAGGTAAACTGGGACTGAATACCATTTCCTATGCTGGCATTACTGAACTAGGCCTACAGGGCAGGGATGTGCCTGCCATGATGCAAGGTGAGAACCTTGCCTCAGGCAGCATTGCTCCGCATGTTACCAGAGGCGGCATAAAGCTGAATGTATGGCTTTTAAACGTAAATTCAGCTCATCTAATGATGGTCTTCAAGTGTGCTAGAGAGGGGCTGTGTTCTATTCAGTATCAGACTGGGGTGGAGGGGCCCACTCGAAAACCAAGCAAAGGGTCCACCACTCCGGCCTCAATCCACCCCCCAGCTAAGGGCAGGGCCGCTCCTGCCATGAGGCAAGGTAAGAACCTTGCCTCAGGCAGCACAGAGCAGCCAGTTACAAGAGACAGCAAAAAGCCGCCTCTTGTAACTTTAAGAGCCGAATTTCCGGGTTTTAACCAGGAAATTCGGCTCAGCTAGTGCAGAGAGCGCTCAATGCACTAGCGATACCGCCCCCCTTTGACCCGCTCCGACACTGATTTTTAAGCGTGGAGTGGGAAGGGGGGTAGGCGGCAGCAGCCCCTGAAACGCCGCTGGCTAAGGGCCCAGTATACACTATAACCCCAAGATCCATTGGGAAATACTATACCAAGGAACACTTTAACAACTCTTTGAGAAAAAAATTACTGCTAAAATGACTCCCTGGTTATTCAATTTACTGAGCATAATGGATATTTTCTTTGTTATCATTACTGACTTGGGAGCTTTATTTAGTTTAGTTAGTTTAGTTTAGTCTGGTTATGTCAATACAATTGCCATGATATGGCTTACAAGCTGAACACTTTTGGGCCTATTTACATTTGAATTTCTATTTTTTTCACAATTCGAATTTTTCTCTAAAAATTTGTTTTTTTTAGTTTCTATAAAACTATAGAAATTCTAGATTTATAACATGTCAAATCCATGAAAAACCAGTGGTGGTACTATAGAAATCAATGGGAGCTCAACTGATTTTTATTATTTAATTTTCAAATGGGTGTAGCTGACTCCCTTCTAAAGAAAGAAATACCATATAAGGCTACAAATTCTATTTTTACCTTTTATTACTGATACTTCTATTCAGTCCCTCTCTCTCTTATTCAAATCAGTGCATGGTTGCTGTGGTGTTTATACAAATGGCCTGCAGGTGTCACTGTGCATACACAGGACTTTCTGTACAGCTTGAAAGTGAAAGTAGAAGTTACTGCTGTTATTTAATGGCCTCATGAACCTGCTAATAAAGCACTGTTCTACTCTCCTCATCCTCGACTGCCAAACAAAACAGTTGCTATAGTAACTTGGACCCTAGTTACCAGATTGGTTAAGATGCAAATTGAAGAGCTGCTGAATAAAAAGCTAAATAACTCAAAAACCACAAATAAAAAATGTAACCCAATTGCAAATTGTCTCAGAATATTACTCTCTACATCATACTAAAAATTTATTTAAAGGTGAACAACCCCTTTAAAGGGCCACAGTATGATAAATCTTGAATTGGTATTGATTGTTTTTTATTGAGTGACCCAGTCACCACATTGACATATTAATACTGTATATATATTCCTAAATATATCAGGAGGTGCAGCCAGTGCGTGGCGGAAGGGGTGTACGCCTAGGTGCCTTGCCAGAATGTACCCCTTTGGAATGAACCATATGTGGCGTGCCTTTTTTCCAAAGTCATCCGAGGTTTCCTTGCAGAAAAATTTAAATAAAAGGGTTGCATATGTTTTCCATCTGGTGATTTACTGTATTGCCAGAAGGAGAAGCATTTGAAGGAGATTAGTCACCCACAGTAGCGAAGATTTATTGCGGGCAACTAATCTACTTGTGTGCCGTTATTCTTAAATTGCTGTCATGGGAACATAACTACAGAGTAAGCAGACCTGGGGGGAGCAAAGAATAGAGGGCTCTAAATAATGAGCAATTTCAATATCTTTGTAGAATAGGTCAACTTACCAATGTTTTGGGGCCCTATATAGTGATGGGTCAAATTTATTCACCTGCAGCGAATCCCCACGATTCGCCAAGGGCGAATAAATTTGTGAACCGCCAGCGAAATTTCGCCTTGCGAAAATTCGCCTGCGTCTCGTTTTGGACACGGGTGTCAATTTTTGGACGCCGGCGCCCATTGCCATCGTCCAAAAAACATAAGCCGGCATCTGTTTTTTTACAACGCCTGCAATGGACGCCATTGTCCGAAAACAGATGCCTGCGTCCAAAACGAGACGTGGCGTTTCGCGAATTTTTTGGCAAAGCGAAACGTCGTGATTCGTCCGTCACTAGCCCTAAATTGAATTTGCTTTAGGACCTAGTAATGTCTAGTTATGCAAACTGATGCTATATATTCTATATTTATTTTGCCTCATAATTACTGTACACAATAAGTAACTATTTTTCATGGTGCCTAATTTGTTACAATTTTGTTACTGATATAGTATGTAGAGTTAAGTTTAGCTGCATCAACCTTTCCTCCACACTTCTGAGAGGGCTTTGCTAATGAGAGTGTAAAACATTGTAAAAATGGTAGCTGTGGAAGGAATTTCGCTTGACCTTCCTTCCATAAGGTTACACAAGCAAATCACTTCTCCCCCACACTGGAGCAGAGGCAAATACACCAACATACAACACTCAACACAGCACACACAACACACATGGCTGTCATAGATCCTGCAGTGTAGTAGACAATCAGTAGTTGCCCTGCTCTTATAATTTATTATGGGGAAAATGTGTCCCATTTTGCTGCCCTGCTTAAGAAAAAGACTCTGGAACGAGGGAAGTGACCCCCCCCCCGCCTTTGTTCCCCACTGTGGATGCCTGTACTCTCCTCTTAGAGATTCTATAGGTCTCAAAGTAATTTAACCTGGTCTTATTTGTTTAGCATCCTAACACTGAAAAACATGTTAACTCTGTGAAGCTTATAAAAGCCTTATATAAATCACCTCAGTCTATATAACATGAGTTGCTGGGATGAACTCCTTACAATTCAATATACGCAAGGCGACCAAGCAAGGCTATATGTTCTGCCCAGTGTTGCTTAGTATTCCTCTAATTCAAAATTTTAAAGGTTAAACTGATTTACATGGTAATATTTTTATCCTGCAAAAGTAAACAAAAAAGTTGTATGGGACTCTCTGACTTAATGAAAGAAACTGTAATTATAGACTGCTTTACACTATGCATTCCTTTAAAAAGTCTATGCTTTTAAATGGATGAAATCTAAGCAAGCTATTCATATTTTTTTGACTGATTTGCTTTATCTCTTTGACACTGTAAACACAAAACAAAGAAAGAAAACTTTAAGGATCAAATAAAAAGGTGGACAAACTTGTGAGACAATTGATCTATGCAGTATCAACCATGAAAGAACACATTAAATGTAGACCTAAGTCATAAAAGTATAACGGTTGTTTTAGGGTCAGATATCCAGTATCACTCCCAGCACAGGATGCAGGAATGAAGGGGGAGTATGTTAGAACTGGGTGGGTTGGGGGGGAGATATCCAGTCTGAGAGGAGGAGAGAAGGGAAGAGGAGGAGAAGGGAAGAAGGCAGGAAGCAAGATTCGGGATCCAGGCAATGAGGAGAAGGAGTGGGGATGTGATGCATGCTGCTGTGCGGGTCATGTCTGCCAGTGCCTCTTGTTTGGGACTGCTGGAGATCTACTTCTTTTTTCTGGTTTTCTTTCTCCTGGAGGCAGCTGGTAAGATAAGCTTGTGAAGGGGCAGAACTTTTACACTTTAGAATAGGAGTGTTTGCACGTCATCATACTTTGTAACTACTGGGTACACGTCATACTACTTTGTAGTTACTGGCATAGATGTCCATGTGGGGGAGGGTCACTTGCCACCACTGTAGTTTTCCTCTCAAGCACGGCAAGAACAGGGGCCCCAAGTTCTCATAATTGAGAAGATCACAGCAACTGCTGATTCTCCATCTGTCCCCTGATAACAGTGCAGAGTCTCTGGCAGCCAGCTGCATCCTGATATTGTTACTTTTTTTCTTTTCATCCAGATCTTGCCAGACAGCTTGATCACATGATGCTGTGTGAGTGAAGTGTGTGTTAGAAAATGGATTTGTCTTAGTATGGATGAGAAGCAATTTGCTTCCTTCGTTGTGTGAGAGCCTGTCTGCATGTGGTGGGCACTAAGGCCAATGGGGGCAGATTTATTAAAGTGTGAAATTAGCCACAGAAAAGCACACCCACTTAATATGCATTCCTTTGGGATTTTTAGAGATGAATTTATCAAATGGTGAACTCTTACTTTTACCTATTGATAAATACTGTATGCATGGAATAAATAGAAAGTGGGTGAGTTTTTGTCTGTGGAGAGCTCTAATGTTACACTTTGAATAACCTTCCAATAGTGTTTCTCCTCTGGTATATCTATGCCAGTGGACAAAAAGTTGTTTGCCCTGCCTTGTGTGCACACTGTTTTAGGAGTCACAACCAGGAGTGCAGAAAATGAGCAATGAAACAATGAAATACTGCTTTTAATAGGAATTTCAAATAACTTTAAAACCATTGACTATGTGTGATTAATGTATATTGAAAAGTTGCTTTGAATTAGACATTCCTGGTGTAAATCTCTTTCAAAAATAGTTTCTGTTTGAGACTTTTTTCAGGAATTTATGTGTTATATCAAAAATGCTTTCCATGTATATTGTAGTTGTGTTGGGATGCTGGTGGGATCAAACAACTCATTTTTTTTGGGGGGGGGGGGTTTATTTAATGTTTACATGATTTTCTAGTGGAATTCAGGTTTGAAGATCCAAATTGAGGAAAGATGTACAAATGATGGAAACGGTGTTCAAATTCTGTAATGTTAAGAAGAATATGTCAGTGCTATATAAATGAAGGCTAATAATAAAAGCACACACATGGTTGCCATGTTGGACTGGAATCTGCTTTGCCTGTTATGGTGTTGTTGCCTTATGTCCCGATTACACATGCTTGTTATTAAAACCTAGCAGGAGATGTTGAAGGTGCTCCAGACATCAATATTGAATCAAATTGTACTTTTTTCTTGTTTTGTAAGTAGGAGCAATGTTGCATTGGCAATTTAAGGGCAGATTTATCAAGGGTTGAATAGTAAATTCAAATTAGAATTTTCAAATTTGGTTACTTGTCAAAATTCACACATACGAATTTTAACCCCCCAATTTGAATGTAAATTCAAATGTGAGATTTATCACATCTTGACCATGGAACCAGTTCTAATGAAGAGCTCTGTTGACCCATTTGAATTTGTTAGTTGCCGTCCTGAAATTCTAGTTTTTTTCAGAAGGAAAATTCGATTCCTATTCAAATTTTCAGGTCGTGGCTATTTGATTGAATATTAGGCATTCAAATGTTTTCTTAAAGGGATACTGTCATGGGATTTTTTTTTCATACATCAGTTAATAGTGCTGCTCCAACAGAATTCTGCATTGAAATCCATTTCTCAAAAATGCAAACAGATTTTTTTTATATTTCATTTTGAAATCTGACATGGGGCTATACATATTGTCAATTTCCCAGGTGCCCCAAGTCATGTGACTTGTGCTTGCATAATAATTTGCATTTGAATAAAGCACTTGAAAGTTGCAGCGAAAAGATCTGCGTCTACCTTTCATTCTATTTTACTTGATTTGTGCTTGCACTATAGTATGGGACTACTATGTGACATGCTGTTATTTATCCTACTCAGTGTAACTAAATCAGTCTCAGTGGGATTTGGCTTTTACGCTTGAGTGTTGTTCTTAGACTTCAATCACTCTTTACTGTTGTACTGCAAGTTGGAGTGATATCACGCCCTCCCTTCTCCCCCCAGCAGCCTAACAACAGAACAATGGGAAGGTAACCAGATAACGGCTCCCTAACACAAGATAACAGCTGCCTGGTAGATCTAAGAAAAGCACTCAATAGTAAAAACCCATGTCCCACTGCATTTCATTCAGTTACACTGAGAAGGAAAAACAACATCCTGCCAGAAAGCAGTTCCTTCCTAAAGTGCTGGCACAAGTCACATGACCGGGGCAGCTGGGAAATTGACAAAATGTCTAGCCCCATGTCAGATTTCAAAACTGAGAAATGGATTTCAGAGCAGAAGTCTATTGGAGCATCACTATTAACTGAAGTGTTTTGAAAAAAACATGTTTTCCCATGACAGTATCCCTTTAAATAACCTCCCATTCGAATTGTGAGTATATTCGAATTTATTAGAGTAAAAAAAAAAAATCATATGAATTCGAAATTCAGCCTTTGATAAAACTACCCATAAGTGTTGTATATACATTCTGTTAAAGGAGAAGAGGTGAGTCTTTTAAAGCCACTCCTTCATTCCCCAGCCCCTAGGCAATTAGCAAAAGTGGCCCTTGGGGCAAGATCATCTCAAGATACATCTCTGCTGTTGTCTTCACTTTCTGAACACCACTCCTCAGATAAAGATGAAAATGGCATCCCTTCAATCTCTACTGCCTGTTTTCCAGCCCGGCAGCCCCAAGTCACACAAACACTCTTTTACATTAACACACACTTGCATTTACACAGGCCCTGATTTGTGGAATGGTCACAAAGGTCTGGCCTAGGACAGCACACATTAAGGTGATGCATGCTGCTCAGGAGTGCGCACACAGGAGATTTAAATCCAAGGAGTGTGCTTACGGAAATCAGGGGGGGTACAGAATCGAGTGAGCGGATAGAGAAAAGAAGTGTGTAAGCCAAGAGGCAGCACGGAGGCAGATAGACTGTCAAAGGGGGACTTCTGATTGGGGCACCTGACTAGCAAATTGTGCCTGTCAGCTGGCAGAAGGGGTCACTTCATATGCAGTTCCCATATGTGACCCTGACTACCCTGACTGCCCTGACTGTATGCACTGGTGGCAGAGGTTGTTTACTGGAAGAGGCACAGTGCCCCTGGAATATGGCGCAGTGTTGTTTCTCTGCCTGCCCCTATTGTGGTCTGACTCAAGCTCAAACAGTGTTCAAACTCCTGCCCCAGTGCAGAAGTGGTACTAGAGATAGTGAGTCCACAACCTCTCCTTTCTGTGCTATGGGTCACCCACTTGAGATGGCAAACTTTCATTGTGCCAGAAGTCCCACTATGACCTATGCCTGCTGCACATTACCTTCAATGGGAACAGAACATGGGCTGGACATTTATGGAGCAGCACGCTCGTGGCCAACTCCACCAAGCATTCCATAACTGTTCCCTCATCCTCTCATATTGGGCCAATATGAAATATCAATTTATTAAAAGAAAAATAGACAATTTGGAAAGGCTGGGGGGTTCATTCATATTTTCAAGGAAAGTGGGGTAGGTGGGATAAATGAACCTAACTAGCAATAATTAGGTCCCTAACTAGCTCTAACCGTCAAACCACCAACTGCTTACATCCAGCGCTACTCCCAGGTTTCGAAATTACTAAATCAATCAATGAGATCCAACTCCAATGTTGAAAGAGGTGTAAAAGCCTGTGTGCTGCTCACCCTTGAAAACTGAGAGAAAGTGCGTAGACACGAAACGCGTCAGACCTCAGACACTACTGTTTGTAAATTGGATGTTAAAATAAAGGTTGTTACTTTTTATCTATAATTTGCAAGTGTGCAATTCTTCAAGGAGGCATTGGAGTGCGCTGTTTCAACATGTGGTGTCCTAACTAGCTCTAAACTGAATTAAATTCAATTAACTAAAACACAAACAGAAAATAAGAAACAGTAAGAATTTAAAAAATCAACAGACACAGACACACAGACAGTCTGCACACAGACATATAAAGACAAACATAGTTGGGAAAAGGGCTTTTGGGTGTTACAAAGAATATAAATTCAGGGAACCCAGCAGAAACTGCTCCACAGATTGCCAGTGCCCCGGGGCGGCCCCACTCAGAATTGCCCCCCTCCAAAAGATGTCAGCCCTACTCCTAGCTCCTGCTACTGTATATGCGCTAACTACATCTCACTGAGCAATGGCTGCCCAGACGGCTCCTTAAATAGACAGTGGGAGAGCTCTAATCCCATTGGATAATGTGGAAGGAGAGGGGAGTATAATATTCCAAATTTCTTACAACAGTTTTGGCTGTGAAGCTGTAGGTATAATGAAAAGCTCCATCTTGAAAACAGTTTAAGCCATAACTATTCATTTACACATTTTCCCACTTAGGGAGCTGTATGAAATTGTACTCAAAATTCTGCAAAAGCACATTGTGCCTGTGGAAATTTAGCTGGTGCTGTAATTACAGGTTTGCCTCCTGGATAATGGCTGTTGGCATGAGAAGCAAGATGCTCTGAGATGTGTTACCAAAATAGACTTAACTTCTTGGAGCAGCTTGATACTTCTTATATAGCATGAAAAAGTTTTGAAAAATGGGTGGAGGGAGCATAAAGTCAGGACTGGGAAATAAAAATAGAGTTTGGCAGGTAAGGGATGAGACTGGAAAAAAAGAACAGAGAGCAGGTGGAAAAAGATGGAGGGAGGGCAAAAGGGTGAGTGATGAGAAAAGGGGGTATCAATGAGAAGGGTGTTGGGGGAAAGGGAAGGATGTAGGATAGCATGGTTAGCAATAGTGTCTGGTCTGTGATTTCCTTTTTTTTTACACTGGGGCAGAGGTACTGTAACCTATAGGCCATGCTGATTGTTTTTGTAAGTAATTGTTCGTTGGAGTTCCTAAACTTGACTGTTTTGCCTTCCTGACTGTATTTTAGCGGCCTGGCCGGTATTTTTGAAGGTTGATACCAATGTTATTAATAGGAAAAAATTATATAGGAAGGCCAGTATTTTTTTCAAGAAAAGGTGGCAACCCTATGCACAAATATGGCAGCTGCCTCAAAGACAAACATGAGGAGCCAGAAAGGTTATGTAAAAGCTTTGAGCAAAAACTTTATGGCAAAATTATAAGCAGCAAACAAAGCCAATATTATGATAGATCATGGCAGCCTGACAGCTCATGGCAGCAACAGCAGAAAGTAGCAGTTATAACTTCAGATAGGTGCTGTACACTAATTCACTACACCAAAAGTGTATCAAAGAGCTTACTCACCTTCCAAACACTTTTTTCAGAAACCCAAATCAGAGGCAACTCAGTTCTATGTATAACTGGCCTTTAGCCTCCATCAACAGCACAGTCTATTACAAAGAAAAGTTGTTCTATTCAAAAACCTGAGATGAAAATGCATAGCAGCACAGTCTCCATCTTCAGTCCACTATTGTATGATCCACTTTGTGTCTTGTTGCTGTCACAGAGCCTGCTGGAGCATGCACAGTTGGAGCTAGCTTGAGATCAGCTTCAAGTGCACATGCTCCTGCAGACTCTGTGTCGGCGACCTGCCAAAAGAAGATCGTAAGGGAAAGCAGATGGTGCCTGTGAACTCTGCTGTGGTTCTTTCCATTTTTAGCTGAGGTTTTTCAATAGAAGCAATTGTCCATCTTATATACTGTGCAGTGAGGAAGAGGTGAGGGGCAGTTAAGGGGTTTTTGCACATGGGTCATTTAGTTCTCCTTTAACAGGGACTTTAAAACAAGTTACAGAAATAAAACAAAATACTAAGCCTGTCCAGCTCCAAGTAATACATAGGTCTTGTTCCCCAACCCTTACCAGCCAATTCATGGTAAACATATTATCATCACAATCTGTTACAGAAAGATGTCAAGAAGTCTGTACCATATTTATTCAATTATTAAAGGGGGTTGTTCACCTTCAAACAACTAGTTGATTTTTTCCAATTATTTTCTATGTGTGGCCGTTTTTCTAATATTGAAGTGTCATGTGTAATTTTTTACCTAAAACAGCTCTGCGGGGGGGGG
>CM044441.1:66002667-66031983 GCA_024363595.1 Xenopus borealis
GGGGGGGTCGCGTGACTCTGTAAACTATTCTAAATTGATAAATTTAGTTGATATATTTCTTATCTATGTCCCTGCTGAGCAGAATCCATGAGTTTCATGAAAGGCAACTGTTAGAATTGATACAATAGTTGCTAATACTCCAGAGATGCTGCTGAGAAATGTTTCCACTAAATGTTACAAAATTGTAACAGTTTAGAGACTGCACCTGAATTACTGAGCTGCCAGACTCAAACACCACAGACAGGAACACTCAACTTTAAACTTAAATTTTGAAAAAATTTAACAAATAAAAAATGGAAAGTAATTGAAAAACGTCTTTATTTCTGGGGAACAATCTGAAAGCAATTGAACTGAAAAAAGTATTAGGAAGGTGAACATGTTCTAACTGTAACAGGAAGAAATGTGGAAGCAAAAGACAGAACTAAAAAGTATATTATTATGAAAATGGTTTGTTTACTTGAAGCAGGGTTTCACATATGAGCTCTTTTATGCAATATCTTTCTATAGAGACCTACATTGTTTGAGGGATATAGTTTTCCTTTAAAGGAGTTGTTTACTTTTAAACTTTTAGGGTAGTCACACAGTGCTATTTTGGGGACCTCTTCCTCGGATGACTAATCTCCCCGAACTGCCTCCTCGCCGGCTAGAATCTAAATCACCGGCGAGATGGCACTCGGAGTGCTTCGTTTTCCAAAGTTGCCTGAAATTGCCTCACAATAAATTATTTTAAATAAGTTTAATTTAAAAAGGATGACGGTCCCCTTTAATGAAAACGACTCACTTAAGAAAATTTTAGATTTGACAGAATGTGTAAAATACTGTATCATAAAAATACTGATTATGGTTTTCTGGGGTAAATGCATTGTTTGTGGCATCATGACAAGTCATATGCACTATTTTAATTGCACTATTTTTAATTATCTCTAGAGGTTCAACTTGGTACCTAATTACATTTATGTAGGTTTTTGGACATATAATTGAAATTACTAATTTTAGCAAAGCTTTGTAGCATGTCAGTTTGTAGAAAAAGACAGATTTGCCTATTTGTGATTTTGACAAAATGTTCCAGTAATAGATGGTCTTCTGGGCTGAACTTATGCTTTTGTTGCTTTACCCAAGCATTGCGATTTAAGATGTTTTATATTTGTGCCTAAATACATTGGGAGATTCTTGCAGTTTGAAGTAGTGAAACATTTATTCATTTTGGATTTAGTGAGCTTTACAAAAAATACAGTAAATGTGTTGATTTTCTGGTAGCTTATTTGTATGCACAGTTTTCATTCTAGGGATTCTACATGATATACGCAGGGAGCAAATGCATTATGTTTGCACCCTGCCCTGCAGTTAGTGCCCATAGGTTCAGGTATATGCAATCCAAAAAAAGAAACGTGTGCCTTTCCCCATGAATGCAGTGCTGTCTATATCCAGCAGCACTGAATTCATGAGGGGTAGGCTGGGAGAGGTCATTCTGGTGCTTACGCTAAGGAACACCAATAGGCACAAGATATTGTGGGCCACGTGCCTATTGAAGTAGGGTGTCATAAAAATCTATCTTCAGTGTAACCAAATCCCACAATTCCTTGCAAATGTAATGTCACTCAAAGGCAGGCACAATACTTTAATGTACAGAAAGGCTTAAGGCTAAAATAAGGAGATTTAATAATGTGCAAGTGGAAGGTCTATGCGGGGCTTACCGCCCCTAACATCTTACTGCACTAGGCCGTTGTGGCCTGTCTGCAGATCGGGGACTGGATGGAGGAGTATTGAGAAGGTGAAAGAAAAGCAGCAAAAGTGTTAATGACCAATAACCAATAGCACACAGTATTCTCTGCTGGTATTTTTCAGCAGCAGGATGTGTCTGTCAGACTGTTCATTCATTTCAAAGGTCAAATGTGAGTTTTCTGCCACCACTAGTTACATGTGGCTTTTATTAAAATGTGGCCTTTTCCATTAAAATAAACTACAGGCTGCAAGGCCACATCACGCATCTTCACCAGCTGATAAACTTCAGCAAAACATATGCAACAATTTGCTATTGGCTTTAAGTATTTTAGAATTTACATTTATCTGCTATTTTTAGTTCTCAACTGAGAATAATCAACCCTGCAGCTAACTGAATACACTATGCACATACACAGTTTGAGTTTTTTTCTTTTGTGTGAGTTTTACGCAGGTTTTAGTGCACTTAAAGGGCAAAGAAAGGCAAATAAATAAAATCCCATTTTTACTTTCTTTAATGAAAAAGAAATCTATCTCCAATATACTTTAATTAAAAAATGTGTACCGTTTTTATAAGAAACCTGACTGTATGCAGTGAAATTCTCCCTTCATTTAGTGCTGTGGATAGGAATTGTCAGACAGTCCCTAACTTCTGGCAGGGAAACAATCATACTTATGTACAGCAGGGGGAGCCCATGCCTTACTTACCAGCCATGCAGAACTCCAGCATTTATGACAATCCCTAAGAAGCCCAGATCACACTGAGCCTGTGTATGTAGTCTAGTCTTGCAAAGATGTATAACAAAGTTACAAGATGACAGCCCCCTGTGGCCAACTTTGAAAGCATAAATCATTTGTTTGATTAGGCTTGTGGTGCAGTAAGTTCGTGTTTATGTTTAGTATACAAAATACAGCATTTCTAGCCTTATTCTATTTCACACTTTCCTTGCCCTTTAAGCTAATTGATTTCGTTATATTATGCCTATTTGTATTCATGTATTTGTAAGTAAACTTACAAAACCATCCATTTGAGGCAACAATAGAAGCACTACCAAAGAGGGTCCCCAAAGTAAAAAGCCACCTACAACTTTTTTGAAGCAAGACAGACTGTAGCAAAATCATGGAGGTCCCCTTTAATAAACCATGTAAAAAAAAAAATTAAATTAATGGATTTCTACAAATAAGAATTATTGGCTAGTTTCAGTATGGATAAATAGAATATATTCTTAGAAATATGGCAATTGCGGATAACCTACTTATGTTCATTGGAATTTTACCTACTTACCTAAGATAGAGCAGAACTGTAGGGCATTTGTCTTTTTCTAATGTATTAGGCCTCTATTAGTTTATTTTCCTGGTGTTATTTTTTGTGTTCTCATTTTTTGTATTCTTTCATTTTTTTATCGATCTGTCTTTTTGTCTGTCTATATCTATCTATAGTGTTAGTTTTTAACTGTTATGGACAGTTAAATATAGAACTGATTATTTGTTTATTTTTTGTATACTCACAACAAAATAAGTAAATTATACAACCAAGATTATTTCTAATTGACAATGTTTTACCTGCAACTTTGTATGGTATTGAGATAGATGTATTGTTATGTCCACTGACACTTTGAAATAATGACTAAAAATAAAGATACAGGTATGGGTTCCGTTATCCGGAAAGTTCCGAATTACGGAAATGCCGTCTCCCATAGACTCCATTATGATAAAATAATCCAAATTTTCAAAAATTATTTTCTTTTTCTTTGTAATAATAACACAGTAGCTTGTATTTTATCAAAACTAAGATATAATGAATAGTTATTGGAAGTAAAAGCAGCCTACTGGGTTTATTTCATGTTTACATGATTTTCTAGTAGTCTTAGGGCAGGACTTACACGGACGATTTACCTCCATTTTCCGTGGATGCGACGGTCGGTGCGAAAACGAATGCGACAAGTCATATGCGACAGGAATTTCGGATGATGTCGTAGGGTTGATGTGACGTGACACGACTGTCAGATGAAGATGCAGCTTGCATTTACATCCGACAGTTGTGTTGCGTCGCATCAACCCTGCAACACCATCCAACTTTTCTGTTACTTACCTTGTTCCTGTCGCCAGGGGTGCGTCAGGGGCTGCAGCCGCCTGAGGCAGCAGCCCCGATGCCGCCCCACCTCCCGCTCCGCGCTTCTAACTTGTAGCGTTCTAGCGGGTGGAGGAGGGGCTGCATCGATAGTGCAGCATGTGCTATTGCGCTCGCTGCACTAGAAGAGCCGAATTTCCGTTTTAAAAACCGGAAATTCGGCTCTCAAAGTTACCAGAGGCAGCTTTTTGCCGCTCCTGGTAACTGGTCGCTCCGTGCCGGAGCGGCCCTGCCTGTTGCATGTGACTCGTCGCATCCTTTTTCATGATGACCAGCGCATCTGCGGAAAATGGAGGTAAATTGTCCGTGTAGCCCTGCCCTTAAGGTGTGAAGATCCAAATTACAGAAAGATCCATTATCTGGAAAGCCCCAAGTCCCAAGCATTCTGGATAATAGTTCCAATAGCCTTTTATGTTTGTTGGCCTCCAAAGAAAGGTATCAGCAGCCTAAAACTGTCTAAAAGTGCAGTATCTCAGAAGCCACAAAATATAGAAAATTCATTCAGATTGCCCAGAGGCAAAGTAAAAAGTATTTTTCTGGGATAATGAAGAAAAAAGGCTGTTGGATATGTGCAATGAAGTAGAGAGTAGATGGGTGCATCGCTCATCTTTTGTAAAGCTGCTTTTATTTAAACTATAACTGCAAGCATTACATATCACTGAAAGCATTTAGGTTCTGCTGAGCGTTGCTTATTGGCAATTACCTTCTCCTGTAGTTTTCATTTAGGTCTAAACATCTGCCACAAAACACGCAGTGTAAACAGTGCAATTTAGCAAGGTGTGGTAATGCACAACAATAATTGTACCTACTATGAATGCTGAGTAGTTTTGTAGAAAGAAAAAACAATGTCAGCGTTTTAGCAAAGGAATGGTAACAATAAGGAATGGAACACTACAGTGCATTGCATTGTGGGCTATGTAGTTTCTGGATGCTGCTTGTAAACTGTTGTATATTGGTAACAAAAATGTTTTAGCCCCACCCCTCCCCTGCTAGGATTTCAAATTATAGCTGTATCTGTGTATAAAAATTGTATTTTTAAAGACATTCTAAGGGAACATTACAGGGAGAGGTACACTAGGGGTTTCTATATTGTGTGAGGCTGTTAAACAGATTTTGATTTGGAGGGTGGAGTTCTACATTAAGTTTAGACTTAGATTTCTGATTTGGGAGGCATGGCACATCACAGTTTATAGCAAAGTTATGCAGAAATATTGAAAATTCAAAAGGGTTCACAAACTTTCTGGCACCATATAATCACCTATAGAGATCTAGAGCAGCGGGCAGCACCCATTTTAAAGCAGCCAGTTTATTGGTAAATGCACCTGGGCAAATGTATGGTGGTATATCTTTTCTGCAGCTGTTTAAGGATCGGTTTAAATAACAACCTCAGGGTAAGTGTGTGATCAGCCATTTGTTTCATTGTGCCAGTTTCATATGTTCATCTTGCTTCTCTAGGCAGTTGATTAGAGGGGATGAGAGGGGACATTTATACTTTCATACTACCTACAGCAAAGTTTGCACATACAACAAATGCAATATTTTGTGCATATGAGTCTACAGGTTGTGGGGTGGGCAAGGGGGTTGACTTGCCCCTCCTTGTTCTTTTCAACTCAAGCAGGACAAGAGCAAGCTCCCCATGCTGCAGTAATGGAATTCAAGATTAAACAAATGCTGATTCTCTGTCTCCTTATAAGGTTGCATGATCACAGGTAGCCAGTTGCAGCCTGGTATTTGGTAGGCCACTAAGGAGGTTAGTTGCAATGTAAAACATCTCCTCTAGCACATGCGACTTATCTCTCCTGAATGCTTTCCCACTGACAATAATGTGAATTGCCAGTGGGAAAACAAACAAGTTGCTTCAGTTTTCCAAAATTGCCCAACTTCTAAAGTCCTACTGCTAACTGCTGGTAGGGTTGCCACCTGGTGGTATTTTTGGTGGTTGATCCCAATGTTATTAGATAAATATATAGGAAGGCCGGTATTATTTTCAAGAAAAGGTGGCAACCCTAACTGCTGGGTATTCAAACACACAAATTTCTGAATCTAATGGGAAATGTTAATAAACATAATATAATTAACATGGACTGCTAGAATCTGCACTTCAGCCCTGCTCTCTAAAGGTAATTAGCATGGACTGCTTAAAGGGAAACTTTTTAAAAAAAAACGCATCAGTTAATAGTACTGCTCCAGTAGACTTTTGCACTGGAATACATTTCTCAAAAGAGCAAACAAATTATTTTATAATAAATTTTTGAAATCTGACATGGGGCTAGCCATTTTGTCAATTTCCCAGCTGCCCCGGTCATGTAACTTGTGCCAGCACTTTAGGAGGGAACTGCTTTCTGGCAGGCTGTTGTTTTTCCTTCTCAATGTAACTAAATAGTACGCAGTGGGACATGGGTTTAACTACTGAGTGCTGTTCTTAGATCCACCAGGCAGCTGTTATCTTATGTTAGGGAGCTGTTATCTGGTTACCTTCTCATTGTTCTGTTGTTAGGCTGCTGGGTGGGGGAAAGGGAGGGAGTGATATCACTCCAACTTGCAGTACAGCAGTAAAGAGTGATTGAAGTTTATCAGAGCACAAGTCACATGACTTGGGGCAGCTGGGAAATTGACATGTCTAGCCCCATGTCAGATTTCAAAATAAAATATAAAAAAATCTGTTTGCTCTTTTGAGAAATGGATTTCAATGCAGAGTTCTTCTGGAACAGCACTATTAACTGATGCATTTTGAAAAAATTTTTTTCCCATGACAGGATCCCTTTAATAATAAGTGCTAAGTGCTGCGTTTGATTACCCAGTGTGTCTGCTTCTCAGATTGCTCTGCACTCCTCTATATCATCATAAATTTACCCTTTTCTGTGCAAGAAATCTAATATAGTCTGTGGGGTATTAGCCTTTGGTTGCCAATGGTTACTATGGATCTTTAGTCAACTGTTAGAGGGCTCAAATTGAAAAATTCTGCATTATATAAATACAAAAAACTGTGACCAATGGAAACACTTTTACATTTGGGCATGTACAATTATATTCTGTTGTTAGACAATAATACGTTGAAATAAATATACTCTGCAGATTGTTGGTGAACTCATTCTTTTCCTCCAACAACTAGTACTGCAACTAACTTCAGCTTACAGTTGCTGTATATGATGTATTTCTGTAGCACTATAATGAATAATACATTTATTGTTATAGTTAGAAACATTTTCTTTCTCTCTCATGCTCTAAGCTGCCATAGTAACGACTACTGAATGCCACTTGGACGCTGACAGAGGCAGATGTGACTGCATTAGGCACCTGCTATACTGTTTGAATATTAACACATTTATATTTCCAGTGAACTGGCTAGGTTTTGTCTGTTCTACCTAATGCTAAGTTGATTGTTTGTATAGCACAAACAAGGGACCAATAATTTGTGGTACTACACTCTTGTGTTCATGAGGGGCCCTAGACAACTGACTTGTACAAGGCCCAAAGTTTCTGATAGTGGCAATAAGTACTAACAGAAGGTGTGCATACTGCCTTAATAAATCAAATAATCCAAAACTGATTTAGCAAAGAAAGAACTGACTACAGTACAGGCACAGTAGATTTCACATCAACTTTTAATATGTTGTAGAGAGTGATATTCTACAATTTGCAATTGGTTATTCAGCAGCTCTCCAGCTTCCAATTTCAGCAATCTGGTTGGTAGGGTCCAAATTTTCCTAGCAACCATTCATTGATTTAAACAAAAGACTGGAATATAGGAGGGGGCCTGAATAGAAAGAGGAGTAATAAAAAGCAGAAATATCAATAAATCTGTATCCTTAGCATTTTAGATGGGGTCAGTGATCACCATTAAAAAGCTGTAAAGAGTAAAAAGAAGGTGGCAGATACTTCACAGTAATAACTAGAAAAAGGAAACAAATGAAGGCAAATGGAAAAGTTGCTTAGAATTAGCTATTCTAAAGCATACTAAAAATTGACTTAAAGGTGAACCACCCTTTCAAAACATGGAAAACAAAAAAAGTAAAAAGAATACTTTTGTGTGTAGCTATTATGGTAATAGGTAGTCAAAATCTTTGTTGTCTAGTGGAAGGGATGAACAGGGGAACATCAGAGCGCTAAGAGACACTCTCAATAAAATTTGCAATAAACCATAACATCTACAGTCTGTCTTTATACACAGATCACAGATTTGTTCTGTGGCAGTTAAAGAGTTATAACTCTCCCAAATTCCTTATTTGTGTATAGGATAATGTATGAGTACACGTGCATTAAGTTTAATAACCTAATTTTTTTGCAGATGCTTCATGCTGTAACCAGGCAAAGGATAATATAATGTGTCGTGATGTGTGTGAACAGGTATGTTTAATAGGATTTGATTCTGAGGCAAATGATACACAATGATACACAAAAATCAATATTCAACTCTTTTCTGAATGTATATATAAGATTTTAAGGCATTCATGATGATAGTAAGATTTGTTGACACTTTACAAATGAACATTTCAATTACTATACAACATACAAACAGGGGCAGATTTATCAAGGGTCGAATTGATTTGAAGTGAAAATTTGAATCAAATTTGAAGTTAAAAATTTTTAATTTCGAATTAATTTTGGGCTTATTCAACTATCGAATAGCCCAAATTGATCAAATTCGAGAATTCGAATTTGATTTTCGAAGTACTGTCCCTTTAACAAAAATTCAATCTACAAATTCGCCAGATTGAACCTACCGGATTGCTATAGAATCTTGATCGAATAAAAAAATGTGATCGATTGCTTAAAATCGATCGATTAGAACGATTTTATCGATCGATCGAATTTTGTATATTCGATCGTTCAATATATCGAAATGCGTTATTCGAAATTCGAAATTCGAATTTGAGGGGTTTTATCTCGACCAAAATTCGAGGGTCGAATTTGAGGGTGTTTAACCCACGAAGTTTAACCCTTGATAAATCTGCCCCTTAGGGTCAGATTTATAATAAACTGTATTTTAAAGTTCTCTCATTGGAAAAACCCTAAATCTTGAATGAGCAAAAACATTTCAATCTCAAAAATTCCATTTGTATAAAAACATGAAAAAACACAGTGAAATCACATTTCATCCAACATCTTCATGAGTCTGCCAAATTTAAAATTAATTCTGACTACTAAAATTGAAAAATCACTTGAATTTTACTAATACTACTCCCATTGCCTACATGATCTTGCCAACTTTTAGAATTTTTTTTAAGTTAGAACTTTTGTATTATCAAGTTTTTTGCTCTTAAAAGTTTTGGAAATGAATTAGCATTTTTTGCCACAAAAACACATTTTGGGCTTAATTCCAGCACAGACCACAGAAACCTCAAAATAAGATAGGAACCTCTGCTGGTCTGAGATGGCAGATTTTCGAATTCTGGATTTTTGCTTTAATAAATCTTGAAAAATTAGAGTTTAAAAACCCTGAATATTCTGCCCCAAAAAGTTAGACCAGACTTTAGTAAATAACCCCATACCCAATACCATTCATTAAAGGCACTTGCTTCTTGTACCTCTCTAGAGTTGCACTTGGTGACCTTGTACTTGTGTCCATCCCACATTCTTTTCCAGATCGAGCAAAAGTGCACCAATTGTTGGAGGGAAACCCTAGAGGGATGTGTCAATAGATGCAGTGATTTCTGTTTAGTGTGTAAAGTCATATTACTGCAGAGAGCCTAAAACAACGCAAATCTTCCTGTTACAAAGTATAGATACAATTGCACCAGATTTAGCAAAACGCACAACAAGAGTTGCCAAATTGGCCTAATGCGATAGTTTGGCCATATGGCCAATGATCACACCATATAAAGACCAAACGCAAACTCATCCACAGCATACTTGGGGTCATTTATCAACAATGGGGAAATCTGCCCATGAGCAGTAACCTATGGTAACCAATCAGATTGCTGCATTCATTGTTCTACTTGCAGCTGGCTTCAAAAAGCTAATCAGTGATTGGTTGCTATAGGTAACTGCCCATGGGCAAATTTGCCCAGTGTTGATAAATGAACCCCACTGTATCCAACCACCTAATAGGCTGACAACTGAATTTGAAGCAAACATGGTGAGCTTTAAGTACTACTATAGTGGTTGCTAACATAGAATGCCTTTAACAACCAAGTTAAATATGTGTGCTCCCTCAACCAATATCTTCAGTGCAAGATTATATGCATTTTGGGTAGCTTTAACTTACAACATAAAATGACTGCATTATTATCTTAATATTTGCTTTTTTCCTATAGATATTATCTTCAAAAAGTGAGTCCCGCTTAAAACACCTGTTGCTGAGAGCACCGGATTACTGCCCGACTTCGATGGTAATTGTGTTTCATTAACTATTTGCTATTAAACAATTAAAAAAACTAGTCCACTAATGTGCTAATGGGTACAGTATACTTCATTCCAATAATTTACAGAGACCAATCAGCAATTAAATTTAAAGGGCAAGGAAAGTCTAAAATGGAATAGGGCTAGAAATACTGTATTTTGTATACTAAACATAAACATGAACTTACTGCACCTCAAGCCTAATCAAACAAATGATTTATGCTTTCAAAGTTGGCCACAGGGGGCTGTCTTTGCAAGACTAGACTACATACACATGCTCTGTGTGGTCTCGGCTTCTTATGGATCGTCATAAATGATAAAAAAACAAAGCTGCTTGAGTTCTGCATGGCTGGTAAGTAAGGTAGGGGCTCCCCCTGCTGTTCATAAGTATGATTGTTTCCCTGCCAGAAGTTAGGGACCGTCTGCAAATTCCTATCCACAGCACTAAATGAAGGGAGGATTTCACTGCATACAGTCAGGTTTCTTATAAAAACAGTAGACATTTTTTAATTAAAATATATTGGAGATAGAATTCTTTTTCATTAAAGAAAGTATAACTATTTTAGTATACTATTTTTAGTATATTTATTTCTTTGCCTTTCCTTGCCCTTTAAGGGATCTAATGTAGTTAGCATTTCAAAGAAATGTCTCTGTATATAAATGTTGTAAGTTAGTCATCAAAAAGGCATTAATGATGTATTCAGCTGTGCTTGGGAGGCACAGGAACACTGGACTGTGTCTGCTGTAGTGTTTAAAAGCAGCCTGTTCTGCATTTGTTTGTTGTTTATTATTCATACTTATTGCCATGTAGCACTGCTGCCATAGTGGGCACCCTCTGTAGAAGGA
The DNA here is from genome assembly GCA_024363595.1 of Xenopus borealis. NCBI lineage: Eukaryota > Metazoa > Chordata > Amphibia > Anura > Pipidae > Xenopus > Xenopus borealis. The sequence continues at coordinate 66,013,706 of CM044441.1, forward strand.
CTGATGAGTATCATTTTCCTTTCTGATAAGATAGCCATGTAGAGTACAGCTTAGAGCTCTTCATCTTGTTAAATAAAATCTACAGTAAAATCCTTGAGAGTGTGTGGGGTAGGCAAGACTTTACAACCACCAGGTGACAGTTTATCCTTGGAGGTGGTATCTTATGCACAACTCCATCTCAGAGAACTCTATAGGAAAATTATGTCTAAGTCCTTAAAGGGATCCTATATTTTTCAAAATTCATCAGTTAATAGTGCTGTTCCAGAAGAATTCTGTATTAAAATCCATTTCTCAAAAAAGCAAACAATGTTTTTTATATTTCATTTTGAAAGCTGACACGGGGCTACTAGACATATTGTCAATTTCCCAGCTGCCCCAAGTCATGTGACTTGTGCTCTGATGAACTTCAATCACTCTTTACTGCAAGTTGAAGTGATATCACCCCTCCCTTTCCCCCACCCAGCAGCCTTACAAAAGAACAATGAGAAGGTAACCAGATAACAGCTGCCTGGTAGATTTCAGAGCAGCACTCAATAGTAAAAACCCATGTTCCACTGTGTATTATCCAGTTGATAGTATTGAGAAGGAAAAACAACAGCCTGCCAGAAAGCAGTTCCCTCCTAAAGTGCTGGCACAAGTCACATGACCAGGGCAGCTGGGAAATTGACAAAATGGCTAGCCCCATGTCAGATTTCAAAACTGAATATACAAAAATCTGTTTGCTCTTTTGAGAAATGGATTTCATTGCAGACTTCTACTGGATCAGCACGATTAACTGATGCATTTAAAAAAAACAAACAAAAAAAAAAACGTATTCCCATGACAGTTTCCCTTTAAATCAGGAGAGACATCTGTCCCATAGACCAAGAAAAGCAGCCTGTCCAAAGTGAAACCATGACAGAACTGAACTAGAGAGTTCTCATTTCTGAGACCAGTGTCTCTGGATATGGGGAATCTTGGAGGGTGAAATTTGGTCTTAGACAATATCCCAGCTCCTAATCCATGAAAGAAGGGTTGTAGAACTATCAACAGTATACATCCTGCCAAAGAAAACTGCAAGGCTGCCTCTCGAAAATCATGGTCTCTGAAACAAGAGAACTTCAGTGTCCTTGGTCAGGACAGAAATTTAGGCCTGAAACTGAAAGCTTAAGGGCGGAGTCACACACTGAGATTCGGGGAGATTAGTCGCCCGGCGACAAATCTCCTCTTTTTCGGGGCGATTAATGCCTCCCCCTGCCTTCCTGCTATCTAGAATGAAAATCGTCAGCAGGATGGCACTCCGAGTGTCGAGAGGCAACTTCGGCGACTTTGGAAATGAAGCGTTCCGTGTGCCAACCCGCCGGCGATTTTCATTCTAGCCGGTGGGAAGGCAGGGGTGGCAGTTCGGATTAGTCGCCCCAAAGAAGAGGAGACTTGTCGCCGGGTAATTTATATCCCCGAATCGCAGTGTGTCTGCCCTTAAGGGTTTCCTACAACACAGGAAATTCAATGGTGTTAAAAGCTTTAGATGCTATGATACATGAGCCAAGGCCATCACGGCCAAGTTAGTATATCTAACCTTCTTAGGTTTATTGAGGTATATTTTCATGAAATAAATCTGGATTGATCCAGGTGCACTAAAGAAGGCACTGGTATTAATCTTCAAATTGGAATGATATTAATCAAACAATACAGGTGTATATATTCACAGAATATTGGGCAGTAAATCAGAGATCACAGTGCTGTACCATTCAAGAAGGCCATCAGGGCCTGGTATTTTATTACTAGAGATGTATGAAGTGCTTTGGTAATCTCCTGAAGATTCTCAAGAAGTGAGGTGTTGAATTTGGAGGGGTTGAATTACCCTTTAAATAAGGATTTGTGGCTTTGGTTTGTGTGTAAATTGGGTGGCCCTTAGTATTTAAAATGGCAGTTTTAAATCCAACGGCACATAATACTGTACTGGAAAAGTTCTATACATTTTAATGAAATGATTTAGGTTAAGCAGTGTTTTTGCATATGGTCGGAGGCCTGCAATGCTCAGGGATATAGTTTCATGTTATGCCACTGGTCTCTAATTTAAAATAATTTTTCCAACTGGAAAAAAGTTTTTCATTTCAGATGTAGTAATTGTTTGTTAATTTCTTCTTAGAATGATGTTTGGACATGTATTAATTCATCGCTGCCAGGTAAGATATACCAGGATTTATTTAGATAATAACTATTACAAAACTGTATCTCATTATCTGTTTCATCTATGAGTTAGTCTAATAGACAATTATGATGGAGTTAAGGAATAGATCTCCAACAGTGATGGGTGAATCTGTCCAGATAAAAATGCATTAAATGCATTGAAGTCAATGGGTTTTTTTGCTGCGACTTTTTCCAAGCTGAGCAACTTTTTTTGCTATTGGAGTCTATGGGCAATATTTCCAGCAAAGAGCCACAGAAATTACCACAGAAATTCAGCACAATAGCACTCACTGCACTAGCGATTCAGCCCCCAGAATCCGCTCCAACGCTAAGGGGCAGATTTACTAATGGTCGAATTTCGATTAAAAAAAAAATTCGAAATTCGACCATGGGAATAGTGGGGAGTAAAATCCTTCGAATTCGATAGTCGAATTCTAAGGATTTTGCCACAATTCGATCGATCGATTGAATCTAAAAAAATTAGATCTCAGCTAAGGATTGCCAAATCGGTAGCTTGATCCTGGCGAAGTAAGTGGTCGAATAAAACTTTTAAGGGGAAGTATTCGACCATTGAATATTCGAATAAAATTTTATTAGAATATTTGAATCATTCGAATTCGAATATTCAATGGTCAAATTTGCCTAATTTGCATATTCAAAGATTCGAATTTAAATTAAATTAGATCGAACTTCGAATTATTCACATGAATTTTGTAAATCTGCCCCTAATAGTTGAAAGCACTGAACAGGCGGCATTGGGGCTGTTGCCTCAGGCGGCAGCAGCCCCTGAAATGTTGCTGCATAAAGGGAATGCATTTGCAAGTAGAGGTTGCTACTTTTCATTCTGATATTTACATTATTAATTGAAGTATTAGATATATTGCTACTGTTATAAATATATATGTAACAGTAACAACTAACTACCAGGTAAACTATTGCCCCCTCACTCATCCTTGTGTCCCTAGTTAAATCCCATGTCTACATTAGTTTCCCCATAATGCTTTAATTTGCCCACCATCCTTTTGCCCAGTTTTAGTGTTCATGCAGCCTCTTTGCCATACTTTGTTCTAGCACAGTAAGGCCATCAGGATTATAAACATTGTAACCCAAAGAAAATCCAGCCTAGTGCCCTAGGAACTTATACCCTCTTTCTTACAATATTCCTCCATTTCAGAAAAAAATGATGGTTGTTATGAACTCTAGTAGTGTTTCTGAAGCAAACAGCAGTTTTACCAGTGCAAGGCAACACTATATTTTTATTACTTTAAACCACTTTAATATTTTGGTGTTACTGTTCCTTTAAGGGAGGTAAATCATACTTTCCTCATAATACATCAGTCTGGAAAAAACAGGAGCTTCACAGTTACTGTATATGTAGTGATGCAGTTAAAAAATGTATTTATTTAAAGAATAATATATCAGAAGACCTTACCAGTTTTATTTACTTAATCTTAAAATAAATTAGTACAACACATCCCACAGGGGCAGATTTAATTTTGAATTAAAAAAAAATTTGAAATTCGACTATCAAATTTTTTTAAGGGTATTTTCGTTTGAAAATGGATCGAATAGGTCCGTTTTCGCTTGAATAAATATCATTTGAATCATTCAAATACATTGTTCCATTCGAACGATTTTAGCAAAAATCCTTAAAATTTCAAAATCATTTTTTAAAGGTTCCAGGAGGTCCCCCATAGACTAAAATAGCAATTCGACAGGTGGCGAATTCTGATTTTATTTTAAAGAGACAGTACTTCGAAATTAGAAATATTTTATTTGAATTTTCACATCGAGCCTTAGTAAATGTTCCCCACAATGTTTAAACCTAAAACAACCAATCAGAGAAAGGTCAAAGGTCACTGCATGACATTCTCTTTGTACAAAGTCATGTGGATTTTAAGTTTATGGGATCCACAATAGATACTCTTCATTTTATGGCAGGAGTGCATATTAAAGTTTACAAAACAAAGTATAAAAATAAGTCTTATCCTCTCTATACAGGGCCCCTTGTGGACTACCAATAAAAACAAATTTTGGTGTCACCCCTGTACTCATTTCTTTAGGGATTGTTTTTCTCTCAGTTCCTCAGACCAGTGGTGTAACTAGATGTTACTGGGCCCCACAGCAAATTCATTTCAGGGCCCCCAACATATCCATAGATTGTCCCGTTTTGCCTATAAATGCTGCAATTGCTCACTATTTGGGCCTCATGGGGCCCCCTATGCCTCCTGGGCCCCCCTGCAGCCGCAGGGTCTGCTTCCTCTATAGTTACTCTCCTGCCTCAGACACTCGGTCTCCCTCTGCTTCTTGCAGTGACATAGACAGGTAGCCTTCCTGCTCTGTGCTGTGCTCAGAGAGACCTTCTGAACATTTTCACTGCAATTAAATACTTTTCCACAGGACAGCCTTCTTGTGGAACGTGACCTCCAGTGTGTGAGCTGGACATATGGAATGGAGTGAATGACTTGCATATTCCTTCCAGATTACTCCAGTTTTCAGCTAAAAACATTCTCTGTTTAGCAATATCTTTCCTGGAGCTTACACAGGGCCACTATTGCCATGAGGCAACGTGGATACTTTGGCAGCAGTAAGCAGCCAATTACCAGGAACAGAAAAAAAAACACTTTAAAGGAATAGCAGAAGTCACTCCAGCCTTTATACATTACATTTTTGACTGGAATGAATGATTGTTTGTCCGACATAAAGCTAATCTGCACATCTATGGCTAGTTTAAGAGATTCATTTCTGTTCTGCAGCTAGCATGTCCTGACGCTCCTACCTTCAGACTCAGAATTAAACAAAAGGTAGGGGTAGAAGGGGTCAGGAGGGAATGACGTCTACTTGTATTCTCTTGCCCCTATTGAATGGAGTCCTGCCTCATTCCAGTTGCCAAACTAACTGTACAACAGAAACACCCCCTGGTCTCGTTCTTTAGAATGTGTTTCACAAAAATATATTCTAGTTTGCGATTCATTTATTCTTAGAACTAAAGAACTAAAGCTTAACAAAGCAATGAGGTAGAAATGCTGCACATTAAATTAATATTTTCTGCTGTTCTCTTTGTATTTCTAGGTGTTTCCAAGAAGTCAGAAGGCTGGGTAGGCCTTGGCTGTTGTGAACTAGCAATAACTGTAGAGTGTCGGAGAGCTTGCAAGCAGGTAAATGTTCTGTAGCCATTTTTTATGCTAATCTGTAATGTGAAAGAGTTGAAAAAAAAACATTATTAATTTTAAAGCACAAGCAACGTGCTATTTAGTAGGTTGTGCCTTTTTTGTTAACACCCCAGTAAATTGATTGGGGAACTTTTCCTCTGAATGATGTGCTGCCATCTTCAGAGATTGCTCAGGCTTCCCTTGCAACTGTCCTAGACTGTTTACATGTACATCACAGTAAATCTGATGCTACTATACTGTTACTATAACTTGTGATGCTACTACAGTATAAAGCATATGCATCTGCAGTCAGTCCTTGACAAGGGATCACTGGACAATTATTGAGAGTGGTGATTTCCAGTATTAAATGATTCTCCAGTGCTTTTATTGTACTTTAACAGCAGATTTACTAAGGGTCCGGTTAATTAACCCTCTAATTTTTATTGAATTAAAACCCCTTGAATTAGAATTTCAAATTTGAGGGGTTTTAACGCAATTCGAATTATGGAACGATCGAATATAAAAAATTTGATCAATAACATTGATTTTAAGCTTTCTATTGAATTTTTTTTATTCGATCAAAAAACTTGAAAAAATCCTATGGGAACTAATTTTGTTTTTAAAGGGCCGTTACTTCGACAATCGAATTCGAATTTTCGAATTTGCTCCAGTAGACTGCTGCACTGAAATCCATTTCTCAAATGTGCAAAGATTTTTTTATGTTCAGTTTTGAAATCTAACATGGGCTAGACATTTTGTTAATTTCCCAGCTGCCCCTGGTCATGTGACCTGTGCCAGCACTTTAGGAAGGAACTGCTTTCTGGCAGGCTGTTGTTTTTCCTTCTCAATGTAACTGAATGGAATGCAGTGGGACATGGGTTTTTACGATTGAGTGTTGTTCTTAGCACTCCAACTTGCAGTACAGCAGTAAAGAATGATTGAAGTTTATTAGAGCACAGGTCACATGACTTGGGGCAGCTAGGAAATTGACAATATGTCTAGCTCCATGTCAGATTTCAAAATGAAATATAATAAAATACGTTTGCCCTTTTGAGAAATTGGTTTCAATGCAGAATTCTGCTTTAGCAGCACTATTAACTGATGCATTTTGAAAAAATAAAAATTTCCCATGACAGTATCCCTTTAAGAATATTTTTTTTGTTGTTATTCTTCACCTAACTTATAAACCTTCAAGTGGTTGCCTGCAACATCATTCCGACTTTCAGGCCTTTCTGGTATTAGACTAAATGGTCACCCACTCAAATGCCGGAGATGAATTTATTATTAGTAATACAGGATCCAATAGAACATCTAGGGGCAGATTTATCAAGGGTCTAAGTGAAAATTCAAATGAAAAAAATTCAAATTTCAAAGTAATTTTTGGGTACTTTGACTATTAAAAAGGCCAAAATTCGTTTTGAATTGTAAAAAATTCAATTTGACCCGAATATTTACAAACATGCTATTTCTGACTTGGCAACCTCATTGCTCCAGTTAAAGTCTGGATATTTTCCATCCTATTGTAAAATTTAAGGAGGAGTTCCATATCAAGGAAATCCAAGGTGTGTTGTGTGACCTTCAGGTAGCAAAGACCATAGCCACAGCATAGTTTTCAGCACACAAATGGATACTGACACCAGCTTTACGAGTTCAAATGCAGCTTGGCTGGCTTTCTTGCTTCAACATAGGGAATAGTAGTCCTGCTCTAACACCCTTATTGGTGTTCACACAAACTCACATTTTCCAGCATCACAGGCATTGATGTACACAAATCCCAGAATCCACTTTGGGGCTAGCTCTAGACACTCTTGTCTCCTGGAAGGGATTTCTCTCTTCCTTTCCCCTGAGCTTTTGGAGCTTTCTCCAAATCATTAATTCAGGGATTCACACTCTCTTCCCAGCTACACACCAATCTCCTTCCTCCACTCAAGAAGGTTTCCTTGGCCCCTCACCCTCCTCCACTCAAGGAAGTCTCAAGGGTGATGCACGGAGGTGTAGCTCACAACTCTTTTTAACTACAGCTCATCTGCAGCCTAATTATTGAGCTACCTTTACCTGGGCAGCTGCAAAACCGCTAATGGAGCAAGGAATGAAAGCCCACCCTGCTCTCTTCCATTTACTCCAGGGACCCATTATCCAGCTTTTTTGAAGCGGGTACACAATTACAGCAGTGCTTGCTGCAACAATGCACATTTTCCCTGGAGTTTTATATTCACCAGTGTAATACTGGTGAAATACAGATATTATTATGCCCTTTTTAACCACATATCTTACAGTGGGTTTATAATTAATGATAGAGAGTACAGGCCAGGGTCAGGTGTGGGCTAGCATTTTGTTAACCCATGAATAATTACTGAGCATGTAGTGACTGGTGCCGAAATTACTCCAGGTCTAATAACCCATACATAACAGCCAAGCAACTTTTCATCAACTGCATTTAGAATACTATGATTTTAGCAATGTAGCTATTGTAATAATATTACTTTAATATATACCCACACCCTATAACTCATACACTTCCATTTGGACTGTGGTGTACAAGAGTCCCATCTTTACCTCTTGTATTGATTATGGGTTATTTTTGTATGTAAATGTATATGTCTAATGTGTACACTCATAATGTGTGTACTCATGTATTGTACAGCACTGCAGAATACACTGGCACTTTATAAATAAAAGATGTATATATAATAATTTGTTGCACTTAGCATAATAGATTTGTACTGGGCTATTATACTTGGAGCACAGTTTGCTCCAGCTTAAATGGATACTGTAATGGGAAAACATGTTTTTTTCAAAACGCATCAGATAATAGTGCTGCTGCAGCAGCAGAATTCTGAACTGGAATCCATTTCTCAAAATAGCAAACTGATTTTTTTTATTTTCAATTTTGAACAATTTGATATGTGGCTAGACATATTTTCCCAGCTGCCTCCTGTCATGTGCTCTGATAAACTTCAGTCGCTATTTACTGCTGTACTGCAAATTGTGATATCACCAACCTCCCAGCCTAACAAAAAAGAACAATGGGAAGGTAACCATATAGCAGCTCCCTAACACAAGATGACAGCTATGTGGTAGATCTAAGAACAACACTCAAGAGTAAAGATGGCCATACAAAGAGAGATCCGATAGTTTGGTGATGTTGCCTTGTGGTGGGCGATATCGGGGCGATCCGACCTAGGGCCCAACGATGGGATCACAATAGAGGAGATACAGGCGGTTGGATTGCAGGACCACATCAACGAACAGATGGTGCCGCGATCTGAGGGCTTTTTAGTCTCACCCGATCGACATCTGTCTGACTTTCGCCCAGATATCGATTGGTAAAGCCCGTCAGAAGGCCCCATACACGGGCCAATAAGCTGCCGATATAGTCTGTTGGCAGCTTTTAATCGGCCCATGTATGGCCACCTTAAAAGCCAAATCCCACTGAGACTGATTTAGTTACACTGAGTAGGAAAAATAACAGCCTGCCACAAAGTAGTCCCATCCTAAAGTGCAGGCACAATTCACATGACTGGGGGCAGCTGGGAAACTGGCAATATGTCTATCCCCATGTCAGATTTCAACATTGAATATAAAAAATGTTTTTGATCTCTTGAGAATTGGATTTCAGTGCAGAAGTCTGCTGGAATAGCACTATTAATTGATGCGTTTTGAAAAAAACATGTTTTCCCATGACTGTATGCCTTTAAACTCCTTATTAGGTTAAATTTATTTAGATTTGGAGTACTGACACACAAAAAGATTTTTCACACAAATTAAATCTGTAATACTGAGGGTGACAAATCCTTGTGTGCCATTACCCTTATACTGTCCAGTTAGAGATAGCAATCTAATTTCAGCTGTTCACAATGTTCCTTATTTTTTATTTTCTTTTTAGGCATCCTCACAAAATGATATATCAAAATTCTGCAGGAAACAATATGAGGTATGAGTCATTATTTGGAACAAATGTATCTGCTATAGTATTGTCGCTGTGTGTTTCATAGGCATTATACATATATAGTTAAGATGGGTTGAAAAAGACCAAAGCCTATCTGTGAGGAGAGTACCTGGTAGTTTAGCAGTGGTGCAACAGGGACGCTTGCCCACTGCCTTTTTCTTCCCGTGTACTCCTTAGTGTCCGAGATTGAATGGTGAATGAGTCACTCTTACTTGGGGGTTTGCGTGTTTCTGTGTGCTACTTCATCGCTCATTGGTGCAAAATTCAAATATTTAAAGGGCTCATGCTCAGTAGCTAGTTGCCCAACGTAAAACTATTTGTTAAAATAGTATTTTGAGTCATATCTGGAACAAATGTACAGTATCTGCAATTCTATTATCGCTGTGTGTGTTTCATAGGCATTATGCATATATAGTTATATAGTTAAGATGGGTTGAAAAAGACCAAAGCCTATCTGTGAGGAGAGTACCTGTGAGGGGCTGCAACAGGGTCGCTCGTTGCTCTCAAGGTGGGGATACCCACTGTGTTCTTCTCCTTCTTCTTGTGTGCTCCTTCACGTCGCTCTTACTTATGGGTTTGCATGTGGCTGTGTGTGATGTCATTGCTCATTGGTGTGAAATTCAAATATTTAAACGGTTCAAGCTCAGTAGCTAGTTGCCCAACATAGGTCTATTCACATAATTCCTGGGCGTGATTTCTACTATGTGAATTTTCATCAGCACAGCTCATAACACTTTATAGATGGTCACTGCATATACACACACTTGGTTTTAATATAAGGATATACACAGTGGATGTGTAAAAACTAAACTACAATGTAAATGTTCTATTTGCACTAGTGAACTAGAACCATGAATTACAATATTAATATCTGGCCTGTTGTGAATGCTTTTAAAAGCATGCAGAATATAACAAAATACTGTATAATCATTCATGCAGTGGTTTATTTATATGCAGTGGTTTAACAATAATATATCTAGATATATGTAATTGTTTTTTTGTCCTACAGACTGCTCTTATTAGCTGCATTAACAGAAATGAAAGTAAGTCACCTAAATAATCTTTTCTAATGTTCTAATTTTCTTTTGACTATTGGATGTGGGTTGTACCTGTACTAAAATACTAAAGTCTAGCAGCCAAAATATTATTATACATTACACTTCATTAGAAGCTGTTCAAAAGCACCAGTGCATGATAGTTTATCATGCATTTTCTAGTAATGTACATATCTGGAATAACCTTGGAACATTTAAAATGTATTTTGTAATGGGCAAGAATACAATCCTAATATTGGCACATTATTTGAATTTAATTAACCAGATATATATATTGCTGCCTGACACACATTTACAATAGAGGTGGCTGGGAACATGAACCCCCAGTGTTCATAAATTGTCTATAAGGGTTCCCTTATGTTGGAATTATATTATTTTTGTTGCTTATTTTGACTTATATTGACTTTATTAGGTCTTGGAACACCCTATTAGAATAATTATTTTGTAGGGTTCTCTTTTTTGTTTGTGTAACTCAATGAATTTCAAAGCACAGAAAATATTCTACCCAAACAATAAGCTGAAACCACAACTTACATATGATACAAAAGGAGGGAAGTTGGTGCGGGATCCATTTTTTACCAATCATACTTTTATATTCGTTTACGTCTATGTCACACATGGTGTTTTCGCTGCAACTTGTAACAACTTTTTTGTGTGCTATTTTGCTATTGAATTTTCTCTGCTTTGCCTTCAGTGGGATCAGTGTGCTGTAGTTATGCAGGACGCCACACAAACTGCAGGGAGTACTGTCAAGCCATCTTTCGGACAGATTCATCACCAGGTCCTTCCCAAATTAAAGCAGTTGAAAATTTCTGTGCTTCCATCAGTCCTCCCTTAGTTCAATGTGTAAACAACTACACCCAATCATATCCAATGAGGAACCCTGTGGACAGTAAGTTTAATATATCATCTACTTTTACAAATTTGCAACACATTTCTATAGTATCCTATAGATACTATCATTTAGAAGTACCTCTATAGCCTCACATTTTACAAAAGAATACATGCAGGGGTATAGTTATGCAAGAACAGATTTTTGTTTTCCCATTAGATAAATATACAGGGAAAGTTAAAACTGGCCCTTTAAATGGGCCATGTTTAATGGCTAACTAATAATGTCATAATGCACTCTATTTGTTCTTTGTTTTAATAATAACTCCTATTTTTATACAAAAAATATTGAATATAGCATTTAACATATGTACATATTTTCACTGATCCTTACAAACTCAGAAAGGAGTTTTTACTCTTCTTGAAGTAATTTTTTTTCATCTGCTGTTTCCATGCTCTGGAATTCTTGCCCCATTCCCATTAGACATGCATAGAACCAAAATTCATTTAAATATTACTTAGAAACCACCTCTTCCTCCAAGTTTATAATCTAAACCCTCATCAATTTATCCATCATACTAATCCCGTTTTCATTACACATTCACTTCCACTACACAACTCACTCCCTTCCCTGTATCGTTATTTGACACTGTGGGGCAGATTTACTAATGGTCGAATTTCGAAGTGAAAAAACTTCTGTAGTATCACTGCAAAGCTAAGGCCAAAATATGATTTACTTTTTCTTCATAGGTTTGTACTGCTGTGATAGAGCTGAGGATCCACAATGCCAGTCAGCTTGCAAAAGAATTCTTATGTCTAAGAAAACAGAGCCTGAGATTGTTGATAGCTTAAGTGAAGGCTGCACCAAACCTCTACCCCAGGATCCCCTTTGGCAATGCTTTCTGGAAAGCTCAAGAACAGCTCATTCTGGAGTGAACATTGTTCCTCCACCATCAGCAGGTCTTGATGGTGCTGAGCTGCATTGCTGTTCAAAAGCAAACTCATCAAATTGTAGGTAAGCAAGTAAGTTAAAAAGATGTTTAAAAGTTTGCACTTACTGAAAACTGACTGCATTTTAATTATATGCAATCAGTGCAGCACTTCTTCTGGGATTTTCTAGAAGTGACCATAGTTTTTCACGTGAGGATTAAAATTTGCATATATTACTTCTAGCTGTCAATCAGCATATAGTATTTACTGGTTACCTTAATGGTGTCTGAAGCACATGGGCATCCGCAAATAGAGGCAAACGAGGCCAGCAACCATTGTTTCCTATTGTCTCTTTAAACAATCAATCCTAGTAAACTAACAGCTAAGGAGGGTTATTTATAAAAGGTCGAATTTTAGAGCTTTGTGAGCTTTTTTAGACCTTGAATGTACACTAATGAACTCACTGAACTCAAATGTTTTCTAATTTAACAAAAAACTTGAATGTAAAAAAACTCAAATCAGTGTAATCGGGCTGAAAAACACAAATACTCGAACTGATCCAGTTTCAGCTGAAAAAAACTAAAATTTCTCAAACTGATTTAGTTTCTGAACAAACACACCGATAAAAAATGTTTCTGATATCTGTGATTATTTTGGAAAATATATGTTTTATTCTTAAGGTATTTAGAAGCCCATCTTGTTACATAATTGAAATGACACAAAAATATTTAGAAAGTTTTAGTTGCCCTGAAAAAACATATATAAAGTGAAGGAAAACAAAATGTTAAAAAATTGTCTGGCATTGCAAGTACCAGAAGTGCAGACTCCTATGGCAGTGGAAAAGGCTTTGCGTTGATGGCCATTTTCTCCCTAGCAATATTAAAACAATAACAAAGTCAATAGGAATATAATTCAAGGTATTTCCTTTAGTGTTATCATTGCCTATTACCTATAATGTAACAATTTCCTAGTTCCATCAACCTGGATAGAACCCTAATATCTGCCAAAGATACAATTTTCAAGCCATTTTCTACTTTGTTACATCACAAATAAAATCTGAAGTAATAATTATTTTACACTATAAAGTAGAAATGTGTAGTTATACAAAGTAGTAATAAAACTGTCTATTTCTTCTGAAAGATCGCTTAACATCAGCATGAATGAGAAAAAAATAACTGTAAACTCCTTGCAAACTTCTAAGGGCATCTCTGGAATATATTATTTAGGAAAGGGTTTAACTGGGTTAAACAGAGAGGAAAATGGAATGTCTTTAAATACGTAATAAATCAGATCAGATAATGTAAAGGCATTTAAATTAATTAGGGATGCACTGAATCCAGGATTCGGTTCGGGATTCGTCCTTTTTCAGCAGGATTCGGATTTGGCCGAATCCTTCTGCCTGGCCGAACCGAATCCAAATCCTAATTTGAATATGCAAATTAGGGCCAGGGAGGGAAATCACGCGACTTTTTGACACAAAACAAGGAAGTAAAAAATGTTTTCCCCTTCCCACCCATAATTTGCATATGCAAATTAGGGTTCGGATTCGGTGCATCCAAAATAGTGGATTCGGTGCATCCCTAAAATTAATACACTATTATGGTGCTCTGGGCAGGAAAATAATTGGTTGTGTGGAAATATAGTGCAGTGAATGTGCTGCATGCATGTCTCTCTTGGTCATCTCCTTTAATTTGTAATTCTTACAAGTTGTAGGCAGCCTGACAATACCTGATGTCTGTTTACTCAATACACCCACCAACCATCAGCTTATTTTTAGATTTAGAATGCATGCACATAGAGGTTAATGGTATAATTGACGTATAGCATTTTAAAATGGCGGCCACATATGTTCCTGGAGTGGATAAAAATGGGGCAGAAACAGGAGGGAAAATAAGCAAAATCCAAATTTCATATCAACAGTTTAGAAGAGGGGGTAATTACCGTCTATATGCCAAAAGTTGGTAAACATGATTTTTGTTCTGTTTTAAAGGAAATGTCAAAAATATATTTGGCCTAATAAAAAAACATAATTCTAAGCAACTTTGCAATATATATTCATTACACATTTCCTATGGTTTTAAAGTTATTTGTATATGTATTGCTATTGAATATGCTTATGTGCCCTTCCTTCATTTAACTTAAATCTCTTTTTTTTCATCAAAAGCATATTTTTTCTCCAGAAAGTAACAAATATACACATTATCAAAAAAAAAAAAACAACAAAGCATTATTACAATTATACCCCTTTTCTACTACCCCTACTAAAATAGTGGGGAACTAGATTGCTGTTTCCCAAAAGTAACAATTAGAGAAGAGAATAACCTAAGGGTAAAGGATAATAATATTTGGGCAAATTCCATTTGTTTTTTTTTTTACAATAATGAAGGTTTATTCATTAGTCTCTGTGGCCTCCATTCTCAAGTTGGCCTGTTTGTGTCTCCAAATACTTAAAGTGATACTGACACTAAAAAATGACTTTATAACATATGATTGTCCATTAAATGTTACCTATAGGTCATGTTGATAGTTTTTTGCTGAGAGGTTTGTTTTTGTATATAATTGTTAGCTGAAGTTCCTAAGCCTGATTTTGCCAACCTGACTGTCCCATCTCAGCCTGTTGGTTACAGTTTCTAATGCTAACGGACTCCTGCTGCACAAATATGGCAGCCCCCTCATACAGAAATATGGGGCAACAGATGGGTAATGTAAAAGCATCATGCAAATACTTTATGGCAAAGTTAGAAGTAGCTTTTAAAGCTAATATTATAATAGATGTGAAAAAGAGTTTAATTTCAGGTGTCAGTATCTCTTCAAGAAAGCAGGAAGTTTATGTGGCCAGCAGTAGTCTTAATCGTCTCCCTAGGCTTCCTGAATGGCATCCCAGTTGGTCCATGTTCTGTTGAAAAGGTCCACTGTGTCGTTCCTGAGTGCCGTTAGGTATTCCATTTTCCTAATAAAGCGGTCTCTCTCTAAGAAGTCTGTTTCTGATGAAACAGAAACTTTTCCACTTGCCCGCTATGGCACATCTGGCGACAGTAAAGAAGGCATTTACTAGTTTTAGAATTGGTTTGTTGAGCTTGTGGATTTTCTTCCCTAATATGAATATCAGGGGGTCTGGTTACAGTTCAAATAACAGGACCCTGTTCAACCAATGTCTTACTATAGTCCAGTATGTTTGGACCCCTGGGCAAGTCCAATATAGCATGTCCCTTCAGTGTTGCATGCCCTCCAGCAGTTTGGGGATGTTGTCTATGGGAATAGCTTGTGTAGAAGAGAGGGAGTGTGGTACCAAACCATCAAGATCTTATAAATGTTCTCTTTTAGGGTCAAACATACAGTATAGGGCCCAAATTCACTAAAGCGCAAAGCGTCTAACGCTAGCACTAATTCGCCAGCATGACGTAATTTCGTAACTTCGCAAATTCACTAACACCGACTCTGGCAAATTTTCGCTAGTGATGTAGATAGACTTGCGCAACTTCGCACCCTTACGCCAGGCGAAGTTGAGCTCTGACGAAGGATCGTAATTACACAAATTCACTAAGATCACCTTTTTCCTGAACATTACCACTTACGCTAGACTTTACTGGTCTGACCAGGCGAAGTTCAATACAATAGATAGGAGTTTGAAAAAAAAAAATGGAAAATTCCCAAAAAAACGCTGGCGTGTTGTAGGGTGATAGTCTGAAAAAGATCTTTTTTTTTGTGGGGGGTTACCTTCCTCCCCCCCTACATTTCCTAACATATGGCAACACAACTATATAGGGGGCACATTTAGGGCAATAGGACAACTTTATTTAATTTATCAAAGGTTTCCTGGGCTTGTGTAGTGGAATGAATTGGCTGTAACATATACTTCTATTATATGCTTAAGTTCCCGCCGTATGCAAATTAGTCATCGCTAGCGTAACTGCGCTTTGCCTGGCGAAGTAACAATAGCGCAACTACGCTACCGTTTGCCGACCTGAGCATAACGTCACACTTCAGTGAATTTGCGTAGCGCTGGCGAAAATTCGCCTGGCGAAGTGCGGCAAACGCAAGCGAAGCCAACACTAGCGAATTTTCGGAACTTAGTGAATTTGCCCCAAGTGTTTTATTTGCATTTTCCTAGATGTTGTGCCATGTTTCTAATTCTATAGGATGGTTCAACGCTTCTTCCCACCTTTTTATGTATGAGTGGGGAGCAGTGTTGAGGTCCTTATTATTAAGAAAAGACTACCATTGACAGCTTAGTTTTCTTTGGGTTAATCCCCCTTGACATATTCGGTTGTATTTCAGCGCCAAACCCTTTGGGCAGAGGAACAAGGCAAAGTGTCTAAGTTGGAAATATTGGATATTAGTAAGGCTCCTCTCGCAATTCCTGGGGTTGTTTACATTTTCCCATTAAAAAGATTTCCATTGGAAGCTAACAAAATAAAGTCCTTAGAATAGCCTGGTGGGAATTCTAGGTTTTTAACTAGTGGGGTCAGCTGTGTGGGGGATTGTTAATGTTTAAGTTCACCACAGTTGTGTGCCATAGAGATATGGTGTGGCCTGTAGAATACATCCAAAGTAGAGGTAGCTCCCGCACACCTGTCTGTATAGATAAATCAGGTACACTTGGTGCACAGTGATAGAGGTAACCGGCAACCTCAAATCCAGTACTAGGAAAAGGCACACTGGCACACAAGATGTGGATGCAGGTGAACACCTTGCAAAGTTTTATTACCGGAAGTGCAACGTTTCGGGGCGAGCCCCTTTGTCAAGCATACAGGATCTGTGTGTAAAGTGATACATTTATAGGTGGTTCATCAATTAATTAACAAATGCAATCAATTAGTGAAATTATACATTTGCTTTAACACCATTTAGTAAAGTGAACATAATAGCAATAAAGATTTTTTATATATAAAATTGCTGTGAAACAATTAATAGTATAAAAAACATATAATAAAAACTTTAGTTCTCAAAGGCAAAAAGAGTGGAAAAATGTCTAAATAAAACAACACTTAGTATAAAGCTTTGATTCATTTCCCCAGCGATAAAAGTTCAAAGTCCAATGGGGAACATTATAAGCTTAAGTTTTCTTATGTAGCAAAATGTTGCAATACCTAAAAAGTGGACATAGACATAAAAAATTGTTACAAACTGTAACTATATATTCTTACCCTGTCTGAAGGGATAATTTATAGAGAATACCTGTCCCTGCATCAGGAATTTTGCATTTAGATTTCTCATCTGAAAAAATTAAATAAATAATATTAGAACATCCAGGAAAATTAATTCATAAATAACATGCCATACTAAATTCTTCATTAAGACCTTTTGGATATTTAGTCTGGAGTAACTAGATCCAATAGCACTCTCTCTGTAATAAACTTCTTTTTTCATCCTGACCTTGATGTGCTTGTATTTTCTCTAAAACCTGCCAGCGAAGTTGTGCAACTCTGTGGCCATTTGTGAAAAAATGTTTGGCTAGCCATGTTTCCTTCTTGTATTTACTTAACGTTGTTGGTTCAACGTTTTCACTTTTTTGAGGCTGGTAGTTACGGATAGTTGATTTATGCTCATTTAATCTTTTTTTTATAGGTCTCGAAGTCTGTCCTATATATGCTAAGCCACATGGACATTTGATGCAATAAATAACATCCGAACTGTCGCATGTAAAAAATCCATTAATATCATGTTTCGTACCCTGCTGAGGATGTGTAACTGTGTTACCCGGAATTATTCAGTTACAATGACCACAGTTCATACAGGGAAAAGTGCCTCTATTACGCGTTAAGTTACCCACCTGTCGTTTGTGTTTCTGGGGTTTAATTAATTGCCCAATATTTTTACCCCTTCTATAAGAAAAAAGGGGGGGAGCCTGGAACACATGACCAAGTTTTTCATCCATTTTTAATATGTCCCAATGTTTCAAGATCGTGTTACGGATAGCCTTGGAATTTTTATCATAAGAGCTAACAAAAGGGATTCTTGTTGTAATAGATGTAGAGGAAAACTTTTTTTTGGTTAGCAGTTTATCCCTAGGGGTTCTACGTACCTCCTCGTAATTTTCTTGTAAACCTTTTCTATTATATCCCTTTTCTTTTAATTTATTTATCATTTTAGTTGCTTCAGCTTCATATAATTCATCCGTAGATGCAATTACTAAACCAGGCGGATGAAAACTATCGCAGGGTAATAGATTGTTTCTATCCGTAGGCT
>CM044441.1:66051100-66070156 GCA_024363595.1 Xenopus borealis
TACCTATAGTGGCGGGAAAAACATAATTGACTGACATCACAAACACATCAACCTGAGAGAGTATCCAATAATATGGAGTATACTCATTCGCATACAGATTATCCAATTACATACAACCCTCTTTGATTAGGTAAGAGTATAGTTAAAAACAAACTTAGTAGCAATAATTAATGCAGTATAAATCTTTCCCAATATTGCTTCTGGGTTATATTGGCAAAAGCTACAAAGTAATAAATCTGAGAGATGAAAGGTCTGTTGGTAGGCTGTATTGTTGCAAACATCTCAAGAATGTTACAAAATAACAATAATGTGGGAAGATGGGCATTTCTTGGTAAGCTGTGTTATCAATGCAATCAACTAAGTTGCGCAGTGTCAAATGGGGGCGGAGATAGGAGATATACTAGTGGGCTGTATCTATTTGTAATTCTGAATTATACCACATAGATTTAGGCTGGTATGGTGTATATCCGTATATATAGTATAATACTCTGCGGACTATCAATTTGCATCCTCTTTCATAAGCATATTTGATCAATAAATAAATTAATTAAAAATGGATAAATTAATAGAAAATTCATAAATTGTGTCCCCCCAAAATGGATAAATTAATAGAAAATTCATAAATTGTGTCCCCACATAAATCAACTAATATAGTGTAAATACCAATTAAGATTAACCACTAGTGATGTGTCAGTACTGCTGTGCACAAAATTATCAAAGTGTTCCCATTGAGAGATATAAATACCAATTAAAATTAACCACTAGTGATGTGTCAGTGCTACTGTGCACAAAATTATCAAAGTGTACCCATTGGTTATCATTTCAGCTGCATTATGTTTATAATATGAAAATATATGCTAAATTTCCTGCTGTAAAATAACAACTAACTGATATCCATAAAGTGCATTGTGCATATATCATAAACAATACGTACTAAAGTGCAATGTGCCATATTATTAACAAAACACAGCAACCAGAGTGTAACAGCATCTAGAATATCAAAGAAAAGAAAGCAAAATATATTCATAGGTTTCTCAATATCAAGATAATTGAAAAAACTAAACAACCTATGGTGGCAGATCATAATTAAGAAGCCTGAGGCTAAAAACTTTATCTATACCTCTCTGATCTGAACTTAAGACTCTAAAAACTTTTCCTGATTTTAATAAGTCAAACAGATAATTACAAGGATGAGCTGTAGCTTTAATAATTCTGAATGCTCTAAGTCTACATCTCCTTAAATAAATATCTTGTATTGATGGTAATGCAAATGTAGTGCAATGTTCTGCCACATGTATCACCTGCTGTAAATAATTACTATCTTGTACACCACAATTCCCAAACCATGTGATGATATTCTGTCAGAACACTCTCTACAGCACCAATATAAAAAGTCATTGAAATTTCTGCTGAAACTCCACAAATCATGTAACCATTAAATAAACCCAATAGACGGTTTTACTTCCAATAAGGATTGGTTATATTTTAGCATGGATTAGTAGAACAAAATAGAATTATCACGAATAATTTTAAAGAGGGTCATAAGGAATACATTTTGAAAGCACTATGAGTTTGTGACAGCATGGTTTTGACATGCAGTAGATGTAGCCAGACAAACGCAATTGCATTTTATGAGGAAGTAAGCAGAAACATTGACATTGGGTTGGCAGTGGATGTGATCTACTTAGATTTAGATCAGTAATCTCAGGATCTACAGTTCAGTTTAGTATAGGTATGTGTACATATTTCTTAAATATGTTTGTATTACTACTTATGTATATTTATGTTTATAAAAATATTGCCAGTGCTCACTCAGCCCTCAAAAAAACCCTCCAGGCAGTTCAACCTTAAAGGGTACAAATACTAGTGTAACAATATAAAAATATTACAAATGCCAGTAGTGTAGATTATAAAAAATAGGATATTTATTCCAATAAACTATTGCAAACTGAGCTGTATAACACACTTATCATACATGATGTGACTTGTGATGTGCTCTTGGCCCACCATACAATCCTTCCCCCCCCAGATATATTAAGGGTGTCAATTATTTTGTCAGTATTTTTTCAGATTTGAAAGAATATGTTAAGCTCTAAATGGACAAAGTTCTGTAATCTGAATAGAGAAACTACGATTTGTGGAAATCTAGTTTTGTCTTCAAACTTATTTTGCAGTTGAACACTGTATATACTATATGTATGAGATAAGACCTGTGTTACTGTGTTACTAAGATAAGATCCTGTGTTACTTTCTAACCCCCCTTACATCATTGTAGCACAGGTATGTCCTGTCTGTGGCCCTAATATTCTCCTATATACTGTAGCTAAAGACAAGAGTTGCTATTTAACAACTGCTGGTGGACTGTAAGATGGAAACCCCTTTAACAGCTTTTAACTATGATTTGTTTCCATTTGTTACCCACACAGGATGCAAGTTAGGAGAGACTTCAGATTTTCTTGTGCGCCATGGGGTGCTCATTCAAATGCCATCAGGGGCAGTTGGCTGTTACAAAATTTGCACCTGTGGACAGAGTGGAACACTGGAAAACTGTTTGGACATGCAGTGTGTTGATCTTCAAAAATCATGTATTGTTGGTGGACAGCGAAAAAGTAAGCACTACATAATAGTACCCCCTAACAATTTTATTCAGTGCAAAATTAGAATATGTAGTATATGTTTTTTTTTTAAATAAAATTTATGTCTGTACAGAAAAGATTTATCTCTGCTTCAGATTTATGATGATATTTGAGCACTGTAAATATTGAATGTTGGCTTTGTGTTTAGGATAATTGCCCCACCTGTGCAGTTTTAGTATGCAAAGCTCCTTGATTGTTTGCATAATGCAGGGTTTTTGTTTCAGAATTCCAACAACACTGAGTCTGACATAATAGTGCATGATGTGCCAAATTATGGGGTTGGGTGAGACTGACATCACTTCCAGAACACCGGTGTTTGCAGTATTAACATTATCAGTGCAAAATTGCTTTCTCTAAGTCTTTATGCTTTGAGTGCCCAGAACATATAACAATATAAATGCTGTGCCAGCTTATTTTTTAATGCCCATGAACACATACAGTATAGCAGTAAGCTGTGGCACATTTATGATAGAATAAAGCACAACTGACCTCTTTCTCCAGTTAAAGGGGTTGTTCACCTTTGAGTTGACTTTTAGTATGATGTAGAGAGTGATATTCTGAGACAATTTGTAATTGGTTTTCATTTTTTATTATTTGGGGTTTTTGAGTTATTTAGCTTTTTATTTAGCAGCTTTCCAGTTTGCAGTGTCAGCAATCTGGTTGCTAGGGTCCAATTTACCCTAGCAACCATGCACGGATTTGAATGAGAATATGGAATATTAATAGGATAGGGTCAGGAAATAAAGATGAATAATAAAAATCAGCAATAACAATAAATGTGCAGCTTTAGAGAGGATTTGTTTTTTGAGGGTTGCAGTGACCCCCTTTTGAAAGATAGAAAGAGTCAGGAGAAGAAGTCAAATAATTCATAAACTATAAAAAATAAATAATGAAAACCAATTGAAAAGTTGCTTAGAATTGGTCATTCTATAACATACTAAAAGTTAACCTGAAGGTGAACCACCCCTTTCACATAGCAGTTACACTACACCAACCAATCCACTGTTGACTGCTGATAATTGGGATGAGAAGACCATTTTCCCCAGCTGCATCAGCTTTTAATGTCTAACAGCTTAAAAATCTATGGAGAAAAATATTCTCAAATGTTGGCCTCTTGCTTTTCTGGCATTAAGCTGCAGTGGATAAGCTGCTGTAGCTGGCTTCTCTAGGGTTCCATGACCTAGCTATAGCTGTACTACTATCCTAGGATCTTGAGTGCTAGGAAGGAGCTGTTTCACTGTTCTGCCCTATCCTATACATAACTTAGCTTGACAGGTAGCTAAACATCTTCCTTCTTCAGTTCACTAAGGCTTAGATTATTTACAAAGGGTAGATGAAGCAAGGAAAATAGAAAACGACACATACTGTAAAGTATAATGTAATGCTTTACAAAGTAAACTAAAACAATGGGCCTGTAGTAATTGAGGCCCTTGGTTTTAGGCTTTTTTGGTACAGGTATAATCATAGAGGTTTTAAAAGAGAGGAGTATTAAAGCTTGCTTGAGGGAGGTATTGCAGGTGTCAGCAAAGCTTTCAGCTAGATGATCTGCACAGATTTCAAGAACTTTTGGAGAGACTCCATCTGGACCTGTGGCTCTGCGAGGATTGACCATCTTAAAGGATTCAAGAATGTCCAGCTTGGAGACATGTATTATAGGGTCAGATTGTTTGATGCTTTGTGTACAGATGTGTTGATCCTTAACTTTTGTTTCAAAATGTGCATAGACGTTGTTAAGATCTTGGAAGATTGGCATTCATGTGTACGTATCAAATACAAAAAGGGGGGTTGTGGATGCACTCCTAGGGCTAAGTAATATGGAAGTGCTACTGACTTGGCCATTTAATCAGTGCACATTCCCTGATCCCCTATCTGAGTAATTCAGTTGAAATGCAAGTGCATATGTTTACAAAAACAAGGGTTTTTAGTTGCAAAGTTATGATCATAAAGTTGATAAGCCATCATACCACGTCAAGGTAAACCCCATACGGTGGTCCCTAACTTGTTTATCTCTGGTCATAGTAAAAAAGATTTAGTACCCCTCTGCATAGTAACATTGAAGTAGATGTGTCCTGAACCTTGGTTTGTCTGAGGGCTAAATCCTCCCCCGCCACTAATTAGCGGCTTTTAAGAGAGAGAGATTGCCCAAACTAGCTATGTGTAAAAGTGCACATTTAAAGCAATGAGTATACTATGTGCAAGTGTAAATGTGAATATAAATAAGAGTGTAAATATAAGAGAGTATTAGTAAGAAAGACAAATTGTGTCATAAATATACATAAGTGTAAAAGGTGTTACCTGCAGATGTTGCAATTAAAAACATAGGACCACCATTAGTGGCCACTAAGGACCGCCACTATTGCTCATGCAGAAGCACCATGGCCAAAGTCTCCTTTGCAGAAAGGGAAATGGAGACAAAAATCGAGAGAGACTAAAATAAAAAGCAAACAAAGCTCAACAAAGTTAGTGTAAGTGAGGTGTTGGCAAGTAGCACAACTTTCTTGTGTCCACTAATGTCAATGAGCTTGCCAGCGCTGTCATTGTGCCTACACCAGGAAGTGAGTGCATTTCAATGATGACTTCAACACAAATGACTTCAACATGCTGACATCAGTGAACTTTGACCGTTTGTTCATCTTTCCCAGCAGCCAGGTCTCTGGTGGTTCCCTCATCCCCACTGGTTGTGTTACTTATCTCTGGCCTGCAGTTGGCCCTCCTGCTGTGCAGCAACATCCTCATTCCTTCTTCCTCTTTCTTTGCTCGGC
The DNA here is from genome assembly GCA_024363595.1 of Xenopus borealis. Lineage (NCBI taxonomy): Eukaryota > Metazoa > Chordata > Amphibia > Anura > Pipidae > Xenopus > Xenopus borealis. The sequence goes on from CM044441.1 coordinate 66,056,499, forward strand.
TGCTCATGCGCTGTAGAAAGAACAGCCGAACTTTAACTAAAAAGTCAGCATTTTCGTTCAGCTGCGCATGCTTTTGCCCGGGGAACTTTGAAGAAAGAAGAAGACAGAAGAAGATTGCTCCGTGGTGCTCACTGGTATAACGCCAGGCCGGTGCAGTTTTCTGCTGATAGGAGCCCTAATATTTGGCACCTCCAAGTGATAAAGCCCATCTTCTAAGAAACACTTGGCCCCTAGTGAAATGTTTAGAGCATTGCTTTGTGACCATTTATTTTGTGTAAGACATACTATACATTTGCCTCCTTGTGTACCTTGCTTTATTTCATTTGGTGTTATTATGCACCCTACACTTGCATTACCTGTTAAAATTTATATAGGCATAATTTTTTTCAGATCATGGGGAGTCATTTAAAGTAGATTGTAATATCTGCTCATGTGTTGCTGGCACATTGCGGTGTTCAAATCATCAGTGCCCCCATTCAGAAGAAGATCGTAGGATGTTTACAGGTATTGTTTTTCTCTTGCTTGTAAAAATAGTATCCAAATACATTTGTGTATATAAACATGTGAAACAATGTTGTTATAATCATTAAATTCAGAATATAACATGCCAATATGAGTCCATGTAGATTGCTGAAAACTCAGAGGAGATTCAAGAGCTTTATATATATATATATATATATATATATATATATATATATATATATATATATATATATATATTTCAGTATCTATTACCCTGCACCTGTTAAAATACATTTGATTACTTTTTAACTTTAAAAGTTAGTGATGCCAATTTGCATATAATGTCTTAAAATTATTTTACAATTTTGTTCTTATGCTGTTACATGACACTTTAATCTGTGTTAGGTCTACCCTGTAACTGTGAAGATCAGTTTGTTCCTGTATGCGGGCAGAATGGACGTACCTACCCAAGTGCATGTATAGCACGATGTGTTGGGTTATTGGATCACCAGTTTGAATTTGGGCTCTGTTCCTCCAAAGATGTGTGCAATCCAAACCCATGTTCCAGAAATGAAAGGTATTGCATTTATTGTATAAATATTCCTGTACTTAATGTCTAACAGACTTAAAGTCCCCTACTGACTTAGGAACTCCTAATTTTCCAGCTGGGAGGAAGCTTTCCTCTATTGACCCAGGGAGTCAATACTAGTAGAAGGTAGATCTGCCAGAGGGCCTAATGAGTAGTTATGTGTCAGTAAATGGGTCCAGACAAGCCTATGGTAACCTAAGACTTAGATAGGTTGTAAGCACAGAAAGTGGATAGTTGAATTCACTCTATGAGTTGTGATAGGTCAGCTAGCAAGAGAAGCAGCTTCAACAAAGAGGTATATTTCCCAGGTGATATTTTGCTTAAAGGGGTGGTTCACCTTCAAATTAACTTTTAGTATATTGTAGAAGGGCCAATTCTAAGAAAGTTTTCAATTGGTCTTCGTTATTTAGCTCTGATATAGCTCGGGGGGATGCGATACAGGCACAGCCTGATTAAAGTTATGTACGAACAGCTAGTATATTTCTTTCCTTCTGTCCCTGTGACTCATATTTTGGCCTTTCAGTGCCTTCACAATTTTCAGCAGCCAAGCGGGTCAGGTTGGGTAAAATCTTAAATTTTGTACCACCTACTCAAACCTCTGCATAACTTCTTACTTTTCTATTCTACGCTCTCCATTCCCAACTTCCTCTTTTGTCATTTCCTGAACTGGAAATCTAACTGTCCTGTACATACATTTCAGATGTCAGTATTTCCTGTACTTGATTATTTCTGATAGACATGTTTACCGGTAGGAGTTATGGACCTGACAGACCATACAAATACAGTAAACGTATACATATCTTCTGCTGACTTTACTGATTATTTTTACAATAACATATTTTTGTTTGCATTTTTCAGATGTATTCCAAGGCGACAAGTTTGCTTAACAAGCTATGAGAAATTAGGGTGTGCCCAGTATGAATGTATCCCAAGGCATAAATGTGAACATTCCCGGGACCCAATGTGTGACACTGAAAATGTGGAGCACATAAATCTTTGCACCTTATATCAAAGAGGAAGACTGCTGTCATATAAAGGGTCATGCCAAGTAAGATCTGATGCTCAATGTGTGATTGATGTATAAAATGTGGCAATTAATTACTATTTCATTCTGAATACATTGCTTGTTCTCTTCCAAGACCAAGATCTATTCCACTGACTAGAACTATGTCAAAATTTTATGCTCAAGGAAGTTTCTTCTTGGGAATAAAATTCTCATGTCTCCATGGTACATGTCTCCTAATATAATTTGTGGCCTTTCCATTTAACCATATAAATAAAAAAAACACAGGCTTTTCCATGTATCATTTTCATGTGACAGAATTTTGGATTTATGCATTATTGTCAATAAAATCCTAATAGGTTAGCATTGATGTTTTAATGGGGGAATGTGCAACGATTTAATAGCAAGTAGCATGTAGCATTTATTGGTCAGATGTTTGGAAGTAAATATATAATTGGCATGTCCTGTTTTTCATTTTTGTTTAAATACCATACAGATAAATTCCAGTTTTTGCTATTGCATAAATCCATTTCTTTTCCTTAAGTGTTGTCATTACAAACAGATGAGTTATAGATTAATGTCATTTAAAATACAGCACAATTGTATTAATCATGGGAAAGCATGTTTTGCATTACAGCTATGATTTATAGTACCCATTAAAATCGTTATATGCTACAAAACAGTAGCAAAAGTAGAAAAGTGCCCCTTGAAGTTTCCAAAGCTCTGCAGGACAATGAGTTTATTAGTGTATGGCCTATTTGTATAAAACAGATACATGATTTGATAAAAGCTTTTATATTTACAGTATAAATATGTAGTAATGATAAATCATATCTGCAAGTAACTATCTGTATAAAGATTGTAACTTACGTTAAGGAACATACCACTACCTTTTCTAAGCCCATCAATTACACATTAAATACTTTGATTGTAAATTGTATGGGTAATGGACTTCCTACCTACTGTGTCTCCTACCACATAGCACCTAATCTCTGCTTATTTATACTCACTTACTATAATGCTTGTCTTCTCCGTATGTCATTTTCTATATTGCATGAGTGTTGTCCAAAAATTTTGAAATAGATATTGTTGTAGCTGAGATGTCAGTCTCCAACAATAAAATGACCTAATTGGCTCTACATAAGACCTTTCTGGCTTGTTGGATCTGTTACTATCATACTGGACTGTACGCAGGCATCCTTCATTCTTGTATACATGAGTGCCAACTGTTGTGACTGTGGTGTGTGTATATAGATTAATGTAATTAGCGTTTGATCGTAAGAATGCTATTCGACCAGCTAAAATCGTACGATTGGAATTCGATCGAACTTCGAATTCTTCACATGAATTTTGTAAATCTGCCTCTTAGACTTCGCTAAAGCACTTGATACAGTGCCACACAGAAGGTTACTGGTTAAATTAAGGAATGTTGGCCTGGAACATAGTATTTGTAACTGGATAGAGAACTGACTAAAAGATAGGCTACAAAGAGTGGTGGTAAATGGAATATTTTCTAATTGGACCAGTGTTGTTAGTGGAGTACCGCATGGCTCTGTACTGGGTCCCTTGATTTTAAACTTGTTTATTAATGACCTGGATGTGGGCATTGAAAGTACGGTTTCTATTTTTGCAGATGATACTAAATTGTGCAGAGCTATAGGTTCCTTGCAGGATGCTGCCACTTTGCAGAGTGATTTGTCTAAGTTGGGAAACTGGGCAGCAATCTGGAAAATGAGGTTCAATGTTGATAAATGCAAGGTTATGCACTTTGGCAAAAATAATATAAATGCAAGTTATACACTAAATGGCAGTGTGTTGGGAGTTTCCTTAAGTGAGAAGGGTTGGGGTTTTTATAGATAACAAGTTGTCTAATTCTGGGCAGTGTCATTATGTAGCTACTAAAGCAAATAAAGTTCTGTCTTGCATAAAAAAGGGCATAAACTCAAGGGATGAAAACATAATTATACCTCTTTATAGATCCCTAGTAAGACCTCATCTGGAATATGCAGTGCAGTTTTGGACTCCAGTCCTTAGGAGGGATGTAAATGAGCTGGAGAGAGTGCAGAGACGTGCAACTAAACTGGTTAGAGGGATGGAAAGCTTAAATTATGAGGGGAGACTGTCCAGGTTGGGGTTGTTTTCTCTGGAAAAAAGGTGCTTGCGAGGGGACATGATTACACTCTACAAATACATTAGAGGACATTATAGACAAATATCAGGGGACCTTTTTAACCATACAGAGGATCACCGCACCAGAGGCCACCCCTTCAGACTAGAAGAAAAGGACTTTCATTTGAAGCAGCGTAGGTGGTTCTTCACATTGAGGACAGTGAGGTTGTGGAAGGCACTGCCGGGTGATGTTGATGCTTTCAAAAGGGGCTTGGATGATTTTTTGGACATACATAATATCAAAGGCTATTTTGATACTAAACTCTACAGTTAGTATAGCTATGGGCATATATGGTTTGTGTGAAAGAGGGGTGTGTGTGTGTGTATGCTGGGTTTTAATTTGGAATGGTTATACTTGATAGACTTTGTCTTTTTTCAACCCAATTTAACTATATAACTATGTATTGCGTAGATGCCAAAAATGAGCGTTTTCAATCTCCCATAAGGCATCATTGTCAGAAAGTATTTACTTGTCTCATGCCATACACATAGCATTGCCTAGATACATAGTGGGCCAAAGGGACATAAAGAGGTGATTTGCATGTTTCTGCCCATGATGCCTTATGGGTGATTAAAACTCTCATTTTTGATATCTAGGCAATGCTATGTGTATGGCATGAGACATGTAAATATCTTCTGATTTCAGAAGGCTTCACTTCACTGCATGTAATTGCTTGTGAGGGACTTTTTGGCTCCTTTCCTTCTCACCCTAACCAGGTTTGGTTTTCCATTTCGCTACTCTCCAAGTCCTACACTGAGAAGCCATGTTCCAATATCTTGCACTGATGAGATCTAACAAGATCAAAACAGGCTGTCTGTAAGTTTGGATATATGTCTCTGAGCCATTAGGCTGTATCTGTGCTATAAACCAGCAGTTCTGGATGCATAGATGGCTAAACATAAAGGAGAGATTTGCATGTCTTTGGCCATGATGCCTTATGGGAGAATTAAAACTCAAATTTTTGGTATCTAGGCAATGCTGTGTGTATGGCATGAGACAAGTAAATACCTTCTTATTTCAGAAGGCTTCACACATAGCAGTCGCCATTCCGCATTTATTAATTCATTTATTCATGCATGGTGTATCAACGCGTTTCGCTCACACAGAGCCGTCATCAGGCTCTGTTTGAGCAGAAACGCGTTGATACACCATGCATGAATAAATTAATTAATACACGCGGAATGGCGACTGCTGGGAGTGCTTTCATGGACTGCTATAACTAATTTTTGGTTAGCACCCAGCTAATGATTCAATGAGTGGTGAGTGCCGATAAATGTCTCTCTCGCTCTCTCTCTCTATATATATATATATATATATATAAACTGAACAAAGTACCAGCACCAAGGGTCTTGTGTATGAAAAAAATCAATTGTGTAAAAAAACAATGTTTCGGTCACCATTGGGACCTTTTTAAAGGTAACATTACACTGATTCAAAACTTCATTAAATAACTCACTTCACATGACTATGCCTGTGTTTTCAAGTGCACATGTTAACCCTGTATGGCTTGAATCCAGCAATTGTGTCAATTTATGCCTTATAATTTATTCATAGTAAGATTACTAAAATTACATAAAATGCTATGTGCTAGTGACTATGAAAAAGTTAAAAGTCTAAAAGACCTACAGTATGCCATACTTAGGGGCCGATTTACTAAATTCACGTGAATAATTCGAAGTTGGATCGAATTTAAAATAAATTCTAATTCATATCTTCGAATATGCAAATTCGACCATCGAATATTCAAATATTCAAATAAAATTTTATTTAAATATTCAACTATTCGATGGTCGAATTACTTCCCTTTTAAATTTTTATTCAACCACCTACCAAGCTACCGAATTGGGAATCATTAGTTTTGATCGAATAAAAACAATTTGATCGATACGAACGATTGATCGATCTAAATTTTTTTATTCAATCGTTTGATTGATCGAATTGCAGTAAAATCCTTTGAATTCGATAGTCGAATTTGAAGGATTTTACTTCCCTTTTATTCATATGGTCGAATTTCAAATTTTTTTTTCGTTTGAAATTCGACCAATGATAAATCTGCCCTATAGTGTATCACCTGATGGACACAACACTTTTCATCTTGTTCCCAACATTATAATAAAGTATCAACTGAAAAGTTACTAGGGCACAAATCAATGCAAATAAAAGTAACATAGTTGGGAATACTTAGTGAAAAGTTATTTTGTTTCCCTGGCATTTCAATCAAACAAGTTATCTCTTATTCAAAAAGCCATTAAATTGGAGGTTACAGTTCAGTCCCTTAGGAGCAACACATCCCAGTTCAAAAGTCTAAAACGTTTCTTTTTGCAAAAGGATTTGGTTCACATCACCACCCCTACGTGGAGGTTTCACAGTGTCAATGGGCATACATTTAAATTAGGAAATCGGATGCTTCTCTTTCAGCCAATGCTGTGCAATCGGTTGCTTAGATATGTCCTGTTTGCCCATTTTATTTCCATAATCAGGATCCAATGCCGCCTGTATTGTTGACCTGTGCATACTACCATATATATATATATATATATATATATATATATAAATTCATGCAGAATGAATTCTAATAAGTGTGCTATGTTTTATATTGCTTTAGCCTTTTTGCAAATCTGCAGAACCAGTTTGTGGGCACAATGGAGAGACGTACCCTAATGTTTGCAGTGCATATTCTGATCGTGTTGCTGTGGATTATTATGGTCACTGCCAGGATGTTGGCATCTTCTCAGACCAAGGACTTCATAATGAATGTTTGTCTATTAAATGCCCTGCAATTCCAGTCACAGTTTGTAATCCCATCATACCGCCTGGTAAGTCACACTAATTCAAAAAGGTATTGTGTGTAATTCTGTGTAGTTGTTGCATTGCCAGATAAGGGATAGATTATTAATACAACACTGCTGGATTGACATTAGCTTATGTGTTAGAAGTAACTATTAATACTAGAGAATTGGCCGAAGTTCTACATAGTTATCATATCTCCCCTTGCACCTCTTCTCCAGTGTAAACAACCCAACTTAGCCAGTCTTTCTTAATAACTGTTGCTATCCATACCCTTTAGCAGCTTAGTTGTTCTTCTTTGTACTCTTTCTAATTCAATAATATCCCTTTTGACCATTGGAGAACAAAATCGTACAGCACATTTTAGGTGGGGCCTTACCAGCACTCTGTAAAGGCAAATAATGACCCTCTCCTCCCAACACCTTATTTGCCCTTGCAGATGCTGACTGGCATTGCTTCCACAGCCAAGTTTATTATCACAATGGCTACAAGGTCTCCATTATAGATATACTTAGTGCAGGCCCATCAAGGACAATTTGTGTTATTGGTACCATAATATCCAGAATGAATTTATTTTAATTCCAGGTTGTAGCACGACAAATGTGGAAAATCCAAGGGGGTGGATGTAGGGTTGTAAGTGATTAACTTTTTCTATCACAGTACAAACATATTTTGAACAGAATTTCTATTGGGACATACTTTACTTTGCTGTATATGAGATTATATGGATTCTAGATTTGTGACAGTACCTGCTTAAAAACTGTTTCATAAGAGAAAAGGAAATAATGTATAAAGAAGTGAGGAGAGGTTTACTCCTCAAACAAGAATATATTTGAAATTTTGAAACATTTTAAAGGTAAAATTTCTCTTCTGTAGAGAATTAGAGGAAAAGGGTCCTGCAAGTGTTCATCAGAGGAATAAAATATGCATCTTAACTGTATAAGTGGTAGGCATGGGACAAAATATATCCTTGGAGATTCATCTTCTATCTAGCCTGTGTTCTCCAAAACAGACTATGACCCCACCTTCTATCATGTGTCATAGTGGACACATAATGTCTGTAAAAAAGATAAAAAGGTTAAAGGGAATTACTTTTGTTAATGAAAAAGAAACCTATCTCCAAAATTACAAAAGATGTAATTAAAAAGTCTACCATTTTTTAAACCTGACTGTATGTACTGAAATTCCCCCTTCATTTACTTGCTCTGACTGTTATGGATAGGACACTTTAGACAGTCCCTAGCAGCTCTGCAGAGAAACATCATACTTTAAAACAGCAGGGGGAGACCAATCTACCTTACGTCCCAGCCGTGCAGAACTCAAGCAGCTTTGTTTGTTTCCCTTTAGAGCAGCTGGCGACTGCCTGAAGTTTCCTATCCTCAGTATTCAGAGCTAGTAAATGGAGGGGGAATTTCATTGCATACAGTCAGGTTTCTTATAAAAATGGTACAGATTTTTTTATTGGGGATAGGTTTCTTTTTCCGTTAATAAAGTAAAAAAGTTGGATTTAATTTTTTTCCTTTACATCCCAAACCCAGTGGCAGCAGCGAAGATCATGGAGCTAGATTTAAATAGATAAACTGGGATGCTATTTGTAGGATTCTTTTGCTGTAACTGCTGCTTGGAGTAAGTTTGTATCAAACAATACAAAAACTACAAATCCACATTAGATTACGTGACAACAAAGGACCCAGTGCAGTCTGTCTTGTGTTGTTTTCATAATTTATGACGATCCCAAAGCTTAGCCCAGACCACACTGAGCATGTGCATGGTCTTGAAAGATGTTTAACAAAGTAACAAAATGGTGACCCCCTATGGCTGACTTTGGAAGCATAAATCATTTGTTTTATTAGGCTGGTGCAGTAAGTTCAGGTTAATGTTTAGTATACAAAATAAAGCATTTAAGAAAAGCTCCTAAAATATATAAAAAAATAACCCCGCAATTAAATTCCAGTTATTTCTTTCTATTGTTTATGTTGTGACATTATGCTCATAACACCAACCATAACTACATCCCTAAAGTATATTTTTCTCCGAATACAAATTAAACACCAGGGCCCTTATCCCTCATATCTTTACATCAGCTAAATTGACCAACACTAGGGGGCAGATTTATCAAGGGTCGAATTTAAGGGTTAAAAACCCTCGATTTCGACCTCGAATTTAGGCTGAGGTGATCGAAGTAGCCAAAAAGAAAATTCGAAACATTCGTAGTCTTTGCATACAAACGAAATTCGAATCCTTCACATGAATTTAGTAAATCTGCCCCTAGATCATGGAAATCAACACTATTATCATACCTATACAGCTACTTACAAACAAGCTAAAGTGGATTTTAGTTAATAAGAAATTGACAAGCACTTTAAAGTGAAACTGTCATGTGAAAACGTTTTTTTTTTTAAAAACACATCAATTAATAGTGCTGCTTCTGTAGACTTCTGCAGTGAAATCCATTTCTCAAAAGAGAAAACAGAATTTTTTTATATTCAGTTTTAAAATCTGACATGGGGCTAGCCATTTTGTCAATTTCCCAGCTGCCCCGGTCATGTGACTTGTGCCAGCCAGGGCTGCTTCAGGACTTCAGTGTCGGCTCCTTTCGTGACTTCGGGTATTTTCGTCGCTTCAGGACTTCCGGCACTTCTGATTCTGCCGCAGGACTTCGGGAGCGCTTGCTACTGCGCTCATAAGGGGGGCCCGGCTCTTTGAAGATTGCAGCGCTGCCGGGCCCCGACTTCAGCCCCGGGACACTTGTCCCCCCCTGATGGCGGGCCTGGTGTCAGCACTTTAGGAGGGAACTGCTTTCTGGCAGGCTGTTGTTTTTCCTTCTCAATGTAACTGAATAGTACGCAGTGGGACATGGGTTTTACTACTGAGTGCTGTTCTTTGATATACCAGGCAGCTGTTATCTTATGTTAGGGAGCTGTTATCTGGTTACCTTCTCATTGTTCTGTTGTTAGGCTGCTGGGTGGGGGAAAGGGAGGGGGGTGATATCACTCCAACTTGCAGTACAGCAGTAAAGAGTGATTGAAGTTTATCAGAGCATATGTCTGATGACTTGGGGCAGCTGGGAAATTGACAATATGTCTAGCCCCATGTCAGATTTCAAAATGAAATATAAAAAACCCTGTTTGCTCTTTTGAGAAATGGATTTCAATGCAGAATTCTTCTGGAACAGCACTATTAACTGATGCATTTTGGAAAAAAAATCCCATCCTTTTAAACAATAAGCAATCAAAAAATATGGGACCCATGGATACACTACATTGCCTCCTCTGGTATAACCTTTACACTCCTCTCCAACTAAACAAATGGATATTGGAAATGTCTAAGGGCCAGTGGGCAAATAGGAGCCAAGTAGGATTAATACCCAAGATCCCCACCCACTATAGTGTGCAGAATTTTTTGACATGCTCCCCAATGGAGGTAAAATAAAACTGCTTAAATGGGTTTTACCTTTCAATGGAACTCTATGTCCTGGTGAAGAGTTAAAGGAGGTACTGTATTAAATTTTTCTGATTATTAACTTTTGGTTGTAATTTGGTCTCTTGCAATCTTTGAATCCTTCTTTTTCAGGGTTTAAAGTTGTGAACGACCCCAGGTTTTGGTTACTGGAAGCATTCCCAGTGGCCCATTCTCCTAATTACACTACCCTGACCTCTTTTTTTTTTTAATAATGAGACACAGGACACAGTAATTAGTCAGCAGAAATGTAATTTTTATTTATGTTCTTATACATAATCATGTAAATTTTATTATGTATCTTTGCATTATAACCGGTTATCTTTAATAAAAACGTAAAAGAAAAAAATATTTTTCTGCTAATTGTATTGTGTGTTGCCTCTTTCATTGTATAAAAACTTAAAATGCATACTTCTGAAAATGAAATAATTAATACTGTACAAATAGAACATAATCTGATATGTTTGCTTTTATTTTCCTAGGAGCATGTTGTCCATTGTGTGCTGGAGTCCTAAAAATTTTGTTTGACAAGGAAAAACTGGATACTTTTGCAACGGTAAACAGATGTTGTCAAGAAAGTAAAGTAGCTATACTACTGGTCCACTCTACCCTGTGTACAATACTATAGCTTAATGTAATTAAGTAGTTAAAACATTCAAAACTTTTCTCTTTATTATATTCCTATAATTTCTTGCTCTTACCTTCCCTGTCATCTCTGTGTGCATCAGTCACTGCTCAACATATTGCTGAGTACTTCAAAAGCAAAACTGCTTTCTCCTTTAAGGATATTAATCTTGCCATTCACCTCCATCCTCCACACTACCCAGTCTTTTCTGTGTTCCTTTCAACTCCCCGTTGCTGAAGAAAAAGTCTTTGGTTATCTCATAACTCTCATAACTTATTACCTGCCTAAATAATCCCATTCCTTCCAAACCTCTCCCCACTGCAAATACCTGTATAATCAAAGACATATCTCATATATTTAATCTTTCCCTCTCATGTGAAATATTTTCCTCCCAACTAAAACTATTTATTCCCTTCAATCTCTAACAAAGCTAACTAATGATTTTATCATGTAAAAAAAAACACTTTATCACGAATAATACTCTATTCTATTCCTTGTCAGAGGCTTTTGACATTATGGATCACCCTCTATTCCTCATCCCAGAATTCTTCCTTCTTATCACATCATCTTCCAGGCCCATAGCCATGAGGTTATCCTTAATACTCTGTTCAGTCTTTCACTCCTCATATAGACTCACTAAAGCAAATCATGTCACTTTCACCTGAGGAATATTCCCAAATATGCTTTTTTCTCACGCAAGATACCACCACAATTCTGATTCACCTGATTCACTGTCTCATCATATTATGCAACAACTACTGTAACACTTTATTAATTAGCCTACAGAAACAGTGGTGTAACTACCAGGGGTGCAATTGCACCAGGGCCCCCACCCCCTTGGGGCCCATCAGAACCACGATAATGGTTATGTCAGGCGGTTATCTAGGGGGAAATTTTACAGCACACATGTTATCAACACTCAAACATGGGATCTATAGAGGTAAAGGCCCGACAGGGGGGCCCAGGTTCCCATCCTATACCGGGGCCTACCAGGTAGTAGTTACTCCACTGTTCAGAAACATACATAATCATGCCCCCTTTTTGAGTTGGGACATTGTACATTAGGAAATTTGTGGAAAAGAATAATATAATGCATTACAAATTAATTAGTTATTGATTTTATCACGGTTATGACAAATTGTTAGCTCTAAATGTATCACTATGAAAGTATTAGCAAATTAGGTATTTGGAGAATGTATATTAAGTATGTGTAGAAAAGTTACTGGAAGCAAAATAAGCACCCCCCCTTAAACCCCCTTGCAAAAAGGTAAACATTACTGTTTATATACAATATATGTATGTATAATTTATATATTTTTCCTGCCAGGCAACAAAGAACACACCAATAACTGTTATGGACATCCTTCAGAAAATTAGACAACACGTCTCTGTACCTCAGTGTGATGTATTTGGGTACTTAAGTATGGAATCTGATATCATTATCCTTATTGTTCCTGTTGATAGTCCCCCAAAATCAATACAGGTAAGACATGTAACTTACTCATTTCTTTCAGTTCTAGTGCCAAACATTTCTCTCTCGGGTATATGGATAAAATTCCTACTACATTGATGCATGGAAGCAATTTTCTTTACAAAACATTTTGACATGTTTGCTGCTTTAAACTTACAAAGGGTGCAACTTGGCTTCTTCAGAATTCACAATACTAATAAATATAATTGAATGCATATCATAGGTCTTATATAGGCCTTTAGCGGAAATAAAAAAGGGATTGACCTTCACTGAGGTCCACTACTAACCAAAAAGTTGGTTTCTAATCTGTTGGTTAGAAGCCAAAAGGTGGTATACAATGACATGCACTTGGAAAACTGTAGTAAGTACTAAGGGGCAGATTTAGTAAGTAACGAGTTGTGTTTTCCACGAATGCAGTTGCAAGGGAAAACAAGGATTAAAGCTGTATTAAAAGTGGCATAGTTTCGGGGGAGGAGGGGGTCATTCTTCCACTTTACAGAGCACTGGGAAGGCACCATCTAGAATATGCTGTGCAATACTGGTCTCCAATGGGATATTAGAGAGGGTCCAAAGCTGGGGTATGGGAAGTCTAATTTGTGAAGAAAGACTGGCCATGTTTAAGTTAGCTTAAGGGGTGATATGATAACTAGGTATAAATAAATAAAGGGATTATATATTACCTCTCTTATCCTCTATTTACCAGTAGGTCCTTCCAGCTGACACAAGGGCACCCATTCCAGTTAGAAGAAAGGAGGTTCCACCTAAATATTAGGAACGTTTTTTTTTTACAGTGAGAGCTGTGAAGTTGTGGAACTCTCTTCCTGAATCAGTCACAATGGAAGATACATTAGATTGATGAAGGGGTTGGATGGTTTTTTAGAAAGTGAGGATTATTGAAAATTAGCTATTAGTGCAAATTGATCCAGGGACCAGAGGCAAGCCAAATTGTCCAGGTGTCCAAGAAAAGCCAACTGGGTACCTCAACCCCCTGTGTGTCTGCATGTAAAAGTGCATGCACAGTCATATAGTGCATGCATTTAACCCTTTAACCGCCAAGCACGTATTCCATACGTGTTGGCGGTTAAAGGCTCA
>CM044441.1:66070256-66085039 GCA_024363595.1 Xenopus borealis
TAGTCTAATTCCATGTTTTTTTTTTTTTTTACAGATCGATGCATGCAATAAGGAGGCTGAGAAAATTAATTCTCTTATTAATTCAGACAGTCCAACACTGGTATCCCAGGTGCCATTATCAGCACTTATAACTTCAGAAGTTCAGATATCAACAACGTTAAATTCTGATTGCAACAGAATATGTTTAAGTATTCATTATATTTATTTATATCTTGGTATGGCTTTGTTGTATATAACATTGAATGCTTAAGCTACATATTTTACAAAAATTGCTTTTTTTGAAGAGAGAATTATTTCTGTAATAAGTAATGTACAAAATATGCAAAACACAAAGAATGCAATTCATTTTGTATCTGTCAAACAGCCAGAGGTATCATTATTTCTATGAAACCAAATCACTTATTTTTCATACATAGGTTAAGCAGATACATTTAAGCTAAATGCTGTGTATATACAATTATCATAATATGTAAATTTTTAAAATATATCAAATGTGAAGTATTATTTGGATGTTAACAATGTGTTAAATTGTTGCTAAATTATAAAGGCGGTAATGTAGAGCTACCACCCCAGTAAACCTTTGCCTGGCCTGGTATCCAGGGAGGTTTCAGGGGTGGCTGAACTGATGCCACCAGACCTCACCCCCACGCTTTTCAGCTTTGGTAGAGCCAAATGTCCTTTTTAAAAAATAGAATTTTGGCTTTTAGTGATCAGCAGGTAACCTGAGAGGGACTGAAGTCTGAGGCAAGTTTCTTATGGCTGGTACACCCCAGCTGGTAGCCTTATTTCACTTGGTGGCCATCTTGGCATGACTGCTGCTGTTCTGATTTGCTGTCTTTGACTCCATGCATGTGCATTACAGAGTCCAAAGAGTATTATTTGCTGGCAATTAGACTTTATGATCAGTGTCGGCCTGGCCCACAGGGATACCAGGAAAACTCCCGGTGGGCCCAGGTGTCAGTGGGCCCTCTTGCTTCTAACAATTTGGCCTATTTCATGTTCATTCCCTATTTCTTTATGTGGAAAAAGCTTAATAATGGAGAATAGGAGAATAAAGAGGTTAAGTGAGGAGAGAAGGAATAATACTATGGAAAGTTGGACCCCTAGTCTAAAGTTTTCTGGTGGGCCCCTGGCATCCCAGTCCGACACTGTTTATGATGCATAAACTTGGAGCAAAGGGAAACGTGCTACTGGTCGAGTCTCTTAAAACGGTTAACAAGAACCACCATTAAAGGGGCAAACATGAAATATACATAAAGGGGTGGATCGCATTAAAATTAATGTATAAAACTGTGTACATAATGGTGTTCAAGGACAATTTGCAATTAAATGTAATTATGTTATTGTAGTGATTTAAAAAAAAAATCTGCTAGGCTTGGAAATTCTCTGAGTTTTCACAGCAGCTTTATTGGTCATCATACTAATTAATTAACTAAACCCTTAATTAAAAAAACCCTACCCTCCATCCCTGCTCCACAACAAGCCTAACTCTTACCACAGTAAATGCCCCTAACTCTTTACTTACCCCTCAGTGCAGGGCATCGGAGTTCGCAGGTACCATCTTCTTCTTTTTGGGTCTTCCTCCTTCACTTCGGCAATCTCCGTGACTTTCGGTGCATGTGCATCTGTTGTGAATCGGAAGATTGCTCCAACTGTGCACACGCTGGTACGCCACTCTCTTCCCAAAGAGGAGAAGATTGCACCCGTGAACTCGGATGCCCTGAAACTGAACCAAGGGTAAGTAAAGAGTTAGGCGTTTACCAGGAGTAACAGCTAGGCTGGGGGGAGCAGGGGGGTCTATGTAGGGTAGAGGGGTATGGTTTTTAGCTTGTTGCTTGTCATGAGTTCATAGAACAGGACATGTGCTACAAAATGTTTTAACAATTTTTTTTTTTTATTAAGGTATGTATATGCTTTTTGCAATTTCTTGCACTAAACAGGTTAATTGTTTGAGAAAAAAAGACAGGTAATCAAATTACCAGTCCAAATTTGAAGGAGACATTGTGTGGGTAAAAAAAGGAACATGCCAGTGCATTATATGCTTTTAAATATAGACGGAAAGTACTCAAAAAAGTAGTTGGGCAGGTGTATTGAAAACAGCTAAAACCCTACTAGTCCCACCTATTTTGTTCCAATTTCCACTGCCAGGAGAGCAGATGGCACTCAGCACTGTAAGATAGGAACGAATCAGCAGCTAGGCTGACCTGATAGGGTTATATTTTTTTTTGGGGAGTCTGCACGGCCCAAACAACATTATATTTTGACACAAAATAAAATATATCATTAGAAAGGCTTACAATTCAGTGGCCGATAAACAAAATAGACGTGTTTTATGGTGTATCATTTATCCCGGTACATTTTGTCTACAAAAATACATTCCGTTTATAAAAATAACTCCAGTACACAGAATGAATTTCTCTCAGGTTACATAAGCATTTTACCATTGTATATGGTCACAATTACTTGTTAACGTTTACATATGCTTTTGTGCACAAACTTGACTTCAATCTGCTTCACTGCGTGATTTCAACACATCAAGTGGCAAATTCACTAAAGCACGAAACATATAACGCTAATTCGCCAGCGTGACATCATTTCGCAACTTCAAAGATTTACTAAGTGTCCCTGGCGAAAATTCACTAGCGAAGTAGATAGACTAGAGTAGTTATGCCCCTTCGTCAGTGCGCAACTTCGCCTGGCGTAAGGGTGCAAAGTTGAGCACTGATGAAGGGACGTAATTACACTAATTCACTAAGATGACCATTTTACTGAACGTTACCGCTTGAGCTAGACTTTACTTCACCAGGTCAGACCTGGCGAAGTTCAATAAAATAGATAGAAGTTTGAAAAAAAAAAAGTCCCAAAAAAACGCTGCCGTCTTTTACTTTTTTTAAAGGGTGATAGTCTGAAAAATAGCGTAATTTTTTTTGTGGGTTACCCTCCTTCCCCCTACATTTCCTAACATATGGCAACACAACTATACAGGGGGCACATGTTTAGGGCAATAGGACAATTTTATTTTATTTATTAAAGGTTTCCTGGGCTTGTGTAGTGTAATGTAGTGGCTGTAACATATACTTCTATTATAGGTTTAACTTCTCACCGAATGCAAATTAGGCATCGCTAGCGTAAATGCTATTTTCGTGACGAAGTAATGGTAGTGAAACTGTGCTACGGTTCACCACCCTGAGCGCTATTTCGCATTTTAGTGAATTTGTGTAGCGCTGGCGAAACTACACCTGGCGAAGTGCGGCGAACGTCGGCAAAGCCAACGCTAGCACATTTTTGGCGCTTAGTGAATTTGAGAGAGCCTTATATTAGCAGAGAAAATGGCTCAGGCTTCAGTGCTAGTAGGGAGCAGTTGCAATGGGTACAAAGCTGTTTTGGGTAAGGCTACAAACTTGGTGCCAGACATGGGGTAGGGCATGTGATGTAGAGAGGGGAAATAATTAGGGCTGTGTCAGTGACATCAGTGTGAGTGATTTCTGATGTGTGCGGCATGCAAATGACTGATTCTCATGTCAACCAGGGCAAAGTTCTGATCACACAAAAAAAAATATAGAGCAGAGATGGGTGTAGATGTGGGAGAGACACATTATAGCAGTTGGGTTATCAGCTTGCCTCCAAGCACCTATACAATGCTGTATTTGCTTTTAGAGCAGCACCATATGCATTGATAATGAACAGTAAATGAAGCCTTCACAGTAAAATAAAAAAAAAATTAATTGTGTTCCGGATATTTTCACCAGCTACACTGGCTAACCCTACGGCTCTGCAGTA
This sequence comes from Xenopus borealis, assembly GCA_024363595.1. Taxonomy (NCBI): domain Eukaryota; kingdom Metazoa; phylum Chordata; class Amphibia; order Anura; family Pipidae; genus Xenopus; species Xenopus borealis. The sequence continues at coordinate 66,074,037 of CM044441.1, forward strand.
TTGAAGTGTAGTCACGCTCCACGGATTTTTACGCCATGCAGTTTGTGCAACCTAGGGCCACACAGGTATAAAAATATTCTGTATAAACCACTTGTTCTGCTTTTTTCATTTTATTCTTGCTTTTGTACCCCTGAGAAACGTGTAGGGCAGACATTATGTTTTAGTAATTAATTTCTTTTTTGGTAAATAAAAACGTATTTTGAATACAAAGTGTGCGATCCACTTCCTGTATTGTTTATTTAAGAGAGTGTACTGACTTTTAGGGCTAGTCCAGACGAGAAGATTCGGGGAGATTGCCTTGCGACTATCACCCTGAACCGCTTCGCCCGGCCTTGCAGCTGCTTCAATGAAGATTCACCTGCGCCTATTCACGCGCTGGGTTTTCCGGAGTTGCTCAAAGTGCAATTTCGGAAAACGCAGCACCTCGTGTGAATATGCGCAGGCGATAGTCGCAATGAATCTCCCCGAATCTTCTTGTCTGGACTAGCCCTTATTGGATGCTCACCCTTGGTGTGTCTGCAGCAGATGCTTAGTCTGGTGGTATAATTATGTTGCGGGATAAGGAAGTGTTGCTATATAGATGACATTGTGTTTCAAGGGATAGTATATAAAAGTATATAAATATTATAATCTGCTGAAAGCTTTTTATTATAATCAGCCTGAAAAGCCTCATTGAGAAAACTATTTTAATTAAAAACTGCTGCTAAAAATGTTTCAAATGTGTTTTACAGGAACCTTAGATATGTACCAAAAACAGTATATATATATATATATATATATATATATATATACACAATTTTCTTATTTTCTTCACTTGTAAATTGTATAATATACATATTATTTTAGTAACTATAATTCTGTAATCAAGATGGCAATAACCTGCAGTATTATTTGTTTATACCGTATTACTGTACATAAGCAGTTTCCTGTAGCTTTTTAAATAATATATTTCTATTCAATGTATTCAATGCTATATGCTCTAAATATTGCATTCATAAGAAAAGATTTGAACTTGTATGTTTCATTATTTCCTTCACTTTTTTGTTTGAATAAAAGTTCTTATTCGAGAACCAGCAAGTATACGTGCAATATTTTATCAGTGTCAGAAAATATTTACATTTTAAAGGTTTCATGTGTTCATGACAGCATGAAGAAATTCTGTACTTCAATACAATTACATATATCAGACCTGTAGGTTTTTTTTTTTTTTTTACATATTACTATTTTCATTTTTAAAGCAACGCAAATCCAGAGGGCCTCATTACAGAAAGATGAATATGATTTATTGACTATTTGTCACATTATGGCTCAGATTTATCAAAGGTCGAATTTTGACCCTCGAATTTAGGTCGAGGTAAAAATCGAATTCGGAGGATTTTACCACTATTCGATTTTTTTGAGAAATCGAACAAATAGAAATTGTCCGATTTGTAGAAAAAAAATAATACGATTTTATCGAGAAATAGAATGATTTCTATTCGATCCAGAAAACTTCAGAAAAAGCCTATGGGGCCTTCCCATAGGCAAGTATAGCAACTTGGTAGGTTTAATCTGGCAAACTAGTAATCAAAAAATTTTTTTTTAAAGGGCAAGTACTTAGACCATCGAATGGTCGAACAATTTTCTTGTTCGATTCGATCAAATTTTGCAAATTCGAAGATTGAAGTAGCCAAAAAAATTCGAAAATTCGTAGTTTTTGCATTCAAACAAAATTTGAATCCTTCACACAAATTTTGTAAATCTGCCCCATGAGTCATTAGATTATATAATATATAGTTCATACTGACATGGATCATAAAAAATAAATCTGTGTGTCCTGTTAAATGTGAGTCCCCCTTGGGATTAGGGTGGTTGGGGGGGGTAGAATGTCCAGTTCCCTGATGTCACTTTAACATTATCATATGATTTATATGAGATTCTAATGGAAATTTGATTTTTCTCAGACTCTTTGCGCAGTTTTTACTTGACAGGCACCAATATAAGAAAACATGTTTTAGGTATTTACTTTACTTGTAATTACTTTACACGTCACATAAACAACTTAGGAACAATATAAAGTTTAAGTATTTTTGCATTACTAACACTTTGCCAAGGTTAACATTAAATTAAAACACTTTTACTAATTGGAGTGTAAAAATCTACAGGCCAGAAGCATTGGTCAAAGGGGGACTAAATACTAAAGGGGAACCATACTTTAGTTAATTTTGGATTGTATTTAACAGCTATTTGCCAGGTTGAATGAATATATACTCATAGGTTTTCCAATTGGTTTTGGTTTATGTAGTTGAAAGGGCACCCACGGGGCTAAAAAAATTCCCGCATTCTGGTTTTAAACTACTAGAAACCCAAACCGGAATGAGGGCTCTATCAGCCCGCACCTTCGGTTTGGGGAATTTTTTTTAGCCCCATAGGTGCCCTTAACTTTGATTTTGGTTTAGACTTACCAAAGTATGTGGTTTATATTTTTCAGCTGTGATAAACTGCCTTGTATGTTATGTACTTAACTTATTTCAATCAACATGAAAATATATTAAAGTGGACCCGTCACCCAGACACAAAAATCTGTATAATAAAAGTCATTTTCGAATTAAACATGAAATCCAATTTAAAATTTTTATTAAACCATTCATAGCTGTTTTAAGCTCATTTAAAAATCTCAGCTGTCAATCAAATATTGTCTGCCACTCCTCTATGCCTTAGGCATAGAGGCGGGGCAGACAATTACTTTCACTTTCCATTCAGCACTTCCTAGATGTCACTGCTCCCCACACATTCCCCCAGTTCTCTTAACCATTTAATTGTGTAGCCAGGACATGGGGGATAGACATCGGGCCCCGTTCTGGTGCACAAAGAAGATTCTGAAATGATGTAAGGCTTGTCTTAATAACAGTGTCCACAAAATGGCTCCTGCCTGCTTGTTATAATTATGAATTCCCAGACTGAAGAAAACAAGATTAAAATAATTTATATAGTGTCATTAATGTTCATTTTGCTTGACTAATGTGATAAAATATGATTTTGAATATTTTTTTGGGGTGACGGGTCCCCTTTAAAGGAAAATGGAGGGTATCAAAGTAATTAAATATAATGTACTTTTTCTCTGTACTGGTAAAAGCTGTGTGTTTGCTTCGGAAAGACTACTATAGTTTACAGTGGTTTGAAAAACTATTTGCCCCCTTCCTGATTTCTTATTCTTTTGCATGTTTGTCACGCAAAATGTTTCTGATCATCAAAAACATTTAACTATTAGTCAAAGATAACACAAGTAAACACAAAATGCAGTTTTTAAATGAGGGTTTTTATTTAGGGAGAAAAAAAATCCAAACCTGTGTGAAAAAGTAATTGCCCCCTGAACCTAATAACTTGTTGGGCCACCCTTAGCCGCAATAACTGCAATCAAGCGTTTGCGATAACTTGCAACTAGTGATGGGCGAAACGGCCGCGTTTCGCTTCGCCGAAAAATTCGCGAATTTCCAGAGAAATTCGCGAATTTTTCGCCGATTCGCGAAACGAGTCGCACGTCGTTTTTGGCGCGTCGCGTCAAAAACTACGCGCGACTCGTTTTTGCGCGGCGTATTTTTTTGGCTGTTTCGCGAATTTATTCGCCAGCGGCGAATCGCGGGAATTTGCCGCGAATTCGCCCCTGCCGAATCAATTCGCCCATCAATACTTGCAACGAGTCTTTTACAGCGCTCTGGAGGAATTTTGGCCCACTCATCTTTTCAGAATTGTTGTAATTCAGCTTTATTTGAGTGTTTTCAAGCATGATCCGCCTTTTTAAGGTCATGCCACAACATCTCAATAGGATTCAGGTCAGGACTTTGACTAGGCCACTCCAAAGTCTTCATTTTGTTTTTCTTCAGACATTCAGAGGTGGATTTGCTGGTGTGTTTTGGGTCATTGTCCTGCTGCAGCACCCAAGATCGCTTCAGCTTGAGTTGACGAACAGATGGCCGGACATTCTCCTTCAGGATTTTTTTGGTAGACAGTAGAATTCATGGTTCCATCTATCACAGCAAGCCTTCCAGGTCCTGAAGCAGCAAAACAACCCCAGACCATCACACTACCACCACCATATTTTACTGTTGGTATGATGTTCTTTTTCTGAAATGCTGTGTTACTTTTACGCCAGATGTAACGGGACGTGCACCTTCCAAAAAGTTCAAATTTTGTCTCGTCGGTCCACAAGGTATTTTCCCAAAAGTCTTGGCAATCATTGAGATGTTTTTTTAGCAAAATTGAGACGAGCCTTAATGTTCTTTTTGCTTAAAAGTGGTTTGCGCCTTGGAAATCTGCCATGCAGGCCGTTTTTGCCCAGTCTCTTTCTTATGGTGGAGTCGTGAACACTGACCTTAATTGAGGCAAGTGAGGCCTGCAGTTCTTTAGATGTTGTCCTGGGGTCTTTTGTGGCCTCTCGGATGAGTTGTCTCTGCGCTCTTGGGGTAATTTTGGTCGGCCAGCCACTCCTGGGAAGGTTCACCACTGTTCCATGTTTTTGCCATTTGTGGATAATGGCTCTCACTGTGGTTCGCTGGAGTCCCAAAGCTTTAGAAATGGCTTTACAACCTTTACCAGACTGATAGATCTCAATTACTTTTGTTCTTAGTTATTTTTAACAAGGGGGGCAATCACTTTTTCACACAGGCCCATGTAGATTTGGAGTTTTTTTTCTCCCTTAATAACGTAAACCTTCATTTAAAAACTGCATTTTGTGTTCAATTATGTTATCTTTGACTAATAGTTAACAGTTTTGATGAGCAGAAACATTTAAGTGTGACAAACATGCAAAAGAATAAGAAATCAGGAAGGGGGCAAATAGTTTTTCACACCACTGTATATACACAAGCTGCTGTGTAGCCATTCAAGCTGGAAAAAATGAGAAAAGGCACAGGTTACATAGAACATAACATATAAGCCCTGTCCAATATAATGAAGTTTAATCTATATTTGAATACTTTGATACTTTTCCTGGTACTATTCTATTAAAACAGAGGAGTCAGAGTTCGAGGTACCATAAAATGAGGAGTTGGAGGCTTTATGTACCAACTCCACAGCCCTGAGTATATCCCCACACCCCAGCAAGTGGCACAGTGTAACCCCTCCCAACCCACCAACAGCTAGTGGCACATTGCATTACCTCATCCATGTAGCAGCATCCAGTAGCACAGTGAATCCCCATATCCCACCAACAAGTGGCAAAGAGTACCCTCCAACACCCATCAAGTTGCAGTGCTACTGGATCCAAAGAGGTTCACTGTGCCACGTGCTGTTGCACAGTGAATACCCCCATACAACCACCAACAGCAAGTGGCACTGTGAATACCCCATCCATCCAGCAGAATCTAGTAGCTCAGTGTATCCCACCCCACCCCTACTAACAGCAAGTGGCACAGTATACCCCTCTCACCCCACCAACAGGCACATTGTATCTCTCACCCCACAACAACTGGCACAATGAATTCCCAGAGCTGTCAGTTACTGGCAATAATACCCGGGGGACCCAGCGCAGTACACACAGTGTGAAACTTTCTATGACCTGGAAGTGACATCACGTGCAAATTTCTCCTTGAAGCCACTTATTTCTACCCGCATGTGCATCCTGAATGCTTATGGATTTTAAAGAGGATCTGCACTAAAAATAAAAACCCAAGAGAATTCTTAAAACACAGGAAAATGGGGTAGGATTGCAGGAGACTGGGTGGAGGCATTATCTGGTAACTCCTGAAAAGATATTGGAGGTTGACAGCTCTGAATCCCCCCACTGCTCTAGCAGCATCCAGTGGCACAGTGAATCCTCAACAAAAAGCAAATGGCAGTGTACTTCCTTCCCTCACACCCAGCAAATTGCACAGTGAACCCCTCGACTACAGCAGCATGTGGCACAGTGACCCCCCCCCCCCCCCCCCCCCCCACTCCCACCAAAAGCAAGTGGCACAGTCAGCAGGGCCTCCACGGGGGGGTCCATCTAGGGTTGCCTGGCCGGTATTTTTGATGGTTGATCCCAATGTTATTGATAGGAAAAACAGATAAATATATAGGAAGGCCGGTATTTTTTTCCAGAAAAGGTGGCAACCCTAGGTCCAGCAGTGCTTACGAGCGCTTAAGGTGTGCTGCCTTCCGCCCCAGCCAAATGCGGGTTCAATTCTACTGAAACCAATGTTGTTTTTTTTTAATCCCCTGGCCACCAATGTATTATGTTACTACTCTATAGGCCCCTGCCACCAATTTTTTAAAAAAAACTTTTTTGGGGCACCAAATATTTTTTAACTTGTAAGGGGGACCTGGTGCCAAAGGTTTTTTTAAAAAAAAAATTTGGGGGGGCCCAAAATTTTTTTAACTTGTTTTGTTGTGGGGGGCCGTGATTTCTAATGGCGGCCCTGACAGTCAGTGTACCCCCCCAACAGCAAGTGCACAATCCCACCCCGACCCACCAGCAGGCAGCAGCAAATGGCACAGAACATTCCCATCCTATCAGCAAGCTAAAATTTTATACACTGATATTAAGTTGCACATTCCATGAAGAGTTCCCTGCCCGCAATTCCACAGATGAAAAGCACATCCATTTGAATGTACCGCTCAATAAACGCTACTGATCCCACACAGTGCACGTGACCGTGATGTCATTAAGGTCCTTTCTGAGAACAGGAAATAGACGCTACCCTATGGACACCACGAGGTATAAACTGGCCCGGCCTCAGTCACATGACTCCTGTTCCGTGTAATGCTTTTCCTTCGGTAATACGAAATTGGTAAACATGGATTCTCGAACGTGCTTTTTGGAATCGGCAGCCTTGGTTTTGAAAGGCTCCTGCCCAGAGATGTCCCGTTATCTGCTGTAAGTTACGTTGTCAATGTGATCGCACGCCACCTTGAGCTTTATTACAACTGTAAAATAAAACTTTAAAACATGTCTATCTATCATGGTCAATATGTGGAATTTTCTGGATAAAGGCTCTTTCTTGAGCTTAGCGCAGCCTTACTTAAAGGGTTCACTTTTACACTTTTAGTATCTTAATGAATCGCTAAATCTATGCAACTTTTCAGTTAGTCTTTTATACATATATGTATTCATATTGCAATCTCTTGTTAAATCCATGCTTAGTTACAGGCCCAGACTGGCAAACTGTGGGTTCTGGCAAATGCTAGAGGGGCTGCTATAAGGTGCCATAGAACGTCGGTATTTAGTGGGCTGGTGGGGGCTGTTTGGGTCTCTGTGTACCAGAAATGGCAGGGCCTTTTTTGATTCTCAGTCCAGTCCTGCTTGGTTGCTAGGGTAAGTTGGACCCTAGCAACCAGATTTCAGCATTTGTAAACTGGAGAACATTTGAATAAAAAAAAAAAACTTAAAAACCACAAATACTAAAAAAAAATAAAAAAAAAATAAAAAAAAAACCAGTTGCAAATTGTCTCAGAATATCACTCTCTACATCATTCTATAAGTTAATTTAAAGGTGAACAACTACGTAACCTGATTTTAAATATTCTTGCATTTTACACAGTTTGTTGTCGTCCCACCACTATAAAAATGCATAATATGTTTCCCTGATTTAATTTTTTCTAGTTCCCTGTAAAATGAAAAATGGGGGTACTACTGTATTTTAACAAAAACATTTATGGATTCATAAAGCATCAAAATGACAAGAATATAAATAGTTTGCCTAAATAGGTATTTATAGCTAATGTAATGTCTGTATTATGGAGATTTCTGTATCTTTGCATTAGGGTTGCGCTGACTCCACTATTTTGAATTCGGGCTGAACCCCTGAATCTGTTGCAAAAGATTAATCCGAATACCGAATCCTAATTTGCATATGCAAATGCATATGCTGGTTGAATCCTGCTGGAAAAGGCTGAATGTTGGATTCGGTGCATCCCTACTTTGCATACACGTTGTAGTCCTCTGCAGTCCTTTATTATTGTACGTTGCTATCCAGATGAAAGCAATAGAACTTTGGTGGACAGCTGCTAGTGTGTATGCTGCTATACCTGTATACGTCCGATGCTTTATTTTAAAACCTATTGTATGTTTTAGGCTTTTTTTGGGGGGGCAGTAAGTTTAATTTCAAATACAATGTCCGTTGGTTTTGGTTTACATTACATTGTTTTGCCTTTTGTTTCAGATCCATACGAAGCAATGCAGAAAGTAAGTACAATCATTTGGAACCGTATGAATGGAAAAATGGTGACAGATTAAAAACTTAAAAAATGTAGAATTCAGATCTGCCACATTTGCACTACTATTAATCTAGAGTCTAACTCTTTATAGTATGAAATAGAAACGGTTACATTTATTAAATTCAGTTTAACGTAGTTATTGCAATTTTTTATATGTCAAATATTCTATTTGAAGCTGATTCCATAGTCTGATCGTTGCTTTAGCTAGTCTTTTTGGGTAAATGGAGGTCTAGATATTTTATAAAAAAGAAAAAAGAAAAAAACTTTTAATAGCTTGTTAGTGGTTCCGTAGAAAAACCTGAGGCCGTTCTGGCAATAGACAGAAGTCCAAAGTATTTCCATTGTACAATGTGGGTTATGTAATAAAACACACTGGGCATCATTTAGAAACGCAGGGCAAATTTGCACCTGGGCAGTAACCCATTGGAACCAATCACATGATTTCTTTCACTGTTGAAACTGCAGCTGTCTGAAGAAAGTGATGGATTATTTCCCAGGTGTTAATTTGCCCAGTGTTTATTCAAGAAAACCATACCCCCAAAATGAATACTTGAGCAACAGATAGTTTATATCAAATTAAGTGGCATATTAAAGAATCTTCCCAAACTGGAATATATATTTAAGTAAATATTGCCCTTTTACATCTCTTGCCTTGAACCACCATTTCGTGATGGTCTGTGTGCTGCCTCAGAGATCACCTGACCAGAATTATTTCAACTCTAACTGTAACAGGAAGAAGTGTGGAAGCAAAAGACACAACTGTGTGTGTTAATTGGCTCATGTGACCTAACTTTATAGTTTGTTTGGTATGTTTGTGTGCACCGTTGAATCATACGATCCCAGGAGGCTGTCCTTATTTTTTAAAATGGCCATTTTCTATTTAGCATTACCCAATGGCTAATAAAAAAGTATATCATTATTAAAATGGTTTAGTTATATGAAGCAGTGTTTTACATATGAGCTGTTTTTATGCAATATCTTTTTAAAGAGACCTACATCATTCAGGGGGTATATTATTCCTTTAATGAGCACCAATAAGTTTGGCCAGGAGCAGTAACCCACAGCAACTATTCAGCAGAAAGCATTTTCTGGTCACTTGCGTAAAAGCAAACCTCTTACTGCTTGCTCTTGGTTACTGCTCCTGGGCTAACTCTGTGTCTTTAGGGTATATTGCATACAATAACTGCCAGGCTTCTAATCATTACGAATAGCCTAGCATAAAAAGCCCCTGTGAAATAAGGGAGCCGTTAATCTGCACTTCAAAACATGAAAGTGACTTAATGAAATAATGTTGTAATATAAGGTTAAGATGCCCTCAAAAACAGATCTACAGTGCCTTGCAAAAGTATTCACCCCCTTGGCATTTTTCATGTTTTGTTGCCTCACAACCTGGAATTAAAATGGATTGTTTGAGAGTTTGCACCATTTAATTTACAGAACATGCCTACAACTTTGAAGATTTTTTTTTTTTTAATATTTTTTTATTGTGAAGCAAACAATCAATAGGACAAAATAAAAGAAATATTCAGCGTGCATAACTGTTCACCCCCCTAAAGTCAGTACTTTGTGCTACCTTTTGCAGCATTTACAGCGGCAAGTCACTTTGGATAAGTCTGTATGAGCTTGCCACTGGGATTTTTGCCCATTCCTCAAGACAAAACTGCTCTAGCTCCTTCATGTTGGATGGTTTATTTTGTGAACCACAATCTTCAAGCATGTCCAAAGACTCTCAATTGGATTGAGGTCTGGACTTTGACTAGGCCTTTCCAACATATTTAAATGTTTCCCCTTAAACCACTCGAGTGTTGCTTTAGCAGTATGCTTCAGGTCATTGTCCTGCTTGAAGGTGAACCTCTGTCCCAGTCTCAAATCACAGGCAGACTGACACAGATTTTGCTCAAGAATATCCCTGTATTTAGCAGCCTCCATCTTTCCCTCAACTCGGACTGGTTTCCCAGTCCCTGCTGCTGAAAAACATCAAACAGTATGATACTGCCACCACCATGTTTCAATGTGGCGATTAGTTTCATCTGACCAGAGCGCCTTCCTCCATACATTTGGAGAGTTGCCCACATGCCTTTTGGAAAACTCAGAACGTGTCTTCTTATTTTTAACTTTAAGTAATGGCTTTTTTGTTCTGGCCACTCTATGGAATGGATGGCAAATTGTGGTCCTATGGACAGATACTCCAGTGTCTGGTGTGGAACTCTGCAACTCCTTTACGGTTACCTGCCTCTCTGATTAATGCCCTCCTTGCCCAGTCTGAGTTTTGGTGGGCGGCCCTCTCTTGGCAGGTTTTTTGTGGTACCTTATTCTGTCCATTTGAAGATGATGATTTGATGGTGCTTCCGGGGGATCATCAAAGATTTGGATATTTTTTTAATAACCCAACCCTGACTTATACTTGTCAAAACTTTGACCCTGACTTATGACTTATTTGACTTATACTTGTCAAAACTTTGACCCTGACCCTGACTTATTTGGAGAACTCCTTGGTCTTCATGGTGTGATGCCTCTTGCTTAGTGGTGTTTCAGCCTCTGGGGCCTTTCAGAAAAGGTGTGTTTATACTGACAGATTATGTAACACTTAGGGGCAGATTTATCAAGGGTCGAAGTGAAAAATTCAAATTAAAGGAATTCAATTTCAAAGTAATTTTTGGGTACATCGATTATTGAATAGACCAAAATTTGATTCAAATATTCAAAATATTCGATTAAAAATTTTGATTTGAATTGAAAAATTTGACCATTTGATAATCATAATAATCTCTCTTTAACCCTTTAAGTGCCAGAAGAATTTCACATTTTGGTTACGCGAAATGCCAGCC
>CM044441.1:66092454-66110060 GCA_024363595.1 Xenopus borealis
GGTCACAGCCTCATTGCACCCCCACCTAATGGTTTTAAAATTAGTGGTGAGCACAACTTTGCCTTGTATATAATTGAAAACATTTTTTATTTTGCACAGCCTTATCTATTCACCCAGTTTTTATTTTTATACCGAACAATTCCTTTAATATGGGGTTATTTAATATAAGCTCCAAAGTTTGCTACAGGTCTTATCATCCATGTCAACCAAAAGACAGGTGACATTGGCCATCTGTTTGAAAGCACACATCTTATTGGCTGCTGGGAAAATTTAAGTGACTTTTATTACATAGAGCATAACGTATTTTGAAGATGCATAAGAATGCTTTTATTTTTTTTTTTTTTTTAATGCAGAAAAGAAAGTCTCCATAGAAAATGTGTGCCCATTCTGCTTCCAGTTGTTTATGCCTGATAATTATAAAGTTCGATTGAAACCAAAACCGAAAATATCTCCATCCACTGAAAGACTTTTAAAAAAAGAAGCAAAGAACCACCGACTCACCTTGAAGCAAACAAGACTACTGAGAAAATATAAACTTGCAAAGAGTGTGCTGGTAAGACTTATGTCTGTCAAGTGGCTGCTACATTAGTTTGGTTATATTCTAAAAAAAAGTAGGTGTATATAAGAGGATGTTTGGTATATGCAGACAATACAATGTAAACATTACACTTTCTATTCATGCAAATAGTGGCCAAAGTATAGAAAAAGTGTTCCTTATATTTCAGTGCGATAGTCCTTAACCACATGTATCCAGGCAAATCTTCATTAACTGATATAACTTGGTTTGTGTTAGTACAGTACACATACTTATAGAAAAATATATTTGCAATGAAAAGGCTTTTTTAAATTTTTAAATGTAAAATATATGAGTAGTTTTATATAGCCCTGCTGTGTTCAGGTGAATAATTTCCTTTTGTCACCCTTTTTGCAGTTTCCAATTACCATTGCATTACCTGCCTCACAAGACCCAAACATACCATTGTTTAAACTCAAGAAATAATAAACCACCAACGGACGCCTGTGGTATTCTGATCAATTTAGAAAATGTTCCATTTATCACCACTATTCGTACTTTGATAGAGAACTGTCTGACAGACAGATTACAGTACCATTTTAATAACAGATGTTCAAGATCAATATTCCTTGACTTTATTGGTACCATTCTGTAAAATCTACAGTCTAGGATTCTTCTCACCTCTTCATAGAACACATTAAATTTTTTCCTCCAGACCAGAAATCGGAGGATCTGGGAAGATTAAAGGGATGCGGTCATGGGAAAATTTTTTTTTTTTTTTCAAAATGCATCAGTTAATAGTGCTGTTCCAGAAGAATTCTGCACTGAAATCCATTTCTCAAAAGAGCAAACAGATTTTTTTTTTATATTAAATTTGAAATCTGACATGGCGCTAGACATATTTCCTAGCTGCCCCAAGTCATGTGACTTGTGCTCTGATAAACTTCAATCACTCTTTACTGCTGTACTGCAAGTTGGAGTGATATCACCCCCTCCCTTTTCCCCACCCAGCAGCCTAACAAAAGTACAATGAGAAGGTAGCCAGATAACAGCTCTCTAACACAAGATAACCGCTTCCTGGTAGATCTAAGAACAGCACTGAATAGTAAACCCATGTCCCACTGCATACTATTCAGTTACATTGAGAAGGAAAAACAGCCTGACAGAAAGCAGTTCCCTCCTAAAGTGCTGGCACAAGTCACATGACTGGGGCAGCTGGGAAATTGACAAAATGGTTAGCCCCATGTCAGATTTCAAAACTGAATATAAAAAAAATCTCTTTGCTCTTTTGAGAAATGGATTTCAGTGCAGAATTCTGCTGGAGCAGCACTATTAACTTATGCATTTAAAAAAAAAAAATGTTTTCCTATGACAGTTTCCCTTTAAGTATAGTGATTTGCAACCACAGAGTTAAGGTATTCTAGGATTTTTTGGAAGGAAGTGGGTTGTTATTACCATAAGGTTCTCAACTTTTACTTACTTTCACAATAAGTAAAAAATTAAGACCCTATACAAGAAAAAAAGGCACCGATCCCCTATGGTCCCTTTGGGGATATGAAAGTTAATAAATAAAAATAAAATCTGTAAAAACAAATAATCCAAATCTCAATCCAAAAAAATTTTTTTTTTTCATAAACGCAATAAATACATTTATTAAACCCTGGCCTGCTACAATATCAATGAAGAGCTATGACTTCATTAGCGACAAAAAGGAACACTACTAAAAAGCTTAATTCAGTAAAACACTAATCTTAAGAAATGCTATCCTTCCAAGTTCATGAGTTGGAACAAAACTGTATAGGCAGTCATCCAGTTTGACTTTTGGGGGTTATTTATAGAATGCTGAAGTTTTTTTGTTTGTTATACCTCAAATGAAATCACAACTTGAATGGTTTCTTATTTAAGAAAAAACTCAAATTGGAAAAAACTTGATTCAGCGTTCACCGAAAGATTTGAGGCAAAACCTTCCAAAAAATCTCCTCACACACTTCTTCAAATGGTTCAAGGGACCTCTGCCATTGACTCCTGCATGACCTCCACAGGTTTAGATGGTGTATTTTCATATCTGAGCTATTTCCAGGGTCGGGGTATAATCATAAATAAAAAAAAATTTCAAATCAAAAACCTTGGAAAAAAAAAAAAAACACAACTCCGTCCTTAAAGGAAAATTATACCCCGATTGTCCGCAATGCAAGTCTCTAAAAAGATATTACATAAAACAAATCGTGTTAAACCGTGCTTCATGTAAATAAACCATTTTCATAATAATATACTTCTTTAGTAGCATAAATAGAAAATTGCCATTTAAAAAAAAAAAAAAAAGAGCAGCCTCCTGGGATCATATGATTCAACGGTGCACACAAACATACCAAACCGCTATAAAGTTAGGTCACATGAGCCAATTAACAGAGTTGTGTCTTTTGCTTCCACACTTCTTCCTGTTACAGTTACAGCTGAAATATTTCTGGTCAGGTGATCTCTGAGGCAGCACACAGACCATCACGAAATGGTGGTTCAAGGCAAGATGTAAAAGGGCAGTATTTACTTAAATATATATATATACCAGTTTGGTAAGATACTTTAATATGCCACTTAATTTGATATACATTATCTGTTGCTTTAGTATTCATTTTGGGGGTATAATTTTCCTTTAATAAATCTGCCCCTAGATGTAATATAAGGGACAAAAGGTTTACGTAATGCTATTCAGTTACTTGTATACTTATAAAGCTCAAATCCAATGTCTCACATCTTCCCTCACTACATAGATCCCAAATATCTATCTTAAATAGTAGCCACTTTCTTCAAGGTGTGGTCCACAATGGAATGTACACAATGGGGGTCATTTATCAACACTGGGCAAATTTGCCCATGGGCAGTAACCAGTAGCAACCAATCAAATTGCTGCTTTCATTGTTCTACTTGCAGCTGGCTTTAAAAATGTATTCACTGATTGGTTGCTATAGGTAACTGCCCATGGGCAAATCAGTGTTGATAAATGAGCCCCACTATCCGCACTTGGTGCCTTCTTGTGTATTATGGGGAAAAGTTTGGAGCAAGTGGAATCTATACAGAGGAAATCTGTGACACGGCTAGTTTTGCCACCTTTTTATATAATTTACACCAGCCCGTGGTTGGGCAGGCCGTGATGTCAAAGGGGTGGGCAATGACCTCAAAGGGGGTGGGGCCACTGCATGTGATGGGCAGAAGACATATTTGTTATGATCGGATTGGGGGCGGGCCAAGGGCGTTTGTTTGGGTTATTACAAATTTACACACAGCTACATTGGCAGTAAATTTGTAATACCGGCCTTGGCAGGTGTTTTACTGGCTATGCTGGTAAAATACTGGCCGGTTGGCAACCTGGAGCCTGTATAGGGAGTGTGGAGGGGGATGACGCACAATATAACAATACCTTAATGGTGTCCAAATAAGCTCTGCTTATTAATATGCAGTTACCATCTAAGTGACTGCTAAAAGCTCTATTGGATTTTTGCTTTAGTATCATAAAATAATGACTGATTTTAAAGCATTAAGCACATTTTCAGTCCCCTATTTCTCCTCAAAGTCAGTGTTTGGTGAATAAAAACATGCATTCTGTATACCATCCTGTGACATTTTCAGTATGTCTTCCTGTTTGTATCTTTTTGTTGTCTCTGTATACTTTTTAATTTATGATGCATTTGACTTTCTCAACCTTTACACATCAGTTCCTGCTTTATGTAATCTGTGATGTGATAAAATGTTGTCAATATGCATGGCTTATTTGATCAATTTTAATTTGTCAGAAAACTGTAGCCTAGGATTTCACAAACACCAAACCCATCTTCTGAGCCATTTGAGGGTCAGGGACATTCAAAGTCACATAGTCCTGCAGGAAAGTGTTGTTTGCATCATTACATCATATTTCAAAGCTTTCAATAAACTGTGCAAGTAACGTAAACCTTTCAGATGTTATTGATTTTTTTTTATTTTTTTTTTAAGTTTACATATCCTTTACACTTCACTTGCAGTAAATGCAATTTGTGAGTGAAAGTAAATTTATAAGTATGTGGATAAATGTATTTCATGTGGATAGAGCAAGTTCATCACAGCCCTTCCTATGCACCAAATTAGCCAGAGGGTAGAGGTTTTATATCGCCCAAAAATAAAACGTTTGCACCCCCAACCTATGACCCCTCACTTTCCTACATGGCAATGGTGGTGCAGTGTCTGATGTGTTAAACACTTTCCCCATAAATTTTAGGCTTGATGAACCCCAACAAACAGTGAGCAAGAGAGAGTCAACTCCTTTGACATGCCTTAAAGGAGAACTAAAGCTTGACTAAAGAGCAACCACAGCCTTTTAGCTGTGAAAATCTTGCCTCCAGAGATACGAGTGGCTCCCCTTTTTTTTTTTTCCTACTGATTTGCTTCTCATCAGCAGCTCAGAGCCCACTGAACATGTGGTGTCCAAATTACCATAGAAACCATGCATTGATTTGAATTAGAGACTGGAGTATGAACAGGAATGGACCTGAATAGAAAGATGAGTAATAAAAATAGCAATAACAATAAGCTGAAAGTTCGAAATAGTTGGAAGAAACTAATAATGGAAAATGTATGAAGAGAGAAAAATGAAGGCCAATTGAAAAGTTGCTTAGAATTAGCGATTCTATAACATACTAAAAGTTTATTTAAAGGGACCTACTCCTTTAAAGGGATCCTCAACCCAAAAACTATTTTTTTTTTTTTCATACCAAAAGAAAATGACATAAGCAACTTTCCAGTACAGTATAAAATAACCTAAACATTCCGATTGTTTTTAATGATTAGTCAGACCACACACCAGAATAGTTTCTAGTTTTAATGCTGTGCTGCCTTGTCCTGTGTATAAAGAGATTTCTCTTGATTATTTGAATCTTTTAATGCTATTATGTACTATAGTTGATGATATCGCCAAATGAATTGCATGTTTACACTGGGGAACTGTATTGCTGAAATATTTGCCCTTGCAGTGTTTCACAGAGTGGTGTACCCCTTCCCCATCTTTTTTTTTTTTTTTCCAATAATTTTTTATTGTTTTGTCTTTCGTTACATACATGTATTCTTTATAACAATATAGGTAATAATAGCTTATATTGTAAAACGTTACATAAAGGAAATGCATTATCTTTTATATCGGTATTATGATGGTATGAGTTATAGTTTCTGAATACTGTAGACATGCAAACCTCGATTGTTTTTATTGCATTGATAGTTTAAGGAAAACCAATGAACAAAAAAAAGAAAGAAAAGAGAGATACAAAAAGCAAATATAGAATCTATCGCAATAATAAGAGAGAAATTCACTTCGTCTGTTTGTTATTTCCTTGTATTATAATTAATACCTGGAATGCCCTGTATGGTGTTTTGGAGGTTAAAGTGTCATTAACTGGGGAGGTAGGTTTCCCCCAAATCTGTAGTCTATCCAGGGTTGCCATATTTTTAGGAACATAGGGACTTTGTCTAAAGCAATACTGGTTAATTTTTCATTAACCATTATCCAGTCTATTTTGGGTTTGAGTAGGTTAAAATTTATTTGTGGAGTTTTCCACGCCCTTGCTAAAACCAGTCTAGCTGCCAAGAATATGTGGTTCACCAGTTTCCTTTGTATTACTGTTATGTTTTGGGGTGGAGCACCCATTAGTGCCTCGTAGGGATCTTTCTGTAAATTTACATTTAGTACACCAAAGATTAAGTTATATACTCTTATCCAGTATCTATTTGCACCGGGGCATTTCCACCATATATGTGCCATGTCCCCGGGTATGTTGCAGCCTCTAAAACAGCTGTTGTTATGGTTTGGGTACATGTGAGTTAGTCTACTAGGGGTAAGGTACCAGCGAAAGAACTTTGTAACCCGATTCTATTAGGATTGTATTTTTTAAGTTATCCCAGACTTTGCACCATTGATTGACTGATAGGGATTTCCCTAGTTCTCTCTCCCAGGAGTGGATGTAGCCTATGTCTACTAGGGATGTAGGGGAGTTGATATGCCTATATAGTAGAGGGATCGATTTTGAAGGCGATTTACCGTCTATGCACCATTTCTCAAAGAAGGTCCTATCAGGGGCGTCTGGTTGATGTTTCCAGCACTCTGTAACGAAATGTAGTAGCTGATTGGCTCGGAAATATTCTGAGTTTGGAAGATCATGTCTTTCTCGCAAGTAGTCAAAGTTGGCTGGGCCTCTCACAGTGAGAAGGTCCATTACCCTTGTGAGGCTGTGGTTTTTCCACCATTGAAAGGAGTGGTTATGGATTCCCGGAGTGAATTGAGGGTTATCAAAGAGGGGTCTGACTGGGGTATGGGCTGAAACTAGTGGGTAGGTAGGCGTTACTGAGTCGAAGATTCTTATAGAGTGTCTTAAAGTGCGGCTGATAGTTAGTGGCCTATGTTTTGCTTTAGTCCATATCAGGGCACTTGCTGTAAAAGGTAACATAAACCAGTTCTCTAGCGATTGCCACAAAGGGGCATTTTCATGGGCGTGTATGGCAGGTAATTGGGCTAGTTGTGCAGCAATATAGTGCTTCCAGAGATTTGGGAGGCCCAGTCCCCCTTCTAGTGTCGATCTTTGCATAGTGTTTAGGCGTACTCTGGGGGTCGTGTTGTTCCATACGAATTTCAAGATATTTGATTCTAGTTTTTGTAGGTCAGATCTTACTATTGGAATGGGTAGTACCCTAAATAAGTAAAGGATTTTGGGTAGCAACACCATTTTGATTGCTATACCCCTCCCTATCCATGATATATGGTATTTCCCCCAGTCCTCCAGAAGCTTACGTAATTTTCGATACATAGCAGGGTAGTTAGCAGCATATAGTTGGTCAAATGAGTTGGTTATTTTAGTTCCTAAAACTGTTATATATGAGGTATTCCATTGAAACTCAAAATTTAGGGTCAATAGTTTGGTTAAGTCCTTGGGTAGATTTATATTTAGTGCCTCCGTTTTAGCGTGGTTAAGTGTGAGCCCGGAGATGTCGCTAAATTTATTTAGAATATTGTATAGGTTTGGAAGCGATATCAGAAGACGGGTTAGAAATAGTCACGTCGTCTGCAAACATACTAAGCTTGTGATGGTGGGTGTGGTCTCTGAATCCTGTGATATCCGGGTTTTCCCTTATTGCTATGGCTAGGGGTTCAAGCGCGAGGTCAAATAATAGTGGGGAGAGAGGGCAACCTTGTCTTGTTCCTCTCTCCACACAGAATGGGGGGGAAGAGTACGGCCCAATGTGCACTTTCGCCGTGGGATTGTTGTATAGGGCTTGGATCCATGGTAAGAAATTGTTGCCTGCTCCCCATTTTTGTAAGGTAAAATAGAGATAAGGCCAAGCTAGTGAATCGAAGGCTTTTTTGATATCGAGCTTCAATACCATGGAGGGGGTGGAAGTTTTTCGGGCTCCTTCTATTAATAGAATTAATCTACGTATAGCATCAGTGGGTTGTCTACCTTTGACGAACCCTACTTGATCTCTATGGATTATGATTGGAAGGATGTTACTGAGCCGGGTAGCTAAGACTTTGGTCATTATTTTGATATCCAGGTTCAAAATAGAGATAGGGCGATAGTTTTTACAGTTGGTTGAGTCTGTGTCTGGTTTGGGGATGGGTGTGATTGTTGCCATTAGAGTTTGGGCTGGTAGTTTATCTTTCTTGAGTAGTTGATTAAACATCTTAGCTAAGTGAGGGGTTAGAATGTGGGAGAATTTTTTGTAATATAGTGCCGGGAAGCCATCTGGTCCCGGTGATTTTGGTAGTTTTAGTAGCTTAATGGCTGTTTGAATTTCTTCCTCTGTTATCTCTGCGTTCAAGGATTGTTGTTGGGGGGGGTTAGGGGTTGCAAGTTGATGTCTTGAAAGAATGAATCGAATTTTTGGGGTGAAGGGACTGAGGTGGCTTGATATAGTTCTTTATAGAAGGTGTGGAATTCTTTTAAGATGCTCTGTAGCGCATTAGTGGTATATCCATTGGAAGTTTTAATTTTGGTAATAGGGGTATAGTCTAGGCGGTTTTGGAGTAGCCTTGCAAAGAGGCGGCTAGGTTTGTTAGTGTGGAAGTATAGTTTTTGTTGGGACCATTTCCAAGCTTTCTCTGTTTTATTTGTGAGAACTAGGTCTAGTTTTGTACGTGTTTGGTTGATTTGAGTTCTTAAGTTTATGTTGGGGTTTTCCATTTGGCGCGACATTAGGTCACTTAGTTGTGCGGTTAGGGATGTAATTTCTAAATTTTGTGCTTTTTTCCGCTGGGATCCCCATTGGATCAGCAGTCCTCGTATAACAGCTTTGTGAGCCTCCCAGACCATTGCCGAAGAGGGAGTAGTGGACATATTTTCTTGAAAATAAGTTGTAATGGAGGTTTCTAAACGGTTGTTCAAGTCTGGTATTTTTAGTAGGGACTCATTCATACGCCACCTTGCTAGGCTCTTGGGTATATGTAGGAAAGTGAGCTTATATAGTATGGGGGAGTGATCTGACCATGATATGTTTAAGATTCTGGAGGACTGGGGCATTGCCATCAGACTTTGTGAAGCCCATATATGGTCAATCCTGGTATATAGGTTATGGGGCAAGGAAAAGTGAGTGAATTGTCTGACCCCTGGGTGGAGTTCTTGCCAGACATCTACCCAGCCTTCTGAGTTGCAGAGTTTGCTAATTTTCGAACCTGCAGGTGAGATGTGGGGGTGACAGTGATCGGGGGGTGTTGATATAGTTTGTCTGTCCCAGTATCTGTCTAAAACACTGTTGGAGTCTCCTCCTATAATTAAATGGCCTTCCCCCCATTGTGATAGGAAGCCTACAAGTTGTTCAAAGAACAGTAGTTGGCCCGAGTTTGGGGCGTAGTAAGAGACTATGGTTATTTTTGCTTCATCTAGAGTGATTTTTAGAGCTATATATCTGCCTTCTGGGTCTTTGAACGTCTCCAATACTTGTAGGTGTAACCCTTTTCTCAGGTATATTGCCACCCCTTTGGTTTTTGTTGTGCTGTTAGCCATATAGGCTATTGGGTAGTTCTTATGCACAAATTTAGGGTAGGAATTTACTGAAAAATGAGTTTCTTGGAGGAGCAATATATCTATGTGGAGGGAGTTATAGTAATGAAAGGCTTTCCTCCTTTTCCCCGGGGAGTTGAAGCCTTGAACATTATGGGATAGAATTTTTAGAGCCATTGTGGTTATGGGGGTTAGCTACCTTGTATGTATAAAGAAGGGCGATTGGCTCCTGGGGGTTATCTAGAATATGACAACCTTTGTGCATTGTGAAAACCTCTCTCTTAGTCAAGTAAAACATCTTAATAACATAATCAAACATGTTAATACAATTGTAAAACAATAAACACAGTAACTTGTAAAGTAGTATCTGTGGACTCGTCCACTGATTAGTAAGCTTCATCCCTTAGCCCCGAAGCCAGTTAGGGACCGAGGGATGAGGCTAGTGGGGGGTAACAAGATAAACCCGAGGGGTTAACCCTGAAGGGATATAGGCCGCGTTGGGCGGATATATTTGGGAGGCTTAGGTGCTAATATTTCTCCTTTGATAGTGTGATACAATTCCCTATTTCAGGATAGGGGTGATCACTTAATGCCTCTACTAAGGTCTAACTAGAGATCATATAACACACATTTTTACCGCATCCAAGTGGGGAGATAGTCTGCTGGGCCATCGCAGGGGAGTCTGTTGTCTGCCCGATAGTTTGGATAAAGAGGATATGAATTGTCCAAGTCAAGTGTTCGGGTTATTGTCTCCTGGCAAATCTGGGCTCCAATCCAGTCTCTCCAAATGTTCCGTCGCTGCGAGACTGGGAGTTGCCCAGCCAGCAGAACAAACAAATCTGGGCACCGAACAAGTCTCTCCAAATGGTTCGTCGCTGCGAGATTGGAAGTTGCCCATCCAGCAAAACAAACAAACATTTGTAGTTATTTTTATTGCCTTTATTTATTGGGAGAGGCATTTCAAGTTAGTTCTGGAAACAGGGAGGTTGTTAATAAGCCTCCCTTAGTTAAGGGTATAGGTCCTAGCTATGCAACAGGCATTGGTTTGTATTAATAATGGTACAATGGTGTTGTGTACCACTAGAAATGAAACTGCATCCAAAACCTCTTATTTTCTTTACATGCAGAACTTACAAATTTGTTATTTACTTTCTCATACCATGTCAAGGCTAAACCTCTTGGGGCACCATTACTGAGGCTGGAAAGAAGGAGGTTTCGGCAGCAGCACAGTAAGGGCTTCTTGGCTAGGGTTGCAGCTAATGCAGCTTTGTTACAGAATTCCCTGCTGAGAGAGTTGATGCATTGCCGAGGTTCTAAATTATTTGGATAAGTGAATATACATCAATATTATATATTACATCAAAATCAGATTACATTATAAAATCAACAACAGAACAGTGGTCATCGGCTAACAAAGCAATTAGGGTTGAATTAGACCTCATTAGGGTTAAATTAGAACTAATTGGTGTTTTTTTTGTCTTCCTCTGAATTAATATGGAGAAGGCTTTGGGAAAGAAATTGGAAGTGCTTGATGGATTATGACTCTGAATCATTTTCCTCATAAAACAGCCAACATGTTCCAGTTCATGCCTAAATTTTACTTTGTATTTTTGCCAAAGGTTTCACTTATCTTGATGCGCTTCAGATTTGAACAGAAGGATTAAAACCCCATACGAAGGTACCTACCATGCCTATAAACAAACACCCACACTGCAGAGGATAGATCTCAGATATGTTAGTATTATACCATAAATTAGCTATCCTGCAGGAGTCTTCTTAGCTTTTGCTGCTAGCCAGCTGTACATTCCATATTGCCAAATCTTATTACTGGAATCTCCTTGTTAGATCAGGAAAATCAGTTGTTCACTGAGAAGCCAATAGATTGGAGAAACTGAATAGAGTGGAAAGAGCTACAGGATTCCGAGTTGACAGAAGATGTGACTGGGGCTCATTCCATGGAGCTAACGGTTGGACCGCCGGAGGGTTAATTGAGAATAAATTGTTTTAGTATGTGTGTATAAGCTGAAAATTGTGTGAGTACACTTTGTAAAAAACTGGCCATCAATAATAAAAATGACTTAATTTCAGATTGAGAGAATGGGAAACGAATGAATTTGTCAGCTGCCATATTTATGCAGGTTTTCGAATAAATCTCTCTTCAGTATCACTATGAGCTACTAGCATTACTACCAGTACTACTGTATTATACACATCTTGACAAGTTATGCCAGTTTTGGAATCGTTTCTCAAATCTTTAACATTTTTTTTAATATTTGGCAAAGACTTGCCCCAAATGCGAAAACTTAGGAATAGCATGAAACTATATATATATATATTTTCTGTGGTGATAAAACTCATGAGCCCCAACTCTAATAATATGTAGGAAAGTTGGGTCCAATTATAATAGAGAAGCTTGCTATGAAACTGTTGCTCATTGGGTTTCCCAAAGCTCACTGGGTTCAAACAATATAATTCACACTTATGCCGGGCAGGAATTGTTATTTTATTAATAGGACGATCATTTCAATGAATTTCAGAATTTACAGAAATCATTTATCCTGCCTGAAAAGTCCTTGAAATGGAAAGATATTAGATGGAATTTCAAATGCCATCTGATACAATCTTCATAGATGATGCAGATTATTTTAGAGCAAGCAGTGCCCCCCCACAAAAAAAATCTTATAAGGGGCCTATTGTACAACTATCCAGTATGCTATTAATGCCCATATGCTTGATAAAGAGTGGAGAGCCGCTCGAAATGTTGCATCGTGTTGCCCTTCTGCTGTGCAAACTTTTGCAAAAAATAAAGGCGGTTTTATGGAAACTGGAGTGCTGCCAATGGATATATATTAATGCCCATATAACCAGCCCCTCATGAATGCAGAGCTGCCAAATGCAGCAGCACGTTTGCCCCACATACTAAGACCATAGTGTGCTGTTTTTACTGAAGTTTTTGCCATGGAATTTTGCGTACTCTACATGCCACGTACATATTTATTATGTTTATCTTTGTGCCAAAAAACATTTTGGATATGAAGTAGCATTTCTTTTTTTAAAAAAAACTGTAAAGTTTTGCAGTTCAGACTTCAGTACAGTTTTTATGTGATTAACTGCAAGATACAATGTATAGAATAGATGTAATAGAATAAGGAGGCAAGTCTTCCTCATGTATCTGAATCTGGCCTAATATCTGGCCTAGTGATGGGCAAATCTCCCGATATTCACTTTGCCAAAAAATTAGCGAATTTCCAGAGAAATTCGCGAATCGGCGAAAAATATGCAAAACGAGTCATGGGACGCTTTTGACGCGCATCACGTCAACCTTTGCGCGTCGCGTCGCTTTCGACGTGCGTCGCGTCGTTTTCAGCGCGTCGCTTCCGGCGCGTCGTTTTCGTCGCATCAAAAACGAAGCGTGACTCGTTTTTCTGGCGAATTTTTCCAAGCAAAATTTTTCTGGTAATTCGCGAATTTATTCGAATCGCGGGAATTCGCCCCTGGCTAATAAATTCGCCCATCACTAGCTGTGACACACTAGGCTATTTGGGGAGATTTAGTTGCCTGGTGACTAATCGCCTCGACTTTGCGGCGACCAATCTCCCCAAACGCCTTGACCTCACTCTGCACTGGCTTAAATGAATCGGAAAACTAATCGCCGCGTGTGATTAGTACTGGCGATTTTTCATTTAAGCCAGCGCCGAGTGAGGTGAAGGCGTTTGGGGAGATTGTTCGCCGCAAAGTGAATGCGATTAGTCGCCACGCGACTAAATCTCCCCAAATAGCCTAGTGTGTCACAGCCCTTAAAAACAGAGTGAACTCAAATGTGAGCTACTGCAAAATTGCTATGGAGCACAGAGACCTGCAGGTGATGTATATAGCACTGCATGAAATCTGCAGCTCCATATTCTTGAAAGATGAGAGGACAGAGGCACATAGACTACTCCCCACTCCCTACTGTCCCTTGATTTAGCCGATACACAGACATACAAGTTAGTGAGTGGCAAGCATTAGTTACATCTTTTAGGAGGCAGATTTCTCAAATTCACATGAAGGAGCTGTGATTGGCTATTAGGTAAACCCTATGTGGTTTGTCACCCTTCATTGTGGCTCTGCTTAGTAGTATACCTGTTTTTTATGCAGCTAAAACTTGCCTCCTGTCCAGGAATTAAAAATAAGCAAATTCTTTGAGACCACTGGGAGCAACATCCAAGGTGCTTGAGAGCAACATGTTGTTCAAGAGCTACTTGTTGGGGATCAAAATTCTTACAAACTCATCTCTATACAGTTGGAGCAGGCACTGACATACAAAGTGAACATACTGTAGCTCATCATTCATTTGAGTGAGAAAACAATGTTTCAATACAGTTTGCTCCGTTTGTGCACTATCAATATGTTTTTAGAGACACAGTTGAGCTGTGGAGTCTCCATTTTCTATTAACAATGTCAGTATGCTAGAAAGACTCAAATTGTTGCCAGTTTAGTCACTTTCTATGAACAATAGGGCTTCTTATTTCATAAGCCCTCAACGAAATGACGTTACACACTTTCTTATGATTTAGAGCAGTAATGAAGGAAATGGGAAACAAATGAATTTGTCAGCTGCCATATTTAAATAAGCTTATGCACATAAATCTCTCTTCAGTATCAGTATGAGCTACTACCACATTGTATTATATGCATCTTTGCAAATTATGCAACTTTTGGCATTATTTATTTCACAAATCCCTAAACATTTCCTAAGATTTGGCAAATACTTTCTCCAAATGTGAAAGCTTAGGGATAACATGTAACAATATATATTTTCTCTTCAGTAATAAGACTCTTGTGCCCCAACTCTAATAACATCAGGTTCCACATGTATGAATGTTGGGTCCAATTACAAAAAGAGAGGTTTGCTATGAAACAATTGCTCACTGGGTTTCCTTAACCTCAATGAGTTCAAACAATATAACTCACACTGATACAGGGCAGGGATTGTTACTAGCAGGGTGGACATTTCAATTAATTACAGCATTTAAATGAGCTAATTTTCAGAAATCTCTCATTGGGGCCACTTAGCTTACGTTGAGTTATGGAAGAGGACGAGCAGTGAAAAAGGACCCATGGGCAGTGAAATAATATACACTTCTAAGATATTAGTCACTGATAGTCAATGCACAACAGAGTAATTAATTGTACTTTTAGTTCAACAACTCCGGGAGGGCCATAGGTTGGACATGCTTGTAAGGTCCTTGAAAAATAATTATTGGAATTTAAATTGTAGATGCAACCCTCCCTGAAACTTTCCATCTAAGTTCCCTACCCCATTCACATAGAGGTTACTTTCATCAAAAGTCATGAACATGTCCATGCAGAGAAGAAAGAACACTGTGGGTGCTACCAGAATCACGGTTAATGCAGAAAAAGCTGCAGTTGATTCTTTTCCAGTGATCACATCTTTTATTCAGTTGCTGTCTTGTGGGAATGCTGTCACATCCTTTGATGATGTTTGATTGTACCAACTATGGTATATTAGTGCAGAAAAATATGCCAGTTTCCTAACTGCAGATACAATACACTTCAAAATTTGGGTCTATCTAAATTCTTGGTATAAGTGGTTTGTTTGCAGGAGGAAAATAGTTTAGGTTAGTAACTCCTAAACAAAACATTAATGGGTTATATAATAAATGATATATGTTATGCTACTTGCTTAGTAACACATAGCAGCCAATCAACAGGCAGCATTTGGTTGACGCCACACATTTGATTGGTTACTATCGATGACTAAATATGGGCAAACTTTACCCTGTAAATATCTAAAAACATTAAAAAATAATGCTGAACACTGTGGGTGCCATGTATCTACATCTGAATTTGACTTTGTTACCACAATTCAAGTTTTCGGTGTCAATAATTGTAGTTTGATTTCAAGGTTCTGAAACTCAAATTTAATTTAAAGTTTAATTAAGATGAAAAAAAAACTAAATTCTAATATAGTAATCTGGCATCTAAAAGCTGGCAAGTTCATGTAGAAGTCAATAGGAGTTTTATTAGTAAAGTTCAAGCTATTTTTCATTTCCAGTTTTGGAGACTAATTCAAATCAGACTCACTGAAAACGGTAGGTAGAAAGTGGTTTCACTGCATTCAAGTTTTTGAAGTGTAAGTTTTTAAATAAATAAGCACCCAGTCATGATTTTAGAAGTTTTGGTGTTTTTTCTTTAAAATAGAAACTTGATAATTTGATAAATCTTTACAGAGCTGAATTTTTTTATAATCATAAGGACTTAACATAATAATACTTAACAAAGGCACCTTAATGCACCATAGACAGGGAGTATAGAACTGGATTAACCATAATTTTTGTTCAAATGAATATGTGAAGGAGCCTAGGAGTTTATATAAAGATGCATCAGCTAATTTTCTTACCCACTGGAGATTACAACAATTTAACTGTATAGTTATTGATCAGGTTTTCTACCAGTTCCAGTAACTCCACAAAGAACTCAAGGGCTCAAAAATGCTTTCCTTTATGCTAAGGGAAAGTATAATAATGAAAGAACTTTTTCCCACAGAAAATTAAAAGAAAATTAAAAGAGGTGATAGTTTCCTTCACAGTGCCATTAGAATAAAACACGGGCAAACTTTACCTTATCAAGCATTTCCATATGGCAATGTCAAGAGGACACACATTTCACGTGCTTTGGCTTTGTCCGAAGATATTCCAGTCTCCTTTTCCAAAATAACTGTAGTACTATTAGGCCTACCCTGGAGTATTAAGCCTGATGTATTAAGTTCTAATGTTGGGCAAAGATTATATGTAGATATAATGGTATTGTGTAATGATTGGCATGAAATGTTGAGATGTTTTTTTGCCCGTGCCAAGAAAGCTATTGCTTTCATCTAGAATTTGTCAGTTCTAAACTTACATTTCACTTGTCAGTCCAAAAACTTTTGATTTTTGGCCTCAGTTGTATGACTGCTTTCCCCTAATTCTCTCTGATGTGTTACTTCATATGTGTTTTTGCTGTGAAGTAGTATTTCTTTTAACCATGACCTGGGATTAGAATTATGTGTATGCATTCCAAATGGTTCATGATTGAGTGTTTGAGACTTGCATATCCTAAAGTGAACTTGTGTTAGGTATACACACAGTCAGTACTAATTATATGTCTATAGCTTTGTCACTGTGTAAAATACATCTCGCTTGTGGGAAGGTTCAGCTTACACAGAAGGTTGGCAGGTAGAAAAGTAGAATGAAGAAGCATTAATAGGGTTTTGTGGTCATGACATGTTTTTGTGTTCTAAAGTAGTAGTTGCACATTGTTTCTCTTTTTTGTTGGCATTCACATGCGTGCATTCACCTATATATCATTTGCTTGCCCACATTAAACATCCCTTGATACCTCTCTATTGTTCCTGTCCATGCTACACAATTATATTTATCCACAGCTAATAAAGCAACATGGCCAATTGCTTCAAATATACAGTAACGGCAAGTTTGTAATGAGAAACTTGCTCTTTACATAGCTACATTGTTAATTTAGGTTAATGTAACTTTTCCATCAACTGAGAGCCCTTGAAGATATCAAGCAGATTCATTGGTACAGAAAAAATGCAGAGACTCTTTTAGGTAATGCCAGCTACCAACTGTGCTTATGTGACATTAAATACAACTGCAAGAACTGAGACAAAATCACCAGGTAAAGTACTCCTCATTCCTCAAACTCTCTACTTGACAGTAAATTACACTTTCTCTAATACTCTTCTTTAATCTATTGTCTAGAAGAGGGGTCCCTACCCTTTTTTTACCTGTAAGCCACACTAAAATGTAAAAATTGTTGGGGAGCCACACAAGCAATTGGTAGCTCCATGTGGACTGCTAGCCTACAGGAGGCTCTGCAGGAATACCTATGTCTTAATATCTCCAAAACTTTCATTTGAGCCAGGAATTTCAAAATGGGCATTTACTGTGAGGGAGCAACCTCAATGGCAGTTGCCATGTTGCTCATGAGCCACTGGCTGGGGATCACTAATCTAAAACAACTTGCAGGCCTACATACAACACTCAGTGTGTGTCTTGTCACATGTACAGATAGAGTCACTTGGA
>CM044441.1:66111735-66122379 GCA_024363595.1 Xenopus borealis
TTTTTTTTTTTTTTTTTAAATGAAAATTTTCATACAGGCTGTAAAATGACTCTGCCTTAAAGTAATCAATGGGGAAATGACTCTGTCTGTCTGTAATTGGAACATTCACATTACAGTATGAATGGGTAGGATTGATCATTGAATGAGGTTTCCCCTGTTCAGTATTGATGAATGGGTGTGGCATGCCAAGTAATATAAATGTCAGTGATTGCTGATGGGTATAACAGCAGAACCTGCCAAGCAGACTGAATTCTCGCCTCTTCTTTCCATCCACCATGGCAACGTTTGTGTCGGTATGCAAACTTATTCTTTTTTTTTTTGTCTGTAATTAAAGTAGTACCCTAATTACACTAATTGTTGAGCTTTTCTATGCTATGCACAAGCTATTCATTAAAATATGCAATTCTGCAACTGCCACTCTTTAATGTTCAACAACTTTAACTTTGCAGTATATTGCATAAAGGAAATTAATGTAAGGTATGAGAATCTGTATGGGGGAAAAAAGCTTGTTGAATATTTTCTGTAAATTAATTCTGATTGGATCAATGTTTACAATTCCGTTTTTTTTTCTAATAGCGTTCAGTTTGTCATACTTTTTTTCTGTTTTTGTTTTGTACTTCTGAAGCAAAGAGGAAAGTAAGATATTTTGTAAAACTTGTAATTTTATTTAATGATGAGATTAAAGGATTTTGTCTTTGCATAAGGAAAGAAAAATGTAAGTTTAAGCAATTTCCCAATGCACATTAACTTACCTCTCTTTCTGTTCTCCATATACAATGTAACAGAAGTTGTTTACTTCAGGTCTGATACATTGCTTTAGGACTCAGTACTGTTGTGAATTTTTTTAATTGCAATTACAAATAAAGTCAACACTTACATTTTTTGGTTAAGGGGAGGGCTCGGCGGCGAACATGCAATTTCCCCCCCCCCAATGTTATTGCCCTGATAGTTATAAATAAGGCCTACATATCAATAGAACATAGCAGATAATGAGGTAAATAGGGTTAAATATAATTATATATTTTAATGTAGAAATTAACCTTTCTAAACCCGTTGTATACTACGTACCTTTTCCCTGTTTGTATGGTGTGTGGTTCCTCTAGCCCTACTTGGAATTTTCTCTATTACCCCCATGGTTATAGTTTTCGTTTTCTAAACTATTCAGTAGTTTTGGTTGCTGCTGTAATGACTGTCCAAATGGCAGGGATCATGGCAGGCCTGAGGATGGCTCTTGACCTGTATTTGTTCTTCAGATATTCTCACAAATTATGAAGAAAGATCTAAAGGCTACATGTTTAGATCCTTTTACTGTGAATCTGATTACCTGTATAAATGTAAAAACTTGACTTTTCTTTCTAGATGGTTACCTGTAGTACATGCAGTAAAGTCTCAAAGTATGCCGGCGAAAGCAGACATCTTCTTGCGAATGTCCCAGGTACCCCAAAGCCCTTGCGAGTAAGTGCACCCACAGATTTGAGAATACGGACACCTGGTTCAAGCAGAAAAGCAAACCTTTCTTACAGTGAAGAGAAGCTGAGCTTAAAAGGCAGAAGTCCTGTTTTAACACCAAGGTACAAAGTGTATTTCTTTAGAGTTTTTGTAATCCATTACATTAAGTACATTCGGCAAACTAGCATCAAGTTGTTTCAGAAACCTGAAGGCTCTTTCTCCTATTATATCTCTCCTCTCTGTATTGTCCCCCAGTTAAAGGGATACTGTCGTGGGAAAAATGTGTATTTTTTTTTTTTTTTCAAAACACATCAGTTAATAGAATTAATAGAATAGAACCCCAAACCCCCCCCCCCAGCAACCTAACAGAACAATGGGAAGGTACACAGCTCCCTAACATAAGATAACAGCTGCCTGGTAGATCTAACACTCAATAGTAAAACCCCATGTCCCACTCCATTCCATTCTGTTACATTGAGAAGGAAAAACAGCAGCCTGCCAGAAAGCAGTTCCGTCCTAAAGTGCTGGCACAAGTCACATGACCAGGGGCATGAATTCTGTCCACAAGACATTAACATAATTGCAAATGTGCCCTATATAGAACTTCTACACAAATAAGCTTGTCAGACTATTTGGACAACTGCTTTTTTTTCTGCTTTAATGTCTATATGTATTAAAGTACAGAAAAAATATTGACTACTTTACAATTAAAGTGCATTATTTCTGCTTGTTTTATAGATCCTGTGCTTCGGCACAGTCCTCTCCAGCCACCTCTGTGAAGTCTTCAAAAAAAGGGAAATTTCATTTTTCAAAGTTAAAAATGCTCCTAAGTCAAGAACAGAGAGAGTCAAGTAAAAAGGGAAACTTGCAAAACTTTTTGTCATCTCTTGCATGAAGCTTCTCATAAAGCCGTATACAAAGAATTGAGCTGTTCTTGTGCCAAAAAGCAGTATTTTTTTTTTTTACAGCTGTCAGAAAACTTATTAAATAAGTTGTACTTTATCATTTTTTTACAACAGTGCAACTTTTAAAGGCTCTTGCAATAATAACTTGAGTACTTTGCATTTAGTTATTTCTTAAACCAATTGATTACTTTATATCACTGTTGTTTTGTCCCATATAAATAACAGGTTCAAGATGACTGATCAACGAAATCCTGTGTTTCTTGTCATTGCCAGAGCAAGGCGTTCAGGGGAGACCATATTTTGCATTGTGCAGTTGCCTCCACTTACAGAAATAACTTTCTTAAGCAGTGGTGGAGATTGGGATCCTGACTGCTTTTTCACTTATGAACAAGCAGCATCCTAATGTTTACTACTGCCGATCAAAGTTTAATTGGCTGCTGAAAACAATTTATTTTTAAGAAAAACTTGCCAGGGACATAGGCCTTTGTGTATTACCATTAAAGTGATATTTATTTACTTATTATATTTATTTTGAGGATATGATTATAATTGGCTGTTGCTAAGATAATACAGCTAGAACCCAATCTAAATTGTAGTTAGATTGCATCACATCCGGCAACTCTAACTGCCTCTCTGAGCAACACATTGCCATTGAAGAAGAAATTACTGTAAAATTTGCACCTCAATACCCATGCAGAGCACAGCTTCAAGAAAAAAGGCTGTTTGCCCAGTAGCAGTTACTCATGTGACCAGTAAATTCTACCTGCTGACTATTTGGTATGAGTTAGTGGCCCTGGGCTAGCTTAGTGCCTTTATTAAATATCCCCCCAAACAGTTGCAAATTTGAGCACCAACAAGTTCGGAATAACAGATGAAGCCTCAAACTTTGTATATTTAGTGCAAATAGGTACTATAGTGCAGTGCCATTAATTTATTATAAAGTGCCAAGTGCAACATACTGTGCTATATTTATTTTGTGACACTTGTTTAAAAACGTGCTATAGACCCTTTAGGTGAGTTAGACCAAGGATGATAAGTCTTTCACCCTATGGTAAAATTGCCTACTCGCCAAAGTACACATCAAGCAAACTCATGATGAATCTATGGCGTTCTCAAATATTCATGAAAAGAAAAAAATATAAATAGTGCAGATGTATTTATTGAAACATAATGTGTCCCAACAACTGGGTCTACTCACACAATAACAGGAAATTGAGAACATTGTACAATTAAAAAGGGCAATTGCCACTGTTCCTAATCCATAACGTGTTTTATGTGAAAGCCCATGCTTCTTCAGAAGGAACATTTACAGTTAGCAGATAAGTGGTCATTTCAAACTACTTCTTTAAGGTAAGCACTGATTTAAAACATAAAAACTAATGGTCACATTTATTTGTATTCAGTCTGTTACCCCCAAGCTTACACTAAATGCTGTCTGGTAAGTTTGTCTCTATAATAAGAGTTTGAAAAAACCCACAAATAATTGGTTGGTAGTTGTTTATTCAATGGTTTCCAACATGCACACTGCTTAAATGTATATGATAAGATGTAACTCATTCACCAGTTCTATAAAACAAAACCCCTTAATACAAAATAACCAAGAAAGTGGCATCAATACTCAGGAGTCCAAGATAAATGTTACTTCTACGGTTGCCATCCAACCTTGAAAAGATGTGAGTGAAACCATAAACAACTGGACTGTCCAATCAGTGTAACAGTTTCAGCAAGACCTTCATTGTATTCTTTTTACAAAACATAAAACAACACTACAAACATCCAAACAATACTGAAGGTGGTTTACAAATGTACAATGGCATGATCCTAACATAAATATTTAATCCACAAGGCAATTCAACTTGGATTGGACATAACAATTGCTGTGTGCAAAAGTATTGGATACCTATAAATGCCAGAAGTTCTCATGAATGACCAATGGGATGCTTAAATAGCCATATAAATACATCAGTTTACTGGCATAGACCACCTCAACATCAATGTTCATCAGTTGTATTTGCTGTCATTCACATGTATAAGGAATATACGTATATCCAGAGTTTATGTAGATTATAAAATGTCTGATTTATTAAAATTAACTAGTAATTTTTTCATTGTCAACCAAAATGTATTCTACCTTCTTATCTTCCTACCACTAATTTCATAATGGAGTTGCTTTACCACTAAAGTCTGGCCAATTCTACATTTTTAGTTTCACAGAGAAAATATGAACAACAAATAATACAAAAGATTGAAAAAATAGGGAAAGGTTCCAAGACATTTCTCAAGCTCAAAATTCAGAGAGAAAAGTGCTTTACTTGGATTTCTGGTAATTGGAATATTACCAAAATGATGTCAAATTAAATGGTGGCGTTTAATTCAGGTTTTTGAGTTAATAAATATATTTGTGTTTAATATACTAGTTTTTCACCCAGGCAGTCCAGTTTACTGGACCAGGCTTTATATTTAAAGAACAGTGCATGGTCCAATAATGAAGGTGGGACAAGTGTCTAGGGGGTACATTTATCAAAGAGTTAAGTTCCGCCACTAGAGGGAAATTCCGCAGCACTCTATTAATTTCTATGGGATTTTTGAAGGAGTATTTATCAAAGTTTGAAATTTCACTTCACCCATTGATAAATAGGCCTTTCAAAATCCCATAGAAATGAATTGAGAGCTGCGGAATTTTCCTCTAGTGGCGGAACTTCACTCTTTGATAATATACCCCTAAGGCTCTGTACTTTCATGCTTTTCCACTTGCCTTTGTCATACAGAGGCTTTCTGTGCATTCCACAACACAACAATGCAAGTTTAACTGATTTCATTAGGACATTTTTTACATATTGGTGCCTGCTACCATATGGACAGCCAGGGCAAAATTAAAATGGCATGCTAGCATTAAATATAATAGTAATGTAGCCTAGAATGAAACCTCTGAGTTTAGCACAGAACAACATGATCATCCACAATTATTCTGTACCATCTCTCCCATTTCTGCTTTCTACATTAATGCACACCCATTCAGCTTATTACTCATTACTAATAAGCTGTGATTGGAATTTTGGTTTCAAAATTCAATTCTCTTAATTTGAAGTAATTAACTTCTTCTACTTGGCACACCAGCCTTTGCACTTTCCAAAGAATGGTGGGAAACTAAAAACCTTATTCAAACTATTTGTCAAATTGCTGTAGTTGTACCACCATAGTGATATTTGCATTTTTTATAAGGCTGTTTCTGATGCCATGTGTAATGGCTGACTCTATCCTGTTCCCTATATCCTTTTTCAAAACTCTTCTATGCGTCTTATTTTTTAAAGGGATACTGTCATGGGAATTTTTTTTTCCCCAAAATGCATCAGTTAATAGTGCTGTTCCAGAAGAATTCTGCATTGAAATCCATTTTTCAAAAGAGCAAACAGATTTTTTAATATTTCATTTTGAAATCTGACATGACCAGTCATGTGACTGGTGCTCTGATAAACTTCAATCACTCTTTACTGCTGTACTGCAAATTGGAGTGATATCACCCCCTCCCTTTCCCCCACCCAGCAGCCTAAAAACAGAACAATGAGCCAGATAATAGCTCCCTAACACAAGATAACGGCTGCCTGGTAGATCTAAGAACAGCACTCAATAGTAAAACCCATGTCTCACTGCATACTATTCAGTTACATTGAGAAGCAAAAACAACAGCCTGCCAGAATGCAGTTCCCTCCTAAAGTGCTGGCACAAGTCACATGACCAGGGGCAGCAGGGAAATTGACAAAATGGCTATCCCCATGTCATATTTCAAAACTGAATATAAAAAAATCTGTTTGTTCTTTTGAGAAATGGATTTCAGCACAGAAGTCTACTGGAGCAGCACTATTAACTGATGCATTTTGGAAAAAAAAAAATGTTTTCCCATGACAGGATTCCTTTAAGATGAACAGGAAAAGTAAAGCTATTCTATGTTTAGTTATTGTGAGGTAGGTTGTTAGATTACCAGTATACCGCCTTTCCCTTAAAGGGCAAGTCAACCCCAAAATAAAGATTGGCAAAATAAAATATTATTCTAAGCAACTTTTCAATATACATTCATAAAAAACATAGAAAATGTGTAACGTTCTATGTATTGCTATTGAAAGCAGTGTTTATTTGTCCCTTTCTATTCTCTGCACTGGTGGTTCAGACTGTTGATACAATATAAGACAGCTGATTAGCAGACCTGTCTTTACTGGGGAACCAAGACTGTTAAAACATTGTTTAAAAAGTAACAACTAGTAGTTAAGAAAATACTGCTTTCAATATCAATTGTTACAAATAACTTTAAAAGCACTGAAAATTTGTAATGAATGTATACTGGAAAGTTGCTTATAACTGTTTTCCTTTATTATGCAAATTTTTATTTTGGGGGTTGGCTTTCTCTTTAACCTTTTGTAGTGATTGTTTTGTTAGCAGGAGTCCATTATAAAGGGGAATGACCTGTGCAGTGGTAATCTAACCTTACAAATATGTTTATGGAAATACTACTTATTTACACCTATGATGATAAATTGATAATTGAATGAAGTGGTACAAAGCCTATCATATATTTCTTCAGTAATGGAGCTGATATTCCGTGGTTTCCTTCCCGTTAATAACAGCACTTAGACACTTTTTTACACAAACCGTTATTTATCAAATCTAGAGATTTTGATTTTATTAACCTCATTCAGTGATTTTGCAGGTGTACTGAAATCACTGATGTGCAGTTCTATAAATGGAACAACATAAAAAGCACCCTTAGAAATATACTAGCCTTACAATGTACCAAAGCAAGTCATTTTTATCAGTCTACCTCACATTAAATAATTAAAGCAAAGATCTGATTGTTGCTATGGATAAACTTGCTGGTGTGTTTCACACCTTTGCTTATCCTAAGAGGTCATATTTCTTACATTTTCTTGCAGCCTTAAAGGAAAAGTAAATGTTTTTCTTTCTGTAAATTTGCTCTAAACAGCCCCCCAGATTAATGTACCTTAGTCCCTGCTGCAAGTCTGCTCTGGTTTATGTGTTATCAGCAGCTTGTTTCCCTTCTTCCTGGTGCAGAGTGAAGCCCAGCCCCTTAGTTTACTGAGCAGTCCATTTGCTGCTGTTCCACAATAGAGAGGAAGAGGGAGCCAGTGTTTCATTAGTAAGCTAGTTTCCCCAAGCAAAAGCTGCTACACACACTGCTCTCTGCTATGTCATAGTATGCAAATGATCTCCTGGACTAGTCCAAGATATAAGGTCAGCTCAGAAAGCTAAGGGGCGGGGCTTCACTCTGCACCAGGAAGAAGGTGAAACAAGCTGCTGATAACACAGAAACCAGAGCAGACTTGCAGCAGGGACTAAGGTACATTAATTTGAGGGGCTGTTTAGAGCAAATTTAGAGATAGAAAAAAAAAAACGTTTACTTGTTCTTTAAAGGAATTGTTCAGTATACAAATACAAACTGAGTAAATAGATTGTTTATAATATAGTTAGTTAGCCAAAAATGTAATGTATAAAGGCTGGATTGACAGGATGTCTAACACAATAGCCTGAACACTACTTCCTGCTTTTCAGCTCTCTTGGTTTCTACTGATTGGTTACCAAGCAGTAACCAATCAGTGACTTGAGGAGGGGGCACATTGGTCATACCTATTGCTTTTGAATCTGAGCTGAATTCTGAGGATCAATTGCAAACTCACTGAACAGTCCCATGTGCCCCCCCCCCTTAAAGTCACTGACTTTACAGTTAGAGAGCTGAAAAGCAGGAATTAGTGGTCTGTTAGACATCCAATCACGCCAGCCTTTATACATTACATTTTTGTCTAACTATATTAGAAACATTTCTGTTTTGCATGGGCTATCTATTTTCCTGGTTTTTATTTTTACACTTAACTGTGCCTTTAACATTACTGCCATTACATGTAAAATAATCCTAGTAACATGTTACCATGCAGAAGGAATGGACAGAAGCAATTGCAGTCAGTAGCTGAACTACAGTAAGTAAAGTAGGTTGTAGGGACCATTGTAATAATGATTATGTAAATATGATTTTTACATTTCTTTAAACATTCTTATGTACCCTTCACCTGCTTCCCCCTCTTCAGAATATACCCAAATGGTTTATTTTAAAAATACTAAAAGCATGGAAGTACATCCAAATCAGTGTCCAGTATCTTAACCATTCATGTATGACATGTAAGCCTAAAACACATGGGAAATGATGTATTTACTTTCCTGCCACACTGTCCACAATATACAAAAATAATAATATCCGACTAATTTAATCCAAGACCACAGCAGCCATCATAAAATATGACCTAGGACATTTAGTCAATCATCACTATAAATATCTCCACCGTAGGGCAAATGAACATGACTTCCTGTGACATTGGGAAGGCGAGACAGATCAGGGAGGCTCTGCAGACGTAATCGAAGTTCTTTCCTCACTTGTGATACTCTTGCCAACTTGCGTTTGTATTCCTGTGCAAAAGGGATAAGTGAATGTTATTAACGTTCCAGTGACACTTGCTCAGCATTGTCATCAGTGATGACAATAATAGACAATACAAATAGTTAACATTATAGACCATAATAAAACGTCAATGTAATGTTGGGGGGAAAGGTTTAGAACAGTATAATTCTGATCAGGTAACATCCTAACCAAACTATATATCCAACATGAACAAAATTAATATTTTTTAAAATTTGATTCAGCATGGAATAAAGGCACATTGAAAGAGAGAGAGAGTGTGTGTTTTGAAAGATACATGGATCGCCAAGTTCATTCCCAAAATATTACCTCAACATACTAGGATAGGCATTACTCCTAGCAGTTGAGGTCCCATAAAGTCAGTGGGAGCTGCGCTGATCCTATTGGACAACCTGACATAGAGGTTTTCAATTTCTTTTTGCTAGTAATTGTCCAAAAACAATCTTTAGAGGTTTTTGTATTTTTTTTTTCAGCACAGTGTCCTGTGATATTTTGTTCATGCGTTTTAGTCAGATCTTTTAATAAATGACATGCCATTTGTGATTTTAGAGAAAATGGGTTATATATACGTGCCTCTAAGGGCACTACACATACGCTGAAAAGAGAGGTCAATTGTCCGTGTAGTCCTGCCCTAAAACCACTAAAAGATGAATGTTGCTGAATGGGCCTCCCAGTATAGCACTATATGAAAACCAAGTCTTCAGCCATTGGTACTACCCTTTATCATGTGAAATGCTGGTACTTGCTAATGAAGAAAAAGGTTGTTTTTCCAACCCCCAAAAGAGTTGCAAATCATCCACTACTATGTCATCTCCCTGGATACTTATATTTAAATTTGTATGATGGTGGGCTCTATTTACAAAAGTCACTAAAGTGTGCATCTGCCCTTGTGCCCTGAAAATATTATGAAATATGATGGCACAAAAAAAGCCTGTACAATGGCTCTTGGTGACTCCTAGCTATAAAAGGTAACATGAGCCACTTTAGGATTATCTTTAATATATCTGCTTCTAATTACTATTTTCATCAAATGACACAAATATTTTTATACGTGTGTCTGTATATTTGATGTTGGAAAAAGCAGATATCAAGCGCATAAAGTATACAAAAGTAAGTGCACCAATGGTATTTCTTGTTAAAAAGAGGCAGTTCTCTGTGAGTGGTCTATAACAAGGGAACAGGGCACTCCAATTTAAAAACGATCAAATCTTTATTTCATAATACACAGGGAACCCAACCCGTTTCAACCCCATATACAGGTAAACGTGAAAAAAAAGAGGAAATTTTAAACACTATGTACATAATAAATACCCTATTTCAATTTGCAAATGCGTACCAAAATTCAGCATTTACTATATGCAGATTGTCCAATGATGCACGCATACCAGGATGTGTTGCCATACTAGTACATCGCGTCAAACAAACCTGTATACCTTCCAAATAGGTTTCAAAATGTGCAACTTCAGGCATTTAGCAAAGACCACCAGTACACATAAAAAGGAGACTCATCAAAGAGTGAAGATCCTAAAATGCAGAGCAGTGCACCAGAGTATTCGGGCACCAACTTCTGCCTGTTCACATTCTTTTCCAGTCTTATTGGCACCACTAAGCCTGTGGGAGCATGCACAGTTAAAGCTGATTCTTGACTAGGCTCAACTACGCATGCTCCTACAAGCTTTGTATCTGCTCTTAGGGTTTAGGTGCATTTTAGGGTTAGGTTTTTTTTTCAGATGCACATTTTTGACTAATGCACAGTGCAGGGAGTGGCAATGGCAGTTAAAGGACATGTAAAGCTTACATTTTCCTACCATG
>CM044441.1:66140980-66175426 GCA_024363595.1 Xenopus borealis
AAAAAAAAACCCATCCAAGAAATACAATATTAGGAGTGGCAAAATCTACATTACTGAGAAAGAAAGAAAAGCATTGTATGTCCAGGGAAGACAATAGTGGTGGATGATTGCAGAATCATTTCCATGGTGAAGAGAAATCCCTTCATAACAGCCAAACAAGTGAACACCACACTCCAGGAGGTAGGCGTATCAATATTCAAGTCTACCATAAAGAGAAGACCACATGAAAGTAAATACAGAGGGTTCACTGCAAGGTGCAAACCTCAAGAATAAAAAGGCTAGATTGGACTTTGCTAAAAAAACATCCAAAATTGCCAGCACAGTTCTGTAAAAACATTTTTTGGACAGATGAACCCAAGATCAACCATTACCAGAATGATGGCAAGAAAAAAGTATGGAGAAGGCGTGGAACAGCTCATGACCCAAACCATACCACATCATGTGTAAAACATTTGGGAGACAATGTGATGGCTTGGGCATGCATGGCTGCCAGTGACACTGGGACACTAGTGTTTATCCATAATGTGACATAGTCACCTGATCTGAACCTAACTGAGCATGCAATTCACTTGTTGAAGACTAAACTTCAGACAGAAAGGCCCACAAACAAACAGCAACTGAAAGCCGCTCCAGTAAAGGCCTGGCAGAGCATTAAAAAGGAGGAAACCCAGAATCTGGTGATGTCCATGAGTTCAATACTTCAGACTGTCATTGCCAGCAAAGTGTTTTCAACCAAGAATTAGAAATTAACATTTTATTTTCAGTTTTTTTTTTTTAGTTTGTCCAATTACTTTTGAGTTCCCGAAATGAAGTGATTGTGTTAAAAAAAAGGCTTTATTTCCTCAGATTTTTATGCAATATTTTTGTTCAACACACCCAATTAAAGTTGTTGAACTGCATCTGAATTGTTTCATTTAAAATTAATTGTGGTAATGTACAGAACCAAAATGAGAAAAAAGATGTCTCTGTCCAAATATTTATGGACCTAAAGGCGATGTCGGACTGATCTGATCGTGAGCCCTAGTGCCCAGCGATCAGATCATAACTTTGGGTAAACGGGCGGTCAGTTGCGGTACGCAAGCCGACAGGATTTTTAGTCCCGTCTGATCAACGTATGCCCGACTTTTCGCCAGATATCGATCTGGAAAGCCCGTCAGAGGGCACCATACATGGGCCAATAAGCTGCAGATTCAGTCTGACGGCAGCTTTCGATGGCCAACTTAAAGTAATACTGACACTAAAAAAGAATTTTAACATATGAATGTACATTAAATGTTACCTATAGGTCATGTTGATCATGTTCTGCTGAGAGGTTTGTTTTTGTATATAATTGTTAGTTGAAGTTCCTAATCCTGACTCTCTGTCACTCTGACTTTGCCAACCTGGCTGTCCCATCTCAGCCTGTTAGTTACATTTTCTAATGCTAACAGACTCCTGCTGCACAAATATGGCAGCCCCCTCATACAGGAACATGGGGGATCAGACAGGTAATGTAAAAGCATCATGCAAATACTTTATGGCAAAGTTAGAAGTAGCTTTCAAAGCCAATATTATAATAGATGTAAAAAATGTATTATTATTATTAATAATAATATGTATTTCTATTGCGCTAACTTATTTTGTAGCGCTGTAAAGTGAATGTTATTATACAACTAAATCACATGAATTACATACATAGAACATAAGAAGTTACATAAATCACAATAAATACCGGTACAGAAGGTGAGGAAGGCTCTGTGCAGAAAGAGCTTACAATCTAAAGGGAAGGGAATAATACACAAGGTGTGGGAGTGGGCAAGATCAGAGTTAGGTGGATGAGATGTAGTACTGTAAGTGGTATTGAATTGGGTAGTTAAGAGTGAGGGTAGGCTTAGTTTAATTTCAGGTGTCAGTATCTCTTTAACTGAAGGTGCAAGGCCAATTACAAGACACAGACGTGTTCCATCAAACCTAAAATGCTGATGAAACTACTATTTCACCTCTGTAGCCATGAAAAATACAGAAGGTTTGCGCACACAGTACATTAGACGTATCTTCAGATCTGGATATAAAGTCTATATAGGTAAGATCATGCCTATCCCCACAAAGGATTATTACCACTTAGAATTCAGGCAGAACATGTCAATGACAATATTGTCACGCACAGCCAAACTGGAAGCAACAAACAGCCACCTCAGGCCACATGACCTACAAACACAACATCTAATTATTATTGTCCCTGACACTACACAACAAACTATTTCCTACACATTATCATAGGGTGTGACCTGCCCTTGGAGAGAGGTCTGGAAGCTAACCATGTTAGATGACA
Source organism: Xenopus borealis (assembly GCA_024363595.1). Lineage (NCBI taxonomy): Eukaryota > Metazoa > Chordata > Amphibia > Anura > Pipidae > Xenopus > Xenopus borealis. Next base: position 66,143,292 of record CM044441.1, read on the forward strand.
TGCACAGAGTAAAAAGTATATTGTATAGACATTCAAATAAATGTTGCTAGGGTAATGTGGACCCTAGCAACCAGACTGTTGAAACTGCAAACTGGATAGCTGCTAAATAACTCAACAACCTCAAATTATAAAAAATGGAAAACAATTGCAAATTGTTTCAGAATATTGCTCTCTACATCATCTAGACATTAACACATAGGTGATCAACCCCTTTAAAAGCACTATTTTGCATAGACGAAGTACACCATAGCAAACACTCAGGAGGTAGCATTTATTAGTTGCCTATTTAAGAGAAAGCATCTTTTTGGTTGCGTTGATATACTGTGCCTGGGCAAACGCACCTTTTATTACACAAGGGGGTTAAAGTTGCAAAAGTTGGCACTACAAATATTGAATTGTGGCAGTTGAATACTTACATTTAGGACCAATAACACCACAAAAATTTTTGTTTTTTTCTTATGCATTTCAACAGACTTTTACCATGCACATTATGAGTGCCCTCTAAGTTCCATAGCTATATAAAAGCACAAGACTGAACTCCAAGGTGTTTTTATTACGTCCTGTTATTTTACAATGGGGGTGCTTTATTTATCATTTTACTATATTATTAGTCACGTGACAGAAATCATATCACTAAGCACACATTTAAACTGATGACATCACTAAGAACTATTAGTGCTAGAACACAATGGTTTTAGGAAGATACAGCGGCCAAATGCTATTCATGGCTCAGTACAGAAATTAGGACATTTGTAGGTGGTGGATGAAAAAAATACAAAAAAGTATTTTCACCATAAGGTGTTACTAGTCTTTTAACCTATTTAATAGTGAAGTAGATTGTACAAGTTCTATTTCGAGGGGTTGTCCATTTTAAAATGTTTTCTATTACAGAATAGACTTTTCTTAGCAACTTCCTACTTGGTCTTTATTTGTATGACTTCTGAATTATTTCCCTTTCTCTATCCACCATCTTGCAGTTTAAATGTTATATGGATGCTTGGATTCACTGCTTCCAGCAGCCAAAAAAGCTGTCATTATATTTCTGGACCCTAGCAAACATATAGCTGCTGAAATTCCAAACTAGAGAGATGCTAAACAGAAAAATTTAAATAAAGACCAGTTGTAAATTATCCCAGAATATCACTATCTACCATGGACAAAGTTAACTTTAAGGTGAACTACTTCCTTTAAATCAGGGGTCCCCAACCTTTTTTTACCCGTGAGCCATATTCAAATGTAAAAAGAGTTGGGGAGCAACACAAGCATGAAAAAGTCCCTTGGGTTGCCAAGTAAGGGCTGTGATTGGCTATTTGGTAGCCCCTTTGGGACTGGCAGCCTACAGGAGGCTCTGCTTGGTATTATACTTAGTTTTTATGCAATTAAAACTTGCTTCCTAGCCTGGAATTCAAAAATAAGCACCTGCTATGAGGACAATGAGAGCAACATCCAAGAGGTTGGAGAGCAACATGTTGCTTGCGAGCTACTGGTTGGGGATCACTGCTTTAAATAAATGGGAGCTCTGTGTTGCTGGTTCAGCAGCAAGAAAGGGTTAAATTTAGGGCTATATATCTAATATAAGTAATTAAAAAAAATTGTAGCTAACTTGTAAATGGAGGAAGTGGAAAGAAGAGCTTTACTTACATTCCAGGGAACTACACTGAGTCACTGGTTCAGATATGTGGTTGACACTTGGGTTAAACTCAGATCCAACGAAGTGACAGTCTTTACAGAACACATTAACTCAGTGGACAAGAACATCAAGTACACAATGGAAGATGTCCACGGAACAAACTTGCCTTTTTGGACTGTCTGATATGCATCCAAGAGGGGGGTAACTTGAAAACAGAGGTATACAGGAAACCCACTCATACGGATCAATATCTATTGTTCGATTGCCACCATCCGCTGGAACACAAACTGGGTGTCATTCTGCCCTGTGGTGCAGAGTTCTAATATATGCCAACTGATACAGAGTCCAAGGACAAGGAGCATAAACATCTCAGAAAGTGTGTGGCTACCCAGACTGGGCCTTTGTCAAAACAGCAGCAACCAAGCCAAACAGGAATACCAAAAGAAATAACCGCCCGGAGACACAGTAGGCGAAACATAGTCATTCCATATGTAGCTGGAGTGTTGGAGAAACTCAGGAGGATTTTCAACACCATATGCCTGTGTTTTTCAAAACTAGCAACACACTGAGACAAAAACTGGTACACCAAAAGGATCCAGCGCCTAAAGAAAAACAAAGCAATGTGGTATACATAGTCCAGTTTAGCGAGGAGATACACTATACACTGGGGAGACAAAACAACTGCTCACCAAGCGAATGGATCAGAATGGAAGAGTCGAACTCTATAGGGCAAGAATCGGCTGTCTTTCTACACCTAAAAGACAAGGGACACTCCTTTGAAGATAGCAAGGTCCAAATCCTGGATAAAGAAGACCACTGGTTTGAAGGAGACATGAAAGAGGCGATTCATATCAAGGTGGAGAAACCATCCCTGAACAGAGGCCTTCAACACCACCTGTCTGCTACAAACAATGCTGTTCTAACATCTGTACCCAGGCGGTTTCAGAACACGATCACACATACATTCATGCAACTCTTACAAGTAGCACCTGTTTCTAGGGGTAATCCTATCACAGTAACTACACAGAAACAACACCTCTGTGAATTTCAGATGTCACCTCTCTGAAGAGTTACCATGTGCCGTTGTGATTGGATTAGTGGAAGAGTCTATATGCCGAGAACTCCCCACACTGAAGAAGTTGAACTGAAGAAACTGCTTGAATGAAAAGCACCTTACTTTGTATACCTATAAAGATTTAAAAAAAGCTGAATCTAGGGCTAGGCTAAAATGGTAAAAAAAAACTACTTACATTTTTTTACACTACTGTGTATTAAGTTTATATAACATAAGGCTTCCCAACCAATTCGCTATTTTAGCCTATGGGGGACCTCCTAGAACCTTTAAGGACTGTTTTTGAAAATCAAAATTTTTTTATTTGGAAAATCGTTCAAATCGAACAATTTGAATGATTTTTATTTGATCTAAAATGGTCCATTTTCACTCGAAAAAACCCTTTAATTTTATGGCATTCATGGCTTTAGAGAAATATAGCTTTTTGAAACCACAAATTGTAATACTACTAAAATTTGACAATTAATTGGCCTCTTAATATAGTGTAAAGTCAGTCATACCTGGGCCATCTTAAGTGTTATTTGACCAGTCAATTGGTGGACCAAATAGTCTGATACGGTTTGATTTGGCATATTACATGGATGGCCTAATAACGCAGATGCATTAATTTTGGCCAACAACTTCAGTGAGAGGAAGCTGCCAACTTTTCACTTTTGGATCTGACAAACAGAGGCACCAGCAGATGATATTTGCCATCAACTGCCCTTCCATGGTGGTCAGGGCCAACATCAGAAATCATGGGGCCCCGTACAGCAAAATTTTCAGGGGCCCCGTACAGCAAAATTTTCAGGGCCCCCTGGTCCCCGCCCATCCCAGATCCCACCCTCAAGCCCCAACTCAGATCCCACCCACACCACAGTAAAACGTCCACACTAGCGCTAAAAGTGGTGAACCCCCTCACTCAAGTTATAAAAAGCCATTGGTGGTCAGGGCCCCCTTATAATTTAAAAAAATTAATTGACGGCCAGGGTCCCAAATTGGTGGCAGAGGCCTATAGAGTATTAAAATAATACATTGGAGGCCAGGGGTTTAAAAAAAAATTAAAAAACCACATTGGTGTGTTTAGAACTGAACTCGTGGCTTCAGAACTTCAACTTTGTCTATTTTCATGGCTTCGGGTCTTTTTGCCGCTACAGGACTACAACTCCGGCTATTTTCGTGGCTTCTGATCTTTTTGTCACTTCAGGACTTCAACTTTGGCTATTTTATTGGCTTCAGGGTTTTTGTTGCTTCAGGACTTAAACTTTGGCTATTTTCGTGGATTGGGTATTTTCACCACTTCGGCTGTTTAGGACTTAGGAAGAGGCAGCATGGCTTCAGAGATGTCAAGGGGTGGGGTGGGGGAGTCCCAGTACAGGAGTACCCCCTTGATGACAGCCCTGATGGTGGTTATAAAAACAGTTAAACCATTTAAAGGAACAGTTCAATGTAAAAATAAAAACTGGGCAAATAGGCTGTGCAAAAAATGATTTTCAGCTCTCTAACTCTGACATAACTGCTCAGTGAGTGTGCAATTGATCCTCAGCCTTCAGCTCAGATTCAAAACTAGATATGGCCCATATGGTCCCCCCTCAAGTCACTGATTGGGTAACCAGTCAGTAGAAACCAAGAGAGCTGCAAAGCAGGGAGTAGTGTTCTGTTCGACACTCCAGCCTTTATATATTACATTTTTGTCTCGCTAACTATATTGAAAATATTTTTTATTTTGCACAGCCTATCTATTTAGCCAGGTTTTTTACTGAACAATTCCTTTAAACCAACTAAATCAATGGCTGTATGCTACATTACAAACTATGCAAATGATTTATGTTACTCCTAGCTCTTACACATAGCAGAATTAACTTAAAAACAAGACAATACAGGCATTTTAGGTTTAGTGTTTATTATGCTGTAGCAGGACTAGTGTGGTAAAGAAGACGACACCATTTTTGTTGATATTTCCATATTCACCACCTGCAACAGAAGCTAGACAAAAGGTTAAAAGCACCATATATATGCTGCTACATGGCTCTTTTACCAGATTTGAATGGCCTTCAAATTATTCAGAAAAGTGCAAAAGAGTGGTAGGCCAGGAAGAGCTATGGAAAGGAACTGCTTGGCAATATGTAGCTAATTATTCATCTTTCCATTTCCTGCAACTCTTGCATATTATACAATGAAAACCATGTACTGCATAATGAAGGCATACTACACGTGTTTTTTGGCAGGGCTAACTTTTTCCAGGTTACAGGGCTTTATCAAGTCAGGGGTTAAATGGATCCCCAGCTTGATATTATACCTTTATTAATGGTAAACTGAATAACTTTTCTCTTAATATAAATATATACAGGATCTCTGCATTTTGGATCAGTTTAAATGTATCCCCAGTGATTTCATCCCTTTATTATTGGCTAACAGAAAAACTGTTCTCTATATACAAATATATAAATAGGATTTGGCATTATTTTGCATCAGAATTAAAAAGTAATCCTAAAAAACAGGTTTTATGACAAATGCAACCAAGCTTTTTTCTAAAATTATAAATTAAAATGACCCCTAAGCTCACATTATCAATAGCAGACCATGCACATGCTTAGTATGTACCACAACATACTAAGCATGTGCCGTGTCACGGACATGCAACACATGGCTTAACAAGATAAACAAGATAAGATACGTCCATTTTTAGGTTAGTGTATCTTTAAAAAAAAAGCAATACAAATGGTCATTGAGCTTCCAATTATTACTCATCTACAAAGATCCTGTATCTCACCTAGAATACTGTAAGGAAAAAAAGGTACTTTAGATAAAACATGCAAAAGGTTACGCACATCAAGCTGCTGTTCCTTCTCATCAAGGACCTCTTTTTGACTTCTCAAAAAGTCTGATAGCATTCGGGTTAGTTGTTTCCGATCATCTATCTCTGCAGCCAACCTTCCATTATAATCTGCTAACAACATACAGGCATCATCTACCATCTTTGAAAGCTGATCCCCAGAGTCCTTATCTAAAAAATAGGAAAAATAAAATAAAATAAATAAACACCACACATTAACCCAACAATCTGTAAATATAATAATGATGTTTGTAAACTCCAATTTGCATATTCAAATTTGAGAAATTAAAAATAAATTCTGAAATTTCTGAGCCAAAATCTGCAATGTTAAGTTGCCTGAATTTAAAGGACAAGGAAAGTCTAAAATAGAATAAAGCTTGAAATGCTGTATTTTGTATACTTACTGCACCACAGGCCTAATCAAACAAATGGTTTATGCTTTCAAAGTTGGGCACATGGGTGGTCATCCTGCAACTTTGTTAAACATCTTTGCAAGACCAAGACTACACATGCTCAGTTTGATCTGGGCTGCTTAGGCATCGTCCTAAATTATCAAAACAGCACAAGTCAAATAATATCTGCCAGAAGTTGATACAGCAAGACTGATTAATAATCAGAATATAAAGACTGCACTGGGTCCTGTGTTGTCATGTAATCTAATGTAGATTTTATAGTTTTTGTATTGTTTAATACAAACTTTCTCCAACTCTGCAGAACCAGAGGCTGCAGCAAAATAATCCTCCAAATAGAATCCCAGTTTATCTGTTTAAATCTGGCTCCATGATCTTTGTCCCTGCAGCTGGAGTTAAAAACATTAAAGGGGATGTAAAGGCAAAAATAAAAGTCAATACAAATCTCTACACAGTCGCCGACTGCAAGCTGCTGGAGTTCTACATGGCTGGGAAGTAAGGTGGAGGCTCCCCCTGCTGTTCATAAGTATGATGGTTTCCCTGTTAGGGGCCGTCTGACAATTCCTATAAACTGCAGTAAATGAAGGGAGAATTTCACTGCATACAGTCAGGTTTCTTATAAAAACACTACATATTAAAGTATATTGGAGATAGATTTCTTTTTCATTAAAGAAAGTAAAAATAGGATTTAATTTTTTTGCCTTTCCTTGTCCTTTAAGTTGTCTGAAACATTCTTTAAGGGTTCAGACTTCATATTAGATAATATAAAGCCTGTAAAAATTGCAGGGATTTGGCTGAATCTAAAACTAAATCTTCTAATTAAAATTACATAATCAATTTACATGTGCAATGGATTCACCAACCAGTAATCTTGTCCAGAAGAGACACATCTTGGACCTCTACTGGTAATGAGCTTATTCGCTGATGCACTGCTGCATCCCCAGAAGCAGCATTTTCAAGTTCTTGCAATGCATGAATGAGATCTGATGTCTATGGAAAACAGAACACAAGGTTATTCTAAACAATTCAAAGGAATTAGCAGACGGTTACATGGATAAAGGTGGGCAGATTACATGGAATCTGTCCTTTGAATGCGGTTTCTAGTTTCTCCAAAACATAGCGTTTTAGAGATGCTATGGTTTTACACTGAACTAGGTTTTATCTATTAGAAGTGTTAGTTATCTTTTAAAATTCCTCGTACTTCTCTAGCACAGACACATTTCGCCAGTGCTTTATGAAGATTATACATCACTCTCATCAGCCCTGGTAAAATTTACAATCTAAGGTTCCTATTGCATTCACATACACTATGGTCATCTTTCTGAAATGAATACATTTTAATATTTAGATGGGTAATCTAATTAAAGCAAATGGTGTGAGCTCTTTGAATTTCATAAAAGGGGTTAGATTTAGACAGGAGCCAATAATGCCAAATTATTAATGCCAAAAAATCTGACCCTAAGGGTACAACTAAACGTGCGATTTGGACTTGTTTTTGACGGATCCAATGCACTGCGCCAAAACGCATCATCAAGTCGGATGCAATGGAAAACAAGGTAAGTAATTAGGGATGCACCAAATCCGGGATTCGGCCTTTTTCAGCAGGATTCGGCCGAATCCTTCTGCCTGGCTGAACCAAATCCTAATTTGCATATGAAAATTAGGGCCAGGGAGGGAAATCACGTGAATTTTTGGCACAAAACAAGGAAGTAAAAAATGTTTTTCCCTTCCCATCCATAATATGCATTTGCAAATTAGGGTTCGGATTCGGACGAATCTTTCAGGAAGGATTTGGGGGTTCGTCCGAATTCAAAATAGTGGATCCGGTGCATCCCTACACAAACGTCAGATGGGGCTGCAGCGCTCATCCGACATGACTGTCGGATGCAGACGCAGCATTAGACTTGATGCTTGAGTTTTGCCGTAGCTTGTCGGATCCATTGAAAATGTGTCCAATTCGGCTGTGTAGTTCTACCCTAAAATGCAGAGCAGTGCAGAGGAGCTCCAGGGCACCATCTTCCACCACTTCTTATTCTTTCAGGACTCAACACTGACATGAAGCTTGTGGGAGCATGCACAGTACAGGCAAGTCAGGAATCGGCTTCAAATGTGCATGCTCAAACTGCCATTGAGTCTTGAAAGAGTACAAAGTGGTGGAAGATGGTGCCCTGGAGCTCTGCTGCTCTGTATTTTAAGGTCAGATTTTAAGGTTTTCATTATAATAATGCACAGTGAGTATGAGTGGGCAATGTCAGGCAGTAAAGGGGGGCTTTTTTAGTAAAGGGGTTTAGTTCTCCTTTAAAAGATTTTCTAGTAGAATCAGGGCTGAACTCCACGGATGATTTCCGTGCGTTTCTGTTGGATCCCACGCTCGAAGACAAAACGCACACGGCAAGTTGGATGCAACGGGAAACAAGGTAAAACGCGTGCGTTTTGTCGCAGAGCGTAGGATCTGACAGAAACGCACAGAAATCATGTGTGGCATTCAACCCTTAAAGTCTAAGATCTAAATCACAGAAAACCATAATCTGGAAAACCACAGGTCCCGATCATTCTGGATAACAGATCCCATGCTTGTATTAGTACTGAACACCTTTCAGTATTCCTAAACTTACTAACATCTGTGATAGATAGTTTGTTCTTCATTTAAATAAGCAAGAAACTGTTGGTTTCAAGCCAGAATGGCCCTCTCTTGAACAACTACCTCAGTAATACAAAATGTGCCAGGGCTGTAAAAACACATAACACCTAGCTAACTATGGTGATTACAATAGAACATACTTTATATAATAACAGATTGATGTATGAGGGTTCACATATGCCATGCTCAATGGTATAAAAACAGGGTGAAATCGTACAGAGCTGTGGAATATGCTTGTGCTTTATAAAAACATGTGAACAGTAAGGCAGAGCCTCACTAACATTCAGAGTTAATAGAATGCAAGCCACACAATATTTCTGTAAAGATGAATGAACTGTAGGTGAATGATTCAACTAAAAGTACACACAACAGTGGATAAGAAGTAACTTTTTTGCCCTCAGCCAGTAACCTAGAAAAATCTAGAAATTTTGTGATATATGCAACACCACCCAACAGCACAAGCTTTTCTAGGATGCTACAAAATCTGATGCCCCAGGCTAGAATGTAAAGTCGGATCAGATAAAGTCGGATCAGATAAAGTCGGATCAGATAAAGTCGGATGGAGTCTTTTGTTCATACGACAGTCAATATATTTCAATGAGAAAAAAAAAAGTCTTTCTGACACTCCGTTTTTATCTTGTTAGATGAAGACACAGCATGCATGCACCATGAGACAGTTGTGTTGGATGGAAAATTTTACATGTAGTTTATGCATCTGATTTCTGTATTAGCCCCATTACATTTTAACGCACAAGACAACATCTGACTTGCAGAATGTGTTTTGTCAATCCAACACCATCCTCCAAAAGTGCTTGTGGAGTTCAGCCCTTAGTCAAACATTTACCTATGTTAGTAAATCCCCTTTCCAAAAAAGTTGGGACACTGTATAAACTATAAATAAAAATAGAATTAAATGATTTTCAAATAATTTAAATGATGGTGGGTGCTAAACTGGCCTGCATGCAGTCCAGACCCGTCACCCACTAAAAACATTTGATGCATTATAAAACAAAAACTGCCCTCAAACAACATTTCAAAACTACAGCAATTGATCTCCTCGGTTCCCAAACAGTTACAGATTCATGTTAAAAAAAGGTGATGTAACACAGTGGGGAACATTCCCTTGTCCCAACTTCTCTCAAACATGTTTTTGCCATTAAATTAAAAAGGAGTATATCTTTTTTAAGAATAACATTTTTTGTTTCAACGTTTGTACTATTTTCAATTGGGTAAAGGGTTTAAATGATTTACAAGTCACCCTACTCTCTTTTATATACATTTTACCCAGTGTCCCAACCATTTTCAAAATGGTTTTATACACAACTTCCTCTCTTTACTTGCAGACCAAAACAAACTTGTTCCTAAAAATCACATCTGTTCAAAATGCCTAATCAAGATTGTCATGCCAAGGCAGCATTGCCCTGGCATCAATAGTTCACATAGCAAAACAGTTGGTCAAAGTCTCACACAGAGACCCTTGATTGTATATCTCACCAGGGGGGCTGTGGAAAGGTGAGAACCATATCTCTCTTTTGAGACAATCTGGAGCCACACCATTTGGCAAGGAAGCTGGCCAAATCTGTTCTTTGATCGGCTGATCAAAGAACAGAGCTGTGGACCTGGAGCAGCAGGGGGGTGGATAGCTAGTAGAAAATTATGGATTATAGGAAAGGATCCATATCTCCTGCGTCATAGGATTCACATCCTCATAACTTACATATTGGTTATGAGGAGGTCACACTCTTCCTAACAATACCAAACAGGACCAGCCTATACCCACCCATTAGGAGGGCTGGTTCCTGGGGGACTGGAAAGTGGGAACCTATTAATGTTTGGTATTGTTCTGTTTGTCCACATATGGATCAGAGCCTGCCCATGTTTTTATTATAGTATTGGGTACTGGCAAGAACCCATATTATATTAAGGGATATTTGGGAATATTGCCTGAAAGTAGCAAACCCCCTGCAGGGGGTCGTAAATGACATGTTCCTCGGCAGTCCTACCTCCTGCATAAGGTAATGAGGGGAGTGTCCCAGCAGGGAATAAAAAGGTGACATTCCCAATATCCCTTTGTCATGCAAGGAGGCTTCATTTTTCAAGTGAATTGTATGTCCAGTTTTCCACTCGTGCCTCAGAGGATACATTGATAACTTCCAAACTTAGTAAAGTAAGGGTTTTCTTTGTGTTTTTATTCCCTTTTATTTTATTTACTGTTTTGCAACTATATGTCATCTTTGTAATATCATTTTTATATATGTATGCACTGTTTCTTTTAATATTAAAATATCATTTAATACGTTAGTCCTTGTGCTCTAAACGAACTCATAGCCCATATGAATGCTTGTGCCTAAGTGTATGAACTCTCTGTATGTGTGGAAAGGGAAAGTTGCCTATTTGTATGTTGAATAACTAGTACGGCTAGCAGGAAAGTGTGTTTTGAATGTGAATTAACCCTTTGGCTGCTGGAGTGCTTGTTAGACTAGTAGGATCTTACCCTGACTAACTAACACAGGAGAGAGTGTTTGATGTATTGTGTAGTGTGAGTTATTACCTGTTATAGAGGGCAGGGGAATAGTCACATTAGGTTTCTATCGCCTGTTAATGATAGATGGTGGCAGCGAATGAACTTTGTGGGTGTTGGTGTGTTTTTGGGGTGTCTGATGTTGGTCTAACCTGTGTGTAAGGTGATTGAGAGACTGATTGTAACCCCTTGTAGCCAAACCCAATAGTTAAGTGTGGTGGAGTGAAGTGTTTTCGTGACAAGGATCATGTCTTGTTTATGTAATATACTGTGTAAAAGGACCCTTAAAAAATAAATTTTTTTATTAATATACCTGTGGAGGTTCCTCGATTGAGTTTTTATCAGAACAGTCATCATCATCCTCTTCCTCCTCCTCCTCCTCTTCCTCTGCCACCTTAACTTCTTCGTAGGGGCGCTTCTTTGGTTTCTTCTCACCATCTTATACATAATGACAAATGTTTTAGAGTTAATACTCAACATACTGTAATATGCAGAATAATATGGGGCAAGGGACTAACTTATGCTGAAAATACAGAAGCAAGAAAACTTTCTTTTAAAAGGGTTAAAAAAAATCTAACCGACTTGACTGGACTTGAACCCATCTTTATTACTGACGAGGAGTTTCACACAAATTATGAATTTATATGACCAGCTGTTCAAACATCATGTAAGGTTCATCATTATAGTTATGCTCCAAAATTACCCATACTGCTTTTGTTTTGTTATTATAGGCTGAAAGTCAAATTGATCCCATCTTCTGGTCCAAAGAATTATTGGATTTACATGGCTGGTACACATGCAAACCTGTCAAGTGATGTCTGCATTAATGGACTCCATTGGACTCACAGTGTACTGGCATTTGATGCAAGATTAGTTGGTTTTGGTTTGAAAATAACCAAGCAAGCTCTCAGTTTCATTGTTCTTTAATAATTTCTGTACCAAAGAGTATCACTCAAAAATACACCAGTAAGCTTTTTCAAAAGCTAAGTACCTCCCATAACTAAATTTTTGAGCTTTCCTCTTCACAACAAGCTACAAAACAGCGGGGAGTTAAATGCTCAAAATCTTCACATGACATTGCCCTTAAAAGGGTAATATAAAATAAAAAAACTTTGCCTAGGACTATAAACCCATAGCAACCAATCACATATACTTTAAAACAGGTGACCAATAAAGGCTACATGGTGAATGACCAAGTGTACACAGTGTACACAGTCTTACTATTACATTGGGGCATGTTTACTAACATTAGAGAAAAATATCTGGAGAGATGTGGCCATGGAAACCAATCAGCAATTAGATTTAAGCAGCCACCTATAAGTTAGAAAACAAACGAAAACGTATGATTGGTTGCCATGGGCAACATCTCCAGAAATCACTCCAGTTATCTCAATGTTAGTAAAAATGCCCCAATATCCCTTAGTTACATTTTTAGTCTTATGACACGGATACTCAAATATTTGAAATTGTGTGAAAATATCTATCCCTTGGTAGTTTCAAAGAGGAAGAGGATCTGAGTTACGTCAGAAATGCTGATTATTTAATTGAAGAAAGATATCCCCCCATTGTTGATAATTGCTCCAATGATTCTCACAGAATATTGATCCTTACTTAAATATATAAATTATAAAGTGCTTGTGCAAGAATGCCTCTGGCAACCTTATATCCTTCAAGTGACTTTGTGCTGCTACTTATAAAGTGACGATGTGCTCAAACCTTAATTGATTAGGACCATATAATAGAGTGCGGTCTCTCCCTTCTAAAATTTATTTAATAATGGTAATGTGTGTGATGTGTGAAAACCTACCGATGGAATTTATAATATAAAAAGAATATATAAATTAATTCACCTTGGTTTCCCCTTTTGAGGAACCAGTTAATCAAATTAGCAATTCACTAATATAGTAACAATCAATCCATTAATCGTGTATACCTAATCAAATTCAATGAATTAATAAACCACTTGATTTACAATAATAGATATGAAAAAGAAATAATAGAGGGGTGGAGAAGTCCCATAAGATAAGGATACTCAAATACCAAACTGGTCAATGGATTAATCTGCATTTTGTAGTTGCCAGTGCCAGGCAATCATGAACTAAAATTATTCCACCCTACAAAACTACTGTGCAACATGAGTCAATTTATGACAAGAAACATAGACAAGGATCACATGACAACACCAACAGTATGATAATGTATGCAAATACTTACATAAAGCTATCTTAAGTTGTTCCAACACATCATTCTCATACACAGCTCTTTCCTCCCAAATGGATAGGACTCTACCCAAGTGCTTCTTGCAGCTTTCATCTGTCTCACTGCCAAAAATAAATAAATACTTAAATGATGTGATGAAACTCAAACGAAAGATGTTCATACCTTTCAAATGTTAATTCTTTCTAGTATTAGGATGTAGTAAACTAAGAGATCTACTCTTTGTCTGCTTTATAGTCAGCTGCAAACTTGCCGCTCTAATGGATTTGCAGCTAGTATGCTTATACCCATGAAATACTATGTATGTATATAAATTAAGGTTGCACCGGACATTGGGTTTTTGAGGATTCATCCAATAAAAATTAAAACATATAAATGGCAACCCTAGCATACTATTTTCTTTCGGTCTATTTATCTTTTAATATTTCTAGTAGTATTTCCTTCCTTAAATTTGGATGCTAACTGCAAGCACTACAATCCCTGCACTAAGAACATTTCCAGTTTTATATTTATATTATGTACCTCTACAGTAATTAATAAAGATATTATAAGTACTGCAGGCTTGCGCTTTTATATGGTCATGTACCTCCAAGGTGACTTTTAATACCTTTATAAATGGTCATGTAATAATGACCAAAATCACCAATAAACAAATGTACTGGTGAAGAGATGTGCCAATTGGCCTGGAACTTTTACCACGTATACCAGCTGGTGGGAGATTCTGACAGGTGCAGTTTAGCAACTGGAAAATATAATTTAAGACACAACTAAAAATGTAGGTAATGCATGCTGATAGCAGAAACCTATAAGACTGGCCAAAATGGCACAGGGAATGCCCACTTCATGAAAACTAAAGGTGTTCCACAAACCAGCATAAGTTGCTAAATTCTGTCACTTTACTTGCTTAAAACTTATACAATTCTAATGTATAAAAAAACCAATATTAAACACTATTGAATAGCCCTCTGGTCCCCTAACAAAACAATGAAATTATCTCCACCACCCAAAGTAAGAAAAATAATTACTATACCTGGCAACATGTTGGAACGCATCAGCAATAACAGGAGCAAAGTCTTTCGTGAATTCAGGTCCTTTCCGTTTGCTATTCTGAATTATATCATTTGCCAGGTACAGGAAAGTTAGCTTTCTATTTGGTTTTGCTGTAAGAACAAAGAATATTGATTGAGTGTCAGTACATTCACCAGAATAATAAGGCACTGTTCTGAAGAAAAGTTACAGTATCAGTAGCATATTTAGTCACATAAATATATTTACCACATTTTAAAATCACCACTCTTCCAGTGCTGGCTCTGTTAGATATTTAGACCTTTCGGTATCAAAGGGTCAGTAGCACAAACAGATATGAATATGACAATTTGGTTAGATCTTTTAACATGATGGTATAAATTACATGTTGGTTTGCATTCATTCTGAAAGGAATAGTTTTCCTTTAGGATTGTGTTTTGAGCTTATCTGTGTGATTTTGTGAACTTTGGGGCATGTTAGTAAGATGGTAGCTTCAATTTCAGTAAATGTTTGGGTATATGATAAACTAATTATTGGAACACATACTGTATACCATGTAACACTTCATTCATATAATGCTTGGTAAACTTTGTTCATTTTAACCTTAAAAGCCAACAAATTGCATGAAAAAATGTTGTCCCTGTGTATTTATTCTTAATAAATTAATTAAATGAAAGTGAGTGTAGGACTGGTCAGACCAGGGATGACTGACTTAGTTGACCAGCTTCAATATATGGCAATATATGGACAAACAGTCCCTATTTTGTTTAAAGAGGAGGGCATTTTTAGTAGTTTAATGGAGAAGATGTCTCAATGTCCCATATTTTATGATCAATTAATTGATGGGTGAACGCAGAGGATATCTTGCCTTTGTCTGTATGAGTTTTGTGGGCACTGCCTCATTGCAGTGGTGAGCACAGCTTTAACTTTTTTTGTTCTAGTTTCTACCATCATCAATTTGTTCGTAGACTTTTCCAGAAGTGAGACATATGCTTGAAAAGTTTAAAATGAGATTGATGGGTTACGATCTTTTCCAAAATCAACACCGATTTCTAGGACTGAATTATGAATTTAAGACAAATCCTATGTTTTTTTTCACAAGATTTCTGGAAAATATCTGTATCGTATGTTTATTTCATACTGTATTCAATAAAAAAAACTATGAATTACAATATGCAATATCCAGGCCCGAATTTGTTGAAAGGCCACCTAGGCCTCATTTAAAGGGGAAATAAAGCAGCAACCCCGAATTGTGACTAAAGGCCTGGAGATTTGTTATTCTATACCACTGAAAAATGTAGTCTTCCCTAGAATATTCGAATATGCAAATTAAGTATTTTCGACTATCGAATATTCTGTTGCATCGAATAGATCAAATAAATATATATTCGAGCGGTCGACTATTCGCCAGTCGAAGAACCTGCCCTTTAAATTTTTTATTCGACTGCCTACTTCGCCAGATTGAACCTACCGAATTGCAACAGAAGCCTATGGGAATCCCCCATAGTCTTTTGGCAAATTTCAATCGTATGATCGAACACTTCGAACATTCGATTCTGGCGAATAGTCGAAAATGTGCTCAAAACCGATGAATATTTTATTAGTTTTTGGCGAATATTTATTCGCCAAATATTCGCCAGTCGAATTTGAGGGCTAAAATCCCTCGACAATTCGACCCTTAGTAAATCTACCCCTTAATATATGTATACTTTTACTACCACTGTGTAAGTTTTTAGAATTTTACACATGTATTAAACGTCAATTTTTTTCTGGTTAATGTTTTTAAAGGGGAAGAAAAAAACCTATAATTTTTAGATTTATCATACCTCAAAGCTGATAAAAATCTGAATTCAAAAGTCCACCATCTCAAAACTGTCGAGAAATGTAGAAGTCAGTGGCAGATGTCCCTGAAGTTGTTACTTGATATTGTGATCTGCGCTGGGTAATCCAATAAAGTCGTTGGGTTTTGTCCGCCAATCCGAAAAAGATGATACGAACTGACACTTGATTTTGATGCAATGTTTTGTCAATCCAATTTTTTTGAGAAAAATGATTGATAAATGCGTTCAATTTGTGGAAGGGAGTTTGGTCAGCTTTGTTTTCATTAAAAAAAGTGAGATTAATTTGAGTTTTAATAAATAAGCCCTTACGTGCATAATTTTGCAAAAAAGTGTTTATAATTTATTAAATAATAACTTTTATGTTCACTTTAAAGACAGACGTGCGGTTTCCAGGACTAACAACTGCTCATACACTGTTTCTGTGATGCAGGTATTTAAAGGGGTTGTTCACCTTTGAGTTAACTTTTAGTATAATGTAGAGAGTGATATTCTGAGACAATTTGCAAATGGTTTTCATTTTTTATTGTTTGTAGTTTTATAGTTATTTAGCTTTTTATTCAGCAGCTCTCTAGTTTGCAGTGTCAGCAATTTGGTTTCTAGGGTACAAATGACCCTAGCAACCCTGCATTGATTTGAATAAGAGACTGGAATATGAATAGGAGAGGGACTGAATGGAATGACAAGTAATAAAAAGTGGAAATAACAATACAGTTGTAGCCTTACAGAGCATTTGTTTTTAGATGGTGTGAGTGACCCCCCATTTGCAAGCTGCAAAGATACAGAAAAAAATTGCATATCATTAAAAAACTAAGAAAAATAAATAATGAAGACCAACTGAAAAGTTTCTTAGAATTGGCCCTTCTACAATATACTAAAAGTTAACGTGAAGGTGAACCACCCCTTTAAGGCAAATTCTCACTGAGATCTGGTTTGTCCCAGTCACACAATGTAACTAATTTATGTTTTTGGACATTGTTACTGTGTTGAGGGTATTTAAGGCAAGTTCTCATTGAGCTCTGGATTGTCCGTGTTACACAATGTGATTGAAAAGCTGGATCTATAATAATGATTTTTTTTTAACGGATTAAAGTCCTGTTGAGTGCAGCTGTTCCCCTCACACTCTCATGCAGGATGTTATCATGCAGGTCACTCTTCACAAACACATCAATAATTGATATTATATATACTTAGATTGTAAGCTCTACTGAGCAGTGACATTTCTTGTATCTTTAATACTTAGCTCTGAATCTTCAATGCAACTGTACTTTGTATTTATTATTGTAGTGACCCCTGTTTGTTCTATTATTGATTGTGCCGCTAATGTACAGTGCTGTGTACAGAAGAAGCACTATATATATAAAAATATACATAGAAACCCAGTCTGATAGCAATGCACAATAAGAAATGTAATTACACTAATAACATTAAAATACAAATTATTGGGGACGTGGCCAGCGACTACATATGAGAGGGTGCACTTTGACCGAAGCTCCACTCTCAAGGCTACAAAATCCTGCAAATCCGGTGAACAAGCCGAACCAACACATAGCCTCAGCTCAGCAGCACATATGGGAGGCTTTTCCGCAAAGACACCTGATGGGTCAAAATAGAGGACACAACAAGGCTGGAGAAGTATGCACGCAAGGGAAAAAGTAACAATGATGAAGCCGGTCCATCCGACCAGGAGAGCTCAACTGCGAACACAGCACCCACCCCAGATTCACAGCCGACTCTATGAGATATTATTACAGAGATCAAATCTACCAAGGAAGCCTGCACAAAACTTATTAATTCCAAAACTGAGATCAACCTGCAGAAACTTTGAGAGTGCACCACAGTAGCAGCAGAACAAAGAATCAGCAACCTTGAGGACACATGCACACTGCTCTTCAAACACTATGCAAAGACATAACCAGCTGTCTACAAAAGTCAGACGACTTAGAAAATCGGTTGTGTTGAAATAACAATGATAACAATAATGATGATTGGGTTCCTGGAACAAGTGGAACAGAGTGCGCTAGAAGAATTAGTGGAAGACTGGCAGATATCCACCTTTGACAAAAATAACCTGTCTGGGTTCCACTGCCTGGGGCACTGCCGAGGCCATGGTTAGCCCGACTATTGAAAGCCATGGACAGAGATGCTATCCTTAGAATGGCGCAGGAGAAGAACAACCTGCAGTTCCAAGCCAGCAAAGATTCCATCTACAATGATTTCTCATCAGATGTCCAAAAGATGAGGGTCAAGTTCCAGGATTGTGCTGCACCATGACACAGCCACTAATTTGCAGGGTCTCCTGAGCGAAAGACGAAAGTAACTTGTGCCACAAACTTTCTCCCTCTGATTCCTACAGCATGGCTCACCAGCAGCCTGAAACTTACAATACATCATATCCCTCGAGCCATGACAGACCCATGAAAACTAGATTCCACACACACTCCGTTATCTTAATACCTAAACAGATTATACTCAGTTATCTTAATACTACTGGTCCCTCTAGGCCTTGCTCAGGATACATAATTGATGTCATGATGCAGACAGTTCCCTGGGTAGCTGTAGGGAATAAGAAAGATGGCAGTTAACATTCTCACCTGTAATGTCAGGGGACTTAATAGCCCCATGAAGAGGAAACTAGTATTAGACTTCCTGAAACACAACAATGCCCATATCTCTCTGCTCCAGGAAAACTACCTAGTGGGAAGCCCATGGATAGGCTGGTCATATCACACCTCGCATACAGGATACTCATCAGGAATCTCAATTTTAATACACAAGAGGCTTCCCTTCAAGCTGTTGCATCTGCACACAGAATCAAAGGGGAGGTGCCTGTTTATGCATTGTGTGGTGAGCCAAGTGGAGCTACTGGTAGCAAATATATATATATATATCCAGCCCCCATTCTCAGACGAGTGTATCAGGAAATGGGCCAAGCTACCCTTGTGCCCTGCCAATATGCAAGGGAGATTTCAACAATGTTCTCAACCCCACTTAAGATATACAGCAGCGGGAGGGCTCCATGGTGGTGGAGGTGGCCTCAAACTTCCAACCTCTTAAGCAGGAACTGGAGTTAATAGAACTGTGGAGGTACCAACACCCTAATGAAAAACAGTACTGCTGCTACTCTGCCTCCCACAGTGTTCTCTCCATCCTGGATATCCTATTTACTAATATAGCCCTCCTGTTAAAGTTATACTCCTCCAAATACCAGCCCTGAGGTATATCAGACCATGCCCCACTTCTTCCTACACTGCACCTAACACAACATGCCCTAGATGGTCCATTAACCCGATTTGTTTGCATATTCTGACTAACCAGACAGAAATGGATGACTTGATAACTACATTTTTTTATCTAAATACAGGCTCCGCTGATACGCTTACACTGTGGGATGCATTTAAAGTATATCTGAGAGGGGCATTAAATTCCCAAATTATACGGAACAAAAAGAAGGCCAAGGAAGCTACAGCACTGCTTGAAGCAAAAGTAGCAAGAGCAGATATAGCTGCGAGTCTAAGCCCCACAGATGCAAACAGGCTGCAGCTAAAACAGCTGCAAGATCGGTATGCACAACATATGTGGGAAATTGCACAGTGAAAACACTACTTCTTCAAAGTCAATATATTCAAGTATGGGGAGAAAGCAGGTAAATTGCAAGCGTATATATTAAAAAAACAAAGTGGCCCTGCCCCTATTACAGCTCTAAAGGATGAGCTGGGCCAAATATAAACAGACCAAGTCTCAATAGAAAACACAATGTTGTCTTTTTATAAAGGGTTATACTCATCAAAGCTCAGGGCCAAACAAGAGTAGATCCAGCAATTCCTATTCCCCATCCTGCAAAAAGTCTACTCAGAGGCTCACAAGGTACATTGCCCCTTCAATATCCCTTTTCACAGTGGAAGTGAAAATCTTGGCAAAAGTACTGGCAAAGTGGTTAGCTAGAGTGATAACTAAACTAGTGGGAGAAGACCAAACCGGTTTTATTCCGGGTAAAAAAACTGCCATAAACCTCAGGTTATATTTAAATCTCTCACTTACTTACAGTAATAGCCGCACAAGGGCTGTTGCGGCACTTGACGTTGCAAAAGCCTTCGACACAATGGAATGTCAGCTAATGGTATTGGTCCAGTATTTACTATGTATATGAAACTACTGTACAACAAAGCAAAGGCTTTCCTCAGGGTTAATACATCCTCAACTGGCATCTTTAACTTGGAAAAGGGTACCAGGCAAGGGTACCCCCTGTCCAATGGAGAGGTTTGCACAGACGGAAAGACTCCATCCACAAATAGTTGACCTGGTGCTAACTGGTAAAATTCAGCTGTATGCTGATGAAACTGTGGTATACCTAGGGCCCAGGGGCCCATCCTTAACCAACCTAACAGATCTCACAGCCCAGTTTGGGAAATTGTTGGCTTATGCGTCAGCCCCACTAAAGAAGTACTTTTTCTGTAAGACCCTCTTGCAGCTACTGAGAACCTTGCTGGATGCCCCATACCTGGGAGTTACTTGGGAGTACAAGTGTCTTTTCCCATAGAGCAATATAACAAGCATACTATAGAATCCTTGTGGCTTGGGCAAAAGGCAAGACTGACGTATGGACAACCGTACCTCTGGGTTACAATGAACTTCTTTAAATCTCTTAATAATATTCTTAAGTGCATTGTCTGAGGGTAAAAGTCTCAGTAGACTCACACTACAAACCCTGCAACTCTTCAAATGAATGAAATCGAATGAACTCAAAACTCAAATGGTTTCTTATGCAAGACAAAACTTGAATAGAAAAAACTTCAGCAAGTTAGAGTTGCGAAACCCTAAAACTCAAACTGAGCGACTTTTCACCAAAAAAAT
This sequence comes from Xenopus borealis, assembly GCA_024363595.1. Classification (NCBI taxonomy): domain Eukaryota; kingdom Metazoa; phylum Chordata; class Amphibia; order Anura; family Pipidae; genus Xenopus; species Xenopus borealis. The sequence continues at coordinate 66,164,316 of CM044441.1, forward strand.
ACTTGAATCGCTCTAACTAAATGAGTTTTCAGGCAAAACATCAGGAAGGCTATTAACATCTTCAAATGGTTCAAGGGCCCTCTGCCATTAACACCTACATGACCTCCACAGGTTTTAGATGGTGTATTTTCCTATTCTAGGGTTGGGGTATAAAAAATCTTGAAAATTTCAATTAAAAAAAAAAAAAAAAAACTTGAAGAATTCAAGTTTTTTTTAACCCAAAAATCACTTTAGTAAATAGCCCACTTCATTTCTGTTTATTTATATTGTATTTATTATTTACTTTAATGTTTTTCCTTCCTAAACTACTTAGATATTATGCAAACATAACACCAGTTATTTCCCCTTATCGAGAAAACACCAGGTTACGAGCATTCCGGATAACAGGTCCTATGCCTGTACAATATTTGAATAGCAAATCACACATGTTCCATGCTAATGATAAAATATGTCAGACATAACCAGTGGCATGCCACTTCTTTTTATGGGATTAAATGTTCTTGCAATTAATTACACTTTTCATGGGGTTCAGTTGTGCCATAGTGTAAATGGTAGATTATTCATGTTGCCTAATAATTCATGTTAAGTGTATACAGGTATTGGATCCGTTGTCTGGAAACCAGCTATCCAAAAAGCTCAGAATTATGGAATGGTCATCTCCTATACACTCCATTTTAGCCAAATTTTAAAAAATTATCTATTTTTTTTTTGTAATAATAAAACAGTATCTTGTACTTGATCCAAACTATATATAGTACCAGGGATTAGGGTTTGCCCAGAAAATATTTCTTTCAGGCTCCCATTTTACTTTATGCTGCTTTGTGTTTCATTGCGTGTGTCACTGCTCTATTAATACATTGTTTGTATGTGGCAATACTAATAGAACATCCCCTATTAAGTTTATTAAGTTATTAGACCCTACACCAGTTACACCCAGGGATTATTACAGTGGCTCTCTGTAGTGCTGTCATTATAATTAATTGCCCACAATGTATACATAAATTAAAGCTCTCAAACTTATTTTGATTTATAGTATCAGGGCTGTGTATCCTCTCCTGGCCATATCTTGCCTTGGAAGTCTGGTGGAACTCTATCTACACCTCAGCCAAGTTAGCAAATATTTAGGGTAAAATTTATATGGGTGATTTTGAGGGTCATATTTTATCTGATCTTGCCATGCAACTGCACAATATTTGTAGGGATGCTATGAAATCTAATCCCCCTATAGTTAGAATGTAAAATCAGATCAAATAAAGTCTACATCCGACAATCAATGTAATTCAATGAGAAAAAACGTCTGACTTCATCCTGCAATAATTGGATAATGTAGTTTAGCCCTTAGAAAAGTCTGATAGGGTTAACAGTGTACCATCTATTGTGTTTATTAGTGGAGCTGTATCAATATGCCTATTGATGCATGATTTGTTGTGCAACTCTCATCTTGGACTGTTTTATATTGTCAGACTACTTTGATGTGTTAGGTCTTTGATGTTACTGTGGGGGGTTTTGTTGATACTTTCTGCATCTTAGGGTTATTAATTTGGTTTGGGAGTTTCAGCCTATGATTTAGTCTTATTTAGACTAAATAAATGGCCTTTTTTTACATTTGCAGTCACACTAAGTGCTCTATTAATGATCACAGAAAAGTTTACCAGAAATAAAGTCTTTTTTCAATTGCTTTGAATCTCTTTACAGTTTTTCCAAAATTGAAATTCAAAGCTTAATGTACCGGTGTCTCTGCTGGTTTACTCTGGCAGCTCAGTAATCCAGGAGTAGATTTTAATTGTTACAATTTGCTACATTAGTTGATACTTTTCTCAGCAGCATCTGTGGAATATTTTATTAGCAACAATTGTATCCATTATAACAGCTGCCTTTAATGAATTTCAGAGATTCTCCTCAGCAGGGCCAAAGATAAGAGTTGGTAACTAGTAATGTAAGGGTTATCAAAATGTCAAATGACAACCGGCCCTAAACCAGCAATGCATCTCTATGTATATACCCACACATCTCTGATGTCATGAAAGGGATGGCCCACACCCATAAATATAGGCAGCCAGAGGCAGAACAAGTCTGAACCTGCACATGCAGACAGTGTGTTGGTATGGAGGGGATTTAATATCAAGGGTAGATTATATAAACGTGTCTAATAAATGCTTTCAAATGGTCTGACCCCAAATGATTTCTTTAGAACAGTCAACAATAAATAGTTTCGGATGTTTACTTATAATTATCAGGAGCGAATATTAGGTTCCATTTACAAACAGGTTGCAGTGTGCTAAACCTGGACACAAATCATTGGTTTTTTTATTTGTTCCCATATTTTTTTAACCAGAATGCTAAATTGATGCAAATTAATGTTTTGGTTAACTGTACTTAAGTTGTGGGACACATTTCCATCCAACCCCCATTTGTGTTGGCTCTTCAGGTGTACTTTGACAATAATGGCAAAAGTGGCCAATTTACTCATAAGCCACTTGCATCTATTTATGCAACCCATTAAGGATTGAATTCTGGAAAAACCAAAGTCCAGGTTAACAGCAATTCAAGGTTTATAAAAGCAAATACCGGTACTTGTGCATTCAGCTATGCAGTTAATTTTATTGCTTTGCCATAGCCTTCATAAAACAGCACTTTGTCTTTCAGCAGATTTAAGTTGCACAAATCACTGAACTAAGAATTGTGTGACACCTGGACAACTACATTACTATGTTATATATTCCTGTGCTGTTACTAATGCTGATACTTCAGGAAATCTTTGGCCTATGACACATGGGCATAGTATGTGCCATGGGAATAAAGCCAGTCCATAGAACAAAGGTTATGGCCACATTTTAATAATTTCTGGCCCATATCCACCTATCATCGCTATGGATTTGTAGTTTGCTTTGATGGCTATGACAAGGGCTTGGTATTCATCCCCCCTTTTACTGCAAACAGTCTCTATTATTCAAGGACAACTTTCCAATAAATGGATTTCCATTTAATTAAGTAATTTAGTGAGGTTGGGCACTGAAGTTAGGGTATTCAGCTAGGTTGAGGTCAGGGCTGTGTGCAGACCTTGCTTTGTGTATAGTGGAATTATTGTGCTGTAACAGGAAAGAACCCTCCCCAAAGTTCTGACACATAACCAACTCTTTAGCCTTCAGGTTTGGTTTCAATGGAATCCAATGCCCTAGTCAGGGGTCGCCAAAATTTTTCACCCATGCACCACATTCAAATGTAAAAAGAGTTGGCAAGCAACACGCGCATCCAAAATGACCCTACAGTGCCAAATAAGGGTTGTGATTGGTTATTTTTGTTGTCTCTTTATGCACTGGCAGCCTATAGGAGGCTCTTTTTGGCAGTACAAGTTGTTTTTATGCAACCAAAACTTGCCTCGAAGCCAGGAATTAAAATATAAGCACATGCTTTGGGGCTAATGAGAGCAACATCCAAGGGATTGGTGAGCAACATGTTGCTCATGAGCCACTGGTTGGGGATCACTTCCCTAGCCTATACCATGGATAAACAGCCCCAGATCATTATGCCACCAAACATTACCACTTACATTATAGACAGTGTTTCTGGGCATTATGGCAAACAGCATCCCCATATTAATCAGTACATGGGGCGGATTTCTTGCGAAATCCATACGATATTCACACAGATATGTGGATATTGTTCCTGTCAGTGCTAATGATCCTAGTGTAGTAAGGAGCAGATTTTCTGTTCATAGGAAAAATGCCATGCGTGTCAGTAACCCATTACAAACAACTTGTGGCATCACACATGGTGATGTAGGGCTTGTTTGTCTCTGATCCCCTATAAAAAAAAACACATTTTCTGTGAAAATAGTTGTGCTAACAATGCTTCCACGGACCGTCTGGACACTTTGGGGCAGATTTACAAAATTCATGAAGAATTCGAAGTTCAATCGAATTTTAATAAAATTTGAATTAGAATCTTCGAATATGCAAATTAGGCAAATTTGACCATCGAATAGTCGAATTCGAAGTTCAATCGAATTTTAATTAATTCAAAGGATTTTACTTCACCCACTATTCCCATGGACGAATTTTGAATTTTTTTTTAATTCAAAATTCGTCCAATAGTAAATCTGCCCCATAGTGTAAATACAAGACAGCAGGTTGGTCTGCTGATTTCTCCCACTAAAAAAAAAAAATTCAAAATTCATAGACCCGTGAAATGAAAGGGGTCATATTTATTCCCACTTCTGTTCAAATAAGCTCATCTAATTTAGACAATATTCTGTATAATCAGTCTGTGGATAAATTTTCTTAAGCTCATGCAAGTGCTCTAAGAATCTGCCTCCCTATTTAGGATTTCCTAGTTTCTCCTGTCTGTTAACTTAATTCCAATCAAACAGTGTCTGGGCACACAGAAATAGACACTATTACAGTGTTTCATGTTCACCCTTTTCTAAGTGTAATAGTTCTAATTTCAGTTATACTATTATTTCAGTACCATAGCTCTGTGGAAATAGTAGGAAATGAAAACTACATTTGTTAAACCACCCAAGGAGATGTAAGATTAGATTTGTGCTACAGTACACAAACCGCCCAATTCTGAGCACAGTTTTTTTTACTCAAGAAGTTAATATTCCCCGATGCTTCTAGTGATTATACCAATTACTTTCTCTACACACACACCTAACATTAAAACATCTAATGCTTTTTGAAGGTGTCAGATAATTAAATCCACTGAGGGTTTTCATCTGACAAACAATACCTACCATTATCATTTCAATACGAAAGAGAACAAATAACATCCAATCTATAGGCACACAGATTTGTATTTTTTGTTTAGAAATGTTATAATATCAAAAACTGAAAATAAAAAAATCAAAAAGAGCATAGAATGTGTAATAGAATGTTATCCTGCAAACTATATAGGGCATGATTACATTTCAACAAACACAAAAACTGTGTAATAAAGTTCTAATTCATACAAAACATATGAATGATTTTCAGCCAAAATTAGTTCATTTATAGGTGTTCGATGTGAAAAAAATACCTTCACCTTAAAGTGTTACTGGTCCTTTAAAGGGTTGTTCACTATTAACTTAACTTTTAGTATGATGTAGAGTGATAATCGGAGACAATTTGCAATTGATTTTTATTTGTGGGTTTTGAGTCATTTAGCTTTTTATTCAGTAGCTCTAGAGTTTACAGTTTCAGCAATCCTGTTGCTACTGCCCAAGTTACCATACCAACCATGCATTGATATGAATGAGAGACTTGAATATGGCCCTGAACAGAAAGATGATTAATAAAAAGTAGCAATAACTACAAATGTGTTGCCTTACAAAGCATAAGCCTTTAGATGGGGTCTGTGAACCCTTTTTTGAAAGCTGGAAACAGTCAGATGAAGGCGGCAAATAATTAAAAAACTAAAAGAAAAAAAAATGAAGGTCAGGTAATATGTTGCTTAGAATGAGCAATTCTACAACATACTGAAAGTTAACTTATAGGTGAACTAACCCTTTAATACATGATTGCATGAAGAAATACAAACACTTTTAGATGTTGATCAGTGGTTAAAACAGATTTACAAACCTCATTATGAAAATGAGAAAGAATGATTGATAAAGTTGCATATTATTTTAAAGCAGAAGGTATGTTGGTGCATAAAAGAATCAATGGCAATATCAAACTAGACATATGTTGAACATAAACCCTTGCTACAATTAGCAATACTTTATTTTTGCAACTAGGTAGAGCACAGATGTGTTACTGCAATAAAGGGGATGATGTAGATCCACTTACTTTACTTGTGAGAATTACAAGATAAAAACTGTTTAGTATAAAAAAAACTGGGTAGTTTGTACAAAATAAAAATTGTTTCTAATATAGTTAGGTAGCCAAAAATGTAATGTATAAAGGCTAGTGTTACTGAATGTCTAACATAATAGCCTGAACACTACTTCCTGCTCTGCACCTCACTGGGTTTCCACTGATTGGTTACCAGGCAGTAACCAATCATTGTCTTGAGGGGGGCTATGGACCATAACTGTTGCTTTTGAATCTGAGCTGAATGCTAAGGATCAATTGCAAACTCACTGAACAGTTATGTCCCATGTGGCCTGACTAACTCAGACAGCTGAAAAGTAGGTAGTGTTTTATTTAGTTATGGTATATATCCAGTCACTCTGGCCTTCATACATTACATTTGTGGCTAACTATTGAAAAACATTTTTTTAACTGTTACTTTAAGATTTCAGCTATGGTGACTGTCCTGGTATGCTGTTCATTATAAAAAATTTAAGGAAAAAACTATGTTGTGTAAACATACCTTTAATATGTCTCATCATCTCTGCAGTTTAATTATTTAAAAGGTGCATTGGTGCACAATACATAATTATATTATATGCTCAATATCTGGGGAAAAAAAGTTGTACCGTGTGCTACATTTGGAATTCAATTCTGCTTTCTAATTTTCTTACAAGTGGAGCTGTCCAGAATTGTTTGCATTGGTGAGGTATACCAAAAAAAAACAAAAAAAAAACACTTTTTAAAAAAAACATTTTCTACATTTCCTCTTCTAGAAGTACATTTTGCAAGAGCACGTTACTAGGTCAGTGATGTTGGTTCACATATTAAATGGTTGAACTTAATGCAAATTAGCTATGCAACCATGTAATATGTCTTACACTAAAAATGTGTTCTAGCCTTCTTATTAAATGATTTGGCTTTCCCTGTAAAGGCTGACATATCAGGTCAACTGTCAAATACATTGCATAAAATTAAAAAGAGAAGCACGCAAAACCCTATCCTTGTGCATTTTGGTATTTATTCAGAGGGAATCACTGTTTTCTAAGACAGGATAGATTTTTTGTTGTATATGTCTCCGTCCAATACTTAATATTTCCTTTTCCTACTTTTTATTTCCCCTGAAAATCATGACACATTCGACCTAACCTTTACATAGGAGGCAGACCTCTGCTGAGTTCTAAGGATGTGTAAATATGCAAATATTGTGCTTTTTAAATGTCTCTCTATTTTAATGTAATGTGAATCTGCGATGAGTAAATAAATGTAACAAGATGTGTCCTCATAGCCATCTCATATGTGGGCAAAATAGCTGCTTTTAAGAGTCCTAATATAGCTTAAGGTGGCCACAGAGGCAACAATATCATATAAAAACGAATTTTCATACGATATTCAGTGCGTTTGGTGGGAAACGAGCAGGCCGATATCGGCAGAAGACTTGGATGACGGTCGTGTTGTCGATCTGGCTGAACAGAAAATTCGACCACCGTTTAGATCTGAATCATCAGATGCAAGTGTGAATTGTAATGAACAATCTTTCTTGAAAAGATCTTTAACTGTTGCATCTATGGCCAGCTTAAGAATAGCTGTTGACCTTTTTTCCAAAAAACTGCACCTGACCAATAACCATAACATCTTTTAAGAACACTGGATTTGATTGTCCCCATTGCATCTAAAGCACAGTATTTTCTTCTGCACTGATAAAGACATAATAAAAATAACATCTCAGTGTGTGGGCTTCATAGCATGCAACTGAAAACAAGGCCATTTTTATCTACGAGCCGGTCAAACCGCACAAAGGCAATATTCTGAAGAGCAGGATGAGCATTGTGCCGTCTTGTGTGGAAAGACATTACAAACAGGTGTGGAAGCGAGTTTCTTCAGCTTGAACCCGGTTTATTTACAGCTGCTCTCACGCTGGTGCACCTTCGAGGCTCAGTAAACTGCGGTCCGGCACTAAAACGTGCGTCGCTTGAGTGACGTCAGCACAAATCCATTAATATCTTCATTAGAATGCAAGTACTACTTCTGTTCTGCTTCTGTACCAATAACAACGATAAATAAACACCAATTTTCCCGCTTCTATGTTACCTAAGCTAGGTTTTGCTACCATTACGCGCTCTGGTTCCAATCATTGGGGCTGCCTGGCTCGCCTTACCTTTGCGCAGCTCCCTGTCCCACACGGTGACGATGACCCGTGAGTGTTTTCTATGGTGAATGAGCCACAGGGACAGGGTCTGCACGCTTTGCTGGGAATTACTCAGCTCCGATAGCTTCTTCTCCAAAGCCGCCTCTGAGAAAGCAGACATCCCCCACCGCCGCTTTGCGTCTTCAGCCAGTGCCTGTTCCAGTAACCCTGAATGGCTCCGAGCACTCTCCCACTAAGGAGACCGGAGCCTTCAGTGCGCAACCCGCGCTTTTCTACAGTCCCTGGCGCCTCGCTGGGCCCACCTAGAAAACGCAAGGAAAGATACAGGGCACCTTCATCCACTACTAGCAAACTTAAACAATATCACTAACTATTCCCTGCTAAGGAATAAGGGTTACATTCAGTGTTCTGTTTACAGTTATATTGTACTCAGCATTCAGAGGAAGCCGAGAGGAGGTAAAAGCGGAATTTCGTCAGCTACGTTCTCTAATGAATATAGAGCAGCCATATTGCTACACCCGTGATCTTTGCGCTGGTTGCGAGCAATGGTGCTGCCACCTCGTGGCGTCTTGCTCACACTCCTACTTCTCGCTGGGTCAAAGCAAAGTGCAATAAGTGTGCCTTCTAGCATTTCCTTGAACTGTAGTAATGAAATAAAAAATTAATAATGGTTAAGATTCGAAATGCTTTAACAATTACCTTTCTTCAGTTCCACAGATCAGCAGTGAGCCACATTTGTGATGCAGCCATGTAGCCAATTATATTTAGCCTAGCTAGAACATTGCCCATGATGTTATTTTCTTCATCTAATACCATTTACTTTTAGATTATGAGCTCCACTGTATCAGATACTGATCGTAATGCTCTTTAAAGTGCTGTGAAAACCTGTTTATACAGTTATCAATAATTATCATCATTATGTGGCAACATAACTATCAATAAAAGGCATCACCACAGAATCCATAACAATAATTTACAAGTAATTTGCACTAATTAAAAAGTTATTTACTAAATATGGCATGTGCACAGCGGACAAGACTTTAAAGTGAATGTTTCGTGCAAATCTTCACTGTTATGCAATAGCGCCATCTTCTGTTAACATTAATAAACTACATTTGTTGCTCTGACAAATATCTATTTTCAGCAGATGACAGCAAAGTGAATTCTTGATATTATCAAGTTGATAATATAAACTGCATATTTATAGTATGTAGTTGGGGCATACATTCAAATTTGGTCATGAGAGGTCCAGGGGAGACTTTGGGGCACATTTACAAAATTCGCGTGAAGAGATCGAAGTTCGATCGAATACCGATCGTACGATTTTTTTGGAGGATCGAATATGCAAATTTGGCATCTCCGATCATCGACTACTGAATATTCTAATTATTGGATTGATGGAATGATCATCGAATTTCGAATAGATTTGAGGGAATTTTAGAAAATTTGCCCCTTTGTGTCAAGTGAGGCTGGTTACTACTGTATGTGCAAAAAAACCGGTCAGTCCACAATGGTTTCTCCACTCCAGAACAGCAACACTGGGGTGAGATTGTGGTGGTAGGAGGTACATACCTATCCCCTAACTTGCACTTTATTCTGATGGTAAGGACACGGGGCTCCCTTTACAGCTGTTGGTGCTGTGCTCTTTATCTAATGCTTGTTTTCAGTCTGGTGCTAGATGCAGAAAATTTAGACAGACCCCCGGATGCAAGGGGCTTTTAGAATGAGCATTAAAGGTCATTCTTTTGCCAACTTTTTTTTAAATCCAGGGTCTCTGTAAATGTACCCACCTGTCTTAATGGTTAGTCTTGAGTAATTACATATAGAGAACATTTACTGTGCCATCTGTTTTTTGCTTATATATACCACTTTCAGGCTACTCCTATATATGCTATTCTTTTTCGAGGGGGGTGGATCAGAATTTTAAATATTATGACAGGGTAACCGGAACAAGTCACACTGATTCTGGATTGGCAGTGAAAGGATTACCTTTGACTAAGATGTAGGCATGGAGAGCTGCTAAGGCGGTGTGAGGCTGCAAACCACTGGCTTAATAATAGGGGAAGGAAACCACACAGTTGGGGGGTCCCAGAACAGGGGTCTGCTTCCTCTGTGTTATTACAAATCTCCCCTCCCTAGCCACTCTCCTACCAACCACTACGTGGTCGATACAAGTGGGGGGGGATGGTGAGTAATGGTTGCACTGGGCCCCTCTGAAGGTTTTTTTGTATAGTTATGCCACAAATGCTTACATTTTATTTATTACTAGTAGTTTTCTTTTAGGCTCTATTTACGGAAAGCACTTGATGAACTGAGACATAATTTTGCTTTGATGACCGATGGAAGGGGTAGGGCCATAGAGGGAGGCACTTTAACATTAAACTGATACTGAACCTTTTGCGGCTGACCAAGGGGAGATTTCTGCAGCTAGAAAGCGTGCTTTACTTATTCATCGCCTGGGAGCAGAGGGACATATATCAGAGGGACATTTTATACCCTTGCAAAGGCTATGACAGTTGCTAGCCAAATTGAAACAGCAGTGGCAGAGGCTAAGGGGCAAATTCACTAAAGCGCGAAAATGTGCTAGCAACAGCTGGTGAATTTTTGTCAGCCCGCCACAAATTCACTAAAATGCAAATTTGCGCTCAGGGCGGCAAATGTTAGCAAAGTTGTGCTACCGTTGCTTCGCCAGGCAAATGCATGTATGCTAGTGATGCCTTATTTGCATACGGCAAACGTATAATAGAAGTATATGTTACAGCCAATACATTACACTACACAAGCCCAGGAAACCTTTAATAAATAAAGTTGTCCTATTGCCCTAAACATGTGCCCACTGTATAGTTGAGTTGCCATATTCTTAAAGACAAAAGTAGTGGTTGTGGTAAATCAGCGGAGCTCACCGGTATAGCGCTCATCCTTGGTCATTATAGCGCTCCTCCTTGGTCGTAGCTCTCGCGGGAAAACCCGGCAACTTCCATCCGGTACATCCAAACAAGAAAACAATGTCCCACTTATTCGGCGCCTGATCCAAACATCGAGCGGAGTCGCTATATTATGTTTTAAAGAATGCGGCTTTATTCCAACACACTATGCATGTACATGGCAGTGGGTATGTGCAACAACTAACGCGTTTTGTGCCCTTACGGCACTTCCTCAGAGTAACACAGGCAAAATACAGTGCTAAGGAA
>CM044441.1:66178158-66188889 GCA_024363595.1 Xenopus borealis
CACAGCCTGTGTCTAAAATTTCACCACAAAGCAACACTTCACTTGGCTGTGCAAAGAACATTGTACACAAAGTTAAGTTGAGACCAGATGTAAAACCATTGAGGCAATTGCACTACTCCATAAGGGAGACAGGAACTACATAACTACAGAGCAACTTGTCATGAAACAACCCAAGCATCTCCAGCTGAATTATTACATGGCAGACAGATGTGCACTAGGTTACATGTTGCAGACATCAAACCTCCACCAAATACTGTTCCTACAATATCATCTACTGCTGACATTGTCAAACGTCAGCAAGCCAAATGCAAGGCTTATACTGACAGAAAACATGGTGCAAAAGTTCACTTTCAGCCTGGATCTGTAGTCAGAATTAAGAAACCGGGAACACTGAAACAAGGACAATCTAAATTTACTACACCACTTGAAGTAAGACGCCAGCGAGGACCATACACATATAAACTGTCTGATGGACACATATGGAATGCAAGTCGTCTTGTTCCTGCTGACTTTAGAGAAGCTCCATTTGATGAAGGACATTTTCCTACTCCTGATGCCAACTGCAATATGCCTGAAGAAAGCGAACCTATAAGGCATACTGAGAGAATCAGAAAAGTACCTGCATGGACCAAGGACTATGTGATGTGAAGAATGTATATGATTGCTTTAAGCTACATGCTGTTTAATTGTTACTGTATATTATATTTGTCCAAATGCTTTCCTACTATAGGGGGAATGTGGTATTTATACAAATGGCATGCGGGTGTCACTGTGCACATACATTACTTGTACTATGCAGATACACAGTACTTTCTGTACAGCTTGAGGTTGACAGAGATCAAGTCACTGCTGTTGTTTAATGGCTGCATGAACCTGCTAATAAAGCACTGTTATACCCTTCTCATCCTCGGCTATCAAAACACAACAGCTATGTTTGCAACCAATAAGATGTTTGCTTTTATACAGGTGACCAGTAAATTCTTTCTGTCGATTGGTAGCTATAGACTTCATTACCCCAGCATGCTTATACAACCTTTTATTTGCAATACAATAAAGGTATGGAGAAAACATTTTCCAAGACAATTCCTTTTACCGTCACATTTTATTTTCTCATAAATGTAGCTATTGATTATACTAAAAGAGCACATACATATTTAGTTGTAGTGGTTTCTACATCATGGAGAGCATTTTGACAGAATACATCTGTTTTGCACTGTAGCTATACAGGTTCTAATAAATACAAATATATTAAAGCTGCTAGAAAATATCATGTATGATTTCATTACAAGTAGTAAAATCATTAATTCAAACGTGTCTACTTATTCTGGCAACATAATACTCTACAAAATAAATTATTAGTAACATTTTGTAAGCAGAAAAACAAATGTAGTGTGAATTTGTCATTGAAACAGGCTGCCACTTTATAATATAATTTTTTTTCTTTACTGTAACACAAACAGTACTCCCGCTATTTCTGGTCTCACGAGAAACCAAAACCAATGTATCCAATTAAGTGAACAGCCAAGAACATAAGGGCAAAAAAACAATGAAATTGGAAATCATCTAGAACAACTTCATGTTTTGCAATTTAACTCCATTCCTAGCAGCACTTAGCAAGCATGTTTATCCGTATACATGTAATATAATTGCATGTGTCAAAGTTGTCTTTTTCTAAACACCACAAAAATGAGTTATATCATTTTAATTTAGTTTGAAATAATGTAATTGTACCCTGTCCCTTCTTTAGACAGATTGTTTCACACTAGAATTGTTGCCCTTCATGAAAATGGAAAGGTTTAAGAAAGCCCCGAGGCCTCTCTTTTTATTAGTAGGTTCAAATACAATATTGCCCACAACATAGCTACTGAAGTAAAATAAATGTAATTTACAAAGACAGAGTCAACCTAAGGTATCCCATGTTATTACCTTGTACATCATTTACATTTTTTAATGCTTATGGGGTAATGCATTTTAACTTCTGAAACTACTTGATTACAATATACAATATATATATATATATATATATATATATTTAAATATAAAAAATGTACTGGACAAAAAATTACCTTAATGTTGTTTTGAAATTTTTTTTTTTTTTACTGAATTTCCATTCATATATATATAAAAAGGAACGCACAACCATTAGTGGTTTTAGAACCTGGGTGCTAGTCAAATGAGAATAGTTACAGACTGCAGGGGTGTGACAGCACTCCAAAGATGATACGAGAATGTTCAGCTGGTCAAATAAGGTGGAAGTTTATTGTGATCCAACATTTCGGCTCCACACAGGAGCCTTCGTCAGGGAAAACATACAGTGCAGAGAACAGTGTATAAATAGAGAAAATGGCACCAAAACAAGAAAGTAGGGCACCCATCAATCATTGTTAAAGGGTTAAGAGTCAAAGGTCATATGTAGCCACAGCCCATATTGTACATTACATAACATAACCAGAAGTATACGAGTGCGTTCTAGGCAACACAAAAGTACTGAGTATTGTCAGTAATACAAGTGTTCAAACCCGACCTTCACACTACAGAGATGGGTTGGAGGAGACCATGATCCCCGTTGGGCTGCAGAGGGGGAGAGAGCGCATCAAGTTGCTAGGCAACCCGCCTTCCGCAGGCAAATCAAACGTTACGTGGGTAAAGCAGCATTACTAAGTCAGTGTGTCTGTGTATCTGACACTTTGTATCAGTAATTCTTTGGACTTATTTGGGTTTTTGCTCCTTGCTATGTTTTCCCCCTACTATTTCGAGTGATTAGGAATGTCTATTGCACATTTTGTCATGGTCACAGTCCATGCTAGACTCTGATACACAGAGTCAATGAAACATAGCCGCTCCAAACTCAATGTAATGCTTCCACCAAACTTCACTCCAAACACGGGTGCTCAGCCGACAGCGCCTCAGCTGCATACAGGTCAGAATCACAGAAAGATGGATGGGCGGCACTCCGTACAAGAATAGGTATTTATTCAGAACAGGAATGGATCCACATTGCCTTATGCGTTTCGGGAGAAAACTCCCTTAATCATAGGCTCCTAGGCATAAGGCAATGTGGATCCATTCCTGTTCTGAATAAATACCTATTCTTGTACGGAGTGCCGCCCATCCATCTTTCTGTGATTCTGATACACAGACACACTGACTTAGTAAGGCTGCTTTACCCTCGTAACGTTTGATTTGCCCAGGTTGCCTAGCAACTTGATGCGCTCTCTCCCACTCTGCAGCCCAACGGGGATCATGGTCTCCTCCAACCCATCTCTGTAGTGTGAAGGTCGGGTTTGAACACTTGTATTACTGACAATACTCAGTACTTTTGTGTTGCCTAGAACGCACTCGTATACTGGTTATGTTATGTAATGTACAATATGGGCTGTGGCTACATGTGACCTTTGACTCTTAACCCTTTAACAATGATTGATGGGTGCCCTACTCTCTTGTTTTGGTGCCATTTTCTCTATTTATACACTGTTCTGTGCACTGTATGTTTTTCCTGACGAAGGCTCCTGTGTGGAGCCGAAACGTTGGATCACAATAAACTTCCACCTTATTTGACCAGATGAACTTTCTCGTATCATCCTTGGAGTGCTGTCACACCCCTGCAGTCTGTATATATATATATATATATATATATATATATATATATATATATATACAGTATATATATACTTACTAAGCTGTTTCTAGAGATTCTAGATAAAACCCAACAACTGGCTTATGAAACGCACTGTATATGGTAACACATAAGAGTCCCATTTATTAAACCTCGATTTTTTCTGGTTGAGTTTTTAAGGGGGAAAACTCACATTTTTAGTGATAAAACAAAAACTTGAATTTTTAGAGATTTATTATACCCTGAAGCTGCTAAAAATCTGAATCCAAAAATACTCAATCTCAAACCTATAAAAACATGTAAAAGTCAATGGACATCGTGATCTGCACTGGATAATCTGATTATCTCAGGGATTTCGTCCGATAATCTGATAAAGTCGAGTTTTTGCAGCTACAATTTGCTAAAATCAAGTTTTCAGAGCATCAGTCATACAATACAAATTGATGCTTGACTGTGTTGCAATGTTTTTTTGCTCTGACTGTTTTGAGAAAAATTATTGATAAATGAGTTTGCTTTGTGGAAATGAGTTGTTGAGATTAGTTTGAGTCTTGGGCACACAGGCTGTTGTCAGCGGCTATCAGCCTGAGTCATTTTGCAGACTGAGAGAAGCAGATCTGCTCCATTGGTTTGAATATGATCAACCTGAGGTCACCCCTGTCTGTGTGTCCATGGTCTAAGTAAACAACCCCCTACAGTTATCATATAAAACTAGGATTGATAATGATATGTAACTGAATGGATATATCTAATGAGTGATCTACTAAAGGACACATTTGTGAAACTGATGTTTCGGCTAAATCAATAGACTTTTTTACAGTACAATTACAAAATACACAGTGAACTATAAGAACAGCGGGAGTCCTAGTTATTAAAATTCAAATTTGGGTATTTTTTTTTCTGCTTTAAATAAACTTACAATGTTACCTTATTTATTAAAAAATTTCAAATAAACCATTGAATAAAACTGTGAAAAAAGATTTAACGTAAAAATAATCGAAAAACTTGAAATGAATAAATAGTTTACATTTGTGTGCCATTTTCAACATACATTAACCATGCAACTAAGCAAGGTTCAAGTTTCACACAGATTTTAAATATCTATAAATCTTGATCTGCTGTTCATTGAGATTAAACCACATTTATTGTCTGGACTTTTGATAAATAAGTGATGGGCGAATTCACGGCGAATTCCCACGATTCACCGCCAGCGAAATTTCACCGGAAAAACGAGTCGCGCGTCGTTTTTGAGGCGACGCGCCGAAAATGCTGCGTCTCGCGCCTAAAACGCTGTGTCTCGCGCCTAAAACGCAGCGTCTCGCGACTAAAACGCCGCGTCTCGCGACTAAAACGCCGCGTCTTGCGCCGAAAATGCCGCGTCTCGCGCCGAAAACGCCGCGACGCGCGCCGAAGTTGACGCGCGTCAAAAGCGTGCTGCGACTCGTTTCGCAAATTTTTTGGCAATTTTTCGGCAAAGCGAATCTCGGGAGTTTCGACCATCACTATAAATAAGCCAATAAATGTTATCTTATCTGCTCCCACCAGTAACTCTGCCAGATACATTGATGTTTCATCCCTCACTATTTAGCACTCAACGTGCACCTAAGCAATAATTCTCCTAAGCCCGCAGCTTCCTCCTATCCGCCAACACTCACTGCTTCCATATTTCTCTACGGGCTTGTGAGAAACTCCGTTACATCATTCTTCACTCACAAAACAGAAAGACAGGAGCGCTGGTGAAGGTACTAGAATAAGAAGTTGCTGAGAGCTACTTCCCCACACGGAGGGAGGGGGAGCCTGCCGAACAACGCCTTCCACTGCTGATCCTGGGAGGAGGATGAAGCAGAGAAGGAGATCTGCAAGCTGCAGCAGGATGGATGGTCACCATGTTGCCTTTTATGAAGAGGACAGTAAGTGGATTTTCTGTAAGTTCTTTCTTAATAAAAGGTTTTCTATTTGAAATTTTAATTTGTCTTGGTGTTTTTATTTTGTTGTATTCTAACGAATTTTCTTGTAAACATTTTTGATGTTACTGTTCCTTTAACTCTGCCCATAAATAGTTAATCATATTTTTATCTAAACACATTTTTTTCCAGCTCTACCCAAAACTTCTTATTGACCATGATTTTATTCAGGCTAACTGGATTGAAATGTAATATAGCTATACATCTGGCAAAGCTAACCCACCCCTTTCTGTCGGCAGTATTAAATGTTTATGTTGAATCCTAGAGGTTTTTTCCTGCCCAAACAAATTTCAAAATCAATGTTTTCAGTTTTTTTTTAAAAATCCCTGGTAACCTTATAGGTAATGCTTGTAAATAGTACATACATTTTGGCATCAAAGTCATTTTTACTTTGCTTGAATTCTTCCAAACCAGGATAGATTCATTTACCCACCAATTCCTGTGCTGATTCCAATAGAGATATAAAGTTTATTTGATAAAGATATGGGGGTTATATTTATCCCTAAATATCTAATATAATGTTTTACCCGTTTAAAGGGAAAACTTTTTCCTTACATTATCTGGTGTATTTAAATTAAGAATCTGTCATTTAGCTAGATTCACTTTAAAATTTCATAAGGTTCCAAAATGATTAATCAGGTCAAGCATATATGGAAATTGGAAGTTATTGTGTTAGAGATAAATAATAACATATCATCCGCTAAAGATGATATCATGTATTCATTTTCCTTGATCTTAATCCCTGTAATTTGTGAATTTGCTTTAATGTGGGAAAGTAAAGTTACTATTACTTGTACGAAAAGTAACGGCGATAGGGAGCAACCTTTCCTTGTTTCATTGAGTATATTCACTGGAGATGATAGTGATCCATTTACTTTTACCCTAGCGTACAGTTCTTTATATAACAATAAAATCTGGTTTATTGTTGTATCTTCTAAGCCAAAACCTTTCAATGTTTTTTCTCAAATGCTTTTTCAGCATCTGTCGTAATCAGTATTGTCGGATTTTTCCAGTTTTTTGCCAAGTGCATTAGTGATATAATTTTATATATATTATCTTTCCCTTCTAGGTACAAAACCTACTTGATCCTCATGAACTGAACCCTGTAAGTATTTTTTTTATCTATTAGCTATCATTTTCGCAAATATTTTTAAATCAATATTTATTAATGAAATTGGCCTATAACGCGCACATAATTGAGGTTCTTTACCAGTTTTTGGAATAATAGTAATTTGTGAGCTTCTTTTGCTTGCTTGTGGAAACCATGTAGTTGATCGATGGAATTAAAGGAGCTCGATAAGGGGACTAATTATTTTTTGAACACTTTATAATAAAGGGCACTATACCCATCCAAACCTGGACTCTTTCCTGCAGACAATTAATCTATGGTTTTCTCTATTTCCTGTACTGTAATGGTAGATCAAACATCTCCCTTTCATTGGCTGGAAGTGGAGTCAACTGTACCTGTATTATAAACTGGTCACTTTCATCTGACTATTCTTTGTGCCATTTATCTGTTTGTAACCCATATAATGTTTGATAATATTGTTGAAATATTTTTGTTGTATTATGAGTATCATAGAATGTCCTCTGATTCCTGCCTTTTATGGATGTTATATGGGTAACTAGGTTAATTGTTTTTAGTCTTTGAACAAAATGTTTATTACATTTATCCCCAAGCTCATAAAACCTGTGTTTACTATTCATATACACCTTATTTGTGCTTAGATCCACTATAGCGTTTAGCTGCAATCTTTTATTTTTTAATTGAATAGTTTTTTCATTTGTTATATTTACTTCATGAGTGTGTTCCAATCACTGTATTTCTTTAATTAAAATATTTATTTCCTTTTCTTTTTTTAGATTGCTTCCAAGTGCTATAAATTGGCCTCTAAGCACACATTTCTTTGTTTCCCACAGTGTAGCCGGACTGATATCCAGGGTGGAGTTTTCTCTTATAATTTGATGTATCATGTCACTAATCTTTGATTTTGTCTCTTTTTTATGCAATAATAAATTTCCATGCGAATTCTCTCTCATTTATTTGGGGCAAATTGATTGTAAGGGTAAGAGGAAAATGCTCTGAAAGTAATCCCATTTCAATGTTAGATTTGGTAGCTAAATGCAACCATGCTTGTGACTCTATCAGGGAGTAGACCTATTGGGTTTTTGAAAAGTGAGTATAGTCTTTTTCCTTGGGATGTAACACTCTCCAAGTATCCACCAGGTGCAGCTCCGCCATTTTTTGTTTTATCTTTTCTAATCCTTTAAAAGAAATATGGCTTTTACCTTTTGACGAATCAATTGTGGGATTTAACATTATATTGAAATCTCCACCCAATATCACTAAACCTTCTTTAAAGTTATCCAGATCGTCTAAAAACTCACTTAGATACTTCAATTGGGATTGATAAGGTACATAGATATTAGCTATGTTTATCAAAAGTAACTCAAAACAACTGGACTTGCTGAGATATTTTAATGAAAAAGTTTCACTGCTTATCCGAGCAGCTTCTTCAGTTCAACTGACTGGTGTAGGGGAGTTCTCGGCATATAGACTCTTCCAACAATCCAACCACAACGGCACATTGTAACTCTTCAGAGAGGTGACATCTGAAATTCACAGTGGTGTTGATTTTGTGTAGTTACAGTGATAAGATTACCAATGTGTCATGCAACTCCTAGAAAACAGGTGTTACTATTGAGAGTTTCATGAATGGATGTGTCAAGAGTTCTGAAACAGCCGGGAAACAGATGTGAGATCAGCATTGTATGTAGCAGACAGGTGGTGTTGAATATATACAGGAAACCTACTCATACGGATCAATATCTGTTGTTCGATTCCCACCATCCACTGGAACACAAACGGGGTGTCATTAGAACTCTGCACCACAGGGAGGAATATGTGGCAACTGATACAGAGTCCAATGACAAGGCGCATAAACATCTAAGAGGAGCTTTAAAAGTGTGCGGCTACCCAGATTGGGCCTTTGTCAAAACAGCAGCAACCAAGCCCAACAGGAACATCAAAAGAAATAACCACCCAGAGACACATAGTAAGCGATACATAGTCATTACATATGTAGCTGGAGTGGATCAGCATAGGAGGGCGAACTCTACAGGGTAAGACTCAGTTGTTTTTCTACACCTAAAAGACAAGGGAAACTCTTTTGAAGATAACAATGTCCAAATTTTGGATAAAGAAGACCGCTGGTTTGAAAGAGGTGTGATAGAGGCGATTCATGTTAAGGTAGAGAAACCATCCCTGAACAGAGGCGGGGGCCTTCGACACCACCTGTCTGCTACACATCTGTTTCCCTGGCGGTTTCAGAACTCATGACACATCAATTCATGCAACTCTCACAAGTAACACCTGTTTTCTAGGAGTTGTATGACACATTGGTAATCTTATCACTACTGTGAATTTCAGATGTCACCTCTCTGAAGAGTTACAATGTGCCGTTGTGGTTGGATTGTTGGAAGAGTCTATATGCTGAGAACTCCCCTACACCAGTCAGATGAACTGAAGAAGCTGCTCGGATGAGCAGTGAAACGTTTTCATTAAAATATCTCAGCAAGTCCAGTTGCTTTGAGTTACTTTTGATAAATATACCATGACCTGGATTAATGAGAATCTTCATAGTGATATCAAATGCTTATCGAATAGTTTCAGGCTTTAATTTCCTCGATATTCGATTTCTCGATGAAATCATACGATCGAATACCGATCGTTGGATTTCATGAAAAAATATTCCTTTTTCCTTCTAGGCCTCCGAAAAATTTGTACGATTCGAACAATCGAGGCATTCGATCATACGAATGTTATTCGAGCAGGTCTTAGCAAAAGAAGCCTATGGAGGGTGGGGTTCCCATAGGCATTCGAAGGACTTTAAAATTTTAAATCCGATCATTCGATAATTCGTTATTCGATGATTGAAGAGGCCAAATTTGCATATTCGAATATCGTACGATCGTTATTCGAACTAATTTGATCGAACTTCGAATCCTTCACATGAATTTTGTAAATTTGTCCATAAGTGTTCCTATCCTTCCCTTTATCATGACGAATCTGCCCTCCTTATCTGTTCTGTTATCTTGTAACTCAAAGGGTATATCTCTATAAATCATTGTCATTACTCCTAATGATTTTTTCTGTGGGTTATTGCTATAGTAAATCTGAAAAAATAGAAAAAAAAACTCAGACTCACCATGATTGACTCATTAAGGGAAAGTCGGCAAACCTTGTAGAGATAGCGGGTGCAGGAAATCCATGGCGTCCCAAGCCATATATAGAGAAGCAAAAATAGAAAAATGTGGTTCCGCACACATTTTTCTATTTTTGCTTCTCTATAGTAAATTTGGGTGTATAGTTTATCAACAAGTTTTGGATTATGGCCTTCTTTAAAATGTGTTTCTTGTATAATAACTATCTTAGCATGTAACTTCCTGCATGTATGTAAAATTTTACTCCTTTTCAAAGGATTGTTTGGCCCGTTCATTTTATAACTTAAATAGTTAGACCAAATCGTTTTGCTGTTTACGCCTTTACAATTGCTACCTACTAATCCTTAGTTTTCTTCTTTAAAAATATAAAGGAAATACAAAAAGTAATAGAAGAAAAAATGAGTAAAAAGAAAAGAAAAAAAAAGAAAAGAAAGCTTAGAAAACAAGTAAACTCACCCTTTGGGTGAAAGTAACAATATCGCCTCAGACTTATAGAGGTCATTTCCTCCTGCTGTTCTCTAAGGGCGACTGCATGTGCCTTAGCTAGTGATGGGCGAATCAGCTGCGTTTTGCAGAAACGGCAAAAAATTTACGTCTTGTTTGGACACTGGCAGCCATTGCTGGCATCGGAAAAAAAGGACGCCGGCACCCAAAAATGGACATGCGCATCCAAAACGAGTCAGTGGCAAATTTCTCTGGCGTTTCACGAATTTATTCGCCTGCGGCGCAAATTCGCAGCAGGCAAATAAATTCGCCCATCACTAGCCTTAGAACCTTATTGTGGGATAAAATGGTTGCCTTTTTGCTGTTTCCTGCTGGAAACAGTTGTGATGTTATACATAACTATATAAATATTGCTAACTTTGAGTTTAACCCTTAATTCTGTAAAAGTTTATAAACTATAAACTTTTATCCATGTATGCAAAGGGT
>CM044441.1:66208688-66239711 GCA_024363595.1 Xenopus borealis
CTGCCATGTATCTGCTGGTCTGGGGTGAGAGGGCAAAAAAAAGCACCAACTAACGCAAACCCAAAATGGCGAACGTCGCGCGATGTTCGCGAACATCCGACGAGCGCGAACAGCCGATGTTCGCGCGAACAAGTTCGCCGGCGAACAGTCCGCGACATCCCTACTAAGTAACAGAAGTCAATCCTCCTCCAGGTCTGGCTTGCGCTATATGTCAAAAAGTTTTTTTTAGGTTCCTCTTTAATGTAAGATTTAACATTATCAAACATTGTGGCTGTCCTAATGTTTTAAAAACTGGTAAAAAAAAAAGGGGACAGCATTATGAAAAGGGGACAGCATTATGAAAAGAAGCAGTTTGAGTGGATTAATATAACTTGGGTGCATTAGTGCTTCCTGAATGAAGCAGAGCAGGCAAAAAAGTTTTTGGGGCAAATTCACAAAAGCGCGAAGTGTCTAACGGTAGTGCTTATTCACTAGCATGACGTAATTTTGTAACTTCTCCAATTTACTAACAGTGTCCCTGGTGAAAATTCACTAGCGAAGTAGACTAGCGCAACTTTGCACCCTTACACCAGGCAAAGTTTCGCTCTGGCGAAGGGACGTAACTACGCTAAATTATTAAGATGAACATTTTACTGAACGTTACCTCATACGCTAGACTTTACTTCACCAGGTCAGACCTGGCTAAGTTCAATACAATAGATAGGAGTTTGAAAAAAAAAAACGCTGGTGTCTTTTACTTTTTTAAGGGTGATAGTCTGAAAAATAGTGTCATTTTTTGGGGGGTTATCCTCCTTCCCCCCTACATTTCCTAACATATGGCAACTCAACTATACAGGGGGCACATGTTTAGGGCAATAGGACAACTTTATTTTATTTATTTAAGGTTTCCTGGGCTTGTGTAATGTAATGTATTGGCTGTAACATATACTTCTATTATATGTTTAACTTCGTGCTGTCTGCAAATTAGGCATCACTAGCGTAAATGCACTTTGCCTGACGAAGTAACAGTAGCTCAACTTCGCTAACGTTCGCCGCCCTGAGCGCAAATTCGCATTTTTATGAATTTGCGACAGGCTGGTGAAAATTTGCCTGGCGAAGTGCGGCAAACATCGGCAAAGCCAACGCTAGCACATTTTCGGTGGATTTGCCCCTTTGACTTTTAAAATGAGTTATGTTTGTAGATTATGGCTTATTAAGACTATAACATATGAAATGGTAAATTTTTTTTTTGCATTCTGTAAAAATAATTTTATTGAGGAATGAAGTTACATTTATTAACATCTGCAGAATGAACAAAGTTGCTGACACCAGTCAAGCTATTGTGAGGCCAGTGTATGACCCATTGCTTGTATTATATGTGCTTAGGTCAGGATTGTAGCTCTGCTCCAAATCTATCCAGCACTAATTTCTAGCACATTGTTTAATGCTAATTTTTACACATTATAAATGTCAACAGAAGAGGCCTCATTTATTTCAAGTTCAACCACAGTTGTGCGATCATGCAATTTTTGACATGGTCATTGTGTGAATTGGTGCCATTCATTACTTTGACATAAAGTGCTATTGTGCCCTGCCATTCGGTTTGCATGAATGGCACACAGCCCACCAATTCATGCAGGGGAATCCTGGAGCTACCTCCACCTTAAAGGGATTCTGTCTTGGGTGAACATGTTTTTTTTCAGTTAGTGAAAATGCACAATTTGTTTTTGAAAAGAGCAAAAAAATAAAATTCAAATTTCGACTATCGAATAGCCCAGAATTTGATTTGAAAAAAATTCGAAAATTTGAATTTTATAATTACTTGCCCTTTAAATATCCTTCGACTATTTGCGAGCTTAAAGCTGCTGAATTACAATTTTAGCCTATAGGGGACTTCATAGAACCTGTCCTGAAAAATATTTTCAAGAATTCGAAGGATTTTGCAGAGAATAGTTCGAATCGTTCAAACAATTTTATTCGCTCGACAGAGGACCTATTCCATCGAAATAGGTCTATTTTCGATTGAAAAAGCCCTTTAAAAATACTTTGAGGGTCAAATTTCAAAGTTTTTTACTTATAAAATTTGGTCCTTATTAAATCTGCCCCTTAATATTGAAATCTGACACAGGACTAGACATGTTGTTAGTTTCCCAAGTGTCCTCAGTCATTTGATATTTGAACAATTCTATTGTGAAGTGCTGGCTGGATCAGGCACAATGACCTGAGATGGCAGCCTGCACACCAATATTACAGCATAAAAAATCAACTAACCAATCAAAAATCCCACCCTTCATACTTCATTTTTTTTAAAACTTTTTTTTGTACCTGATATTTCAGCTGTCAGAGCTAACTTGGAAGCCTTAACAGCACATTTTTTCTTATCAACCTCAACTCTTTTATCAAACCAAGTTTTGCTTTGCAATGACATACCTTGCTTACAAGGGGAATATATTGACATATTTATTAAACAACAGTTTAGAGACATCCCATTTTTCTTCTGTGTTTAACCCTGTGAAAAGTCTTTCCCATTTAATATGTTTGCCGTTATACTGGCAAAGTTTGTACATCTAAAGTTTACTGGGTTATTTACCTAAATCTGTTTTTTTTATCATACAAAGGTCGACCAAACTCCCATCCACGATTTTTCCTTAAAAACTTAAACAATAAAAACACTTGAATAAATCAGATTGGGGAGAAACTCAATAAAATCAAGCAAAAAACATAATTGTGCAATTTTTCCGACTTTTCTCCCAAAGCAAACCATAATAACTTCAAATTGGGATAGGGACATCTGCCATTGACTTATACATCACCTCATCAGGTTTGAGATGGAAGATTTTCAGATTTGGGATTTTTGCAGCATTGGGGTGCAGTACACCTATATAATGCATCCATGAAAATGTTTTCCCCAAAAAGCAAACCAGAAAAAAATTGAGTTTTAGTAAATATCCCCCTTATTGTTTAGTTACTCCCTTATAGAGTTGTCTCTGCAACATAATCTCAAAGGAGACCATGTTATGACCACTATTCCCTTAATGCTCACCTACTAGATGTGTTTGGTATTATTATTTATTACCAGGTCCAAGGAATAATCATTACTAGTAGGCTCTTGAACTATCTGAAATAATTGGTACAGACTGAAACCATGAACAAGGACAATGACAATTTAATTTGACCGTTTAAGGTGGATTATATCAGCCTCTTAAATTAGTCTGAATACAAATCTGCATATATTAAAAAACACATATTGATGAAGGAAACAGTCTTATGATCACTTGATATATTTTAAACAGCTCCAGTTGAACAAACAGCAGATATTCTTCAATATAGAGAAACACTGCCTATATGTTTTATGATTATCAGGACACAAAAAAAATGTTGTGCTGTTAGCAGTCTAAACCCCTGCATACCCCACACTGACAGATATGGCTTGAACTGAGTTATGTTATGGGTTTTTAAGTGATATGCATAGATAAAATTACACTCAATTTGCCGTTTTTGTTAAAATTCAGCTGATAGCTGAGTATGCTAATATAAATGCTTATGAAATAACTTTGGGATCTTTTAACAGAATAAACATTGCACAGAAGTCGACTTAATTTGTTAGGAAACAATATTATGATTAGCATGTAACTCTTAACTGTAACCTAGATACTGTAATTATCCCTAAGTTCCCTATAAAGGCATGGTTTGGACAGCATGAGCAAAGAATAAAAAAAAGTGCTGCAAACTTGATGGCAATGGGTTCTCACAGCAGAGTTCCCAGTGTTTGATCACTTGCACTTAGTATGATGCAACTAAAAATCATTAATTGGACAGCCATCAAAACAAAGTAGATTTAGTGCATTTTTCAAACTTTGTTCTTTTTATTCTGAGCAGTAAGAATCAGGTCCATGATGCATGCTTATATCACTTCAGATGTAGAGGCTTCAGTTTATCATATTTTCCATTAAAAAGTTATGGCAGGTAACATGTATCAGCCACCAGGGGAATGTAAAATCAATCATTCATAAAATAATGTATTGTATTGAATAGATAAAAGCAGACACAGATATAATGAACTTAGAAAGGAGTTTATCAAAATTCTTCTACATTGCTCTGCTTTTTGTAGGCAAAATATTAACACTATGATCTTTTTCTTCCCTATCACAAACCCACCTACCTAATTCTATTTTGCATTATTTTCCCCTAACAGCAGTTCCACAAACATGATGAAAACCCAGACCTACTAGCTTATATCAGTGAGACACAGTTCAGCTTACAGCATCTCTTTTGTTGAAGACTGAAATACTGAAGCACACAAAAAAAGAAGGGCTCCTTTACAAATACTATGCACATCTGTATGGGTAGTAAGCCAAAAAATGAAGTCACTGCAGGAAAAATGAAGATGCAAAAATTGTACTAGTTGTCATTGATTACTGCATGCATGCAATTTACCCACAGTTCCTAAATGAGAAACAGGTTGGTTTCATATTTTAGATTGTTAGCTTTAATGAACAGATCCTTATTTATCTGATCAGTATTTGTATGAGCATTATAGAGCTAATTTTTCTAATTTAAATAAATTGCTGCGGGTCTCTGTGGTCATTTTGGAAGCACAGAGACGTGTGGCTGCCCTCGTGAATACAACTACCTGCACTTGGTACACAGTCTAACGCCCTTCGTGCTCTTGCTCAGGGTTATAGTTAGTGACCCTTTATATATGTTATGTATACACCTATCTATTGCACATTGTGGAAGAATATGTTGGCCCTTTATAAATACATGTTATTAATAATAATAATAATTATTATTATTATAATTAAAGAGTTATTGTAGTAATAGATGCAAAACTTGATCTAGCTTTGGTAACCCATAAAAAACAATCAATAAGTAGTATTTACTACTGAAAGAAAGCAAACTTCCAGTTGTTTGCTGTGGTTTACTAAACCCTGAGCCTGTTATTGCAGTACTGTGTACCCTTAAATCCTTTTATGATGCTCATTGGTGTGTAATGTCTGTAATATTGACTCTTTTTCTGTTAATATCATTATGCATACATTTTAACAACTATTTTATTTGTTATTTTCTTGTTATTTTAATTTGTTTTGGTGCTTTAAGATAACATATATTCATAAGAATTACCTGTTAGCATTATCATATAGGTATTACAGAATAAAATAATGGTTTGTAGGCAAAACATCAATTAAGTCTCAAAGGCACCCAAGGCTAGTGTTATGAAATATAAATGATTACATTTCTTACTAAATATAAAACAGTTACAAAAAAAAGAAAAACCCTTAAGGTTACCAGCTGCAACAACTGTAACTGACATTTACTGAACTGAAAGCCACATGGCAAATCAAAGAGGATATTTCAGAGCTAGATGAATTGCTTTATTGATATCCCAAAGCATTCTGAAATAGGTCCAGTATTTTAATCCCAATGACATATTTTACTGATTTATAAATTAATCTGTACATAACAATTTATAATACCAGTATAATTGTTTGCCCTAGAAACATTTATTTCTGCTGTTTAACCCGGACACTAATATTTGCTTAACTACTAGTTGCCCATGTTTTTCCAGCATTTGAATTCAAGCTATAGCTACAGAGAAATGTGTTTAGTCTTATGCTGAAGGAATATTTTTAAATTCTTTATTTAGATTTTCCACTTATTTTAAAAGCATATGTAATATCTCATACATGTATATACATTGGACATTTGTAAAAAGAAACAACTGCCAAACATCAAAAACAAAAAATTTTTAAAGAGAAAGAGGGAGTACCAGAGGTAAATATGTCGTGGAGTTCCCTTAAGTTATACACAAGTTATGGGGGCAGATTTATCAAGGGTCAAATTTCGAATTCAAATTTTTGAGTTTTGTATGGCCAAAACTGTCAAATTCGATTAGGGCATTATCCAAATTCAATTTTTTTTAAAATAAAATTTGAATTAAATTTTTGAGATTTATTATGTGGCCCTTTAAGAACTCGAATTCGACTATTCACCACCTAAAACCTGCAGAATTCCTATATAAGTCAATTGGAGAGGTTCAGGGATCAATACAGTGATGTTTGCAGCCTTCCTGACAGTCAGGTTTTTGGGTTGATCCGATTCGTTTGACTTTATAAATTAGATTTTGATGATAAATTTCGAGTTTATGGGATTATATAGAATTTAGAAAAATTTCAGGACAGGCTCTAGGAGGTCCTCCATAGGTTAAAGTGGTAATTCGGCAGCTTTAAGGTGGCAAAGTTGCAAATTTGAAGGGTTTTAAAGAGACAGTACTTCAAAATTAAAATTTTTCCAATTCGTATTGACTTTTGGGCTATTTGATAGTCGAAGTAGCCCAAAATTACTTTTAAATTCTAATTTTATTCGAAAATTCACTTCAACCCTTAGTAAATGTGCCCCTTGAACTTCTAATTGGTAAATTTCCTGCACTTTAAGTAACCATTCTCTGATTTTTGGGATATTTAAAGATTTCCAATATTTTGGTATCAGAAACTTAGCTGCAGTAATGAGAACTGATACCACAGATTTTTTGTATTGAGGTGTGGTTATATTTTTGTGTAAGAGAAAAAAGGTTTCTATATCCATAGCAGTGAATTTAGCTCAACGTTGCTGGAGTTCAAGCCAAGTGTCATAATGTAGGACACCAGAAAATATGGGATACATTTCCCTTTGGTTGGTTACATCTTCAGCAGTTGTCCATTATGTTCTATGGGCAGTTAATACCAGTGGCTATACTTTGTTTCAGAGGGACAGAGGCAACAGAAAGGGAGGAGGGTATATCTGTTTGTTAGGCAGGATTTAATAATATAAAGCAGGAGGTGATGTTAGAAAATGAGGGGGCGGAAGTCTCACTGCTGGATTTCACCAATTGTAAATGTAAGTGAGGAGGAGGAGGCTAAGCTTCTGATGCAAATAGAAAAGGCTGCTAGTTTGGGTAAAGTAATCATAATTGGGGATTTTACTTACCCAGATATTGACTGGAGCAACAGTACTGCCAGTTCAGTTCATGGGAACAAGTTTATAAACTTGTTGCATGAGAATTTTATGGTACAGGTTGTTGAGGAGCCAACCAGAACAATGCTATTCTGGAGCTGGTGATCTCAAATGACCCAGAACTTTTAGCAAATGTTGAAGTCATTGAACCCCTGGGTAATAGTGACCATGATGTTACATAATTTAGGGGAAAATTTACTATTGGTCGGATTTATTATTAAAATCAACTTTTTTTGGGGGCCATTTTTGATCAAAAATGGACCTGTTTCAATCAAATATGTCTATTTTTGACAGAATTAGAATTGTTTGAATGCATCTTTTGAATTGAACGATTTCAACGATTTAAAAAAAGTTTGATTTTCAAGGACTTGGAAACATTTTCAGGAAAGCTTCCAGGAGGTCCCCCAAAGGCTACAATGGCAATTCACCAGCTTTAAGGTGGCAAATAGTCAAATTACATTTTTTTTTTAAAGAGGCAGTACTTTTAATTTTTTCAATGCAAATCGAATTTTGAGTTATTCCATAGTCGCATCAGCCCAAAATTACTGAGATACTCAAATTTTAGAAATTCTAATTTTATTCGAAAATTCACTTTGACCCTTAGTAAACGTGTCCCTTATTGTCTGGTGCAAAAAACAAATATACACTGGATCAACAAAAACCATGAATTTCAGTAAAGCTCATTTTAGTGCCTTGGTGGCTGCCCTTCAGAGCAATGATTGGGGCTAGGGATGCACCGAATCCACTATTTTGGATTCGGCCAAACCCCCTAATCCTTTGCAAAAGATTTGTCCGAATACCAAACTGAATCAAAAGCCTAATTTGCATATGCAAATTAGGCGTGGGAAGGGGAAACATTTTTTACTTCCTTGTTTTGTAACAAAAAGTCATGTGATTTCCCTCCCCACCACTAATTTGCATATGTAAATTAGGATTTGGATTTGGTTCGGCCGGGAAGAAGGATTCGGCAGAATCCGAATCCTGCTGAAAAAGGCTGAATCCTGGCCGAATCCCGAACCGAATCCTGGATTCGGTGCATCCCTAATTGGGGCATTATGTTTTAAACTAAAAACACAAAAATGGTTGTCGTTACATGAAATTGTTACTGTTCTCAATTTAAATGTAGAAGCACTAAGAATCACCCTATGTGGTATCATATAGAAATAAAGAAGTTAATAATAAAGAGAAAGTCATTTAAAAACTACAAGTCTGTTGGGACATAAGCTGCATTTAATGAATATACAAACTAAAATAAATGTTGTAAAACAGCAATCTGGAATTCATAGAGGTTAAGACTAACTCCAAAAAGTTTTTTAAGTATATTAATTGTAAAAAGATGTGGGTACTGATGGTACCAGTATGGTTGTAACAGATACAGAAAAGGCAAATGTGCTAAATTAGTTCTTTTCTTCAGCGTATACAATAGAGGAGTCTACGTTCCCAGGCTCACTTCATAGCTGCACTGATGGCTCAGCTCAATCTGGTCATTGGCTGACTCAGGATATGATTCATAAAGTTTTTTTAATAATAATAATAATAATAATAATAATGTAATGTAAACAAGGCTCCAGGGCCAGATGGCAAACACCACTGGGTTCTAAGAGAGCTTAGTTCAGTTTTAGACCAGCCCCTATTTCTGACTTTCTCAGATTCACTTTCATCTGATATGGTACATTTGGATTGGAGAAAAGCGGACGTCATTCCAATTTTTAAAAAGGAATTATGATCTCAGCCTGGCAATTATAGGACAGTAAGGTTGACATCTGTGTTGGGCAAATTATTTGAAGGCTTGTTAAGGGATCATATTCAAAATTTTGTCCTAGCTGAATGGCATTATGAGCAGCAATCAGCATGGCTTTATGAAGGATATGTCATGTCAGTCATATTTGATTGCTTTTTATGATGAGGTAAGTAAAATCAGTTTAGGCAATGATGTGCTTATATGATTTTATGTAATCTTTTCCAATGGTAAAACAATAAAGGAGAAATGTTTTTACCAGAGGTGCGGTTCACACTCGTTTGATTTTGAGTTCCACAACTTTATTAGGACCTGCATTCCTATACAACAGCACAGATACATTACAAAGGGGACGTGGAACTTTGCGGCATGGTTGGAGCGGTCTTATTTCAAGTCTGAAGTAAGTAAGATGCTGGTCAGTGGGGGGGGGCAGTAGATGTGATCTATTTGGATTTTGCCAAAGCATCTGATACAATGCCCCCCAAACAACGGCTTTGTAAACTAAGGTATGTTGGACTTCATGAAGTCGTTTGTACATAGATAGGAAACTGGCTACAGGATAAGTTATAGAGGGTGGTTGTTAATGGTACATTCTCTGCTTGGAGTAAAGTTTTTAGTGGGGTCCCTCAGGGTTTGGTATTGGGTCCAATTTTATTTAACTTTTTCATTAATGACTTAGGGGAACTGTAAGTAATGTATCAGTGTTTGCAGATGACACAAAACTATCCAGTCCAATTAATTCCATCCAGGATGAGGCATCCTTGCAACAGGATATTGACAAACTGGCAATCTGGGCAGCTAAGTGACAAATGAGATTCATTGTTTATAAATGTAAATTCATGCACCTGGGATGTAAAAATATCCAAGCCACTTATACCCTTAAAGGAGAATTCAACCCAATAGGTGCAAAAACCCCTCCCCCCTCCCCTGTGTAGACCCCTCTCCCTCCGCCCTACTTCCCCCCCCCGGGCAAATACAACTAACTTGTCCACTCCAGCAGAGTTGACGGCCATCTTCTCCCGAGTGCTCTTCTTCCTGGATTCATTGGCATTTTCTTGCACATGCACAGTAGGAGGCATTTGCTGGTGCGGATCTACTGCGCATGCAGCGAAAGTCACAAAGTTTCCGAAAAAAGAAATCAGAAACTTTGTGACTTTTGGGTGCATGCACAGTTGCTCGGTACCGGCAAATGCCTCCAACTGTGCATGCTCCTAAAAGTCACAAATTTTACGATCTTTTTTTCAGAAAGTTTCACAGCAGGAAGAGGTTCATTCTTCCACTTTATAGATCACTGGTAAGGTCCGATCTAGAATATGCTGTACAGTTTTGGTCTCCAGAGCTCAAACAGGACATTATTGTATAACAGAGGAAAACTAAGCTGGTAAAAGGTATGGAATATCTTGGCAAGATTGGCCAAATTAGGGTTATTAAGAGGCACTTAAGGGGTGATATGTTAACTATGTATAAATATATAAAGGGATCCTATAATAATCTCTCTAATGCTTTATTTACACAAGGTCACCCACTCTGAAGAAGAAAAGAGGTTCCGCCTAAATGTTCGGAAGAAGTTTTTTTACAGTAGCTTAAAAAAGGGCCCTGATGGATTTTTAGCAAGTGAGGGAATACAGCGTTATGGAAGATAGATCATAGTACAAGTTGATACTATGTACTCATATTTGCTGGTGTAGTAGCAACTTTATACCAATGAGAAATAATTTTAAATTTGTTTTCTTGAAGTTTTCCAAAAGTTGCAGTTTTGAAAAAACATTAATTTTTAAGGTCCTACTCAGCTTCTGTAAACATTACACCTAATTCCTGCCCCCATTTTTGTCAATATCTGCGTGAAGGACAGTCTGAAGAATCCATCAATATTTTATATATCAATGCTATGTCTCACATTGGCCTATGCAAGCCCATAAAAAGTCACTTGTATGGTCAGGTGGACTATTTATATCAGTGATAAGGAATGGGAATGGGAGAATGGAAAGAAGTCTCAACTTCAGAGTTACTAAATGTTTTTTTTTTATATTTTACTAAATCCTGTATTTAAATGATC
Source organism: Xenopus borealis (assembly GCA_024363595.1). Lineage (NCBI taxonomy): Eukaryota > Metazoa > Chordata > Amphibia > Anura > Pipidae > Xenopus > Xenopus borealis. The sequence continues at coordinate 66,219,455 of CM044441.1, forward strand.
CCAGAAATAAAAGGACCCAATTTCATTATCTGCGGGCTATTATGTTTTTATTGTTATATGTGTATTTCTGATTAGATGTTTTGGTGAATAATAAAATATGTTTTATCGTGAATTAAAGGGTGATACACTATGGGGCAAATTTACTATTATTCCCCATAATTAGCTCAACCATCGAATGCTTATCGAATATCTCAATGAATTGTACAATCGGATACGGATCGTTCGATTTTACAAAAAAATCGTGAAATTTCTTTCGAGAGTCCAAAAACTTTGTATGATTCGAGCGATCGAATGCTCCGATCAGACGAATGGTATCAGAGCAGAACTTAGCCTCAGAAGCTTATGGGGAGCTTCCCATAGGCTTCTATTACAATTCAATCTGGTGAAGTAGGCAGTCAAATAACTTTAAAATTTTGATTCCTTCGATACTCGAATAATTGGCGATCGCATATCCGATCATTCGATCTATTCAAACTATTCCATATTCGATGATTGAAGTTTGCATATCCAATTTCACGGAAAATTCGTACAATCAAATCAAATTCGATCGAACATCGATCATTTCATGTGAATTTCGTAAATCGGACCCTAAGGGGCAGATTTACAAAATGTATGTGAATAATCAGAAGTTCGATCGAATTTAATATAAATTTTATTCGAATATTCGAATATTCGATGGTCGAATACCTCCCCTTTAAATATTTATTCGACGACCTACTTCGCCAGGATCACGCTACCGAATTGGCAATCCTTAGCTGAGATCGAGTAAAAAAAAAAATCAAATTTTATATATTCGTTTGTTCGCTCAATCGAATTGCGGTAAAATCCTTCAAGTTCGATAGTCGAATTCAAAGGATTTTACTTCCCCACTATTCCCATTTCAAATTTTTTTTTATTTGAAATTCGACCATAAGTAAATATTCGATGATTGAAGTTTGCATATCCAATTTCACGAAAAATTCGTACGATCAAATCAAATTAGATCGAACATCGATCATTTCATGTGAATTTCGTAAATCGGCCCCTGAGGGGCAGATTTACAAAATTCACGTGAATAATTCAAAGTTCGATCAAATTCCGATCATATGATTTTATCGGATATTTGAATATGCAAATTTGACCACTTCGATCATAGAATATGCAAAATTCAAGCGTATCGAATAGATCGAACAATCGAATATTCGACCATTCGATGATCGAAGTACTTCAACTTTAAAATTTTATTCGACTGCCTACTTTGCCAGATTGAACCTACCGAATAGCAATAGAAGCCTATGGGAATCCCCCCATAGGCTTTTCTTTCTAGTACCAGCTCGAATAGCATTCGTACGATCAAACGCCTCAATTTTTCGAATTTTTCAAACGATCGAAGGAATTTTTTTAGTGAAATCAATCGCTGTTCGATCATACGATTTTTTCGAGAAAACAAATAGCGCTCAAAAAATAGCCTAAAACTATTCGATTTCCATTCGACAGTCGAATTTCTGCCAAATTTGAGGGCTAAAAGCCCTTGCAAATTGGTCAATTTTTGATAGAATAAAAATCATTCGAATTGTTCGAATGCATTGTTCGATTCGAATGATTTTGGGAAAAATCCTTTGAATTTCTAAAAATTCAAAAAAATCTTCTGAAAGATTCCTGGAGGTCCCCCACAGATGGCAAAGTGTCGAATTATAAATTTGTTTAAAGAGACAGTACTTCTTAATTCAAATTTTTTCAATCCAAATTGAATTTCGGGTTATTCAATAGTCGACGTAGTCGAAAATGTTTTTGAAATTCGAATGTTTTTAATTCTAATTTTCACTTCGACCTTTAGTAAATGTGCCCCTAAATGTAGACAGCAGTTGAAATGCCTAAGGGCAACTAAAATGAATTTGTGAGAACAAGCTGACAAACCCTGCTTTCAATAGCAATACATATACAAATAGCTTAAAAAACAAATAACATTTGTAATGAATGTAAATTGCAAAGTTACCTAGAGCTATGTTTTCTTATATTAATCAAAAAAATTTTTTTTGGGTTGACATTTCTTTAAATGTTTTTTTAGACTTAAGGAATGGTGACAGAAAGATCCATTATCTGGAAACACCCATGTCCTAACCATTCCAGATAATAGATCCTAAACCTGTTCATGAAATAAATAAATGTCATGACACATAACTGTTCTGAAGAGCTTACAATTTATAAGAAAAATGAGATATGCAAAATCAAAATACAGGGTGGGGTGTTTTCTTTAACAGTATTTCTTAAACATTTTCTCAGGGAAGCTAAATAAATGTTGTGACCATAAAACTGATGTGCTTTGTTGTAAACCCACCCTAAACTGCATGGGCACTAGTGACGTGGGGGTCGAGAAAAGCTCAACCTGCACCCGACCCAAACCTGCACCCCCCAACCCATGCCCGCCTGCACTCATCTTACCTCCTCCGCAGCTATAAAACCGGAAGCCAGTCTAAAGTTGTGGATGGGGAAAGCATGCATAAGAGCTCAACCTGAACTCACCTGCAACACGCAAATAGCGCAGCAAAGTTGGCCCGAACCTGCCCAACCACAAGGCATTGGGCTGGCCCGCACATCACTAATGGGGATCCATTTTCTGGTCCTGGTTTTGCTTTAGAGGGTGGTTAATGGGTTGTGCGCATTATGAGGTTTTTCATTGCAGCTACTAACTAGGAGTCCATAGTACACTGCAGAACACCATAGTTTATGCCAGCCTAGAATTCGAGCCAGTCTAGATGAAACAGGTCAAGTTTCCATTTTATAATATACGTAATATACGTCTTGTGGGACAGTGTAAAACAAAAAAAAGAAGAATATTTACCTTAGTTAATAGTCGGAGTGATACTGATATGGAAAGGTATCCATTATTCAGAAACCCATTATCCAGAAATAATCCAAATTTTTTAAATGTATTTTCATTTTCTCTGTAATAAAAAAGACAGTAGCTTGTACTTCATCCAAACTAAGATATAATTAAAACTTTACTGGAAGCAAAACCACCATATTGGGTTTATATAATGTTTACACGATTCTCTAATTTATGAAGACCCAGATTACAGAAAGATCTGTTATTCTGGATAACAGGTCTGATACCTATATACAGAAAAATCTGAACACTGCAATCGTAATGTAAAATCTTGGAATGTACTTAACAGAAGGAGTGTTAGCAACTGGTAAGAGAGAATTAACCTTACACGAGAATGTCAGATGATAAGATCATTTGTAAGACAAATGACACAGATTAAGAAAACTATTCTGATCCAGTGGTAAACTATAAAATGTAACAGTATGAATGTAACATAATCTGTCTTTCTGAGCTATTCTGGTCTAATTAAAGTGCACTTCAAAGGCCAGTTTGAACATTTTGTGAACAGAAAGAACACATCTGATAATGTCTACAAGTGGTTGTCTTATGTTTCCCTGCTTTATGGCATTGCCAACATTACACACACTTTAATTTAATAATCATAGGTTTGTGCAGCTTTTCTAATATCTATAGATCTCTTCAGGCACTGTTGCAGCATTGAGGTCCTCAGTAAGATTTTGTACCTGGACATAATCTACAAGTTTGCATGTTCAATCTGTGCTAAAGCTTTCCACTGAAATAAATGCTGATGGGTCTATGCAAATACTGTTGTACTGTGCTTTTCCTCAATGACACATTTTCTACAGAAAATAAGATTTGAATTACACATTAATAATAATGCTGTTTCCCACAATGTATTCTGTATTAACTTTCTCTTTTGAAAGAAAAATCCAAACAGGGAATCAGCGCCTGTCAAAAACACCAGAGGGCATTCAAAGACTTCTGTACCCTACTGTAAGATCCTTTATTTCACTACACATACTCAGAGAGCTTTTAATCACCATCACACACTGTTTTCTATCTGAAACAATTACAATACAGTGCTTTCCTTCTGGAGACCATTAAGAGTCAACCAATTTCCAAAAATTTGTATTTATAGTATTAGTATTTGATTTACAGTATTCTATTCACTTTACTGTTGCACCAATTTAGTTAAAGATGTTTATATTTGGGGACTCAAATAATATAGCCCTTACTGTGACTCTTAATTCCACTGTAAAGCAAAGCACGTGTGTTGTACTGGCTACAATGAAAAAGGGGAATACTAAAAGCAATTCTCCAGCTGCTGCTGAATTAAAAACCATCATTTATTTTATTACTGTCCTATTTTTAATTCCTAATTTTATTGTAATGCTACTGTATTTACTGTATGCATCAAATCAAGATCGGCGCCACAATCTATGGAAAAAAACCAAATAACAGAACCTAGTGTTAGAGCACTAATCTGTTCTTGTGTTTCTTGTGTGACTATGAAGATTAATGGTATATCTAACACATGTTTCTTGTGTGTTCTAAAGTGCTCTTGTTAAATAAAATTATAATTACTTATTATTATGACTTAATTATAATTTTATTTTGGAGATAGCACTTTGTAGAAATCACTATAGCACTTTAGAACACACAAGAAAAATTTGTGCATAGACTTTCTATGGCTCAAGACACACACAGATTAGTAGGGATGCACCGGTTTGGGATTCGGCCTTTTTCAGCAGGATTTGTATTCGGACGAATCCTACTGCCTGGCCGAACCGAATCCAAATCCTAATTTGCATATGCAAATAAGATCCAGGGAAGGAAATCACATGAAACCAAGGAAGTAAAAAATGTTTCCCCCTTCCCTCCTATAATTTGCATATGCAACTTAGGGTTCGGATTCAGTTCGGTATTCGGACGAATCTATCAGGAAGGATTCAGGAGTTTGGCCGAATCCAAAATAGTGGATGCGGTGCATCCCTACAGATTAGTGCTTTAACACTTGGGTAACTGAACTGAATATTAACAATATTGCAGTAGGTTCTGTTATTTGTTTTTTTTAAATCTATAATTGTATCTTGATTTGATGATCCAGTGGATGAACTGTGAAAAAGATCGGCAAAGGAAAAAATTCTTAGGGTTTAAATTTCCTTTAAATCTTACAAATTTTGTTTGTTTTTGCAATTTTAACTTTTGTTTAAAGGTGGGATATGAAATAATTGTTTCACAAATAGATGAATATGTATAGTTTTCAAGAGTAATGGTTTATTATTTTGTTTCCTCATGTTTCCACATTTTCTCCTGTATATAAGCTGTGCACTTATACTTCACTTTGGTTAGTAAATCAAATGCTATATGCAGAACACATTGCGGTAATTCCTGTGCTTACCACTTTGTCAATGCAGTTGGTGCCAGAAGACAGCAAAGTGCAGTACAGATGTCACTATTATGGACAGAGTCCTAAAGAGATGAGGAACAGCGTCTCCTACACTTCCCACTAGAGAAATAGTGCCTGGAATGATTACAAGACTTGGCTTGTGGAGGGGTGTCAGGAGTCTGTATTACAGGCAGTAACTGCCATGTAGTAAAACTGGTCAGAATCAAGTGCAGGTTAGAAGGCAGGCCGAGTTCAGAACAGGCAGTAGAAATCGTAAATCAGTAGTCAGACCATGGATCAGGAATCATGGTAGGGTCAGAAAATCACAGACAGTGGTCAGCAAGAGAAGCATCAATCAAAAAATAACAGACACAGGGGCAGTTTCACTAAAGGGGTTAAGTGGCCAAAGCTAACATCAATTTGCCAGAAATGCAGAGACATTGCCAATTCACTTACTGGTGTAGAGGACAATTCAGTAGCAATTCGACCCTTGAACTACCGAAGTAACGACAGCAGTGTTCGGCGCCCAAAACATAACTTTGCATTTTATTGAATTAGTGTAGTGGCAGCGTATTTTCACCTGGCGAAGTTGATCTAAGTGTGGCGAACTGTTCTATGGCGACAATTGTACCTAGAGCCTTACCAAATCAACGCAGATCACTTTGCAAGGAATACAAGCCTCAGCAACCTTTTAGGCACAAGAACCCATGCAGATATGTGCTCATGTGGCAAGAAGGCAAATTCCATATTTGCTTCTTGTGCCAACATGTGTTGGTTAATGTGAAACACATTTGCTGCTTTGAGTGGAATATTTATTTGAATGTACAAATGAGCAAAGGAGAGATAGGGTTTCATTTTAGTATACCAAGGGTGCAAAGGAGCCATAAGGGGACAAAATTGTGCTGTTCGGTGAGGTTTTTTACAGCATTGCCTGTGGGGCATTGTTGTGCTCTGCACCTTGTGCCAGATGAGGATGTTCCCTGAGACGTGTTGTTGCATAAGGTCATACTAAGTCCAAATACATAAAGAACAACCAATAACACAAATGAACAAGCTTTAAAATAAAGCACTTTTGACAAAACCTCTTGATAAAGCCACTGTTGTGATGAAACGTGGGCAGGTGGCATTATCCTGGGCCCTCTGACCTAGGTGTGTGGACTCATTAATCCTGTTGCTGTATTGGATCTGGTACACAGCATATGTGAATATGCTTAGAGTTCAATGACCAGTATAAAAACACTTGTGTTACTCCTCAGTAACTTATTATATCCTTATATTTTACAAGAGGGGGTACTTTATTCTCTGTATTACTAATGGAACATACTTTTCTCAAGCACAATCTACCTCTGTTGCCCATCTATATAAAAATCTTATCGCTATTCTTTATTATTTGGTTTATCATTCTGTGTTACAAATACATACTTGGTGGTTAGTATTTTTTAGTGTATGGAAATACCAAAACTGTCCTGTTTGGTCTCATAGGTTTGATGGTTTACTAGATGACATATGCATGTACTTATTTGTATTGTACCAAGGGTTGGCACCTGGCTAGTATTTTATCAGAATTTTTTATTCTTTATAAAATACAGTAATTAAAGAAATTAAAAATGAAATAAGACTTATGTTCACTACACTACAGTACTACACTATACCATTATGTGTAGTTAGTATATTACCTGTACACTTATATAACCCTTTACATATAGAGTATTGGATGGAGACTCTATTTTGTAGAGTTTTTTTTATAACTTTTAGCTGCCAACACAGCAATACATAGTTGACTAACCAAAGCAAACATTTCGGCAAACGCTTTACTTTAGATAGTTAATACAATGTATAATAATACCAAATTTGTACAGGTGCTGCTAGCTTAATTGATTAATTGAAAGCTTAGTCGTTTGAACATTTTAAGTGTTAATACAATGTAAAATTGAATGTAAAACTACACTTGTACTAGTAAAAGTAAGGTGCAGTTAGGGGCAGATTTACAAAATTCCCATGAAGTATTCGAAGTTTGATCGAATTTTCAAAAAGATTCGAATTTTAATTTTTGAAGGTTTTTGAAGACCACTTCAACCGATGAATTTTGAAAATTCGATCGAATCGAATAATTCGAATAATTCATATAAAAATCTATTCGACTATTCGACAGTCAAAGTACTTCCCCTTTAAATTTTTATTCAACTCCCTAGTTCGCCAGATCAAAGCTACCGAATTGGGTTTGGTTATTTTTGATCGAATATAAATATTCGATCGAATAGTTAAAATTGTTTGAATTGATCAATTCGAATGATTTTATCGATCGATCGAATATTTGCTATTTGATCGTTCGACCAATCGAATTGAGGAAAAATCCTTCTAATTCAATATTCGAATTCGAAGGATTTTCATTCCCCATCTATTCACATGGTCAAATTCGAGGGTTTTTTAACCCTTGAATTCGACCAATAGTAAATCTGCCCCTTAATGTTTATGTGGTGTAGTGTGTACTATCATCTTCTTTTGATCACATATTCCTTTTTCCAAAATAATCTTGATACTTGGCATATACTGTTCCTACTTTGTGGACAAGTGCAACCCATACACATGAATATAAAAAGTCAACGGTCCTGACATAGTATATGATATACTTGTTACTTAAGTTTATTGATAGATTTTATCTCAGTAACAAGCACACTGAATGTCAAGTTAACTCAACAAATATCATTGTTTCAGCTGGATTCATTGTTAGCATAGAATGATTCTAACAGCCAAAATATAAAGCACAGTGTTCATGGGGAAAAGGGAACACTATTACATTTGTTATTGTTTCATCTTAAATTTAGCCTGAATGCACTAATTACTCCCCTAGGGATTATAATGTATCATTCTTTCTTCTTTTATTTATTTTTAAAGTAGTTTTGTTGGTCTCTTGGTGATGAACTATTCATAGTAACACAGTAAATAACATACTTGGTAAAGTTGAGAAAAGACACATGTGCATTAAGCCCAGTCACTGCTAGCCATTTCTGCAAAATTAGAGGAAGGCAAACAAAATCCCCAACAGGTCAGCTGTCAATATAATGTCACGAAGGAAAAAAACTTACTATATTTATCTGTTTCTAGAAAGTCATCTAGCTGCCTTAATTTATATGTATTCTGCCACCTAATTCACATACAATAGTTTCTTCATTACCCTTACAGTGTATAAATGCTTACCTACTAAATGAAGTTCCTTGATGTATTTTTAAAATGTGAACATTTTCCTGACAGTCAAGTTCCGAATGGATTGATGCATTCATCAAGGATACCATTCAGCAGAATGTTTGCAAGTGCTTTGAGCAGTTGAACACTATTCTGATCATTGGAGTAATATATAAGTGATACATGGGAAAATGGATTAGAACAATTATTTTTCACCTTTGAATGAATAATTCCATTGCACAAATTAAATTGTTAAATGTAAAAGGCTTCATAACATTGCATAGTCAGGGTTAATGACTGCTAATACCAGCCTGGAATTAGCAGTCTAAAACTGTCTAAAATAGCTATAATCTCAGAAAGCACTAAAAGGAGATAATTAATAGAAAGTGCAAAAATTCTTAAAGGGTTAGATCCTCTTTAAGGCGAACATTGCTAATTTAACATTTGTTATTTTGTTATCTCTAATAAATACGTCATTGAATTTACTAAACAGATGAAACCTAACTACAAGTGCCATCACCAAGTGGCAAAAAAAACTTGCAGGCCTCTTGATGTGCTTTAATGCATACGTTTTTCTAGTTTCAGTTCCAGAATCACATAAAACTTTGCTGCAGACAACATGCAAACAGTGATTCAATCTTTATCACTTCTCTACTTTTTAATGTAGATCAGCTTTGAGGAGAGACTAGATCTTTGTTGGCTGGTGGTTTATCAAACTAATCTCTGCAACAGAATGCTATCGCTCTTTCAAATGCGGGTATCACAGTGATTGCTCTGCTTAGTGTCTTTATTGTAGGACTGCTTGGTTTTGATTAATGACCTGATCTGAATGGCACAATACATTCTATCTTTCCTAATGATAAACTTCTCCATGCACAACGACTTTTTAGCGTCTGCTATTTGAATACCATATTATTTATCGGTGACTTTCTGGTACTATATTTCAATTAATTGTTTTGTCTTTACAATTGTATCTTTATTTGCAGTTTACACAGTGTCTTTTGGTCCTTACAGGGTGTTTTTTTCTGAAATGTGTGATTCTCCACATGGAAAGAAACCATTCAAGTTATTGTATGACTTTTATTTTAAATTCTTGCATCTGAATGTTACTTTCAAGCTGAATGTTATTTGAAAAATTATTTATTTTTGTTTCAGGCTAAGAATAACATTACTGATGTTGCAGATCAGAACAAAATTAATTAGCAAGTTGTAAATTAAGGTCTCCTACAATTAAATGACACTATAACAATTCAAGTATATGCTATATGACAGGTACTTGTATTTTAATTTAGCACCTGATGTGCAGACTGTTATGCAGCCTTCTCTTGGATCTAAAGCCCATGCATAAGTGAAAGTGTTATTTTGTATATCTTAATATATATGCATATTGTGTACTTCTGTTAGTGTATATGATAGTCTTCCTTTTTTTAGTGATCAATGTTGGCATCCAACTGTTCAGTTGCTTGCCAGTTTAGTACCTATTAAGGTTATGTTTTATTTTTAAAAACTTTGACTTATGAAAGTATTTGGGTGTGAATCTGCAAAACTATTACAGATAAAACATGTAACAGTATAGGTTCTGAAATGAAACTGTACATTCAGCAAATATTTTTATATAGTCTACTAAGTATTTAGTACAAAAAAATTTCAAAAACAAGTTTAAAGTGTTCTTGTTCTGTTAAAAGTAATTTACATTTATAAACAGTTTGTCTGTTGCTGAACCACTGTATGCTCAGCTAACAAATGGTGGAGCTGTTGTGTAGGACACAAGGTCCAGGGGATTATAGAAAAGGAAGGAATTCTGAATATGAAACATTCAAAACTCATTCAAGTGTTTTCATTTTAAGGGTGATGAAAGACAGATTCTGTTCTCTGGCCATAAGCCATGACAAAGATTCATTTTACTGGATGGAAGATTTGACTAGAAAAACTACACACTATCCAAACTGTTAGGCAGATGCATTTATTGCCTGCAATCTATCAAGTTTTAAAGGGAACTGTCGTGAAAACAATGTCTAATTTGTGCATTTGTGAATCTTTTGGATTCACAATCTTTAATTAAAGATTGATATTTTCTTTAAAGTGCTATATTAATTTTCTGTATTATGGTTTGTGTAAAATACATTAGTGTAAAATGAAAGTGATTAGCTACTTGGCTAGGGGCCTAAAGGAATGTGTGCCATCATTATATACCATCCAAAGACTGACATAAATAACTGTAAAATGAAAAGTCCTCTAGGAAAGCTATTATTGTGTTTTTTGATGTTACAGAGGGAACAGTACCTAATTCTGGCTGCCTTAATGGGCATCTACCATTCCCAACAGACAAACTACTAGGTTTACAATCTTGTGTGCACCCAGGTAAGTAACTAGAGTTTAGGGCATTTACTTTTAAGGAACAGCCATAACGTGTAAAAAATAAATATGAATTGACTACACTAGGAATACTTAGAAGATAGAGAAGGCAAGTGCAGAGCAAAACAATTTCTATGTCTGGAAATTAGCTTACAGGAAATGTTAATCAATGACAAAATACTAATAATCAAAATTGAACACTGCAAAAAATTTAAGGAAAACAAAACAAAACACAACAGATAGGAATTAAGGAAATTGTTTATAAAAATATTACAAACCTCAAGACACAAAATAATAAATTTCAATATCAGTAAATGTATTGAGTTTATTGAAAAAAGTGTGTCTTTTAATCCAGTAAATCTGTCTATTGCATTTTTTAGTCTATGCAACTTAGCTGCAGTTGCTTTGGATCAGCAGGCAGAGTCCGGACTTCATTTATAGAGAAGTGATATGAAACAAACTTCTGATTCATATGAAAGTGAACTGACACTTTACACATTAATGCTGTTAAAGGGCCCTATCATTTTACAAAAGGGCCAATCAGTGGAGTAACTACTCGCTGGTGGGCCCTGGTGCAGGATGTGCACCTGGGCCCCCCTATCGGGCTCTCCTCCTATGAACTGCACATTGGAGTTCTCCTAGCCTCTCTGGTGGGCCCCAAAAGGGAGCGGACCCTGGTGCAATTGCACCCCCTGCTCCCCTTGTAGTTACGCCACTGGGGCCAATTACTTTCAAATGCTTGTCAGTTTCTCAGCCATTCGAAATGCTGAGCTGACCTGTAATTAGTTGAAAGCTTAAAATCCCTAGAACAGAAAAATGTGAATTTGATAGTAATTGAATACGGAAAACAGTAAATATATGTTTGTATACATGCAGAAATATAAACAATTACTGTTTTGACTTTAAAAGAAAAACATTATGCTTCAAATTACATTGAAGTGTGTATGTTGTATTGTTATTTTTTCTTTTGTATTTTATACCTTACTTTTGACTCAGTTTTTTTTAATCTATTTTTCTATTACATTCCTCCCTTTTTATTTCATTTTTGCTGTCACCTTGATTTTTTCCCTTTCTTCAGAACATTTTCAATATTTATGTCTTTTATTTGAACAAGTTTCTGCTTTTTTTGCCCCCCCCACCTTTTTTAAAATAATTTTGTGTTTTGTCTTTCATGCTTTTCTTTGTTGTAAGATGAAGGTGTAATTTGAAATAATATCTGCAGGATGAAAAGAAGTTTACAAACAGGTTTACACATCACCATAGATTTATACTTTTATTAAATTTCCCGCCTGTAATAAAGTATATTATTTTTTTCAGTATTACCATAAGTAATACTGCCTTCCAACACTTTTTTCCTTGCTTTATTTTCCTTGAATTGAAGGTTAAAGGGATACTGTTATGGGAAACGTTTTTTTCAAAACGCATCTGTTAATAGTGCTCTAGTAGACTCCTGCACTGAAATCCATTTCTCAAAAGAGCATATAGATTTTTTTATATTCAGTTTTGAAATCTGACATGAGGGTAGCCATTTTGTCAATTTCCCAGCTGCCCCGGTCATGTGACATGAGCCAGCACTTTAGGAAGGCAGGCTGTTGTTTTTCCTTCTCAATGTAACTGAATAGTATGCATTGGGACATGGGTTTTTACTATTGAGTGCTGTTCTTAGATCTAACAGGTGGCTGTTATTATGTTAGGGAGCTGTTATCTGGTTACCTTCTCATTGTTCTGTTGTTAGGCTGCTGGGTGGGGGAAAGGGAGGGTGATATCACTTCAACTTGCAGTATAGCAGTAAAGAGTAATTGAAGTTTATCAGAGCACAAGTCACATGACTTGGGGCAGCTGGGAAATTGACAATATATCTAGCCCCATGACAAATTTCAAAATGAAATTTTAAAAAATCTGCTTGCTCTTTTTAGAAATGGATTTCAATGCAGAATTCTTCTGGAACAGCACTATTTACTTATACATTTTGAAAAAATTTTTTTTTTAATTAGAGTATTTATGATGCTTTTTTTTGGGGGGGTAAAATAAATCTCTAAAATTTTAGAGATTTATTATACCCCCAAAACTGCAAAAAATCCAAATCTGAAAAGACTACAGCTAAAACATGACAAGGTGATGTAGAAGTCAATGGCAGATGACCCTTTTAAAGGGGTTGTGCACCTTCCAATCATTTTTTTCAGTTCATTTGTTTTCAGATTATTCCCCGGAAATAAAGACTTTTTTCAATTACTTTCCATTATTTAATTTTTACTGTTGTTTGAGTCTGGCAGCTCAGTAATTGAGGAGCAGACACTAAACTGTTACAATTTTGAAACATTTAGTTGATCCATTTCTCATCAGCATCTCTGCAGTATTAGCAACTATTGTATCAATTCTAACAGCTGCCTGTAATGAAATCCAGAGATTCTGCTCAGCAGGGACAAAGACAAGAAATTTATCCATTAAATGTATCTTTAGCTGCTTTAGAAGGTGAAAAATTACACTTTACACTAGAATATTAGAAAAATGGTCACACGCAGTAAATCAGGGGTGTCCAAACTGCGGTCCCAGGGCCAAATGCGGCCCAGGATGGATATGAATGCGGCCCAGCTTGAAACGTTCAGTTCTCAAGAAAACATGTTGCAAAGGATATAGGAGGAGGGGGACCCATTGCCCAGTTACTAATAATAATATAATAAGTCTATTTTATGTCCAGGTATCCCATCGTCCAGTCTATAGCTCCATCTGGTTATCCAACTCGTATAGTTTTTTGTGTATTTTCTTTACTTTTACAAATCAAAAGTGTTTGTATATTTCATGTGTGGCCCCCAGACAATTTTTCTTCTTCTTATGTGGCCCTTGAAGCCAAAAGTTTGGACACCCCTGCAGTAAATAGAAAGTAACTGGAAAAAGTCTTATTTCTGGCGATCTATCTGAAAACAACTAGGGGGCAAATTCACTAAAGTTCGAAGCGTCTAAGGCTAGCGCTAATTCGCCAGCGTGACGTCAAATTGTAACTTTGCAAATTCGCTCTGGCAAATTTACGCTAGTGAAGTAGATAGACTTGAGCAATGTCGCACCCTTATGCCAGGCAAAGTTGTTTACTGACGAAGGATCGTAATTACGCAAATTCACTAAGATGAACATTTTCCTAAACGTTAGCACTTAAGCTAGATGTTGCTTCGCCTGTTCAGTTCAATACAATAGATAGGAGGTTGAAAATTTTAAAAAAAATTTTTTTCTAAGTCCCAAAAAAACACTAGGCGTATTTTAGCATGGGAGGGTGATAGTCTAAAAAAGATAGATATTTTTTGGGGGGTTACCCTCCTTCCCCCCAACATTTCCTAACATGGCAACACAACTATGCAGGGGGCACATGTAAGGCAATAGGACAACTTTATTTTATTTATTAAAGGTTTCCTGGGCTTGTGTAGTGGAATGTAGTGGCTGTAACATATACTTCTATTATAACTTAAAGTTCCCGCCGTATGCAAATTGAGCTTCACTAGCGTAATTGCGCTCTGCCTAGCAAAGTAACACTAGCGCAACTACGCTACCGTTTGCCGACCTGAGTGTAAATTTGCACTTTAGTGAATTTGCGTAGCAATGGCGAAAATTTGCCTGGCGAAGTGTGGCGAACGCTAGCGAAGCCAACGCTAGCGAATTTGCACATCTTAGTGAATTTGCCCCTAGTTGTCTGAAGGTGAACAACCCTTTTAACAATTGGAACATGCTTTGTACCTTCAGGATTCTCTCTAGTTTTGGGCTGTTTGCACTGGTTTTTGCGATAATCCAATAAATTTGAGCTGTTGGGGTGACAATTTGTGTTTTCGTATCGTCAGTTCTAAAAAATTGCACGATTTGAATTGACACAAGATTTTGCTGCAATGTTTTTTCACTCGACTTATTGGTAAATCAAGGGGATTCGGGTTTGGGAGTTTGGTTGAGAAAAAGTAGATTTTTAGTAAATGTTAATGTTCCTCTTGTGTTTATTGTCTCTGGTGTTTCAGTTTGTCAGCTCCAGGTGCAACTTCTGAACTGTGACAATTTGCTGAATTAGTTTCTACATTTCTCTGCAGCATCTTTTGTATATTAATATTACTATTATATAATGTATAACTGTTGCCTTCTGCTCAGCAGGACCAAAGATAAGAAAAGTATTAATCAGTTTATAACCGTTTACAAACTTGTGGGAGGGGGTGACTCCCCCTCCCACAGCTGCTTAAGAAAAACACGTAAAAATTACAATGATGTGAAAAATGAGTGTTGATAGTCTAGTTCTGTGTTTTAAAGAGGACCTGTCACCTTGAGACATGAGTAAAATATTTCTTTTCCATCCTTAGTTAAACCCTTTAGTCAGCTGTTTTTGTCTATATCTGAAACGGATTAGAAAATATCCTTCATGTAAAAAGGGCTTTATAGGCGCTGCCATGTTTAAACACCCCTTTGTTTTCCGTGTGTGGGCTGTGCCAAACTGCCAAATCTCATTCATGCTTAGTCAGAGTATACTCTATGATAGACAAGCTCTGTATAACTCATGTCACACCAGGACTTGATATTCTATGGGAATTATTTGAAACACCTTCTATTGTTCTATTCAGATTGTGTGGGCTACTCCAGCCACTAACAACTGCACAAACTGGTGATATCATGAGAGGAGTCTGCAGTACTGATTCTACCCATGATGCTTTGCTCTCCCGACTTTCTGGAAAGTCAGGGCTTCAGTTAGTGTCTCATGGACATTTTGAAAAGTAGTTATAAATTGAGAATTAGTGAGATTTGAGCATAATAAATAGGGGTATGTGGTTTGTTTTAAAAGTTTTATTTTCTTCCTAGTGTTAACTCAATCATGACAGGTTTCCTTTAAAATAGTCAATTAACTGACAAGTAACTTATATTTTTAAATTTGAAAATCAAGTGTACAGTGGGTGCTGTTGGACAACACATTTCATTCTGCTATCACTATCACTTATCATTATCTTTTTACAGGTATATATTTGGTATTGGTTAAAAAGAGTTTGGGTTGTTTACCGTGGAAGAGCTGTAAGATTAAGAAGTCAAGTTTACATTAAGCTTTTTTTGACCTGTTGTGAAGTTTGTCATGGTGGAGTAACCCATGCAATCAATCAGGTATTATTTACTGGTTATCTGTTTCAAAGCAAACATTTTATTTGTTGCTACGGGTAACTCCACCTGGCCTATTTTAGTGTCTTTTATTACATATAGTCCTTATCAAATTAACAACACAAACAAACTCGGGTCAGATTAACTAGGGCTAAGTAGCCCAAAATATTTTCAGAGTGTAGGGGGAAACCAAAGAACCTAGAGGAAACCCTAGCAGACAAACAGTTTGCCAAAGTATGAAGGTATGTCTGGATAGTAGTACTGGGAGGCAGAAGTGAAAACATTTAGTCACCTGGCCCAACATGTTATTTGAAACCTTCACTACAAATGTGGGGTGCTTACAAACATTTCTGTAACTTTTATCAACTATTTTAAACATTTGTGTATTACTGTATTAGAAATTTCAAAATGTTTATTTTATTTTACAAATGTTATCATTTTATGAGCAGAATTTTATCAGATACCAAGTCGAATAAGTCATTTTATTTAAACATCTTTCAGCATCCATGCCCTACGTACCTGCCTTGCCAATAACTTCTTTATACTTAATACTTGTATACCTTAATTTAATCTGCTCGTTTTAAGACAAAAAAATGGAAAGTATGTTATTCAAAGCAAAATTGTAAATATAATTCTAATTAAAAATGGAGAATCAACTAGTAAAATGTCCCAAATATTTTGTGTCAATGGTCCTGGTCATGGCTAATAATTTTATTTCACTAGGAGCATTGACTGAGATCTGAAGAGGCATGTAAATGGTAGCCTTCTCCCAGGTAGGGCTGCACTCTGAGCAAAAATGCTAATCGTTCATTTTCCTCTGCATGAAATGTCTCTGTTTCATAGCTGATAGACTGTCTCCAAAGGGTTTTCCCTTCCTCCTTGTTTAGAATGACATATAATGGGTTTGGCCTTATCACCGCCTCAAAATGCATTTATGGAGCGCTAAGCTCACTAGGGAATATAGTCGATTTTAATGAATAGATTTTAAGCATATAATAATTTAATTCATCAATTTAACATGAAATGAATATGCAAGAGGGCCTTTTGTGGATTCCAAAACAGAAAGAGAACATTGTTATTAAATTAAGGGATTTGAAAAATAGAACAAACCTCCCACTATCATTATCTGACAATGAACTATGAAGCTTTCCATTTCTATTTATGTCTAAATGAGCTCACAAGCTTTCTTCTATACTGAAACATGACAGGTTTTAAAATCAGAAAAATTATACACCTTAATATATTTGGAAATACATACTTTGTTGTGCTGTTCTCAGCTTTGTATGTAGGTATGTGTGGGATCATAAAATCTTAAACAAGAATCCTGACCAAGCTAAACAACCCTGACATTATGGCTTAAAAATTTTGTTTTGATAAAATGCATTTTTGAAAATGTTTATGAGAAAAATGAATTGCTAGTAAAACAATGGAATATTCAACCCATTTTTAGTACTATCAGTAGCACTTGCAATACACTTTAATTAGCCTTAGAATGCTCCCACAAACTCTTATTTTGTTGGATGTTAGCAGCAAAAATCTGCAGGGAGGAAGGGCAAACATCCATGTAATCAAACAACTACCCCAACTTCTGTGGTACTGAGGGCCGGAATTCTTCTGGCCTACATGGTGGAGGGCAGATAATGGAAGCAAGTGTTAGCCACTCCCTGTTTTTAAATCACACCCATTTTAAACCACACCCATGTTACCACAATATTATGTCCACATTAATGGTGGTAGCACACCAAAACAAATGGTTGGTGTTCACTGCAAGGCTATCCCTCATCAGTGGTATGTCAAAAAATGTAAGTTATATTAAGACATACCCTTAAATCGATAAGCCTCCTCCTCTGCTATGGATAACACAGCAACCCCCAGCACATGTTTAACACCTTAGGGTGTTCTTCACACATGAATAAATTCAAAAGAGACTAGAACATGTTAAGATAAACAAAGGTCTGGGGCCAGATGGTATTCATGCCAGGGTACTCAGTGAGCTAAACCTCTTTACTTAATTTTTCAGGATTCATTGATGTCTGGCATGGTGCAGAGAGACTGGCGAATTGCTAATGTGTTGCCGCTATTCAAAAAGGGATCCTGTTCCCAGCCTCAAAACTATAGGCCAGTTAGTCTGAAGTTGGTGGTATGAAAGCAATTCATAGCAAATAACAATACTGTGAGTTTCTGCCAGCATGATTTTATGCGAAACAGATCTTGCCAGACTAACTTAATTTTTTTTATGAGAAGGTAAGCAGGGACCTTGATTCTGGGATTGCGGTGGATGTGATTTTCTTAGACTTTGCTAAAGCATTTGATACTGTGCCACACAGAAGGTTACTGGTTAAATTAAGGAATGTTGGCCTGGAACAGAGTATTTGTAACTGGATAGAGAACTGGCTAAAAGATAGACTACAAAGAGTGGTGGTAAATGGAACATTTTCTAATTGGACCAGTGCTGTTAGTGGGGGTACCACAGGGCAGGGCCGCCATTAGAAATCACGGGGCCCCGCACAACAAAATTGTCGGGGCCCCCTGGGCCCCACCCACCCTGGCATCCAAATCTGCCCTGATCCCCACCCACTCCACATCAAAGTTAAAAGAACAAACAGACATCAGCGCTAAAAAAGTAACCCCCCAGAGCTCCCTTATAAGTTAAAAAAAAAATTGGTGCCAGGGCCCCCTTACAAATTAAAAACCAGGGTGCCCTTACAAGTTAAAAAAAAATTGGGACTGCAGAAAATATATTTTTAAAAAAATTGGTGGCAGTGGCCTATAGAGTATTAAAATAAAAATTTGGTGGCCAGCGGATTAAAAAAAACCACATTGGTGTCAGTAGAATTGAACTCGTGGCTTCAGAACTTCAATTATAGCTGTATTCGTGACTTTGGTTCTTTTCGACGCTTCAGGACTTCAGTGTCGGCTCCTTTTGTGACTTAAAGTGCGAATTTACACTCAGGTTGCCCTACATGTGCACCCTGTATAGTTGTGTTGCCATATGTTAGGAAATGTAGGGGAGAAGAAGGGTAACCCCCCAAAAAAATTATCAATCTTTTTCAGACTATCACCCTCCTATGCTAAAATACGCCAACGTTTTTTTTGGGACTTAAAAAAAAATTTTACATTTTTTTTTCAACCTCCTATCTATTGTATTGAACTTCGCCTGGTCTGACCAGGCGAAGTAACGTCTAGCGTAAGTGCTAACGTAGAGGAAAATGCTCATGCTCACCTTCGTCAGTGTGCAACTTCGCCTGGCGTAAGGGTGCGAAGTTGCGCAAGTCTATATACTTGGGTAGCGAAAATTCGCCAGAGTCCGTGTTAGTGAATTTGCGAAGTTGCGATATGACGTCATGCTGGCGAATTAGCGCTAGCGTTAGACGCTTCGCACTTTAGTGAATTTGCCCCTAAGTTGGAAAACTGGGCAGCAAACTAGAAAATGAAGTTCAATGTTGATAAATGCAAAGTTATGCACTTTGGAAAAAATTACATAAATGCAAGTTTCCTTAAATGAGAAGGATCTTGGGTTTTTATAGATAAAAATACATTTCTGTCTTGCATAAAAAAGGGCATAAACTCAAGGGATGGAAACATAATTATGCCTCTTTATAGATAGTAAGGCTTCATCTGGAGTATGCAGTGCGGTTTTGGACTCCAGTTCTTAAGAGGGATATAAAAGAGCTGGAGAGATTACAGAGACGTGCAACTAAGCTGGTTAGAGGGATGGAAGACTTAAATTATGAGGGTAGGCTGTCCAGGTTGGGGGTGTTTTCTCTGGAAAAAAGGCGCTTGCGAGGGAACATGTTAAAGTGGACCCGTCACCCCCAAAAAAATATTCAAAATAATATTTTATTACATAAGTCAAGCAAAATAAACATTAATTAAACTATATAAATGATTTGGATCTTGTTTTCTTCAGTCTGGGAATTCATAATTATAGCAAGCAGGCAGGAGCCATTTTGTGGACACTGTTATTGTCAGAATCTCAGAATCTTGTTTGTGCATCAGAGTGGGGGACCCGATGTCTATCCCCATGTCCTGGCTACACAATTAAATGGTTAAGAGAACTGGGGGAATGTGTGGGGAGCAGTGACATCTAGGAAGTGCTGAATGGAAAGCGAAAGTAATTATCTACCCCGCCTCTATGCCTAAGACATAGAGGAGTGGCAGACAATATTTGATTGACAGCTGAGATTTTTAAATGAGCTTTAAACAGCTATGAATGGTTTAATAAAAATTTGAAATTGGATTTCATTTTTAATTTGAAAAGGACTTATAATACAGATTTTTGTGTCTGGGTGACGGGTCCACTTTAACAAATAGGGATGGCGCGAACTGTTCGCCGACGAACTTGTTCACGCGAACATCGGGTGTTCGCGCTCGCCGGAAGTTCGCGAACGTCGCGC